>OW051473.1:10000000-11200000 GCA_932521025.1 Oscheius onirici | reverse complement strand
ATTTGCAAGAAAAAGAACTTAAGAAAGACGAATGTAGGTCCAAAAAATGCGGAATATCCAATTCAAAACTCGGTAGAATGAAGCTGGAGAATCCGTTGTCGTGGAAACTTTTGTGTCGGGTCTTCCTCGGAGGGAAGAGAGAGAGCTCCCTGCGGCAAAAGATAAGCCTATTCTGCCGTCAGAATACTATAAAACCTTTTCACATACTAGTAGATCTTCTTACTTTTGTAGATTTGACTGATAAAGCATAATGTACTGTTGTATATTTGGGTGTAAAACTAAGAATACTTGGAATGTTCGGCATATGTCGTTTTTCAGTACTGTTTGTGAAAAAATGTACGATAGTCTTGTTAGTGTCCCATAGGAAAAGATATCTGTTCCGTGTCTGCTTCACCTTCTGAGCAGCAACCGCCTCGGTAGATTTATTGCTCCAAGCAATTTGATGACCACCCAATGGCAGAGGCTCCCTTCTCTGTTTAAGTTCAACTCTTGTTATATTTTTACAGTAGAATTTTATTCTATTTCGGCTATTCAAAATTTACCGGGAAATCAGGCTCCTTGGGCAGACGGAGCTCCTTCTCGTCGTCGATGCCACACTCCTGCAGCTGCAGACGGTAGTTGACCCAGTCGGTGTAGAGGTCCTTGTTGCAGTCGTCGAGGTTTTTTTCCATGTGAGAGAGCACCACCAGAGCACGGTCATCAGTCTTGATCCAGTCCTTTCTGGATATAGACAGTAGTCTCCAATACCCAGGGCAGTGATGTATCATTGTCCGAGAACAGGCAGAATGATCGATTTCGGGCAGAACTGTAGGGAGCGGAGGTAGCGTAACCGCTGGACAGCGTCTTCTGGTCCTGGGGGCAGGCTTTCTTCTCGATCGGAGAGGGCATCGCACCTTGGGCGCTTGGAACACAATGACTTCAGTTTCCAAGTTAATAATTGCTTCAAAGTTTTTTTTACAAAACAAAACTTTTGACAGTTAGAGTAATTGTTTTGGAAACAAAGTTTTTGGCAATCGCGTCTGCAAGTTAACTAATTACTCCAGCTTGATATAAGCTAACAGTTTTGTCATGAATTGACAGCGGGACTTGCACTTTTACAAAGAAGGAAGATTGTTCTGGTCTGGAGTGTCAGTAAATGCGCAACACCTCCCCCAGTTCTGCTGATCCACATATAAGTACAGTTGATTAATATGGTATGTTAAACTTCACAAAACAGTCGTTACATTTCACATCTCCGAATAATCTAAAGAGATCAACATTTGCTAAAACTAACAGTAAGCGAAAGAATTCTGGGGGCTATATTAGGCACGGGGATACAGAGATATGCACCGGAGAAAGACATCTCACGGGGGAGCAGAAGGAAATCACCAGTTTCTGTTTGGAGAAATGACATCTAGGCGATACGGAGTTCCAATATACATATTAAAAAAATGAATAATGTACAGTATTGCACGGAATAGTGAAATACGTTAGTCTCGGCGCACTTGGAAGACAATCATGTCTTTGTGATATCCGGGAGCGTCGAATCGATAATCTCCACCGTCACGGATGAAATGGCGCCAGGTACGCTGAGGTAAGACGTGGCGGAGCATGATTCCGACTGTAGGGAAGCAGCGGAAGACGTACTGTCTGAACGGAAAATGGTTAATATGCTCAGTAGTAGAATTTTCCGATTATACAGTCCGTTAAATTTTGTTCGTTATAGAATCTTTAAAGACTTCTTTAAAGTTTACCGATAGCCATCTAGCTGTTTCTGTACTGAATTAGAATTACTGTCCTTATAGTCTGCCACTGTCACCGTGTAACCTTTATAAATCTGGCCCCTTTCCTCACTCAGACTGTCACTCAAATTCCGATACTTACCCTTCTTTATAGCAGTAATGAATTACAGCCTCTCCATTCCTATGAGGGAAGATAATCTCCTTCTTTCTCGTCGGAATCGTGTAGGCGTCCAAGGGACGGTAAGCACGATTGTACAATGTCGAATGCGTGTAGCATTTCCACTTTGCCTCGAGCCTCTCGACCATCTTGACCACATCGACAGTTCCCTCGTCGAGCACAATTTTTCCAAAATGATGTGGGACCTTGGTGGCTTGCCAGGTCTGAAAAATTCGTCATAAAAAGCTTTAAAAAATTGCCTCACCTCGATAAATTTCCTGATGGGAAAAGAGTAGACGTTCTTGAAGAAGAAACTGATCACCTTCTTCTCAGCAACAGGAATCGAGAGCCATTTCAGCATGGTGTCAGAGACGGACTCGTCCGTAAAGGCAGGAGACTCTTCAGGCTGAATGACCAGTAGAGAGTCAAGCTTTCCAATGTCCAAATTCTCTTCGAGAAAGATTGCTTGCTCGGCCATTATGTTGTCCAGCTGGAGGTTTCTTACTTTTTTTCCGAGAAGATTCAGGAAGTAGAAGATGAAGATAGTATGGCGGTTCATGAAGCTGGTGTGATCGGTCAGAATAAGCGTGTCAAAGTCGATCTTCTTCAGATTTCCCACGAGTCTCTCGAGGCGACCTCCGGACTGTTCCTTCAGAATTTTGTAGTTTTCATCGGTCAGAAAGTAGAACTGCTCCATCGGCTTGCGATTGAGCCACGGAACTTTGGAATTGTGTGCATGCTGAGCCCTGGCCTGCTCCTCCTTTGCCCTCTTCACCGGATCACTGTTAGGCGGTGTCATCTGAAAGTATACACAGTTTGGGAATTCCCGCTTCATCTTTTTCACTGTCTCTCAATTATTTATTTTAAGAGCCCCTCTTGACGCATTGTGCACTTATCACGTGAGCAAGCGTTATCGGAACACTTGTCTCCCTCTTCGGGGTCACCTCGTCTGGCGCCTGGAGGTACATAGACAGTCACAACACAGTCTAAGGTGTCTCTTACCTCGTCTGTCTGGTCATTCAGTCGAACCTCTGCCAGCGATGACATGAAAGCCATTTCACCACTGTCATCATCTACCCAGTTGGCAATGTCCCAAAGGGCTACCTGAAAACGGTTAATGAATTTTTTCTCCTTCATACTTTGCAAAAGTACTCACTCTTCACGACACATGCGGGAGAAGCCACCCTCGCCGCGCTAACTGCGTCACAAGTGCGTAAAACTCGAGAGAGAGACCAACCTCAGTAATGTTGTACTCGTTGTTCCACGGCGCAAAGTTGAAACGATAAGTCCAAGCAGCATGGGTCTGATCAGCCTGGAGTTCGGAAATGCGAAGCGTTTCCTTTGTTCTCTGATGGCGGGGAGCATCGAGCAGGGAAGGATTCTGTGGTCTCTCCAGATAAGCCCTTAAAAAATTTTGTTTAAGACAACATTTATAGTCTCTCACTTCTTCCTGCCGAAGATAAAAATCCTGTGGGCCAGCTGTTTCTGCTCTTCTTCAGTCAGCGGCGGCGGATTGGCTGCGTTCGGCGGCGTTCGCAGGACACGGCAAGTCGAATGACCGAATTCTTCGCTAGTAGACGGATCTTCCGGATTTAGCCGGAACAGCTTCCTCAGGAAGCTCATTTTGTAGCTTCACTGAAAAAGTTCAAATATTTATTGAAAATGGAGAAAAGTTGAACGAATGGATAAAATATAGATCAAAAGCCAGCCGGTGTTAGGATTTTAAATAATTACGAAAAACTTCGCTGGCCTATCAAAGCACAAGTGATAAACAATCTTTATCAGATGCCAATGGCTTCCAAAGGGCAGGAGCTGACCGCCCCCTCTGATAGCCACTGGTCATCGGGCGGGGGTTAATTCGCGGTTTTGTCGAGAGAACGAAATGGGGCTGTGCTGCCAGACGCCTCATTTCCACAAATACGGGTGGCAATATTCACTGGGGGCGTGTGGAACGGGAGCAATTAAGAGAGCACCCATTGGATTGTAACATCCTCGGGGAAAGCCCAAAAAAATGCTGCAGGTGCTCAGGGCGGCTGGAGCTGCGGGCCATAAATCAGTCTGCCGGCAGAGCAGAAACAAAACAGACGGAAGGAATGAATGTTCACTGATCTCATCAGTAACCGGAAGTGTATAATTAGGTATATTAAAAGTAGGAACGCTGCAAAAGACAGCGAACTTCAAATAGTAGTAGTAACAGCTGCTTGACGCGAGCTGAAGGGTTACACCACGGACATGATTTTCGGAACTGGGGAATGGATCAAAAATCGAGACCGGCTCTCTCCCTCCAAATGTTGCGAGAGGCAGTTTTTAGAGCTTTGAATGACTGATGAGTGTCTGAGGGTCAAGTGCCGGATGAGAAGGTTCCAACTTTCTTGCTTTGCGATGTTCTGCAAACTTGTAGAGGAGATCAAAAGCTACAACATTACAGAACATTGTTAGGCTGGAAAAAGACTTCTTCGATGAGAATATCGAGAGTCAAGTGAGGAGCTCTAGTTCGGAAACTGCAATGGTGCAAGCGTCACCGTATTGATTCAAAAACTGTAAACAGTGATTGGGCGATCAAAATAGGCATAAAATAAGTAAGAAAAAAGATTCCCCGAAAAAAAGATTCGAACCAAAAAGGAAAACTTTTGTAAGCGACAGCACACCCTTTACACCACTTGGCACTGAAGAACGCGCTGAATAACTAAGAGCTTGGCACATAAAAATGCACAAATTTGCCCGTAAACCGCGAAATTAAAAACGCACACAAAATTCATTCGGCAGCTGAAAATCTAGCTAGTACCATTATTTTCGATCCTCTATCGAATGGCATCAAGCTCATCTTGATATCCCACACCCGACTGAAAACATTCCCTTGTGAGAGGAGAAGAGAGATCTGATCGACACACTAGTTAGCTATGCGGCATGGTAGCGCCAGACCTGAGATCTGACCTTGTGGACAACGCCCGCAGAGACCGAGGCACTGCCAGCTACAGCTGACCGTGAAATTTTGTGCGGGAAAAGTTTGTGTGGAACGGGGGCGGCTGTGTCATGCTGACCATAGCTGACGAAATAGCGAGAAAGTCTCGTCACCGAAATGTGTTGACTACGAGGAGAAATAAACAGGCCAAGAATGTGAACAGAGACAGAGCTACAGTATGCGATGATGATGATTAAAGCGTTTTTTGCAGACGGCCGATCTGCAGAAAGTGTTAATGACCATTCTTTTTCACGTGCCCCGCACAGTCTAAAACAGACAAATTATGTCTAGTCTGCTTTCACAAGTCTCTTCTCCAATAAATAACAGTAGTCTGCACTATATTTCTTGCAGGCTTGTTCGAGATTACACTCAAATAAAATATGGGGGGGGGGGGGGAGACAGAAGGGCGAAGGAGGAAATGCACAGCGTTTTTTTTCTTTCTCTTTCGGCCCCTACCTCTTAAGATTGATGGAAAACGAAATCGGCTCCAAAAATGAATTATATGCGGGTAGGGGAGGCCCAGCAGCCAGGCGTTCTTCTTTATTGGCCAAAGCACTTTCCCGAGGCTGGAAGGCACTTCCTCCCCCATTTGAGTCTAGTATATAGAGGCGGGGAATCCCCAATTGTAGACAGTTCAAAAGTAGAGCAGAAAATGAACGCCGCACAGCGTGGAAGCAGCAGAGAAAATAAATTTCTAAGAGAGGCTGGTTAGTGAGAAAGAATGGGGCTGACTCAGACCATAGGAATGGTAGTCATTGCCCCATTCCGCAAGAGATAAATGAGATATCTCAAGAATTTATTCGGGAGTATTTGCCGTTCGCTCTCCCACAAGATTGGCTGCAGTTTGATATAAGACCTCAGTACAGAACGCTACACAGACTGAGGGATGACAAAATGTAACAGGGAGGAAAACATGCGCTTGTGGTCACAAGACGCATGTCAGTTGTGAAATGTTGCACAAATTGTGATATATGACCTGAAATCGGATCATTTGGCAGGAGGGGGCCTGTTGACACTTATTATGACCGTCCCCCGTCCTCATGACAAACACTATTGGTGGAACAAATTGTTTTTCGAAGAGATTTGCCTAGCTAACGGGACTGAACCATGCGGACAGCATATACGAAACAGTTTCGAAAAGATACGAAATGCTAACCTGCGAGAGAGACGGAGGAGGATCAAGCCGGTACACACAGCTGAGATACTGCGCGGGAAAACACGCGACTGGTACGGAAACCCAGCTGATCAGACCGTCTTCTAGCCGAGAAAGATAATGTCTAGACTTTATTTTACGAAGAGATGACAAAGAAGAGAACAGTCTGGCGCGAACTGAGTCGCACCTTTTCCTGATTCATAAATTTTTGAAACGCGGATCGTGCCGTGCCGGCCTGTACCACTCAAAGTGCGCGGGAGAAAGAAGTGCAAAGAGGTCTAGGCGCGAGAGATGACGCAGTACGTTCAACACGTGACGGCTGCTATGACATGTGTGCATAACGGAAAAGACTGCGCAACGATGAGAGACTCAGAAAGTGGCTGAACTGACCAAGAGGCCCCAATAGGGTTGACCATTCATTGCGTCAGAGAGTTAGGCTCGACTTACAGGTCAGAGCTCAATGAATAGAAGAAAGTAGTCTGTTCAGTAATCCTTGGGAGTATCTAGAATTATTAAAGCTGCGGAACTGTTGGCCGGCCCACGTAGAACGATGAGAGCGGAGCGTTAAAAGCGTTCTCAGGCAAGATTTTTTGAACTAAACTGGCGCGAAATCTTCTAAAATGTGAACCCGAGAATATGTAAATTTCTTTGTATGTAAATTTTAAACTTCTATCTTATGTTTGTGCGAATCGCTTTTGTAAATGCGAAATTATCACCAAAAGATGAGCAAGGGCCTAAAATAAAATCGATATGCGTTCTAACGAAAAAAGGAGCACGGTCCTGACCATCTGCCGCTTTGCTGAGAGTAAGTTTTCCGACAGAAGTCAGTATTGAACTTTTCAAAGGCATAAATGAGAAAGTTTAAGTCAAAAATTTCTCCTAATGAGAAGAAAAGCGTGCACTTTGAAAGTGCGCAACAGTTTGCCAGTGTTTGCTTTTCGGTATACGCCCCATCAACCTTTTGCAAACCTGAGCCAGGTCAATTGACTGGGCTTTACGTAGACGTGCTGATGGTTTTTCTTGGAAGTGCGAAGAAGGTACTCTTCCCGAACAACACGTTTTTGCTTGAAGACGGCTGACGCTCCCATCTGCACATGACAAGATTCGTGGTGCTTTCATGTGGCTCGGCAGACAGACGGAACTAATCCGAAAAGGGGTTCATTTTTCTAGTTTCTTTCGAAAAACAACACGAACACGAGGAACTGATGACGCGCCGAAGGAGAGAGGAACACATAAGCCATAAAGGACAAGAGAGAATATTCGTTAGCTATCTCGCCTTTATTGGAAGCCAAACAAATGCGAACGGCAGCAAACAAGACGATTGTTTTGACTGAATGGCTTGGAGATAAAGTACTGTCAAGTGTGTCCTTTCGGGCCCAGGACACGTGAAATGAATGAGCCATTTATTTAAGGCGCCGGCGATGAATAGATAGTATGACTGGCAATCATGTGGTTCCAACTGTACTGAGCTTTTAAAGAGCACTGTCATTATGGCGCCGTGCAGGAGAAGAGAGAGGAAATCGGGACGAAAGCATTCAAGTCTTTTTTCTGCAAAGTAATCTGTTTTCTATATAGACGATTCACATTAAATTTTGTTGTTATGAATGTTATGTGTGGAATAGGGTAGCGAAAGTTATCAAAGTCAAAAATAGTTAGCACAATGTTGATTAGATCCCAAGAATTAGTACGATTCCTAAGAATGAGGGAGAAACATTGGAAAAACCATGTTTTTGAAAAATTCTAGTAACAGGAATCGAATTTGAAAGTTTGCTGTCTGTCTGGGTAAGGAGCTTTCTGATGAAAATGACAGTTTTCTCGAGAGTAGACGTAGGTGTTCACTGTTACTCACTCAGGGTAAAAAACACTTCCGCATGTTCGTCTATAGTAAACATTGACAAGAACTATGTGCTACTCTGATAAGAAGGCAGGATCAACATGAAGCCACCCGTTCAGAAAAGGGCGAACGGTGGCTACTATGTAGCAATATGTGTACACAGTTGTCGCCCACTAGTATGCGTCAAATAGACACACTGGTTTCGGCAACCTGTGATGATTTGAATTGGAGTCACTTTATACGAAACCGATTTTTGGATTTCCGTCTCCAGGTCTGGAGATAAGGAAACAGATGGATGGGTACAAAGGAAGATGCAGAAAAATGTCACGCGGGTTATCAGAGCCGCCCTTGTGCAGACGTTCTCCTCACTTGACGGTGACTATTGAACTAATACGAGGTTTTGAAATGGGCAACAGAGTCATGTGAAAGACGGCCTAAACCTATGAACAGTCATCCGGGGTGATGGGTAGGTGGGCTGTGGCGCCTGCTGTGGGAACTCTTCCGTTTGCCCAACGTCACTGCAGCCTATTTTTGGAGGGGCGCGCCATTGCACTGCAAGGGCAGCCTGAAAAGTGGTAATATTGGGTGAAGAGGACTTGAGGAGCGATGGTTTCGTATGACGTACACGGATCTTGTAGGCAGCAACTCCTCTTCTCTCTTCCTCGACAAGGTTGTTTTTGTTGTGAGACCTTGTGACAACAGGACAGGGAACATCAGCTGGTCTAGCTCGCTGAAATGACTGTTATATAGCGGGAGAAAGGTGGTTTGGATACATCAAAAAATTGAGCAATACAAAGTTTTCGACAACCGGGAAGACCCCAGCCTCGTCTGTTTTTGCCTCAGATAATGGTTGTAGTTTTCTCGGTTGTCGAAAGATTTGGTTAGGAAATATTCAGGTGGGTAAAATGACAGAGTCTGGATGATTCCAAAAAGGAAGAAGATGAGGAACATTATCTCTTATCTTGACCTAATATCTTGACAAAAATTGTTTAAAACCTGTGTGTAAAAATCTGCGAATCTTTGGTCTTACCAGCCAAAGCTTTCATACATCATAGTTTGCTCAATAAAAATGATACAGTAACCTTTCTTCCTTTCGAGATCCATTCAACAGCTGACCCATTTCACAGTTTAGCTGATGATTCAAAGTGAATGGGACTCACAGTGAAGATCATTTAAGATACTGTATACATTCCGGTAATAAGTGGAATAAAACAATTGAATGAAAGATTGATGTCAACACTTTATTGCCTACAACTCTGGCTTGACATTTGGCTATTCCGGAGAGATGACAGCAACAATCTTCTGAAGGAGGTTTTTGATGTTTATGGCGAGATTATTCTGAGTTGGTGAGCTTACAAGCAGGTCGTTAAAGTTGCATTCACGACCCTTAAACATTTTCATTTAACTTTCTGCTCTAGCTTACGTTATATCCAAAAATCAGCCCCACAAGAACATATCGCTTGTCTTTGTTCTCTGTTTTTACGGAACTCCACTGTCGCCAATACAAACAGCCGAATATTTGTTACTTCGTCTCGTGAAGATAGCTTGGAATGCCTTATATTGATCCTTGTCACAAGGAACCCGAGGTCCAGCCTTGGCAATCCTCAGATTTCTTCTCTTAAGCTTGTTGTTTGCCTCTTGATTGATACTGTATCCGACTACGGTAAGTTGAGAGCCACCCCATTTGCTCTCATTCATCAGTGACAGGAATGGTCCAGCTCCTGTTGTTGGCAGACAGATTGGGATGGCGCCATTGATGGCTTTCTCCAATTCCAGAACAACAAAATCTTCTTTATCTTGACAAAAAGCAGCAAGATAGGAATCTAGGAAATTATATCTTAACCAGGAATATTGTTGAGCGTAAAGAATCCATACTTGATAATTCCGTAGTTTACGCCAAGACAGTCGATATCGTTGAATCTCTGAATGGCATCCAATATTCAGTCGACAAAAATGGGTGTGTCAGCACTATAAAACAGCCAAGCTAAAGGCACTTTTAAAGCAAGCTCATCTTGTACCACAACAATGTCTACTAAGGGGCCTTTTCATAATCTTCGTCTTCTACGCTGCGATCGGTAAGTTAAACCTGCTTCTAGTCTCAAAACAGACTTTCAGCTCTCTCCATGGCGCACTCGCCTGTCCACAGAAGCCAGTGTGACTACTCCTGCCATAAACATGTACGTGACACGCCAGCACGCTGCTGCAGAAGTCTTGGATTCCGCGATGGTCATTGCACCATGCACTGGTTCCAGAAGCGCGCCTGGTGCCACGATTAACCTTTATGATTACTCTTACGAATAAATTTGTAAAAAAATGTTGATGCTTCTGATACAGCGGTGGTTCCTGTTTCAAAAGCAGAGGAATGGAACGGGCCTGGTGCCTATAATATACCCCTCTTTCAAATAAATTCTGTAAAAATGTTAATTAATTTATAATTTTGAGATCAAAAGCTATAACCGGAGATACTTGACAACAAGATTATAGTTTTCTTCAAGCTGCTGGCCGTAAATATCCTTTATCCGAGTGCTTCTGTTACCAGATCCTCTTTTCTTGAAGTGATACAGCAAGAGATCGTCCACACTGGCATGAGGGCTTCCATAAATGTCCTGTATTACTCTACTCGTATGATGGATACCCTAAAAATTATGAATTTTGGCTTTTCCCTCGTCTTACCTGTTCAAAGACCATTTCCGGTCGTACCACGCATTTCGTGAATGTCTTGTCAGGTATTGGGCCATGATTGAAATCTTGTAATGTAATTAAACCACTACTGGTTCTGAAAATTCGTTAAGATGCTGTAATTTTTTAACCATACTTTGGTTCATTGCTCATATATCGAGTGGGTACTCTTAACGAGCCAATATTTCCATTAAGTTTTTTTCTTAAAACATCGACAACATTTGTCTTCTTCATCGGTATCAAAAACTCGTCCAGATCGTGAAAAGCTACATATCTTGCTACGGAGGTGTGTCTAACCAGACAATCTGCAAAACTTCCTTTGCTATCAGTGGGAAGAGGGTGGGTGGAACAGAATGACTCTTTTTATTTCCCAGTTTCTGCCTACCTGATATGGCTGCAAGCTGCCCATGATACCAGAGTTGCGTAAAATTGTCAGGAATCACCATTTCGACTTCTTGAAGCAACCTGAGACTTTTATTGATGGTAACATACTAATTTTTACCCCAGGTTCGAATAGTAGTCAAAAACTTCTTGCAAATCGTATTGGAGAGGCTTTCCAGGAGTATAAATTGTAACTCGCTCAGCGCCTAAGAGTATGTTAAGCTCCATGAACTGAAACAGCTTACAGTTTCGAAAAAATTCATATTTTTACCTCCACAAGAGATCTGGCAGAATATTTGTTCCCATAGAGCATCGGAACACAGATTCCGTAATCAAATTCGTAGTCCAAAACACCACGATCGTCGGGAAGTGTATGTTGAATTGCAACTTGTACCCAGGTAGCTGTACTCTCTTCTGATACCTCCAAAACTAAAATATTAAAAAACTTGTGAAGCTTACCTCGACACTTTTGAAAAAGGGCTCATCTTTTGGGATCAAACAACTGACGTAGTAAATTCCGAACGGCATGTTATGATTCTCGGAAAATGGATAGATTTGAGCTACTACTTCGGTTCCATTAGAAAATCGACAATGGAATCTGAGATTCTTCTGAGAAATTACGAGAAATCTCGCTGATGGACCACCCATATTACCTAAACTTGATTTTATATAGAAATTTTGGTACCCATACCATTTCGAAGATCCCTCATTCCAAAAACAACTTGTGCCAATTTTGATAGCTGTGTGAAATGGACAACTTTTCGTTCCCGATATTTTTCATTTCTGACGCCTCGACTTCTTGAACTGTGGCTGAAATTTGGCGAAATTTGAAGAAAAAATGAAACGCGTACTTGTCCGTGCTGAAGAATGTAAAGATAGCGAAGATGAAAAGTAGAAAAACTAGAAAATGTTTCGATTGCCAGCGCATTGTAGCTTATCAAAGAGAGGAAAGAGCATAGACGCGTCACCACGACAGTCCAATATAAACATATCAGTGATCGGCTGAATTCAGGCCCAGTGTGGTCGAGCTCCAATAAAAAGATTGGAACACGATATGGCTGTAATTGCTGTACGCCAGGAGTAATAAACAGATCCTGGTAGCAAACTATTAAGGCTGTGGAGCAGGGAAAGAGTTGTCAGGGAAGCACACTCCCGGAATTTTTGAACGAACATATGCAAAAAACTTTTGCAGTACATTCTTTAAAGAGTTTAGATCAATGGTGCCAATGACGAATCGCCTTAACTCATATTAGAGCAAAATAAAGTCAGGTTATGTGTTACTTCAAAGACTTCGATTTGAGTCTCTCTAAATTAAAGCTAAATATTATGAGCTTTGCATTTCATTTCATTCAGATCATCCAGATGAGAAGAATATTTACGCTGATGGTCTTCCTAGAGCAGTTAAAAGACGGGTACCTAAAACATAATGGACATTTCTTTTTTTACCATTTTCCTAATTAAATACCAAAAAATATCATTTTTGATATTTCGATATGATCTCTCAATGTTCTCTCGTTACGCCTTGATCTAGAGGCTTTCCCCGCTCTACGGCCAACAGCTCAACACTGTAGAATCGCATCTGAAAACTAAGCGTTCTGAATTTCGCTTTAAGCGAAAAGTGGATTTATATGCTTATCCTGTTTGAAAATAGTTGTTTAGATAACAAAACTTCATTTTCAATGAGGTAAACAGGTAATTTCCAAGGTCCAAACAATAGCCGTGGCGGCGGGTCTCGTCGCGATTGGTATTGGAGCAGAGTCAAAACCGTGCAACCGCCTTTTATTCTAACATAGAAGTCTCTTCCGGAGTGAAAGAAGCACATTTTTTGTGAAATAGCGATATGAATGCAATAAAATATCAGTTCATAAGCCTCGCGCTGCTAACTTTTTCGGGATGTGGGGAAAAGAAACCCAAAAGAAATCCCCAGAAATGGATGTCTTCACAATACATTTTGCACTACCTGAAAAATTGAATTTGAATTTTTCCGGAATTGAAAATAGAGCAAGATGTCGCAATGGCAGGAGGCGCCAGCGTCAATCTAAAGGCCCTCAAGTTCACATTTTCGTTCACGTTTATTCTGTTGTAAAAACCGGAAGTCATCTCATCAGGTTGGGTGACTTTACGCACCGTTTTGCATGGGTGCGTAAAGTCCTCCCCCAAATTTCAAAACGGTGCGTAAAGTCCGTCCTCGGGGTGCGTAAAGTCCTCCCCTTATTTTTTTGTATTTCCACAAGTTTTTGTTTTTCAAGTATAAAAACAGCTATCTTGTCAGGTTTTGTAACAATCGAATAGGTAAACATAACAGTATGCTTCTAGTGATAGTCTAAGCATATAACAGGGGTTATCACTCTCGCTGTGGGCTTTCAGTTAGGTCTGAGATGTCATAACTTCCTGGCAATGAGTACGCTTTTAGTGATAGCCTAAGCCTTAAAAAAGGGTTATCACTCTCAGTTGGGCTGACGAGGTCATAACTTTCCTTCCTAGTTACATTTCATATTCATTCACATTTGGATGTTTGTTCCGCGCCGAACGGCGATTGTTCCGCCCAGAAAAGGAAAAGGGGCGATTGTTCCGCGGACAATAGTCCCGCCCCTGTTCAAATTTTTTCATTTTTCCCATAAGTAAGGGGGAGGACTTTACGCACCGCTCAAACTATGGGGGACGATTTTAATTGGCTCAAATTTGGGGGGGGGGGGGAGGACTTTACACACCAGGCTCTATTCCTCTCATTTTAACGAGATATGAACAGCCAGGCTGTTCATACCAGGCTCCCAGTTAAAACAGCTGATTCTTTCTTAGAGCCTTGGAACTAAAAGGTCAGAAACAGCTGGGGATCGCCTAAGCCTTAAGTCATCAACTCTACTGAGCACACCTCTAAACACTTACCTAGTGTTCTAATAAACTACTATACGTTCATTTCAGATGAAAGGCTGGACGGATAAGAAATAGCTGTTATCCCGGAAGAAGCAGAAGAATAGTGAACAAGTCATATACTTACTTTTTTGTAATTCCGATAATTTCTCATTCAAATCTGCTCTTGTTTCTATTCAAATGGACAGCAAGTTGGGCGCCGTAGTCAGCAGTTTCTGGACAAATAAGAACAGCTGAGTTTTAGAAGATATTCATTCTGAAATGTTCGGATATGGGCAGGCGACAAGTGAAAATGATTCCTTAAAAAGCTGGTAGTATATTCACTTCGCCAGTTTCCAGGTTTTTACTACAAAAGCTCGAATCCAATCATGCCCAAGCCACAACAGAATGAGTCGCTATTGGTAAACTATAGATATAGCAGGATATCCAAAACATGCTCTGAATGGTGAAGTTATTGTAAGATGCCACCAAGTGACCTTCGTAACGTCCAAGATCTCAAACCTCACCGGTAACCTCGTAAGGGCAGATGAAAAGAGGGCATGTGAACGATTACATAAGCTTATTTCAGTAGCCCTTCTCAGAAATATCTGCAAGTGATTTCACTTTTTTACTACATATTTGCAGGCACTGCCCTGAATATAAATATCGTCTAGATTAAGTTTAAAGGGCAAGCTTGCAATCGAGTTCACCTGACTGCTGTCTAATTGAGTTTTACTGTCTGATATCTTTTGAAGTCCCCCACTAGTAACGATGAGCTCATTTAAGCTTGAGCCAGAGGTCATTCAAAGTCTTCATTAGTTTGTCCTTGAGCTTTGTAGTCGACATTTCTTGGAATCCCCTCCACCTTCTAGCAACAATTGGGCAACAGCTTTCAAAGAATTTCTGGACCACGCACGGAGAGACATTGTCAATGTACATATTTCACAGCCAGAGGGAGGAAGTTGTAAACATAGGGACAACAGATTTCTGAATTTTAAGTCTCTTCACTATCTAGGCATTCACATGTTTTAAGATTGACCATTTAAGGTCAGTACACGTGCCCTTGGTCGAAGAGAAGAATGGCTTAGTTTTTCATTAACTTACAGCGTCAACTTTTCAGCTAATGTCGGTCTTTGTCTTGTTTTGGATGACTCCCTTAAATTTGGTAGTCAATTAACTACCTCGTGTTCGTCTCAATAAAACAAACCACCTGGAATTATCGTCCCTTGAGGATTTCTTTTAAGCTTAGCCTTTTCGCACACTTAAACTTCAAGATTTTACTTTCTAGACGCTTTTCAGTGATCTTCCAAGTAAATGTTTTGTCTGTAAAAACGATTTCGTCAAATTGCTACGTATTGAGGGAAAGCTAAGAAAATAAACAAGCTGCTCAGTTTTTGATTCAATAAGTTTCCCGACTCTTTCACCATAGCCGGATTACTAATCATCCCGTTTGAGCTTCTTCAAAGCCGGAAACCAATGAACTGATGAGATGTAAATCATTGTTTTGCATCATAGAGGTGTTCGTCATTGAGAGACCTCAGAGGAAGCTTTTCTCTTTGTACGATACGTGAGCATTTGACACCTGCCGTGTACCCAATTTCATTGCTAGAATTAGCATTTTCAGCCGTCTCCCCTTTTGGAAATTACCAACATCATAAGGGGGCGGGGCTCTTGCTCCACCTCCCAGAGCTTGATCTTGTTTTCAGTAGGGATTTCTCCTTCCCCTCCAGTCTGCTCAATCGTCTTCCTCTGCGTGGCCATCAAAATCTTATAATGCTCCGGGAAGTTGTCATCTTTGTGATGGTTTTACTTGCTCTCGTCAGTGCAGACAGCCAGGTTAGAAGTCCAATACATGTGGGAACCTAGAAATGTTTTATAGGACTCAGTGGAGATCAGGCCTTACCGATTTGATGACAGCAGGGAATACTACATTCCATACTATATGCACAAAGTAAGAGCATTTGCTTGATTATTGGTCCACATAGGAATTACGTTTAAAAAAGCACTGGGACCAGCTGGTCCTGGGAACGATGTATTCGAGTGAAAGTAAAGCTCCTGAGAAGCTTCCATGGGAATGCATTAAACAGAAAAAAAACGAAACTCTGGTCACACTCAAAGTACCTGCTGATCTGATAAAATCCGGCTTGTAGCAAAGGCTATGGCATAATGAGAAGCCATGCTTTTGAATGGATTAAGCTGAAGTAGAACCTTCCATACCAAAAAGCTCGTAGGTGTTGGCTTAGAGAACCACTATCCCGAAGTTCTATTATCGAAAAAGCTAAATGACTTTCATATGGATAATTCCTTTAGTGTATATGAGACAAGGATCAATTCAAGAGCACGGATAAAACTACCTTATTTGAGTTCAAACGTGAAGTAAATCTATTTGAGTTCATGACGGCTTTAAATTTGGACTGTTTAAGTAAAGTTTTGGATAATTACTATACCATGAGCTTGGAACATCAAAAATTACCTTAACATTTTTCAGAAATCGCTGTCACAGAAAATGAAATCAGTTAAAGGACGCTTCACGAACTCGCTTCTCAACTCCAGAGACACCCTGTTCGGTTAACTTGATGATGTCTGTACATAATAAATATTTCTCCATGTTAACTGTGAATTCTCAGAAAACGGAGCGTGCTGGTATAATTATGCTTTAGGCCTGCAAACAAGACGCTTCCGTCCACGCAAACTTCCTTCGGGAGCACTGAAGATTCGTGGAATGAGGGCGAGAAATTAAAAATGAGCCCTTCTTAACAAATAAACTCAGCTGCGCAGTGTGTCACTCCGGCTGTTTGTTCAATCGATTCCCGGCACCGGTTGGCTTCCGGAAAAGCAATTGTGAACAGCCCCATGTTCAGCTATTGTCCCCTTTTGGCTTTGATTCGATCCAGCTTTCAGCATGCTCAGAGAATCTAACGGGAACGATCTGCTCCGCGTTCCGTCTGTTCGACTAGCTCGACCATTGGAACTGGATACCAGTCATTTGGTCGATGATTTCGGCAAAAACTCATTCATGGTATGTTAATCTAAATCTAAGTTTTTTGTTTATGCCCTTCACATTTAAACCGGTGATATCAAGTTTCCACTTGTTATAATTCCATGCAACAAGACGTCTAGTCTGTGCTGTATGCAGCAGTTCGAAGCAAAATTCTTGTCAAGCTCTTTGATTCATTGTGTGCGAGATATCTTAATAATAAAACAAAAATTAAAACAATAAAAATGCTGCGTCATTCACCTTACGCTGTCATACATCTCATCAGAAACAGCGTTTGAGCAGCAGAATAACACTCGACGAGTAGGGAACATTATGTTCTTAGCGTCACTTCCTTGAAAAATGATCCTTCTTATTATGTCGTTGTTCCATAAGCAAATGCTCCGAATCGGTTCGGGGGAAACCGCTTATGAAATGGGATCCCTGTCTCAATTTGTGAGTTCGGAATATTTCCGTCTTTTTTCAAGAGCATGCTTGCGGTTGTTCACCGATACAAAGGAAGTTGAGGTTTAAAAGTGTTAGCCATCGCTAAAATAATCATCTGTTAAGTTGAAGCAATGTGTTGGACTAAAATAATTATATTTAGGGAGCAAAAGAAGCAAATTTTGCCGTGTTGGTGAAAGATCCGAAAAGCGAACTGCATACTTATGTTTGACCTAACAGAGACTGACAAGTTCAAATCTAAAATTGGTCTCAACTGGTAGCTTTGGTCTTCAAAAAGGAACACGGCAAAAGAGTCAAATAGACTTCCTTTACTGTATTGTATGCTCTGTAAGTTTAATTAAAGCAAAACACTAGTGAAAATATAGGAATGTTAGCTTTAGTAGCCATGTTTGTTCAGTGCAAAATAACTAAAAGTTCCCCAAAATGACAAATTTTTGGCCGTTTTTTGCCATGATGTGTTCCTATGTTTGTTCTTTCGATTTCCAAACTGTTTAACCATTTGTAGCTTGATAATAAAAGAGCCCTACGCTCTGTGACGGTGTGCCCAAAGAATTGATCAGAGTGTCTTTGTATGGCTAGTGAGTCAGAGCTTATCACTCAGCATGGTCCCCTCTAGCAGCCACCTCTCTCCTGACGATGCGCGGACAGTATACATTTTTAACATTACTTTATACATATAGTCTTAGGAACATTCTCCCGGTCTCAGCACCAAAATCAAAACTCCTAAACGGCATTATTCACAAGATGATCCGTTGGAGAGAATACCCACTCCGAAGTTTGACAAGGTAAGATTTTCCTCTATTTTTCTCATTTTTTCCCAGGACGAGGTGAAACAACGGAAAAAGGGACCGTCTTCTGCTGCCACAGTCCTGGCAATGTCTGGCCTGTTTACCGTCGGCTTAATGCTGATGGCAAGTGGAATTCTTGTCTTGATATTGGTACGTTTTTATGAAGGTCAGAACCCCTCACTTATCCTCTTGATCACATATAGAACCTCCCGGTCACCTGACTGACCCACAGAGGATTGTCGCCGACAGATATTCGGGAGCGATAACCGCAACGTGATTATTTATGCAGAGGGCGAGAAGGTGAAAGCAAAACACTACCTATATCTACGCTTCCAATGAATTGACCCACAAATGACAGAAAGAGGGAGTCAGATTAGATCATGTAGCAAATATGGCGATTTTCGATCTTGTATTACGAGAAAAGGTTAAATCTAGAGACTTCAAAGCAGCTTTAAAAGAATTGTAGCAAGAATAATGTGTATTCTCACTAGGCAAAACGTTTGATGTTTGAAACCTACAACGCTGGGAACAAACTGTTTCAACGCTTCTCGGAAAATCTTCTAAAAGATTTAGTGGAAATTTTTAGGTAAGTAAACTGAAATGTTTCAGGTACTGATAAACCACATGCTTTGCCCACTTTTTTCCTGAAATACTTATTAAACACTGCCAAAGCGTCTTCTCAACTCGTGCTTTAAATATGATCATGTTATTTTGAAGTTGATAAGCTTCTGAAAGTTCTGAAAAGAAACACAAAAATTCAGTTGGGCATCTAAAAATTGCAAAGTTCCAGTTAATTGAAATTTTGCTCTTAAATATATGATCGTATCGTATTGATAGAGATGCTCTTAATATGATCGTATTGAAACTTTCTCAAATGTTTTATACTCAGAAAACTAGCGATATCAAGTATTTTTTGCCAAGCATGACGATCACCTTCTTTATCCATCATCCCAATTTAAGATGCTTTGTCTTTTTGCCCCGTACGGTCATCTGTGCTTTTCCTTGACTGTCACATTAAGCTGACCCCCGGTCAGGGCAGAAAAACATTCTAATCCGATCCTTCCTTCCCATTTTCATGCTTCCCACCTGTAGCCAGCGCATGGTTTCTCGCGTTTTCGCAAAAACTGCAATGGATTGGGGGAGAGAGAAAGTCGGCCCACAAAGTTTTCGTTCATTTGACGACTCTCGTCTATCTTTCTCAAATTCGAGAGAAAGAAAGAAACTGGAAAAATTCGAGACGAAGAACTGGGCAGACTCTGCTTTTGTGGGGAAGGCAAGTGTGTTCCGCTTTTCGAGTCTCCTGGGGATACCGTAGCTTTACACAAGCGCAGCTGCGATATTCACATACGGGGCCCCTTTGTTTCGTTATCATAGATTTGGCGGAAGATAACAGGTTCCAGATCTCGTGCAGGCGCACTTTCTTGATGAGGATTATTGCATATTTGATACCTAAGACAACAGAAATCAGAGAAACATTTTCAGCAAACTGAAACGGCTTTCGTCATCACAGGATGTTTGTTCCTGGGACTCGGATTTGCAATGCTTTTGGTCTGCGCCATTCTCCAGAGGAAAAATGTCGTCAAATTTGTGCTGGACCTTAACCGAGACTTGTATTTTTTAAACATGAACAAGAGCTACATGTGGAGACTGATGTTTGAGATGAAATCGGAGCTTCCACTCTCTCACGATTAACAATATCTTGTCCAATATACCGGTACCGACTGCCAAATAAAGTATTCGCTAATTTGATGAATGAAAAAGAGACCTCCCATGGTAATTTTGAAACGAAGCGTGAAAAGACAACGGGTTCTTGCGTGAATTGTTCGAAATGACTGGATTTTCGAGAAAGTTCGAGGAATGCAACGAGACAAAACGAGGGGGAAGATTCATGAACTGTTAACTTAAAGAAATCAAAGCAGTTTTGGACATGATCAAATACGGTTGATACAATAAAGAAAATCATCTGTTCTTATGTTTAAGAAATTGTTCCGTTCTTCGACTGATAATCACTTTGGATAACTATATTTTCATCAAGTGCTACCCAGTACGACTTCTCGAGGGTAATACAGAACATTTGGCTCTACAAAACAGGCTCTAACAACGGTTCATGCAAAGAGTAGGACCCAATCGACAGTACCAGGTTCTGCCTAGAGATCCTGTAATTTTGAGAAAGCTCACTAGTGTTTTCTGTCGATCGTTCTCGAGAGCTCAGTATCTTCAGTCCGTACGATATGCGAGCGACCTTTATCCATGTTGCAAGGGCGTTTCTGATCCAGGATGATAGTGCGCGGACAATCGGGGCTATAAAGGCGCGCGGCCCGTTGCTTAGTCCGCAGTCTTTCGCAGCCATGGAGGACGGTCGCCTGAAGGCCTACAAATTTGTCGCTTATGCGGCTGTCTCTTTCTCAGTCGTAGCCGTTCTTTCGGTCGTGCTCACCCTCCCCATGGTTTACAACTATGTGAGCCACGTCCGTCGCCAGATGCAGCACGAAATCTCTTTCTGCAAGGTAAGAGCCTTTCTTATTTCTAGCTTTTCGAATTTTTCAACCCTTTGTTTCTTTTGAGTTATTTTGTCCTAGATCCATCTCATATTCTGACCCTATATCTTATCTTCTAGGGATCCGCCAAGGACATTTTCGCCGAGGTTAACTACATGAAGTCTCAGACTTCCATCCCTCGTAACCGTACTGCCCGTCAGGCTTACGGAGGACCCGAAGTTAACCCCGCTCCCAACCTTCAGTGTGATGGCTGCTGTCTGCCCGGACCCCCTGGAGCCCAGGGAGCCCCCGGAAAGCCCGGACGTCCCGGAAAGCCCGGAGCTCCTGGAACTCCCGGTGTTCCTGGCAAGCCGCCAGTTGCCCCTTGCGAGGTTCGATTTTGAAAGAAAAGATACTCAACAGCACTATTTAGCCAACCACGCCTCCTCCTTGCAAGCCTTGCCCTCAAGGACCTCCCGGCCCACCTGGTTTGACTGGCAAAGTATTTTGTTAAAGCTGTTTTAGGACCCCCTGGAGCCCCTGGAGATCCCGGAGAGGCTGGAACCCCTGGACGCCCCGGAACCGACGCTGCTCCTGGAGCTGCTGGTAATATTGGCTTTGAACAGTGAAAAGATTGGTTTTCAGGACCTCGTGGACCTCCCGGACCCCCTGGAGAGGCTGGATCTCCTGGACCCGCTGGAGAGCCTGGAAGCCCTGCCCAGAGCGAGCCTCTTACCCCTGGAGCCCCTGGTATGATTTTTATTCAAAAGAAGCTATGAAAACATTTTAGGAGAGCCTGGAGATGCTGGACCGCCCGGACCCCCTGGACCTCCCGGAGCCCCCGGAAACGACGGACCTCCTGGACAACCCGGACCCAAGGGAGCTCCTGGACCCGACGGTAAGCTTGACTCAAAAATCGGGCTGAAGAGAAACTTTCAGGACCCGCCGGTATCGACGGAGGACAGGGACCTGCTGGACCCCCTGGCCCTGCTGGTTCTGCCGGAGAGAAGGGTATCTGCCCCAAGTACTGTGCAATCGACGGAGGAGTCTTCTTCGAGGATGGAACGAGGCGTTAAACGACTCGCTACATTCCGCGGCAATCCTCTTGTTAACTTTAGCAATTACCTCGATTCGATTCTAATTTATTGTTCCCAAATAATAAAGATTATGCAATGCAGTCGAGATTTTCTTGTTGATTCGATCAAGTGTCAGGAGAAAAACTTGTACAACAACCGGCGTGACCGAGTGACCGTATCGTAAACGCCAAACGGAGCCGCTAGAAAGGGAATCGGCGACCGGACTAAATGTTGGAAACTGTTCTCTTTCCCGTTCCGTTTCGGGAAGGAACAACATAAAATAGGAGATACAGTTTTCCGGCGCTCTGACGGTTTAAACCATCAAAAAGGTCACTTTTAAACAATGGGGGTTTTCAACGAAGAATTGGACAAAAAATTGATAAGATCTCAAAGCATAACGAAACAAACAATACTTTACTAAGTTGCCTTTATTAGCATACTTTATTCTCGTTTTGAACATAAGATTTCAAACATTCACAAGAAAACTAACAGCGCTGCTCTACTTCTTTGGTGGTAGCGGAGTGGTCATCTTCACTGCTCGAATCGGAAAAGTCCACTGTCGGAATGGTCTGGGCTCCTGTTTCGATGTCCGTGAAGTCTTCGTTCTTGTCTTCGAGCTGGCGGTCTCGGGCCTTCTTGACGAAGAAGACTTTCTTCGAGCAGAAGTTGGTCATCTGGGAGCATCCTAGACACATGGGATCACTGAAAATTGAAATCAATACACTGATGTGCAGGTAAAGAAAAATTAATAGGAAAAAACTCACTGAAACCAAGCGACTCTTAATTGTAACTTGTCTCTTACTTTCAGAATCTTTACCGTCGGGAGAAAGCATATTTCACCACAACCTATAAACAAAAACCGGCACCAACTACCTAAACCCAAAGCTCAAAATAAATGAAATCATACTCACGTATTTAACAACTTTCCTGATAACTTTCCTATTAAGTAATTTCCTCTGTTGACAGCAGGACTTCCCTTCGGATGAAATTTAGACCATTTATGAATCTGAAATAGTTAATATGAGGCAAAAAAATTGAAGTTGACAGCACCCCCAGTGTAATATATTCCCCACTATTATTCAATGTTTTGTTAAACATAATGAGAGCTAAGGCCAGAAGTGAAAAACTCTTCGTTGGAAAAATCAAAGTTTATTGGTACGTTGCCCTAAAAAATACGAAAAGGCATGACAATGGGGAAAGAGCCGTGTTGTACAGTACAGCAGTAGAGTATGCTGGCCTTTGGGTCAGAGGTGCTCAGTCATCAAAAGGGGAAAGGGGAAATCAGCGGTTTTCTTTGTAAAGAAAGACAGTGGCGAACGACAAGAAGTGTCGTTGAGATGTGAGAAGATCAAACGGCTGAAGAAGGTAAAAATTGAAGAGATCGAAATGCCACGTCTGATTTAAAGCATTGAACCTAGTAGAAAAAAGACTGCTACAAATATCTGTTTTTCTGATTAAAAGGCTTCTTTCGTGATTCGGTGCATGTGATGAGATGTTTTAAGTCAAAACCAGCCGTCTACTACGACTTTCGCAACCCTGGCACCTGCGGCGCTCAAATACGAAATAAAATCTACCTAAGTTCTGAACTCCCATCCAACTTGGTCTTTTGACAAACCCTGTCGTCGCTCAACTTTCCGCGAGGAATCTTGTGGTCATGACTTTCCCGGAGGAATATCGTGGTCATGGACCAACAAACAAACAAGCATTCAAACAGAGTCCACCACAGACATCATTTGCACTTTAAAAACGTCCGTTCCTCCAAACCTGATGATCTAAACTCCGCCTAATTCTTTCCAACGAGAATCCCCATCTTGCCCACCGTTTATCGCTGTAAATTGGAGACGCCGTTATTATGCGCTTTGCTTTTGAATCCCACTATAAAAAGACAAATCGCATGCATAAGTCAATTACCAGCAAATGTAGACCTTCCTTTCGATCATCTTATCGATTTCCCTTTTCAAAAGCATCTTTTTCTTGCTCTCAAAACAAAATTCCCTCTTAACCTCGTGTATTTTCAGTTCAAAATGGCCGATTCTTCTCTCTTTGGTCTCAACAAGAACGTCGTCGTTGCTGCAAGCTTGGCTGGAGCTGCCTTCGTCGGATATTGCATCTACTTTGATCACAAGAGAAGAAGCGCCCCTGACTACAAGGACAAGCTGAGACAGAGTGAGTTTTTCCTTCTAAACTTGATCTTTTTCAACGGTATTTGTTTTCAAGGGCAGGAAGCGGAACTAGAAGCGAAATTGTTTCAAAAATTAACAAAAAGTCCATCGGAAAGCAAGATTGTACAAAGTTTTCGTGCTTTCACACTCGTTTTTGTGATAACTTGGTGTAAACGTCAAAAAACAATGTTTCCGGCTTTCTATCCGACCTTATGCATGCCAATTTTTCTCTCAATAGCTGCATTTTTGAGTCAAGTAACTGTTGGCGTCGTCTCTGAGCTGGTGAGTGGAAGTTCATAGATTTTCTAGGTCGAAACAATGAGTGTACTGAAACAGTAGCTGGTAATAAATTGTTTGCATTTCTTCAATTTTTGTCATGATGACAACAAAATTTCGCGTATATCAGTTGCGTTCTAAATTAAACACAATATGAAAACTTTTAGAACGCCGCAACCAGGCCAATCCTGCCCGTGCTGCCGCTACTGGAGCTGGCGGAGTTCCTTCCCCTTCTGACCCCGCTGGAATGCAAGCCTTCTTCCTCCAGGAGGTTCAGCTCGGAGAGGAAATGATGGCTCAAGGTATGTTGTTGAAAGTTTTGCTCATTTATATAATCTTCAGGAAACATCGAGGAAGGAGCCGAGCACATTGCCAACGCTGTCGTCTTGTGCGGACAGAGCCAGCAGCTCCTGTCCATCTTCCAGCAGACTCTTCCTCCTGATCAGTTTGCTGCCGTTGTGAATAAGCTTCCAACTACTCGTGATGTAAGAATTTTATAGATTTCTTGAAATATTTCTGATCTTTCAGCGTCTCACTCAAATGTTCGGTCCTGCTGCTCTCGGAGGCGGAGATGATCCATTTTCTTCGGAATCGTCGATCGAACTTGTTGAAAACTCTGGTACTCAGGTATGTTTTTTTTAAATTTTTCTATTCAAACGCAAAGATTACAATGACAACCAAAAATACCCAAAAAATAGTAGCATCCAAAAATCATTAGTCTTCGGCACAAAACTTTTGAGCACAACCATTTTTGAGATGCCACGTAAATTAGGCATTTGTGACTAGTAGACTTCTCTCACCTTTCTCGAGACACAGTTAAACAAATTTTTACAGTCAACGAACGAAACTGTACCAATTAATAGTAGAACTGACTAGCACCCTAAGCACTTTTCGCAGTTGAAGCTCTCTCGAACCCTGAAACTCTGAAACACTTGCTCTGAAATTACTAGGTTAGTAGCATTTGGACGTTTTTTAACTTTATCTAGTTAAACTCGAAACTATTAGACCAAACACGTACCGACTTTAAAGTCTGTCATGGTTTCAGTAACGACGTGACTCATCTCAGAATTAAATATCAGAAAAGGCAGCAAGAACTCTTTGGTTTCGCGTACGCTGGAAACTAACTTTACACTTTCAAAAAATATTTTAAAAAAAGCATAAATTATTTAAGGTTTTGAAAAATTTGTCCAAACCAATTATACTTCAGATCCAAGAGCTGGTGGACGACGAGCTCGAGTGATTCCTTCATCAATCATGACCACCTCTCGGCCTTTCCCTCTCTCCTCTTGTTACGTCCTCCCCTTTGGTTCTATTTCGCGTAGGTATCCTGATTTCTAATTTTGATCTTTGACGTGTTTAGCCATTTGCCTAGGACTGTTGTTAGTTGTTATCACACACTGTCATCCCCAATAAATTGTCTCTCCTTGAGCTTGACACTTTATTCATCACAATAGAAATTTTCAACCTAGAAGACACAAAAAATCTCCACCAATCATATAATAACGGGATGAAATCATATAAATAATGACCGGAAATCGGACTAGATCATGTATTGCAACTGCTGCACGGGGAAGGATATGTATGGCGGCAGAAGTAGTCGGACAGTGCGGCTGACTAGAAGTTTGGCCGGAAAGACGTTTTCTACCAACGGGTGTCTTTTTCAAGTGAAATGTATTGGCTAGTTTAAGTGTGAAAGGCTTCTAAAAAGGGGCACTACTACTGGTCAATATCGGCCATCTGCTCATCCGGATGGATCTGCTTACAATACTGAAACAGTATCTTCTGGTAATACTCCCTAGGAGTCAAGGTTCTAGCAGTTGAGCATCTTAAGTTAATTTTGTTAAGCACATTTTTTAAAATTTGGTACCTGCTAGTATTTAGATCCAAACTCTCCATGCTGGCCAGGACTCGGTCTGAGGCAAAGGACAACGTCCTCGGGTGTTCAATCCACTGAAATTTTTGGGCTTAAAGAGAAAAATAAGAAAAACCTTAAAATAATAGATGTCAGGCGGGACGAACGGCCTGCCTCCGACCCAGTTCAAATCAGGCTGCCGGCCATTGATGAGACAGTCGAGAAGGTATTCCTGGAACATGATTATAGATAGCGTGAAAAATTCATACCTCTGGCAATTGAGCCAGCTTATTGAGCTGTTCAGGAGTGAGGCCGTAGTTCTTTTGAAGAAATGCTACGTACCCAAAGACTTCGCCTAGATGAACTACCTGAAAAAAGCATTTCAAAAAAACTTTAAAGTTCTCACTTTTCCTCCTATCGTCATAAAAGATCTTCCTAAACTACGGCCATAAAAGTGGATGTCGCGAATGTACTCGGAGCCGACGAGATCTGCAAACAAGAGAACTTAAAAAGTACAGAGGATAAGTTACCAATGCACATGGTCGTAATGATAAGACCGAAAATGATGTAGGTCAACGTGGCCGGAAAGAAATCCACATTTAGAGGGACGATATCTCCAAAACCTGGAAAAGTTTGTGAATTGAGAACTTGTGATCCTGAATTTACACCAGTTAAATGAACCATCAGTCCTCTGTTTTAGAAAATAGTCAGGTGAATTAAAGATTCGACGGCAGAGTTGTAAAACTTGATGATAAATTATAGTATGTCCGGTGGCCAGGTTAAACAAAAGGAAAGCAACTTTCAGGTAGATAGAACGTGTGTTTTTGCTAGTTTGTGAGAAGGGGGAAAAAAGTTCTTTTCAATGAAACAACATTTTTCTAACATGCGAAATGTTAGCTTAAAAACAGTTTCTTCGCATCAAAAGACTCTGAATATCCCTAGAACGACTTTTACACTGTGACCAGTTTCCAAAAAAATCGGATACAAAGCTGTTGCTTTTTTGTTTTTGTTTAATGTCCCTAAATGACATAGTGTACTTGAGGTTTTCAGTTTGCAACACAGAAAGAAAAAAATGAGCACTTACCTATGGTTGTGACTGTCACAAAGCAAAAGTAAAAGGCATCGAAAAAGTTCCACGACTCCCAGTATCTGATAATGTAGGCTCCACCCGCGACGTAACCAAGCATGATGAACAAGATGAAGACGACCGAGACTCGTCTCTCGTGATGAGAAGGTTCTGGCATTTCTGGCTCCTCAGCCTGTGCTCGATCATCACTCGGAGAACCACCTTCACTGTTCTGAGTATGGATCTCGGAGATGTCTATAACGAAAACATGAAACTTTTTCAAATCTCTTTCACCTTCAAAAGTACCGGCATCTGAGATGTTGTCCTTCTGTTGCCGCCTCATTCTCTTTTTGCTCTGTAGCAGTCGCTGTTGTCGCTGAAGAAGCTCAATAGTCGGCATGACCGTTTTCCTCGGTTTCAACCGAAACCGACAGCACACGCATTTGATGCACTTCCAACACTGAGCATAACAGGCATCCATAATTTTCCGATACGTGTTATGTACCCAAATTATTCCGCCTGTAATTTCCTGTCTAGACAGACTGAACACTCGAACCTGAGAGAAATCTGCCCATGTCGGCAATGGTGACGAGGATGAGAGGAATACCGAAGAGAGCATAGAATATGATGGCAATACGTCCAGCATTGGTTCGTGGAACAATGTGACCGTACCCTGCAAAAGTTCAATTCGCCTCTTTTTTTTGTCTCTACTCGCGGACCCTCTATTATTCAGCTCATAACAAGAAAAGCATGCGCGAGAATCAGTCGGCGTCATAGCCTGGTCCTAATGTCAATTCGATGAACGTTTGATGCGCTTTCCATATGGACGACGACTCCCGAGGGGCAGCACAGGGCGATCGAGGAGACGCAGACAAACGTGCCGACGCGTCAAGACAAACGACAGCCTGCGCGACTTTTTATTCAGCGCCAGAGTATCTAGTCTGTCAAGAGTGGAAGCGGGAGCAAAGATTAGCATAACACTTACCGATTGTTGTAATAGCTGTCCAAGAAAAGAAGATACTGCTACCGAATGACCACTTGAAAGGACCCGTGCCTGCAAAAGATGAGCTTTAGACGTCTTTGCTCTCTAGCCAATTAGTTTTAAACAAGAACCAACCTGTGATCACATCTTCAGGAGTCATATAATTTCGCGTATAGTCTATAAATACATCACGAATAATGGAATCCATTCTGAAATTTGGTGATAGGTGAAAAGGAGAACTTTAAAAGTTACCCAGCATGAGCTGTCGTCTCCCAAGCTGGAAAGGATGTGCCATTCCCGTGCATAAACCACAACTCGTCAATTATACTCTTTTTTAAAGAGTACACGCGATGCGCCGTCTCGTTTCGCAATTGTTCCTCAAACGGCTTTTCATACTGAAACGTAGCTTTAAAAGAAAATTTAAAGAAAGAACTAACGTGGTAGAATATTGCTGCTCCTAATAATGTGTAGGCCGCGGATAGGATGACCAGACCTACGTGGGGAAGGGCTATCCGGAGGTTCTGAAAATGATAAATATCTATAAAAATGGATAAAGTGTAACCTCTAGCCTACTCTGATTATGAAAATGCCACATCTGAAGTTGTGAGGGAAAGTCAAAACGGCTCAGGAGACGTCTCTCGCTCATCAGTGGGGTTCAAGGGCTCTACTTCATTATAATAGACCGGAAATTCAGCGCTACCCTCTATTTTTCATGTTGGCTACTCATCAAACCCGAGGTTTTGTTACAAATAGAAACTAGTGCTGGTTAATAGTGGACCAATTGACGTGTTATAAGGCAGAAAGGGGTTACGGTTACGTTACGCAAAACCCCAAAATATAGGCGTACTGTACGGATAAACTGGGATGTCTAGCTAGAGTCAATCACATTTAAACAGGTTCTGCACATAACAAGCCTCTTAGTAAGTCTTTGTACCGTGTTATCAAGCTAGAGGCTGCAAAGGGTTTGAACAAGTCAGAACTACGTCTCACTCACCAAAAACTTTCATTAATGGATGTAGATTGAGCGTCGTTAAAATTTTTCAGTTTTACATCTTTGAAGGAAAATTTTCGAGGAAAACAAAAAAGTCAAAACGTTGGACAGCACATCCGACTTTTTGAGGGGTATTATTTTTTTAGCCAAACGATATATTGATGTCCTGAGCAAGCCTACTAAGCAACCGGCCTGTTGATGTCCCTAACCTATGTAGGGCTCGAGAATCCCTATGTATTCCTACGGATTCAACTCTCCGGCGTTTTAGGCTATTTCTAAAGGCTAAAGCAAAAAGCAAAGGCTTTCTAAACTTCCAGGGTACTGTTCCTACCTTGTTTCTTAACGTCCAGGAGCTACGTTCATAGTTCCACAACTACCAAGACCAGTCACGAAATGTGTAGTTTCTATCTAACAAGTTAAAAGTATTGCTATTGTACTTTCTTCCTCAAGAGTCACAGAAAAAGCTTCTACTTGGTCTAAAGTTAAGACCAAATTCAAAAAGAGAAAGAAATTTCTTTTTCAGCTTTAAGAGAATCTTGTCTGACGTCATATATTCGTTTCAATTCTGTTTTTCATATGAAATCTGCTCTCAAATCTTTCGATGTGTTTAGCGGTGCTGACGCGTCTGCGTGACAAGGTGTCATTGGCGTCGCGAGGTCAGCCAAGTCGCCACAGTCCCAGGGGACCATCACTCAGCAACACCCCAGCCACGACGACCTACATCGATCAGACAAACAGGAATATCCCCCTTACAGGGTCTAGTCTAACATCTGCTCTGAGTCAAAATGAAAAAAAAAACGAAATTTTATGTGAAAACTCACCCGCTTCCATCGTCCCTTGCGCTTATTCCGCTCATCTTCCAGCTCACCGTCTTCTACATTCTCCAGGCCATCTCCCTCCGCCCTGTCGGCTAGCTGGTTCAGCCGTTCCGCACTGCAAAAGACAACGATCAGATCCTCGTTTTCAAAACAAAGAACACTATTTCCGACTCTCTCTCGGCCTCCGTTTTCAGACTGCAATTCGCAACTCGGCACTGTTTTCCCACCCAAAACTGAAAGTTTCGGACTCTTGTGTGGTCTTCTTCAGGAAATTACTATCGCGCAGCCGGATTGTTTTCAATTTCCCAAAGTGGCTCACCGAAACAAACAAGATTGTGATTGAGCTTCAAGTCCAAAATTCGAGTGGAGTTCAGCCGGAAAATTCTCGAGAAAATAATGAAAGTCTTTATGAGATTTCCCAACTGGCACCTCTTTAATCATCAGAACGTTTATGATCATATTCCAAGGAGGATTCTTTACCCGTGTGCGCGTCTGGCTGAAGAATTAGATTTGGCCGATTATACTGGGGGAGCCCGTGTGGAAAGTGTTCGCGGAAGAGAGTGAGGATTACTCTGATTATTTCTGGCTAGACATGTACTTCTCAGAGTTCAGAGGGGACATTATTATAGAGACGAGTTCTCTTCGAAACGATGTTACTACGTCTCCAGGAGAGGCCACCTGTCACGAAACCATTTTGTTGTAAGTCGTTTTTCTAACTATCATAATCGAGGCCATTGTTTTGTTTGCCGAAGTGGGTGGCGGAACATGTGGCCCACTGAAGAAGTTACAGCTATTGAAAGGGGAACCTTTATCAGACAAAAACTGGTCCAGGATTTGTATGACCCTCAAAGAATAATCAAGCCACTGAACCATAATTTCCCCGAATTATCTAGTAGTCCCGTCTTAAGCCATTTTTGTCTTAAAATGACTCGTTAACGCATGCAGTGTGGTCTACTCTTCGCAACTTGTCAAGGTCAGAGGGTGATCCCCCTAGGGGCTCTGAGATCGACCCGGGCTGCGCGATTAATTCGCCTACCCATTACACCTATCATAACTGCTCATCCCAAAGGTCATAAAGACGTGATATAACAGTTGTCAGCTGATCCCATGGCTTTATGGGCGCGTGGTCGCAAGCAGTGAAGAGAACGCGTTCCCCCATACCAGCCGTTCTTACCTCCTAGGGATGGGCGCGTGTTCAAAGCTGCTAGAGAATAGGGGAAAACAAGCATTATGAAGAACTAAACAAGCGTCTTCTTCTTTATGATAAATGTGAGAGTAAAGCTTACTTATGAGCAAGACGCTCGGAAAAGACTGAGGACATACGTCCGTGGAGGTTGATGGCCATTCTGGCTTCGTCTTTGCCAGGCACCCGTGTGAATAGAATAATGAGCGGGAATATATGGTTCAAAAAAGCTGGAGAAAAAGAACACTAGTGTTGCAGGTAGTAGAAGCGAGTGAAAATTACTCGTAATGGGGACCTGCCTAGAAGAAGAGCAGTCTGAGAGACGGATAAACGGTCTGCGAGGCATGGAATTAAGATGCGAAGCGAATAAATAATGAAAAAGTGTTTGGTAAACAAGGAAGAACCTTTTAAGGCTTATTTCTTTACCTGAGTTCGGCAATTTCGCCCAAGTTGTGCAAAGAAGGAGGTGAAGAGGGTGGGCCGAGCGAAACGGACGAAGCCCGGTGGCCCATGTAGAGGGGATTCAGCATCTCTAGCTCCTTCTACGTGATCATCTACGGCTCTCGCAAGGAAACGGCAGCGCCTGCGGCTGCGTCGGTCAAGGGGCGGAGCAGGCGTCCCCCAGGGGCGGCGTGTTAGCGCCCGACCCTCCAGCGCCAAGTATCAACCCCACTCGGAATCACGGATAATGAAGAGTCTGGAGCCCCTTTCAATTCCATCCTCCAGGGGTTCACACTGTGTGTGCAGATTTCTTCAATCACAGGCGGCGGTGTCACTAACACATAGAGATGCTTGTAATTATGGCCGGCGAAGAAGCGACAATGGTCCCGTCTGCATATAATTTGCCCCGGAAATGCTCATAGACAGATGGCTACCCCCCGTTTGCTTTGCAAAAGTCGAGATTTCCATTTAGATTACATCAGACCTGTCAAATTTGCGACGACTTCATTGTGTCTGGGTCTACGGCATGTTCGTTTACCGAAAAGTGGTTTTTTACGTGAAATGTTGCAAAAACCTGAGCTTCGTATTAGCTATGAGTGTAGCGTGATACATTTCTTGCTCGAGAATGATTAACTTTCACGACTCTCAACAAACAAAACTCAAAACAACAAATTATTAGTGTTGGATCTGAAATAGTACTGGTTAACTAAAAAGGGAACTGGTTCAAACTTTTTGTTTTCCTTGCTTTACGCGCAATATGAGCACATTGCCGGAAGGGCATATTGCTTCTTTAGGCGGCTTTAGTATCACCGGGACTGCACAGATGGCAGACCGGAAAAAAGAGGGAAAGGAAGGAACCGAACTTGATCTTCCACTCGAGTAGCTCCTGTCGCAAGGCGGCAATTGAGGATTCACTGGTCTCCAGAATGGGCAGCAACTGTGGAGCGAAGGAACGGGAGCTCGGGTGCGCCATAGAGCACGTACAAGCTGTGTTTATTCCAGGTGGCAGCAGTTGAGATGCAGCCACGCACACCATCACGTTAGACTTTGTGATCTCTTTGCGTCCGAGAGAGGACGAATGAGGCATGAATGCTAGTATGGTAGGACAAGTTCGTGAGGAAGGCAGTAGTGGCGGTAAAAGGATTCAGATTGATCGGTGATTCTATTTGCTACTGCGTTAATTAGGTTACTTTTGTTAGCTGTGAGTAGAGAAGGTCCGCAATGAAGTAAAAACAAAGAGCGGCTGTGAGAAACTTTCTGAAGATGACAGCTAAACGAACGGATTACTCAAAACAGTCAAGGTATTTTTGCAAGAGCCTAATTAAATAAAGAATTCGCACAGAGAAACCACTAGAATTTTTACAATTAGGGAAAATATATTCTGGCCGGATTATAGTTTATTTCAGCACCAAAGTAGCTTTATTTTGCAATCAGGCAAAACATGAGGATAAGACTGTCAGCCATTAGCGCAACTAGAAACTCTTTAATGCGACTCAGAATGGCAGAAAATTTACAACTTTTAAGCCATGTACAGTTTGCGTGTTCTGCCCAAGTATTTGTTGGGAACTTTGGATCCGATTATGCAGGAGCAAGTTTTAGAGAAACGAGAAAAAGACTTGACGAGAGTGGGATTCGAACCCACGCCCCCGAAGAGACTGGTGCCTAAAACCAGCGTCTTAGACCACTCGGCCATCTCGCCATATTATTAAGAGCACCTGTTGTGAGCAGTTGAGCTATAAAATTGAGATTTCTTCTCCGTAGTTCCAAAATTTAGGGAGATAGCGCAAAGTAGACTGCTACCACATTTTGTGCCAGCCTAGAGCAACACGGTATGCGAGTAGCTACAGAACTCTATATAAAACTATCGGGAACCACGAAACATAACAAGTGCACCGTTTAGCACAAATTCTACAAAATTTTAACAACTTTGACTTTAAATTGAATAGTGTCACAAATTACCTGAACGGATCTAATCCTTGAAAAGCCGAATGTTCAGCTCGACCGCCATTGTGAGTGCTCCTGAACAGAAGTGGGTAACAGCAATTTGTGTCGCAGACGCAACAAAATGAATTCATATGTGTGCATTTAGAAAGACTGCCTGGAAGACTACCTACCGATATATCCGAGCTGTGAACTTGACCCTAGCGAACATTAATCATCTGGCTTGGGCTGAAACGTAAGTTACAACAACGACTTTTTCGAGCATGGGTCAGTAGACTGAGTGAAGGTGTGCAGAGGACTGCCACCTCTTCCAATAGTTGTTATGGAAGAGCGGTGAAATATTCATCGTCTATAGAGATGCGTGGCCAAAATGGAAACAAGCAGGGCTAATCAAGGTCAAAAAGAGAATGCTTTCACACAGAGATTTTCGCAGAGAGAGGGACTTCTCCGAACTATTTTGGATCGGCCTAGAACTAAAAAATAAAATGATTCAGCTTGCGAAGATGATTAAGAGATGGAACGGTAAACAAAACCAAGATTCGTAGAAAATAGGTAAGCTTGCTTGGCTGGACGCAATTGAAACAAGCGTCGGCCAAAACTTTTTTTCTCTTTCTGGAAGGAAGCGTAAGTGAAGCGCGGTAATCAACAGCCATAAGTGAATTTCAGAGAACGCTGTGGTGCGAAGATGATCCCGGGCAGGCCTCCAGGAGGTTAGCCCTAGATACATTCATTTTCAATGGCCATGAGGATGACGACGTACTCTTACATTCACACGTTCTACAAACAAAAAAACTGGGAAAACGTGGGCACAACAACAGTGTCCAAGGCCCCAGAATATATCGTTTGTTCAAAACTGACCCGAATTATTTATCCGCATGCATTCAAATGCCTCTAGACCCCAGGAGACAATGGCTATGAGGTCATAGTAGCCTTAATAAGTGCCGGTTTCCAAATTGCAGCAAAAAAAAAACAGAATAAGGTACCTGGCGCCTTGCTCTCCGGATCGTGCCGTGTGAAGAGATCCGTCTTTCACGGAGTAGACCGAGTCGTTCGAATTGTAGATTTGGGGTAGCGGCCTGAAATGAGGGTAATTAGTCGAAACAAGATGTTTATTATGTTTTCTTTGTGAACGTGACATAAAAATCAGTTCGACGACTAGTTCGTAGCCAAAATTGGTATCCATGTTGTTCAGCATTTCTTTCAGGTGAGCGCAAGTTTAGAAACAATACGGAAAAGTTACTAAAACAGGCCCACAATTAACCAGTTGGGTGTTTTTCCAGTCTCTGATTTCCACTATCAAAAACCGTTTGCCAAAGATTGTAAGTAGACTACTGAGCAGCAATCTTGTCCAAGCTTACTTACTTGTCTGCCTCGGTCAGCACTGTACATTTCGGTTCAGAAACACAAAAAAAGTTCACATTCCCTAATACCAATATTTCTTCGATGAAAACATTGCACGATTTATTTTATTTTGAAGCCATCTTCAGTCTTTTCTTAACCCAGCAACGCCTTTGTTCGCAATGGAATGTTCTTCTGACTGGTTTTTTGACAGTCAAGAATCGTTTGTTGCTAACTTTACTAACTTGATTGGCCCAATTTAAGCATGTAAAATACTTCTAATCTCTCTACTACTAAAGCGCAATGGTGTCTGTCGTGGACTCTGTTTATTTGTTTGTTTGTTTGTCCGGGACCTCAAATTTTGGTGTATTGTTAAGAGTCGCCGTCTTCACCCAGACGACCCGAGTTCGACTCCTCTACTTGCCTTTGCTAAAAAGTATTTTTGCTAAATTGTTTTGAGTAGGAAATAGAGTCAGGGTGACCGGCATGGGATTAGAAGGGACCGGTTGATCTGTATATGTTCAGAGAGAGATCGGATAGCCGGAAAATAGTCCTCGAAAATTCGTATCGGTTCTTTAGGAGGGGATGAGAGCCCTGGGCAAGAATTAAAAAGTTCCGATTGATTAGGGAAGGAAGAAGAGGTGACAGGATCAGAAGAGATCGGTTGACTGGGGAAGGGGTCAGAAGAGATCGGTTGACTGGGGAAGGAAGCAGAAGTTAAGAAAAAAACACAAGTGGAAAAGCCGCCGACAGGCGGCGAAGCCGGCTGGTTAGTAAAAAAAAAGAACTTAAAAGTGAACAAATGAACTAATTCATTGCTTACGTATCGAAAAGGGGAACGGTCGTTGTATTAGCTATCATATTGTTGGGAAAAATGTGGCACAAGTGATGCACAATTGAGCATTACCCTTTCACAACCAATTAGAGCATCTATTTCAGGTAAAAATAACCGAAAATTGACTTTCGTACTACTCCTTACATGAGCCGTGAAATCAAAAATTGTCTGCTCTAGAGGTTCAGAGACCCCAAGTTCTGGGTTTTAGTCTGCGTCAGCGAGACACATAGGTGGCCAAATTGTGGCATAGCTCCTACTTTATGATTTTCTCTACCTTCCGGCTAATTTAGAACTCACCTGAACAAGTATCTGCTCGCAAAGGCATTCGGAAACATTCATGAAAAAAGGGAGAGAGAAAATGACGAAAAGTCAAGAAAGAAACATTATTGGTATTGGTGGTTCATCTTTTCTCCTGCGTAGTCAAGAAAAAGGGGCAAGTGTGGCTGTTTTGGGGTTTAGACCAGGTCTCGGAGGCTTACTCGGGTTAAACCCAACTACCGACTTCTGTCTTATTCGAAGAAACACCCTCTTCTACCTGCTTCAATGGGTTTTCTCGCCCCGGAAAGCTATTAAACTCACGGAGGTACAGGTGGAACATAGGTGCCGATGTACTGATGCACGGTCCCGCCGCGGCCGTTGTGCATCGAGAGACGGGCCGACCTGATCATTGTCTAAACGGAAACAGCTGAGACTGGTAGCCCGGAAGCTGCTTACTTTTGGTACCTATTTCACCCGGGAGATGCCAGCTCTTTGCACATCTGTAAGTTGTCTAGATTACGTAAGTCAGAACAGTGTTTTCCCAATCGAGTAGCTTGCAGAGAAAGAGAATGTATTTACAGGAGGTAATTACGAAGACATATGATTCCCGTGGGTTCTGTCGCGGTGCTCAAACAAGGAACCCGGGGACAGCATGGATTTTTCGGGTTCCCATTGGCAGGAAAAGTTGACAGGACAGTCTGGAGGACAAAATTGCAAAAGAGTGCTCTCTCCATTCCATATTGGGCTTGTTTTCGGTATCCCCCGGGGTCCCGGCCAAAAATTGAACTCTCCTCCAAAAAAATCTCGGCGCAGACTGGCATACCCAGTACTTTGCTCCCAGAAGTGTAAAACACTTTTCGAAAAGTGTTAAAGAGACGAGTACTTAAGTTTTTTACCAGGAGGTGCGAAGACAATAGGTTCCGGGGCGGGATTGGGGAAGGACGAACGGACGCAGCTCATCCATTCTGGGATGACAGCCTGGCGTCCTTTAGAAAACAATCAGACATGCTTTTCGGACCATCTTTGAAACTTGTTGTCAGAGCCACTGGTCACAAAGAGCACCACAACAAGAATATGACTAGAGGGGATAAAAGCATCCGGAACACTATGGATACCCGTCAGGTCGGCAGACATTATACGCCTTTCTCTCCAATGGTGACCACAAAATAGCAGCACAAGCTTCCAAAAAATGCCTAGGATACTAATATCCCATAGGTGTTTATGGATGCAATTTGCAGCATGGTCAACTGCACAAGACGGAGGTAAAAAATGTCTGAGAAAAGTAACTTTTGAAGATGCATTGAATGATGGATTGAAAAGGAGCAGTGTTTGACTCGATGAACGGCTCCAACTTTGGACTAAGTGCCTTTGAAATGGCCCCTCGGGTCGCAATCAGAGCCTCACCGGGCAGTCGAAAAACGACCGACTTGTCTATTTAATGTGACTAATCCCATTCCGTGAGCTAGAAAGGAGCTCGCGGAGGGGTGGGATTTCTCAGAAGGTATCCTGTTGCTACTCATAGGTGAACTTGGACTACTAAGTGGCGCCAAAGCTGGCAGCGGGAAAATTGAGGGGGTCGGTAGGTCAGAACACTCGAGATTTTAAATAGCAAGTAGTCTGGAGAGCTGGTCAACTTGTCGAGTCAGTGACCTCGGCGTCCGTCTATGCAAATGCAAATCCGTAAATCCATAAGGAACACTACTCGACAGATATCTTTGAAAATCAAGTTCTTTATTGGCAATGATCCCCGCCAAAAATGAGTATACAAATGCACTATCGTAGTCCACAATTCAATTTTTGTATAAAACATAAAGCTGTTTTTAGTATTAGACACACAAGTTCTCAATTTCTCCCGTTCGCAACAGGCTACACGCAAAAGCACAACACAACTGGAAGGGATTAAAACCTCTTAAAATAATCGGAACATGTGTCACACGCTGATGTTCGCCGTGGCAATTAAGGGTTGCGGCGGTCCAGTAGAGGTGTCGGTCGGCGACGCGTATCGCAGAATCGCATCTTGAATGATGTCCCAATAGAGAAAGCGATATGGATTCGAGTTAGCCTGACGAGGAACATGGACCTCATTCACAAGAATCTCTCATTGATTTACAACTGTTCTCTCAACTTTCGGCTACTGAGACGCTAAACGCAGACAATCGGAGCAGGAGGAAGTTCTGGGGACTGGGTGCGACGGAAGCATTGAGAGTAAGCAAAATAGAACACTAGGTAATCCCAGAGGTATATATTCCAATATGGAAGTCAAGTGTGAAATGTGACCAAGTCCTGTTTACGGGTGCTCCTTTATAATTCTGGACACATTGTGCCATGAGGACAATATGGCGGGACGCGGAAACAAGAAAAGCAGTGGTCACAAAGTCCAAAACTGATTTTACATCGGGGGTCTGGAGGAGACACAAGTTGAATCGCCCATAGTGGCCAAATACATGTGAGGGTGCAAAGGTGGCGCACAATGGCAGCCCGCAGGTAAGGTAATTGTTGGCTTGCTGGATGCCGAAACAGCGGGCTGCTCCAGGAAGACGCAGAGAGCTGTGATCTAGCTCCGGAAGAAACGTTGTGATCGGAAGACTTTTGAGGCCGGCACAAAATTGAAATGACGCATCTGGCAGTGAAGTCATCGGATTCAAAGATCTGTTCACTTTCCTCTCCCTCTCTCTGCAAACGATTGTTTTTGTCTCCGTTCATCCCTGGGCAAAGAAGTGGCAGAGAAAAGTCGGCAAGCTGTCAAGTGCTGGCACTCCAACTACGACACGCTTCTCAGTCATCTGCCACAGTTCACACCGAAGCAGCTCTTCGTGATGTTTTCAGACTGATTTAACGCTTTAAAACTGTTTAAAGGACAGATCTTATAAATAGTGCTGAATTTTTGAGAATGTTGTTTTTAGTTCACAACGAAGTGTATCAAAAGGTGGCGGTTCTGGAAATACTTTCCTTTAACCTAGCTCCACACACTGGACAAATTAAGACGTTAAGCCTTTAGCTTTAAACATTAATGGTATGCTGAGATTGAAATCACATCGGCAGTTAGTCTAACTCGCTCCAGACTTTCCGTTATATCCCTCACAAATATCCACACTGAAAATAAGCAGATATCCCCCGGCACGCGCCGTCGGGATGTGCCGATGTGCACAATCCTACGTTTGCTCGGATAAGCGTATTTGTCTTTTGACATTTCGGTGCACTCGAACTAGCTGACCAGCTGAAGACAGAGTGAGAGAGCACTTGAGTCATTGTTTCCAGCTGACAAAATTACGCCTCCTCCATTCGACGGCTCACAGTCTCGCGGTCCTGTGATCTTTAAAAATCAAATTTTTTTCTCTCTGTGTGCGAAGAGTCAATATTTTTTGCTTCCAATGACTAGACTAGTAGGATTTCAGGAATTTTAGACAATCTGTTTCGAAGCTCTGATCTACCATGAACATCTACACCAAACTACTACTGTATTAAGTATTTAAAGACATTTAAATTTAAGTTAACTTAAGTTTTGATCAATTTCCCCTTGAAATCCCCCCGCTCTTCCGATCTACTTCTTGTGTGTTATGTCGCTTGAAGTGCTATGTTAACAAACCCCTGGTTCCAGTTAGCAGATCACGGTACCCAACACTTAAAGATTACCAAAATCTTTTTGCCCAATTTTTATATGGTTTTCCCCTATGTTCCGGTTCTCAGCAGCAGCGGACTGTACAACGCGAAGACCCTCGACCGCCTACACCCGCCAGTCCTGGCACCTTTCTTGCTCATCCGGCATGATGACTGTAAGCCTCCGACATATTCTTAGACTGCCTCTTTTTCGAAAAATTTTCGCTGGCATAGAATGTCGCTAAACTATGTTTGCTTACACCTACAGTTGTAGATTTTTCGCGTGGCTCTTCTGGGATATCGCAGGCAAGACACTTGCTACATTTTCCCTCATTCTTTTTTCAATCTTTATAAAAATACATGGCTTCCCGGAAAGGAAATTATTACAGTGCTCCCCTACGCGCCCTGACTCGATAATCTATTAGCGGTCCCTTTTTGGAGCCAAGAAAGCCCACGGCACTGCCAGTCGATGGCGTGTTCAGCGGCTTGTCGCAAGCCTCGAGCGTGTCGCCAGTTTGTTTCTTCAACTTATTATTTGTATTGTTGAGTGGGTGGATGCCGGCGGGGAAGCCAAACAGATCCGGCTGGATCCGCCGCTGCCGCCTCTCTGGAGCAAGCTCCTTATCACTCCATCTTCGGCACATTTGAATAATCAATTGTCTTTTCTTTTTCCTCATTTTGAACATTTCCAAAAGTTCACTACAGGGCGCGGCTACTAGGACGAACGAGATGGAGACACAAGACCCAGGCTGGCAATATCTCCGGCAATCTCAAGAGCAGGTACCTTTTTTCACTGAATTGTTATAAAAAAACTATATTAGATGCTCGCCGCCACGACCAAAAAGTTCGATTCCAAGAAGAACGTCTGGATCGCCGATCCTGAAGAGGGTGAGTAAAGTACAGGGGGCTCAAAGTGTCATGTCTGTGTGTAGGATTTGCCGCTGCCGAGATCAAGGCGACCAAGGGCGACACGATTACGGTTGTGACGGAAAAGGGTGGCGAGAAGACGCTCAAGAAGGACGATGTGCAGCAGATGAATCCTCCCAAATACGAAAAGACGGAGGACATGGCTAATTTGACTTTTCTCAATGATGCCTCTGTCCTGCACAATCTTCGCCAGCGCTACTACTCCATGATGATCTACGTAATGTTTTTTGAGCAAACATTATACAACAATGGCTTTAGACCTACTCTGGACTTTTCTGCGTTGTAATCAATCCCTACAAGCGCCTGCCAATTTACACCGAGAGCGTTTGTAAGATGTACATGGGCAAGAGGAGAAACGAAATGCCTCCTCATCTGTTTGCTGTTTCCGACGAGGCCTACAGGAACATGACTAACGGTATGAGGCAAAGCTGTGAGTTTCAAGGGAGTGATGTTTAGACCGCGAGAATCAGTCCATGCTCATTACTGGAGAGTCCGGTGCCGGAAAGACCGAAAACACGAAAAAGGTTATCTCCTACTTTGCTACTGTGGGAGCTAGCCAGACCAAGAAAGACAAGAAGGATGGTGTTTCCTTGGAAGATCAGATCGTTCAGACCAATCCCGTCTTGGAGGCTTTTGGTATTTTAAAATGGATTTTGAAGGAAAACCACTTTTAGGTAACGCCAAGACTGTCCGTAACAACAACTCTTCCCGTTTCGGAAAGTTTATCCGAATTCACTTTAACCATGGTGGAAAGCTGGCCGGAGCTGACATTGAACATTACCTTCTGGAAAAGTCTCGTGTCATTAAGCAAGCTCCCGGAGAGCGTTCCTATCACATTTTCTACCAGCTCTATTCTGACGCAGTCGCCGGCATGAGAAGTGATTTATCTTAATCAAATTGTTCAAAAATATGTTAAGAGAGACTTCTGCTCGATCGTCCCATCAAGGAATACACCTTCATCGCTCAGGCCGAAATTACCATTGACGGTGTGGACGACAAGGAAGAAATGAACCTGACTGAGGAAGCCTTCAACATCATGAAGTTCTCTCAGCAGGAAAAGGACGAGCTCTTTTCCATCACTGCCGGTCTGATGCATATGGGAGAGCTCAAGTTCAAGCAGCGTCCTCGTGAGGAGCAGGCCGAGCTTGAGAATGGAAAAGGTGCGCATTTTTACCGGTTCAATAGAAAATTGATTTTTCAGAGGGAGAGCTTGCCTGCAAGCTGTACCAATGCGACTACGACAAGTTCATCCAGGCTCTTCTGAAGCCAAGAGTCAAGGTCGGAACTGAATGGGTCAACAAGGGCCAGAACTTGGAACAGGTAATTTTGACTAAGGCAATACTTATAGTACGATTGAGGTCAACTGGGCTATTGGAGCTCTTGCCAAGGCTCTGTACGCCAGAATGTTCAAGTGGCTCATCTACAGATGCAACAAGACTCTTGATGCTCAAGATCTGTCTCGTGACTTCTTCATCGGAGTGCTGGATATCGCTGGTTTTGAGATTTTCGATGTAAGAGAGTCAAAAGCCCATAAAATTTTGATTCAGCTAAACTCTTTCGAGCAGCTCTGGATCAACTTTGTCAACGAACGTCTCCAGCAATTCTTCAACCATCACATGTTCGTCTTGGAACAGGAAGAGTACCAGCGTGAGGGCATCAAGTGGGAATTCATTGATTTTGGTCTTGATCTCCAGGCTTGCATTGAGCTTATTGAAAAGGCAAGTACATTTTTAACAACAAAAATATACTCAATTTAGCCTCTCGGAGTAATTTCCATGCTGGACGAAGAGTGTATTGTTCCCAAGGCTACTGATCTGACCTTGGCTTCCAAGCTGAACGATCAGCATCTGGGTAAGCACCCCAACTTCCAGAAGCCCAAGCCGCCTAAGGGAAAGCAGGCCGAGGCTCATTTGGCAATTGTTCACTACGCCGGCACCGTTCGTTACAACGTCAAGGGATGGCTCGAGAAAAACAAGGACCCTCTGAACGATACTGCCGTTACTGTCCTCAAGGCCAACACTGGAAATGCTCTGATGTCTGAACTGTGGGCTGACTACAATACCCAGGAAGATATCGCTGCCATGGGAGCCAAGAAGGTCACTGGAAAGAAGAAGGGAAAATCTGCCTCCTTCATGACCGTGTCCATGATGTACAGAGAGTCTCTGAACAATCTGATGCATATGCTTCACCAGACTCATCCTCACTTTATCAGATGTATCATTCCCAACGAGCTCAAGAAGAGCGGTGAGTTGTATTTCAAGCTAAAAATTTAGTTTTTTAGGTGTCATCGATGCTTCGCTCGTCCTGAACCAGCTCACTTGCAACGGTGTGTTGGAAGGAATCCGTATTTGCCGTAAAGGTTTCCCCAACAGAATGCCTTACGAGGACTTTAAGCAGCGGTAAGTTTTGACCTTTATCTAACTTTATTTACAACTAAGATATGGGGTTCTTTCTCCGGACGAAGCGTCCATCGGGGACGCGCGGATTGCCGGAGAAAAGATGTCTGAAAGCCTCATAAAGAGAGGCAAACTTAAGCCGGAACAGTTTCGCGTCGGAATGACTAAGGTTTAAAGAATGCCTTGCTTAAGTTTTATAGTGTGCCTGAGTTCATTATATTCCTTTAGTTCAAAGCCACTACTTTTTGTTCACCCTCAGTTCTGATTCAGATATGCCGTCTTGGCTGCCGATGCTGCCAAAAACGGTAAGGACAACATCGACGCCGGAAACAAGATCTGCGAGAGTCTGTTGAAGAACGGCTCCCTCAAGCCCGAAGAATTCCAGTGTGGTTTGACCAAGGTAATTCTGAGTTTTAACTTCTCAGCATGGCACTAACTTTACTTTCTTGGATTTCTTACACATTGAGTGTTTTCCAGGTCTTCTTCAAGGCCGGAGTCCTGGCTCATCTTGAAGAGCTCCGTGATGAAGCCTTGTCTGTCATCATTGGCAAGTTCCAGTGCACTTGCAGACACTATCTTGCCCAGTGCGAGTACAAGAGACGCCTCAACCAGAAGTAACTTTTACTGATTTTAAGTTTAACACTGTCTTAAGGGTCGGCCTTCTTGTTCTCCAGCGCAACATTCGTTCATGGTGTACTGTCCGCAACTGGGCCTGGTTCAAGCTCTACGGAAGAGTCAAGCCCCTTATCAAGGGAAGCAAGAAGGACGATGAGATCGAGGCTCTCGAGAAAAAGTTAGTCATTCCCGCAATTATTTTATTCTCCCGAACGGCGCTGTTTCATTCTCTCTCGACTAATATCATGCTTTCCAGGGTGAAGGAGCTGGAGGAGAACCACGGCAAAGAAGAGAAGAAGAGAAAGGATCTCGAGGCTGAGAATGCTCGTCTTCAGGTAAGCTTTTTGTCATATACTGCATAAAAATTATGTTTAGGCCGAAAAGCAAGCCATGCTTGTTCAATTGGAACAGGAGCGCGATTCCAGTGCTGAAGGTGAAGAGCGTAGTGCTAAGCTTCTGGCTCAGAAGGCTGATCTCGAAAAGCAGTTGGTTGATCTCAATGACCAGTTGGCTGACCAAGAGGACAAGAATGCCGCTCTGACCAAGTCTAAGAAGAAGGTTGAGGGAGACAATGAAACTCTCAAAAAGACTGTCTCTGATCTCGAAACTACCATCAAGAAGCAAGAGAACGAGAAACAAGCCAAGGATCACCAGATCCGCAGTCTGCAGGATGAGATTGCTTCCCAGGACGAGCTGATCAGCAAAGTCAACAAGGAGAAGAAGCAGCAAGAAGAAGTAAGTTACTATATAATTAAGCGCAAAAAAAAAATGATTCCAGACCAACCGAAAGCTTCTGGAAGACATCCAGGCTGAAGAGGACAAAGTCAATCACCTCAACAAGATCAAGTCCAAGCTCGAGTCTACTCTTGACGAGCTGGAAGACAGCCTTGAGCGTGAGAAGAGATCTCGCCAAGACTTGGATAAGCAGAAGAGGAAGGTTGAGGGAGAATTAAAGGTACTGTCTTAACACATTGATCCAAAAAAGATGTTTAGATCGCCCAAGAAACCATTGAGGAGCTTACACGTGTTCGTCACGAACAAGATGGAGTCATTAAGAAGAAGGAAGTTGAACTCCATGCCCTTCAGTCCCGCCTCGAAGATGAACAATCTCTTGTTGCCAAACTCCAACGCCAGATCAAGGAACTGCTTGCCAGAATCCAAGAACTCGAGGAAGAACTTGAAGCCGAGAGACAGTCCCGCGCCAAGGCTGAAAAGGCCAGAAACGAAATGCAGATGGAACTTGAAGAACTCGGAGACCGTTTGGATGAAGCCGGAGGAGCCACTCAAGCCCAGATCGAGCTCAACAAAAAGAGAGAGGCAGAGCTGGCCAAACTTCGTCGTGATCTCGAGGATTCTGCTATCAACAGTGAGACTGCCATGGCTGCTCTTCGCAAGAAGCACAATGATGGTGTAGCTGAGCTTAGTGACCAGCTCGATACTGTTCAAAAAATGCGTGCCAAGCTCGAGAAGGAGAAGGTTCAGCTTCAGCGAGAGATTGATGACCTTCACAACTCTACTGACATTGAGACCAAGCAGAGACAGAACAGTGAGCGTCTGGCCAAGCAGCTGGAGTCTCAGCTCACTGACACTACTCTCAAGAGCGATGAACAAGCTCGTCTGATCCAGGAACTTACCATGCACAAGAACAAGATGCACTCGGAGAACCATGATCTGAATCGTCAGTTGGAAGACGCTGAGTCTCAGCTGGCTGCCCTCAACAGAATCAAGCAGCAGCAACACTCTCAGATGGAGGAAATGAGACGCCAGCTTGAACAGGAATCTCGCGAGCGACAGAGCCTTCACGCCCAGTCAAGCAACTACCAGCTCGAGTGTGAGCAGCTCCGTGAACAGCTCGAGGAGGAGCAAGATGCTAAGACTGAGCTCCAAAGGCTTATCAGCAAGGCCAATGCTGAAACTGCCCAATGGCGTGCCAGATTTGAAGGCGAGGGAATGAACCGTGCTGAGGAGCTGGAGGAGGCCCGCAGAAAGCTCGCCAATCGTGTCCAGGAAGTCCAGGAACAGCTTGAAGCCGCCAATCAGAAGATAGGCTCCCTTGAGAAAAACCGGCAGAGACTTGTTCATGATTTGGAAGATGCTCAGGTCGATGCTGATAGAGTAAGTCAACAAAACGTCTTCACAAATATGAAAATTCAGGCCAACTCCGTTGCTGCCTCTCTCGAAAAGAAGCAGAAGGGCTTCGACAAGGTCATCGACGAGTGGAAGAGAAAGTGCGAAGCCCTTATCCAGGATCTGGAGGGAGCTCAGCGCGAGACCCGCTCGGCTGCCACAGAGACGTTCCGTCTCCGCAGTCAGCTTGAAGAGGCCAGTGAGCAAATTGAAGCTGTCCGCAGAGAAAACAAGAGCCTCGCCCAGGAGCTCAAGGATATTGCTGATCAACTTGGAGAAGGTTGATAATTATTCTGACTCTGGTTATAGAGATTTTCAGGAGGAAAGTCCGTCCACGACCTGCAAAAACTTCGCCGCAAACTCGAACTGGAGAAAGAAGAACTCCAGACTGCTCTCGATGACGCCGAGACTGCCCTAGAGGCTGAAGAGTCCAAGGTTCTCCGCGCCCAGATTGAAGTCAGCCAGATCAGATCTGAGATCGAGAAGCGTCTTCAGGAAAAGGTTTGTTCATTTCTCATTCTTTAAGACCAAAAGCTTAAGGAAGAAGAATTCGAGAATACCCGCAAGAACCACCAACGCGCCTTGGAAAGCATGCAAGCTTCCTTGGAAACCGAGTCTCGTGGCCGCGCTGACCTCCTCCGTATGAAGAAGAAGCTCGAGGGAGATATTAATGCAAGTTACTAACCAGAAAAAATGAGTATTACTTTTTCAGGAGCTTGAAATTGCTCTGGATCATGCCAACAAGTCCAGTGCTGACGCTCAGAAGAATCTGAAGCGGTACCAGGATCACATTCGTGACCTTCAAGCTCAGGTCGAGGAGGAACAGAGAAACCACGGAGAGGCGCGCGAGCATGCGAACATGGCTGAACGCCGCTCACAGATTCTGCAACAAGAAAAGGAAGATCTAGCAGTTGGATACGAACAGGTAGCGTTGGGACATGGGAAAAAGGAACACATATTTTTAGTCGGAGCGTGCCCGTCGCGTGGCCGAAATTGAATCCGTCGATGCTAAGGATACTGCTGCTGCTCTGGCTGCCACAAACGCCTCTCTCAGTGCTAACAGGAGGAAGCTCGAGGGAGACCTTCAAACGCTCCAAGCCGAAGTCACCGAGTCTATCCAGGAGCTGAAAAATGCCGATGAGAGAGCAAGAAAGGCCGGAATTGATGCACAGAAGCTGTCTGATGATCTTCGAGCTGAACAGGAACACAGCCAAAATCTGGAACGCTCCAAGAAACAGTACGAATCCCAAATCAAGGATATCCAGGCTCGATTGGAAGAGGCTGAAGCTTGCTCAATGAAGGGTGGAAAGAGAGCCATTGCCAAGCTTGAGACGAAGAACCGTGAGCTCGAGTCTGAACTCGACTCTGAAGGCAGAAGACACGCCGAAACTGGCAAGAATCTCCGCAACAAGGACCGTCGTTGCAGAGAACTCCAGTTTCAGGTACTTTGTGTTGTATTTGCCAAAATTGCTTCATTTTCAGGTTGACGAAGATAAGAAGGCTCAGGAGCGTATGTACGATCTGATCGAGAAACTTCAACAGAAGATCAAGACCTACAAGCGACAGTTGGAAGATGCTGTAAGTTTATTTTATTTTCAGGAAAAAGTGGCTTTCAGGAAGGATTAGCTGCCCAGAATCTCGCTAAATACCGACAGCTCCAACACGCTCTGGAGGATGCCGAGGAGCGTGCCGACGCCGCCGAAAACTCCCTCTCCAAAATGCGCTTGAAATCTCGAAGTGGATCGGCTGTCTTTGGCCGAGGCCTCGCTCATTCCGTATATCTGAGCCCTCTTTCTGACTAATTACCCATTTCCAGATGTCCACAGCTGCCGTCGGCGTTCGTAGTGGCTCCCGAGGTCGCATGTTGGACGACGACATCGAAGAGTGAAGCTCCAAGCCATATTTATCTTCTATACACTACTTATATTGAAATTTTAACTTCATCTTCTTCAAAAACTTTAAACGTGACCTAGTTAGCTGCCCCGTAGTTGTAGAGAACGGCCGCGCCCTCTCTTCTTCACAATAGTCCGTTCTTTATCACTTAGGGAAGCGACATACTGCCCTCTCCGTATATTGTCACTCAAGACTTCTAATAAACAACTTCACATATTCAGGAAATTGTCAGGGGGAATAGAAAACATTACGGGAGCGTAAAGACAGCAAACAGAGGTAGACAGAAACCGGTCTCTCGAGGCTCCTATGGCCTACGGCAGTGCCATTGTTGTTCGCCCTTCGAACGTTTTGGCGCCTATTCATGCCGTAAGGTCACCACTTTTACCAAAGGCAATAAATTTTGCAGCTTTTGACCGTCTTCTATGAAATTCTCATTCATTTTGGTGGTGCTTGTGGTTCCGGCTATTAGTCTGAGTTATACGAGAGAATGCATGTCGAAAGTGGGTTTTTTCCCTTCTTTTTTTCCAATTTTCAGGCAAAACGACAAGATTGTAGTGTCTTTAACAACTGTTGCCAATTTCTTTGTGGTCAGGCGTCATCTCGAGTCTCGACTTGCATAGCGGATCGGGGAGTCATTCAAGGTCACCAGTCGGAATGTAGCTGGTAAGTTTTCTAGCCACTAATACTCATAAAACTATAGCTCCTACCACTCCTCGATGGGGAAGCGCGAAATCTACGCACCTGGCCGTTCCAAAATGTCACGGATTGATATCATCGCGGGCGTAATGTTCATTTTCGTTACGGATATGTTTTTGCTCAGTTGTAGTTTTTGAGTTTATATATCTTGCTTTCGAAATTTTTCGATTATCACAATACGCTTTTTGCAATCAGAAACCAGTTCCAACCAGACTTGATTTCTTCAGCGTTGTTCTCGACTCGTTCTCGACGTGGCTTCGTTTCAATTTTCACATTTTTTTTCAAGCCTGGTCATTTTGTCATTTGCAAAGATGGAGAACTTGCGGCTTACCAAAATTTTTATCAATGGAAAACAGAGAGTATGAGAGACTTTTGTAAGTGAGAAAAAGGCAAGTGATTAAGGCACAAGAATAACCGGATAGGAGCAGAATATTGCACAAAAGGTTTGGTTTAAAGCGAAATTCGAGATACAAAAATTAAAGGTTAACAATTTAGACACACTAACTGGCAGCGCTTACAACTGAGAGTAGGAATCCTCGTTGTAGAAAGGGAAACCAAGACCGGCGGATAATCCATAGCCGAAACGGTGGACTTGGGGAGGGTACTGGCGGATACTGAAAATGTGAAAAAATGGCTAAAATAAATAGATCAATACCTGCGCTGATAGGGGCTTGCCATGGTCATAGACTGAGCCGAGAAAGTAGGCTGGAAGCGAGAGTTGGACGGCTCACGAAAATCGTAGGCTACACGGGGAATCGTTCCGCTGTGGTTCAGAGCGTTCAATTCTAGAAAAAACATTTGTTTGAACAACAAAAACGGGGGATTTTTACCTGTCATGGACATGTGGTCCTTCATGTGGACATAGCGACGGTCATCGAGGGAGCCGGGAGATTCAGTATGTGAGTTGGCACGCGAATTGTCCAGGGCAGTCTTCAGTTCTCTGTTCACTTCAGCGGCGGCAACTGAATCACAATAAAAGACTTTCAAAACAAAATAAAGCACTACCTCGCTTGGACCAGCTTCTAGAAACAGTGGCGCCTCTTTTTGAAGCCGGTGGTGCCATAAGCTCGGCATCTTTCTCGTCAAACTTGTTGGTAGTGATGTAGTACATTGTGCAGATGAAACCGTAAAGAATGTACAGATACGCAGCCAGGAAGACACAGCCGGGGAGGACGACGAAAGCGAAGAGTTCTGAAAACGGCCACGTCATGAGATGTTTATGTTCAAACTCAAAAAGATTATAGTTTACTAGCCTAGTGTTTAGATAAACCCGGACAGAAACTCTCAGAGTCTTCTCAAATATCTTGACATTGACTTTGCTGAAAAATTTTTGAGTAGGTAGCTACGGTTTTCGTTAATGAATTGAAGCGGAATGGTACCTTCTATGAACGAACTGGACCAGTATCTAATCCCTGGAGTAGGAAGTCAGACTAGACCCTCTTTGCCAGTACAACTCCCTACTTTGTTTTCTGCCAGAACATTCGTGATGCTAGTCCTAGATTGATCAACAGTCTCTGGGTACCGTTTTCTCAAACACTTCTCAAAAGAGGTCGAGAGCTGACAGTAGTGCTGTCGGGACTTATAGGAAACCAGCTGCGACGAGACCGTACGAGTCACTGTTCAGTTTCTCTATCTATCCGCCTCCCGGGCCTATTTGGGTTTTGTTTCTTACTAACTTTGAAAGTAAACTTAAAAAATCTTACCTGCATAGAATGTCCAGCTGTCGCATCCTCTTGGAGAAGTGCACAGCTCGTAGACAAACTTTCTCCAAGTGCGGATGTATTGAATGACCATGGGATAAAGACAGATGAACTAAAAAATAAGCTGTAAAATTTGTGATATTCTTACCGTGGCGACGACAGAAGGCAAGAGTCCAAGAAGTGGGACGACTGTTCTTCTTTTTCCCTTGTTGAGGGCTTTTGGCCATCGAACGGCAATATTGGACAGAATGGCTCTGAAAAGGATGATAATGATGAAAAATTGAAAGTTTACCCAATGAGGAAGAGCCAAGCAGCTCCGAACAGCATGTATCTCTTGGTCTGGAGAAGATAGGTCATCGGAGCGGGGTCGATTCTTCTGGATCTTGGCGGCTTGGCGGTGGTTCCGTTGCCAATGACGTAGTCCTAAACCTGTTTTGGAGAAAAAAATGAAAAAATACTTACAGGGCCAAAGAGTGGCTGTGCATCAAAGCTCGGGAAGGGGAAAGTGGCCAAGATGCTGTTGTCCGATACAGCCATCAGACAGTAGAGAGCCAAGATGATTTGAACGGCGCCAAGAAGGCAGACGAAAACCTGTAAAATGTTGTAGAAAAAAGATTGAAAAAGATTTACCTTGGGATGGCACATGACTTTGAACTCGTGACCACGCTTGGCCTTCTTGGGATCCTCATCCAGATCCATTTCCTGAAAATTTCATTTCGAAAGGTTTGAGGGAGATTAAGAAGTTAAGCGGGAAGCGCATGTTGACGCGAATAGCATGTAAATCATCGACACTATTGGGAAATTGCCGCGAGTCAAGAGAATGTACTTTGAGGAAATGAGGGAGAATATTTAGTTTCTTTTGAGGCAGCTGTGGCTTTTTGCTCATCTGCAGGTGCCCCCTCTCTCGGACACTGGCCTTTTGAGGAGAGCGTGCCGAGAACAGTCCGACACGGATCTTTCCAAACGTCTCATGGGAAAGGTCCCTGCCATTGCGATGATCATTGATCCCTCAAATAAGCGCCAAGTTACAGCAGGGATATCCTGTCCGTGTCAATTGGCTGCAGCATGATAAACAGTTTGCTCTTGTAAACATAAAGAAGAAGCGCGCAGATCGGAATCGAAAGTCACAAAAACATTGCCATCGGAGCGGTATATAAGCGGCGCGGCGGAAAGGGGTAGATATCGGCCAGCAATGGACCTCGAACAGCGCATCAAAGTGAGTTTCCGCAAAGTCATCGTCTACATTCAAATATTGAGGCTTATCGCTTCGTCGCCTACTCGGCAGTCATATTCTCAGTTGTGGCTGTCCTCTCCGTCTGTGTTACCCTCCCTATGGTCTACAACTATGTCCATCAGGTCAAGAGCACCATGAACAGGGAAATCAGCTACTGCAGGGTAACAACCTCTTATATCTCGGCACACAAATGGCTTAGGGATCCGCTAAGGACATCTGGAGCGAGGTGAACCACCTCAAGAACATGCCCGCTGGAAATCGTACCGCTCGTCAAGTTGGTTACGGAGACAGCGCTGTTGCAGGAGGAGCCGCTGCTGCTGGAGGTTGCGACGCTTGCTGTCTGCCAGGAGCTGCTGGACCCGCCGGAACTCCCGGAAAGCCTGGAAGACCAGGAAAGCCCGGAGCTCCTGGACTCCCCGGAAACCCAGGAAAGCCGCCTCAGCAGCCTTGTGAGCCCGTTACCCCTCCTCCATGCAAGCCCTGCCCCGCTGGACCTGCCGGACCTCCTGGACCTCCTGGACCCGCTGGAGACGCTGGAACTGATGGACAGCCCGGAGGACCCGGAAACGATGGAGCCCCTGGACAGCCCGGACCCAAGGGACCTCCTGGACCCGCTGGAAACCCTGGAGCTCCCGGAACCCCCGGAAACCCTGGACAGGACGCTCCTTCCGAGCCCATCCTCCCCGGAGAGCCTGGACCCGCTGGACCTGCTGGACCTCAGGGTCCTCCCGGACAGCCCGGACAGCCTGGATCCGATGGACAGCCCGGTATGATTCAACTTTCAGAAAGAACTAATCAAAACATTTAGGAGCCCCTGGACCCAAGGGACCAAACGGACCTGATGGACAACCCGGACAGGACGGACACCCCGGAGCTCCCGGACAGGCTGGACAGGCTGGAGGAGCCGGAGAGAAGGGTATCTGCCCCAAGTACTGCGCCATCGACGGAGGTGTCTTCTTCGAGGACGGAACTCGTCGTTAAATATCTGTATTCTATTGGGTGGCTGTGGGAAAATGAATGCTTTAAGCAAAAATATTTTGTTCTACTGAATAAATGTCCATCAAAGGCTCAAAATTGTCAAAAGTTTGGAGCTCCCGGAGCTCTACCGCGAATCTTGGTCGCTCTACGGTATCTACTCTCTCATTTAAATATCTTGGAAAAAGGTCAAGAATTGTCCCAAACAGGAAAATCTGTGATAATTCTGGAAGGAAGCGTTTTCAATTTTCGTTTAAACAAGCGGTTGAAAGTATTTGATGCCTATAAAGATGGAACTAGTCTAAAAACTCCAAGGACAGGGAAGCGCCTGGGAATGATGTGTGTTAACAAGGAGAAACCGCGGCAGTCCTCTTAGAACTGTGTCTCCTCCCCCTAAAATCGCTGTCGCATGTTCACGCCTTATGAGGGTCAGTACTCGGCCGAAAACGAACTCGGCATACTTGGAACGAGCGGCTCTCCTTTGTTCAGGATTTTTTTGTGTGAGTAGTATGGGAAAGTATCCTGAGCTCCGAGCAAACACTCACAATTTAAACTATAGCAAGACGGAGAAAGTGGGAAGAGCGACGGTCCACAGTGAGGGGATAAACACGACTGTTTTCTCTCCAAGTTGTCGGTCAACAACATGTGGTCGGTTTGAAAACGATAAAAGGTCCGGCTTGGAGCAGCTCCTGGTTGGGCGCTGTCGAACAGGTTCTCAATGGTTTTCTCTGAAATATGGCACTTTTCTGCTGTTTTTTTTTCTTACCCGAGTGGTTGTTGACGCCGTGATGCATCGGCTCCTGGAAGGAGCCGAAACTGGGAAGCTTCCCAGGACAGTACCAGCAGATGAACATTCTGGAAGACGTCACATAATAGAAATAGAAAATATTAGTGTATGATTTCGTTCTCGAAAAGGTGTTTGTAGGAAAGCAAGTTATAGTAATCGGACTGTTATGATATCCATATGGACATATGAGCCGAATAGGTCAGGTGTTAGGTACCAGAAAGGTCGTTATCGGCAACAGTGCCAGAAACGCCCCCGCCCAAGCTTAGCCCGCATCTCACAGCTTAAATATTAAAGTTTGCCTTTCGAGACACCGGAACAGGCTTTAATTTTTAGTTTCTGGAGTAAAATCGACTGAAACAATATGGAAAAGTGGGAGAAGCGACCGTCCTCTGTGAGAGGATGAACACGATTGTTTTCTCACCGATTTGCGAAAATGATTAGACTCTCAGGTTAAAAAGATATGGTAGACAAGTGAAAGGGTTGTTTATGACGGGTGCAAATCGGTTGCAAATGTGGAAATCGACACAAAAAGAAACCGCGAGACTTTCTGAAAAAGTGGGGGCCCCTCTTTCAGCTGTCGCCGCATGTTGATGCCGGGGTTATGAGGGTCAGTGCCAGGCCACAACGGGGACTAGTCATACCTCTGAGAATCATCAAAGATTCTTTTGTGTTCTCAAATTTTCTCTTAGGGAGTAGGATGGGAAAGGATGTTGAGAAGCTTTTTTAAGCACGGGGTGAGGGAGAGGGACTGGTGGTGAAATCTGGTTTGATCAGCTCAGTTTGACTTACCCTAGGAATTCGGCATCTGCACCTGCAAAATGTCTAGATGTCTACATGAAAAAGGGGCAGACGAACAAAGGGCAGTTATGCGCGGCAAACCGAATAGAACAGAGAAGCGCGGGCACAATCTGACCAACGAAACTCTGAGCGATCAATTCTTTGTGGCGGAGACCACAGGGGATACGGTAGCCCTTTGCCTGGTTCACACGTTTTATGACAGCTGTCCGAGTGTATTCGGCACCTACGGCTATCAACAACGCACAGAGAAAAGATAGACGGTCTGGATAACAACATTGTACAGAGGTGAAAAAGGGGAGCCATACTCGCTCGTGACATGCTGCCAATGATTTTAAAAACAATAAGCGCACTGTCTGGCTATGCCGAAATTTATTCTCCGTCTCGATGAAAGATTGGGAAAGCATTGAGAAAGTCAGCTGCTCGATACCAAAACGCTCGCGACCGGCAACAGTATCAGTAAAACAAAAACTTTAATTGTCTCTCCCACCTTAAAAATGGAATTTGCTTAAATGTTACGTTTCGTTGTTTCTGAGGTAAGAAAGAATATAGCAAAGATAAGAGCAAGACGAAAAGAAATGGGAAATTCAACCGTCCAAAACCAAGGAATGACAAGCCGAAAGTTAGCGAAAGGAGCAACCGTCCTCTGCGAGAGGAGAGGCACAACTGCCGTTCTCACCCCTTTCCGAAAATGCTTAGATCCGCAGGTTCCGGAGGGCAAGAAAACCGAGGAGAAGCCGTGATATGTGACAGGTAAAGAACGGGGTGGACAAGATAAAGCATGCGGAGAAATTATTTCTGTCAATCAAAAGGGGAACAACGAAAAAGAAAAAGACAAAAATAGTACTTAATAGGTAATAAAACAAGGTATGGAAGTGAAAATTAGGCCGGGAATTCAACTGAGCAATTCATCTGTAGGACAGTTTGACTGTCACCAGAAAGGAGAAATTGCCAAAGAATATCTAATAGTATTATAAAACACATAACAAATACTAATGCTCCTCATTCATTGTGACGAGAGGTTAACAAGGGAAGAGAGTAGAAGGCGCGATGAGCGTTTCTGCTTACGCCATTGGTGGAAGACGGCTGCACAGCATTTTCTCTTTCTTCCACGCGATAATGACTTGCGCGGAGTTGCGGTACAGATTAAATTTGAGATATTTATATGCTTGCCTTTATTGCGTGGCTTCTTGGCAGGAGAAGCTGCCTCTCCATCATTATGTTCTAAATTTTGTAGACTTATTTGATGAACTAGTGACTCACCGTCCTGAGGAGCTACGGCAAGTTGTTCCTCGTCATGAAATGGACCAAGAGCATCCGGGATTCCGGCGTCGTCGCCATCGTCAACAGAATGTTGCCGAGCGGGTTCATCTAAAAATGCGCTTAATTTTCAAAAATCCAATTAGTTGAACTAGGAATCCTATTTGTCAAGATGTTGGAATAGAACCTAAAACAAACTCACTCTTTTCTCGCTCCCTCTTATCCAGGTTCAGCAGGTATTTAAAAAAGTCGGCGGGATCTGATGGACGTCCTTTTCGAAGGATTTCCGCATCGATTGTGGCAGTCTTTTTCTCGATTTCTTTAACTATACTTCAAATTTGTTCAAGTGAATACGAACCCGACTGGTTTAACCTGATGGCCTTCTCGGCGGCTCGAAGAATCTTCCTGGCTGGAAGCTCTGTAAATAAATTATTTTATATTCTCGTCTTTAGTCAGCATGTCAGTCTGTACCTCTAATTCTGTTCCAGTCAGCCTGCCCTTCCTAATTCCGCCTGGTCAACCTCTCAGCGCCCTTCTCAATATAAACCTGTCCCTTCTCACATCCGTGTTATCCAGCAGCTAAGTAACCATCCAATCCAAACAGAACCTAACGCTTAACGAGTATTGCGAATCCAACTTCAAGTCTAGATCTTACCAACTAGTCCTGACACAAAGTCTCTCTTAACTTGTTCGAATTTATGGACAAACAAGCAAACAGACGAAACGAATTACAGAGACCATTGGATTTATCACTTATGTCAAATATGGGCATGAAGTTCTCCAAAGCGTAAATCAGCTGGCCTGGGCGCTAGTGTCACACAAAGTTTGCACGTTCGCTGAAAAATGATTGTTAACAAAAACAAATCTCTATAGACCCGATAGAAAAAAGTGAGTTTCGGTCTTCCAGTCCGACAAAAAAACGACAGTTTCGATAGTTTTTTTGTGACCAACTATGAATATACCATATTACTTACAATGAAATCTTTTTCTGCCTCTGACAAGCCGTCTTCCGTATAATCTCCGTAGCCGTTTTCGAGGCCTTCATCCAACAAGGGATCTTCGAACTGAACGTCTACGGCTGGCTCATTTCCACTCCGTCCTGGCCATCCGTCATCGTGACTCTGGAAAACAAAGTATTTAGGTTCAATTACGGAACAGAACTTGAGGTCAAAATTGGGGGAAGTGCGAAAATATAGGAGGAATCAACAAAAGTGCTTGTCAGTTTTATCTGGCAAAAAGATTGAAACGTGATCTGGCAACGGCAGTAAAGCACGCTAACGCTAACTTAGAGGCACCGACTCACCCGATTGTCTGCCGTGATTTCCAGTAGGACTCTAAAAAATTAATTACATGAATATATAGTAGCGAAAAGGTATGAAACGTATTTGAACGACAGAATGTGCAGAGACACAACGACAACAACAATTTTACTGAACGAACTATCTATTGCTTCTTGCTTCGCTCACGGGCCCTGCGGACAACGCGGTCGATCCAAGCTGCCTGATTCTGTTCAGCAATCTGGGCTGAATATAAAGCATAAATGAACTTGTTGAGGGTTTTCATACCGTTCATTGTTCTCTCCAGAAACTCCTGATAGGCCCTACTGTCACGATTGGGTGGCAGCGACTTGGAGCAGCAGGGCTTGTCGTAGTTGTGAACCGGCAGGCTCCAGATAATCTGGACAGAAGTCTGAAACATTTCTTACTTAAATCCCGGAGTCTTTACTTATCGTGATCTGAGGCTGCGGCTGACCAAGTTCGAGACCTGGAGGGTTCATGCTGGCGATGGAGCGAGATTTCCTGAAAGGATATTCTCAAAAGAGAAAAGAAAAGCAGCAGAGACCGAGAGACAGATAAACTCAGGCAGAGATATAATAGAGACGAAGAGGTGGAGAGGTGGAGAGACAGTGTCACGGAGATGTAGAGACGGAGAGGCAGAGAGACATAGAGATATTATCAAGGAGAGGTAGAAAGACGGAGAGGTGGAGAGACGAACAGGTGGAGAAACGAATATTTAGAAAAACAGAGAGACAGAATGACGGAGAGGTGGAGAAACAGAATAATCGAGAAGTCGAGAGACAGTGTCACGGAAAGGTAGAGAGACGGGGAGACAGAATGACGGAGAGGTAAAAAGATGGAGAGGTAGAAAGATGGGAAGACAAAATAACGAAGAGGTGAAAAGACAAAAAAGTAGAGGGACGGTTAGTCAGAATGACGAAGAGGTGGAGCGACGGAGAGACAGAATGACGGAGAGGTAGAGAGAGTGGATTACAAAATAGGAAAAAATAAGAGACAGCTAGCAGCTGATCGATTGCTGATCGGCGACCCTCGGAACACAGTCCCATCTGAGATTATTGTTACGGGGCAGCTGCGAGGAGAGAGCACGCGATGGGAACTCGGAGGAATACAAACGCTTTACAGGCTGGCTAGCAGCCAATTTCCTAGACGCGTGTGAGGCTCAGAGGCTGAGATCAGGGGTTTAGAGTTGTGTTTATGGGAACTCTTGCAAATAGGCCTAGAGGAAACAATAGCGAGAAGACATGAAAATGGTTGTTTATGTCTGTTTGTGAGAATTTTACAGAAATTATGAGAAGCTATGCTGTTTGAATTGCCGTTCAATAATTTACGAGAAAAAGATCAAGGCGATGAGAGGAATGGCAGAAAGAAAAGTAATTTACGGAGCAGTTGACAGTTATGCCGTGAGCCGAATAGAACAGCGAGCGCGTCTCAAACTGACCACGTGCTGGCTGACCTGTGAAACTCGGAGCGAGCGATTCTTTGTTTGCGCAGACTACTACGGTATGTCGTTGCCGTTTTCACACGTGTTATAAGCTGTCAAGGCGTCTCTCGGCTCCCACGTCCGTCACTAACTTAGAGACAGATGAGACGGTCACCATGAGAAAGCGTTATTTGGACAAAGAGGCAGGAAAAGTAGAGCCGTAATCGACCGAGACATTTGGCAGTTTTGAAGTAAACAAGCACAGCACACGGTTTTTCTATGGCGAAATTCACTCTTCGCGTCCTTTGAGCTAAATGGTTTACGTCACCCTTGATGAGACGTACAGATCCACAATAGTTATCGGCTTTATTCCTCCAAAGACTCACCTACAGCAAGGAGCAGTTAGTGTGAGGAATATTACATGTCGAATTGAGGGACAGAGATACAAAAAGACGGAGAGGCAGACAGAGGAACAGGGATATAGATAGAAAAAGAGAAGGAGAAATAGAGAAGCGGGAAGATAGAGATGCAGCGTTATAGAGATACAGGATTTACAAAGGTTAGAAAAGAGCATCGAAGGCGTCTGATAATCGATTTAGGTGCCTCGCTCGACAGTCCAAAAGGAGTCAAAGTAAAAGGAGTCACGAAATTGTTTCAGGGCAGCTGCGAGGAGAGCACGCTGGGAACTCGGAGGAACACCTGTTTACAGTCCGCTAAACAGTGTATTTCCTGTGCACAAAGTGGATTTCATTTAGGGGGCTGCTGACAGTTCTTTGTCTAGCCAAATAGCGGCAGTGAGGGCGCATTCTCAGGCTTACTATTCAAACCTACGAACTCTGAGTGATCAATTGTCACCTTTGTTGCTGACCTACGGTATGCACCGAGCCTGTTTTACACGTTTTACGACAGCGGTCCTAGAGTCTCCGGCTCCCACGAGCCAGATTTTCTGCGTTCCTTGTCCTTTCGCGCCACATGAGACATACCGATTCACAGTGATAGTTAACAGCTTCATTCAACAGAGTTTACAGCAACGTGCACTGATACTTTAACGAAGAAGAGGATCACCCGATATGGCTTATCCCAGACGACGGCGACGAGCGGCGGAGCGAAGAGAAATCTGTCTACGACGACGTTCAGGGGTGTCGCGGAGATTTCTTCTTCTCGGCGTTCCAACCGGCCCGCGAGGACGACGGCGGGGCGGGTCCACAACAGGCTGGGGGCTCATTTCTAAAAAATTGGCAAGTAGCTATATCGATTTCTCTGGCCCGAAAACTCCCAGTCTTTTCCCGTTTTGTAAAAACATCAGAAATGGATAAATATGACTCACCGCGATTTGGCTGCCCATTAACAATAAGAGGATTCGTGTGAGCGAGCATGGCTCTAAAGTGACCAACGAAGGAGAAGATAGGACGAAGAAGAGGTCTGGGCACTGGATTTTTTATTTTTTTGCGATTTTGTTGAAGTAGGTCTCGAAAGGTGGTATGAAATACGGTAACAAACACCCAAAATACCGAACTTGGTTGTTAGGGATTCTAGCCAGCCATGACCTCTAATCAATCCGGTCTTGATCCTTTCTTAGAGCCGACATTGGTGCAGTAAAGTGCTGACCAGGTCTGGTTTCGATCTCGTGTCGGTGCAAAAATGAATTCACACTTTTTGCTAGTGTATGTGGAATCACTATTCGTAAATTCTACGAATTTTGACAAAAAGAGAACAATCTGGATCTGTGAAAAAGTGGATCCTTTGAAGAAGAAGGGATTTTATCTTTGCCCTGCGTTATACTGACCGAACAAAAAGAGAACAATAACTTGTCTGAACTGAATAACCGGACAAAAAAAGAAAAATATATCTTACAAAAGTCAAATCCTCGTCTTTTCTCATAGGATCACTCTTTTATCGGCAGCTCCAGAAAATTTGATTACAAAATCGAAGAAAAGAACCCAACAAATTTGACCCACATTTCAAAATGACCTAGCGAACAATGTTTAGCGGTCAACGATACTGCACGTTATTTTTAGAGGCAAGAAACTGTTATGGGTTTGACTCTTATTGTTAGTCTGTTTTGTAGGCTGTTTTGGAAGAAGTTTGTGTCTAGGTACAATACTGTTACGGGATTTCAGTTACAGAAATTTTTCTGATGTTCTTATCACACCTGGTAGCAAAGGGAACTAGTTGACTTATTGATTTCTGATACAACGAGTAGAATAAGAAACCGAAGAAAAACAACTGGATTCTCTCCCAATGAATCACGTCTTATCCAACTCTTGTCCCTAACTCGACAGTATTTTCTCTTCACTCTTCACGGTAGTGTCTCCTCTCTTGAATATACAGTTTCTGGAACAGAGTGATCCTATGAGAAAAGACGAGGATTTGACTTTTGTAAGATATATTGTTCTCTTTTTGTCCGGTTATTCAGTTCAGATAAGTTATTGTTCTGTTTTTGTTCGGTCAGTATAACGCAGGGCAAAGACAAATCCCTTCGTCTTCAAAGGATCCACTTTTTCACAGATCCAGATATTTCTGCGACTTGGTCCACGATATCCACATCAACCCTCTCCAGCCTCTGGGTCCGGCAAGAAGCAATTGTTACTTCGTAAAAACTGCCGTCTGCGAAGCTGTAGGAGGCGATACGGCGATTTTCAAAATGCTTGAAAACCCTGTTTCTTAATCAATGAAACGTTTTTAAATGATTGAGCGTACCGGTCGGTATATTTTCCACACCAACCCTTTCCTACTGTAGTTTCAACAAAATTCAGAAGGAGGAGGATAACGGTTGTCGAACAATCAAAACACAAAACATTTCGACGTTTCTCGTTCATATTTCTGACAGAAAATTCTTTGTAGGACATGCCTGAAAGCTCGCTTTTGCCGTTTTCACTCTATATTTTCTTTATTTTTTCTTCTCAAACAATTGCTTTTTCAAATATAGACGTTTCTTGCAAGTTTAGTTGTAGCGTTTTTGAAATGTTATGGTTCGGCTACACGGTCGTATTGATTCCATGTATCCACGAGTCCACGCAGCGTCCCATGAACGAGCGCCTGGGCGGGGTACTACATCAGTGGTAGAGCACTGAAGTTGTAATGGAAAGGTCCCGGTTGCTCCGATGAGGTTTTCCTTTACTTCAGTACGTAATTTTATGCTTACATCGAGTTTATTGCCAATAAAAAGAGCGAGACAAAAGAGAAAGAAAACCACCAGCTAGAAGCTTATGGGGTCTCCCAATACCCCGCGATGCAGACTGTCTGGAAGTAACAAATAAGAACTCTTACGTGAATTATTTTGTTACCTTTCCTTCCAGCACATCGAAGGGCGAGAGCTTCATCTCTTTGTTGGCGATATAGAAGTCGTTGAGGCTGAGCTTGTCTACCTTCTCTGACACATCACCGGGCGTGAAAGAATCCTCAAAATACCATTCGGCTACGCAGTGAAACACTGAACCTTTAGGTATGGCCTACAAATATGCTTTCAGCAGAACTTCTTCAATTCTTACCGGAAAAGAGAGACAAAGGGCCACAAGGGCAGATGCAAGAAGAACGGTACGAAGGGCTCGCATTGAGCCTGATGGGAAGGGATGTGGGCGTTTCGGGCTGCTCTCCAGATAGTTTTTTTAATTTTTTGTCCTTCTCGCACAGAGAACAGCTGGTGCTAAGCTCACAGCTGCTAATATTTGTTCAATCAAAAGTGACTCTAATCCTGACAATTTCTGAGTTGTCGCGACCATTTTAGGTCCCGGACAAACAAACAAACAAATAAACAGAGTCCTTCACAGATACCATTGCGCTTTAGTAGTAGAGAGATATGGTTGGTTGTCAGACAGACGGTTTTGAGGTCCAGAAGGTGTTCGACTTCCAGAAGTGCAAGCGCGTTTTTTTCCGAGCGTTCCAAATAGTATGTTATCCTTACATTCCATAGTATGTTATCCTTACATTAGGTTTATTGACAACAAAATAGGGCGAGACAAAAGAGAAAGAAAACCACCAGCTAGAAGCTTATGGGGTCTCCCAATACCCCGCGATGCAGACTGTCTGGAAGTAACAAGTATTAACATCCACTTGAATTTTTTGTTACCTTTCCTCCCAGATCATCGGAGGGCGAGAGCTTCAGCTCTTTGTTGGCGATGTAGAAGTCGTTGAGACTAAGCTTGTCTACCTTCTCTGGCACATCACCGGGTGTGAAAGAATCCTCAAAATAACATTCGGCTACACAGTGAAACACTGAACCTTTAGGTATGGCCTACAAATATACTTTTAGTAAAATTTGTCCAATTCTTACCGGGAAAGAGAAACAAAGGGCCACAAAAGAAGCAAGAAGAATGGCACGAAAAGCTTGCATTAGGCTTGATGGGAAGGGGATGTGGGCAGTTTGGTCTTCTCTCCAGATATTTTTTCATTTTTTGTCCTTCCCGCACAGAGAACAGCTGGTGTTAAGCTCACAGCTGCTAAGATTTGTGAGGCGAACGGATAATGGTTGGAATGAGCATGAACCGTGTGAATAGTGACCATCTTCATAGATATATGACCTATCATACCCGATTGTGTCCTCTGTGAGAAAGTATATTTTCTAGATTCGTTTGGTCGACCATTATGAATCGCTACCATAATGAGGGAAGCGCGACTTACGTGTGAACAATCCTGAACAGAAGTGCTTAGACCTGGATTTAAAAAAATAACTTTTTAGTATTCTCCAGCCGTCTCGTTTCTCTATCTTTGCACTATCAACAGTAGCAAAGTCTTTACCAATGAACTCGTCAGATGACAATGAGATCCGAACTCTAATACGATATTGTCATCAGATTTATTTTGGTAACATGTAGTACTCTTCTTATCGCAGTCTTAATGTACAACCCTTTGGGACAAAGTTTATACATTTGTCTTTCGACGTCTTCTCTGTTATTTTGTGAAGAGATGTTTTCAGATTTCAACGCTAGTTGAGTTTAGCGTCCCATGAATCAACGTAGTCCAGCCGATATCAAGCAGGAGCCACATTCTGACTCTGAGATTGAGATTCCGTCCATTCATCTACAGAAACCTGAAAAGACATTATTCTGTTACAGTTGAGCCGTCTTTGTTTGTCTGCAGCCTCGACGCGGGCAAATGAAAAACGTTGAAAAAAACGGAACCGAACCCGCGACGCTCGGGTGACAAGTTGCGCTGGCACTACGCCACGGAGGCAAGTGTGTCTGGGGGAAATTCGCGAAGGTTACGACGCTGGCTGCACAGCAGCGAGTCAGCCCAGGCCAGGCTGACCTGTTGCTCTACTTGTCGTCAATTAAACGTCAGATGGAAGAAGCGTCGCAGACAAAATCGTTACAGAAGTCACAGCTCCCGAAAAAACATCGAAGAGCTTGCTTTGTAAGTCTTCGAAAGAGATCATTGTTTGTAAAAAAAAAAAGTTTTTTTTGCAAAGGGAAACGAACATCTGCCGCTGATTCATCATGTATGCTTAAAGAGAGGTGGGCGAACAGTAGGTGGAACAGTAGATGGAATCAAATGGTTTTTGGGTGGGAATGGAGCATGTGATACGGTACAGATAGTCAAAAAATAGAAGTCGAGTCAGCAGATATGAACATGTCTAGGAAGGAAAACGAAGAAAGCTTGCTTTTGAGAAGCTTTTTGATGAAAAAAGTGATCCGAAGTTTACTCCGGAAGCTTTATTTGTATAGCATTTTTGTATAGCTTTTAGTTCCTGTGAACACTAGCTCGCCTCTTGTCTCTATGTTTTAAGCACGATTGTTCCTTTCTACCAATCTATGTAATTGCTATTGTCCACGACTGTTTGGTAAATAAACCTGTGTGGTATATGTTTTGCCCTGGCCATCTCGCCTTATCTCAGTCTCGTGCAACTGTAAATAGCCGATGAGGCCGACCTATTGTCATGGACATAGCCCATTCTGCTTACGAGAGTAGCAAATGACTCAGTGTTTTTGTTGCTACGAACACGTGAAAGTTGACAAATAGTTCGTGGTCAAACCGGAACGGCCGATGATATCACCTGGCACCAGCGGTTCCGACTTTGAACTTGGAACCTAGTGACGCAGTTGGCCTGACTGTTCGGACTTATTTTGGTCCTAGGCGCTCCTTGTTCTTTTGAACGGTAAACAAGTATTTCACCATATTCCGAGTATTTTAGCTTAGGCTAAAGACCCACTGAAGCTTGACTGTAATATTGTATTGCCGTAGGCGCAATTTGTCAGCTTGAGACAACTTGGGTGCTTTCGTCGGCGAACAGGCCACGCCGATGCGCCTAGGACAGAAATAGAAGGTTGCCGGAAGTGCCTAGACAGATTTTTGGCTACATTTTGTATCGGGTCATTCTCCGTGGCGTGGTTTTAAGTTATCACAAAAGTACAAAGTGCGCAATTTCAAGACAAATTGAACCGTCTGCAGTACTATGCAGAGCCTTATCTGGCAACATTTCTTTGATTCGTTAGCTGATAGTCTGTCGAAATGGAGTTCTTAGCACTGTAGTCTCTCGATCTCCGCACTTTTGGCTTGCTGACGTCAGACCCAGTAGGGTGGGTGGTATAAAGATGACGCGACACGGGGGCAACACCAACTTCCTTTTACCCTAGCCGCCTATATTTTTGATTTGTTGGCGAGCGATCAACCTGCTGACCATTATATCTGCGTCCCATCCCCGGGATCTGTCTTCTCTGTCCTCTCGTCAGGATGATACGCAGCCAAAGTACTGTGTAGACATAGAATCTTCAGCTTAGAATGGGGCGGTCCTACAGCCGACGAAGGACGCCACGCTCTAGAACTATCATTCTGCCACATCGCCTCTTCTCGTCCGCTCTTCTTCCATTCCTTTTGAGCCCGATTTTCTATTTCCCTTACTAAGGTAAACATCGAAGCATGTTGAAGCACCAAAAGCGGTGCATGCCCCGCTTTTAGCATGTGAACTTGCCACGTGAATGTCTCTGATTGGAAAATTTTTTTCATTGCCACCCAGTATCAGACGACCGCTTTCCGAAAGTTGTCTCTATCGCACCCACTTGTCCAGTTCTCACACTACACTCTTTCTTTTTTCATCATCAATTTCTAAAAATGCAAATTTTCAGCACCTCCACCGCTTCGGCAAGTTCTAGCTACTTGTCGCAGCGTCGTTGTCCGGAGGACCTTTGCCAGAAAATCAAAGTTTACATTGAATACTTTCGGTCAGCGCCAGCCGCTACCGTAGCCCAGGTGAGAATGACATTTCTGGTTTTTTTATGGCTGCATTTCAGGCGAGCAAAGTCCCTGAGGCCAGCTGCAACCAGAACCAGCGAACAGAAGCATTCATCTTTGTTCCTCCGAAGACCGGAAAACCTCCCTGGTAGCATCTCTCCATCGAAAAACTACTTGACAAAACTACCGAAAAATGCACTGCCACACTCTTAAGGAACTTATCGGAAACGCCAAGGTACTGTAGACTTTCATTTTTGGTTTTATTGTTGTTTATAGGTCACCATCCTCGACGAACGTCCCGACGTTCTTCAATACTGCCGCGACCTGGCTCAGGAGAAGGATCTTGACAATAATGACGAGGCCTTCTACCACATCAATCTTGACAATATTCTGGAGAGATTTGCTCTCTGGAAGAAGGAACTCCCTAACATCGAGGTACAAGCTTAACCATGACAGGTTTCAACCATAATTTGTAGCCTTTTTACGCTGTCAAATGCAACACTGACCGTGTTCTGATTCGTGTCTTGGCTGCTCTTGGAAGCAGCTTCGACTGTGCCAGCAAGGACGAGATTGACATTGTGATGGAATGCGGTGTCGACCCGGAGAGGATCATCTACGCCAATCCGTGCAAGACGAAAGGATTCATCAGTCATGCTCGCGAAAGAGGAGTCGACAAAATGACCTTTGACAATGTTGAAGAGCTCCAGAAGGTTGCCATTTTCGATCCTGATGCAGAGTAAGTACTTTACGAACTTTTCGGTTAATTTATTACTCTCAGAATGATTCTTCGCATCGCCGTCTCTGATAACACTGCAACCTGTCCTCTGAATCTGAAGTTTGGTGCTGAGCCCGTCAACGACGCTCCCAAGCTGCTCAAGGCGGCTAGAGAGCTTAACATCAACGTCGTTGGTATCAGCTTCCATGTCGGAAGTGGATGCAACGACTCGGCTGCCTACCGCCGAGCCATTCAACACGCAAAGGAACTGACCGAATACGGTATGATGAAGACTATTATTTAAACTTCGAGACGTTTAGGTAGAGCTCTCGGCTTCCCAATGGAGATTATTGATATGGGAGGCGGATTCCCTGGTCATGCTCACCACAACTCTTTCGAAACAATCGCCAACACTATCCGCGAAGCCGTCGATGAACATCTCGCAGATCTGAAGAACATTCGTCTGATTGCCGAGCCTGGCCGCTTCTTTGGAGCTGCTCCCTTTACTCTGGTCGTCAATGTCGTGCACGGATGTGAGATCTCAGCCAGTCGTCTGACCAAGGACCCTACTGATGATCGCAAGGCGTACATGTACTACCTAAACGACGGAGTATACGGATCCTTCAACTGCATCCTCTTCGATCATGTCCATCCAGTTGGTCGTCCTCTGTTCGACGGGCCTGGAGAGGAGTTCCCATCTTGCATCTGGGGACCTACTTGCGACTCCATGGACCAGGTGGAACCTCTGAAGATGATGCGCAAGCTGAACTACGGGGAATGGATGATCTACGAGAACATGGGAGCTTACACTTGCTCCGCTTCGACCACCTTCAATGGCTTCCAACGCCCTACTCCTATTTACACCATCAGTGCCGACTCTTGGGAGCAGATCAAGAAGAATCGTCACATTTAAACATGTTCCACGATACTATCGCTACTCATATCTTAATCTGTCTGGGAAGTAAAAGGTTGAAATCAAAAGTTTAACTGGTGACGCGTTATCAGGGCCAGAGAAATGCCTGGTCTGCAGATATAGCCACATTTCGAAATCTATAAGTAGCTAGGGAGTAAAGAACAGCCTTTGAGAAGTTTTGAACAAGTCTATTTTTATCTTGAGGCCTTAAGAGGTCTAAAAACATACGTTAAGGCTGTAAATGTTTATTAAGACTTGAATGAGAGATCACTGGTCCCGTTTTTTGCCACTTTCATACGGTTGATTTCACGTTGGAGGTCGACTCGTCTACTATCCAGCTTAATGATGTTCACTATCCGATCATAAATCTCCTTCTTGGCTCTCAGACCCCAAGGGAAGTCGTTGTGATTGAACTCTTTAAGTCTTAGAGCAACTTTAAGCGTGTTCTTCGGAACCGATCGCATCAGGTACATTTCGACGTCTGCTGCATTGGCTAGCCAGTCGTAGTCGGAATAGTAAAGGTAGAGAGGAGAAGATACATTGCTGAGAGAGTATTCTGGAGGCGTTGGCTAAAATGTTTACTCAACTTTAAACAAAAAGACTGTACCTGTCCATATACCGCAATATTACTGTCATAACCTCTATCAAAAGCAGCGAAACGTCTGCTCTTGATCATTTGAGCGAAATGGAGCATATTCCTAGTAGATGTTCCAGCAGGGTTGTGAGCCAAATAGATTCCTATCCGAGACTAAAATAACCTTTTTTGCATTTCTCTAAAAACTTACGGAATTGAACTGATTACTGTTGGGTCCAGACAGTGAAAATATGAAATTTTCACATAGCGGATTACTAGCAGAGGCTGTGTCACAAACAATATCTGTCAAGAGTCTCGTGAATATATTGTTGGTGAGGAATTCGTTGTCACCGAAAAAGTTGTAAAATAGCTTAGAAGTAGTTGTTTTCATGGATTTTCAAGTAAATAACCGAAAACTGCTCGTAAATTTGTCCAAGATACTTGAAAAGTCCCTGAACATGTGTCATTCTGTAGACCGGGGCAAGCGCATGGAATTGACGGATCTGAACGTTTTTTAGTTTGACAAAAAATGTGTTAATGCAGTTGGTAGTAAATTCAGAACTTTCTAAGTTTGAAGGCCAAATTTTTCTTCAATAAGCCATCCTTTTTTTCCTTGTTTAAAGCTTCTTAACGAAAGGTATGAAAAGCCATACGGAACCACCTATTTTTATCTTTATAGGAAACCCGTCCGTACCTTATCATTATATTCTGGTCTCTCGCTCAAAAGAGCGAACATTGTCAGTGTTCCCTGAGAATGGCCGACATAGTACAGCTGCTCTCTGAACATAGACTTTTTTGAGAATTGATTCAATTCAACCTTTTGGTAGCATTAAGCACGTAGTCAATCATAGCAGGGAGATCGTATTTTGCCATTTCTTGCCACGAAAATTTCCAAAACTCTGGGTCAGTAGAGTACTTTGAGACATGCTCCTTCGAGTAAACATTTCCTCTCATATTTCCAAGCCAGACGTCGAATCCGGCATCTGCCAGAACGAAACCAGCTGACTGATGAGGGAGATTCAGTAGCCAGATGGAGCTAGTACAGAGAAGGCCGTGTTGTAGGAAAACTGGAGGCCGTCGGCGATTTCCTGGACCATCTAGGAACAAAATTTAAGAGCGAGATGGTTTTTCTCACGCTTTCCATGGGGAATACGATGTAGGGTCAAAATATAGCCGTCCTGTGTTACAACCTTGTGAATTTCGACAGAATAGTTCCAATGCCGGATGATTTCCGGCTAAAAAAATATTTTGTCTAAAAAATACCATACCACAGTCATGATGGCTTCCGGATCAATTGTGATCGGAGCCATGGTCGAATTGTAGCTGATTTCATCATTTATACTGTTGGGAATCGGTATAATTGGAGGAACTGTTGGAAAGAAAGACGGTACTAAACGATCGTGAAAATGACCTTATGGTCAGGTCGCTAACCTGAAAACGTGGGAAGAGTAGGGAAAGTTGGGAACGGAGTGAATGTGAATTGAGAGATCGCTATTGGCAATAGTAGGAGCGGCCACATTAGGTATCGGGGGAAATTTGAGAGGAAAATGGGGTCAGCCAGAGAGACGCGGACACAGCGAACTGTCGCGTCGTAGGAGTTTATCGCTCACGAAACAGAAAAAGCGAGATCATTTTGTGCAAAAATTGAACTAGTTCTTGGCTTCGGACGCAGTTGGTCAATCCGTTGATGCGAGTATCCTGTCACAAATTGGCCGAGGAATGTTTTGGGTAGACTACCAGTTAGAGGAACGAGAGTTGGCTGGTTAAAAGCGGAGAAGACACAGAGTTGGAGCGCTTGCAGCCATGAGTGTCTCAGGGGCTACAACTGGAGCCCTTGTCTTCTCCTCACTAACTCTCATACTCTCACTCTTCGCCTTCTACAACATCTACACAGATGTGCAGTCAATATGGGACGAGCTTGACTCGGAAATGAACAGCTTTAAGGTACTTAAGTATTAATTGACATGAACTTTTTATGTTAGGCCGAGACTAACGATCTCTGGAATCAGATGCTACATATGGGAGCTGGAACTCCATCTACTAGACAGAGACGTCAAGGTCCTGAACGTTACGGAGGCTACGAAGCTCAAGGAGTCAATGCTGGACCCGTGTGCAGTTGTTCATCTGGAAACGGTCGCAGTGAGGATGATTTTGGTACCGGGGGCTGTCCCCGTGGACCCGCTGGTCCAGAAGGAGCAACAGGTCCAGATGGTCTGCATGGACTTGACGGTCTTGACGGGTAAGTCAGTAAGATCACAAATTTTAGTTGGTTATCAGATATGACGGGGAAGATGCCGAAGATTGGACTAATGCAGCATTCTACGGCTGTGTCACCTGCCCTCCTGGAAAGCCAGGATCTCCTGGTACTACAGGAAAGCCTGGAATCAGAGGAATGCGTGGAGCTCGTGGAACGCCCGGTGATAGTGGCACTGACGGAAATCCAGGAACCCCTGGACCTATGGGACCGTCAGGGGCTCCTGGAGAGGACGGAAAGATGGGATCTCCTGGACCTAAAGGAAACGATCTCGAGCAACCAATTCCCAGAAAAGGACACCGTGGACCTCCGGGAGATATCGGAGAGCCTGGACCTGAAGGAGATCAAGGAAATGAAGGACCCACTGGTCCAGAAGGACCTCCAGGTATCCACGGAACTCAGGGTTTCCCCGTAAGTCGTCATACTATAATTTTAAGTGAAATGCTTTTAGGGATCCAGCGGTCTGCCCGGAGAAGAGGGAAGAGAAGGAACTCGTGGACAAATCGGTGCCGATGCTGCTTACTGTCCTTGTCCTGGTCGCAACAACAAAGAGAAAGAGGGAGAATATCCCGCTCGTGCTCCTGGTGGACCCAGCGGTGGATCTCCTTCTCATGGCTATTCAGAAGGCACTGGCGGCTATTCTTCCGGCGGCCAGGCTCAGTCCTCTTACGGACGCAAGTAAACCCTTTATATAAAAAAGAGCGGAGCGATTATTGTCGAGCGAGTGGGCACTCAATGAACTTTCAAAAAAACTCTTCTCTGATAATCATGTTGTTTTGCGGGGGAAGGAGGATGAAGTCACCCAGTTGGTTACCAGTTTCTTGTCCGAAATACCGCCAAGGGGAACGAGACCTACAACCCAGCTGCGGCTGTATAAAAGCGCGCCTGACATCTTGGGGAATAGTGTCGACAATGAGCGTCTCTAAGGCAACAGCCGGAGCGCTTGTCTTCTCTTCGCTCACTTTACTCGTTTCTCTCTACTCCATTTATAACATCTACAATGATGTTCAGACCATCTGGTCAGAACTTGACTCTGAGATGAGCAACTTTAAGGTAGCTTTTTCCATGTTTCAGACCGTACTGTGATTTTTAGGCACAGACGGACGATATTTGGGCTCAGATGCTGGGTCTTGGCGCTGCTACTCCCGCTACTCGTCAACGTCGTCAAGGACCTGAACGTTACGGAGGATATGAGGCTCAGGGAGTCAATGCTGGACCCGTCTGCAGCTGTTCTTCTGGAAATGGACGTAGTGAAGATGACTACGGTACCGGTGGATGTCCTCATGGACCCGCTGGTCCAGAAGGAGCTCCAGGACTCGACGGAAATCCTGGACTGGACGGCCTGGACGGTCATGACGGAGAAGATGCCGAAGACTGGACCAACGCTGCCTTCTACGGTTGCATCACTTGTCCTCCAGGAAAGCCTGGATCTGCCGGAGAGCGCGGAAAGCCAGGAGTTCGTGGAATGCGTGGAGCTCGTGGAACTCCAGGCGGCAGTGGCAGTGACGGAAACCCAGGAACCCCTGGACCTATGGGACCTCCAGGCGCTCCCGGAGAGGACGGAAAGACTGGATCTCCTGGACCTAAAGGCAACGATCTCGAGCAGCCGACTCCTTCCAAGGGACACCGCGGACCTACTGGTGAAACTGGACAGCCTGGACCTGAAGGAGACCAAGGAAAGGATGGATCTACTGGGCCTGCTGGACCTCCAGGTCAGGCAGGAGCTCAAGGATTCCCTGTAAAGAAACATGTATTCTCTATTGAAAATTGTATTTTAGGGATCCAGCGGTCTGCCTGGAGAGGAAGGAAAGGAAGGAACCAAGGGACAGATCGGAGTCGATGCCACCTACTGTCCTTGCCCTGGACGCAACAACAAGGCCAACGAGGCCGGAGAGTATCCCGCCAGTCCTGGAGGAGCTCCTGGTGGATCCAGTGGCGGTTCTCCCTCTCATGGCTACTCTGCCGGAACTGGAGGCTACTCCGCCGGTGGACATGCTCAGTCCACCTACGGACGCAAGTAACCTACGGTTTTATCAACATGAGCGATGCGATTCAAGTCGAGCGAGCAATAAAGGGGCATTATCACAATTCATTTCTTTGATATCATTCTGACATTATTCATATGTTACACTTAGAGCAAAAGTATCTTCTGTCTGATCGGTCTCGTTGTTTTGGAAGAAGATTAAGATCTGAAATTGACAGCATTGCTATTTGAAAGGGCTTTCACCTCAATACAGACAGGTTTCTGTACAACATTTAGGAAAAAGACGTTGATTGAGCTGGTCTGACCAGCCTCCAACTCTATGGTTTCTCTCTCAAATTGAATCAGTTCCGGGCGAGAAGAGGACATTCGAAATTCTCTCTTGATACTGTATGGATTGTGGAACGGGATTTTCTGAAACTTTCAGTTTATTCCGTCCCGCTGTCTCTTTTCCAGACCTTGGCTATCACATGCTCAATTCGCAGCGGCACTCTCATCTCATATCTCCTCGTAATTGTCGGCTGGGCTGTTTTTGAGACGATGAGCCATGCGTGCAAGAGTTGGCGGGAACCAGCATCCACGGCAGTAACTATAGCTTGTTGTCTTCCTGAACATTTTGTGATACTCCGTCAGCTGGGAGAAGGCCAACCTATTGCTTGCGGTGTGAACAACATGGGCAGGGTAACTTGTAGCGCTGTTGCCAAAATCGGAGCGTCACCAACATATGGTTTTAGACTGCTACTTTCTGAGCAGATTTCCAGAAGCTGGTTGCCGGGCTCTCTCCTGAAAAAGCGAATTGTTCACATGAGAGCATGCTGTAAAGTTCAAGGGATTACACTCTATACCCTCCGCAAGACAAAACAATTGCGAATAGTTTGAATTGCTTGATCATTGATATTTGCTTTAGGGATTGATTATACAACTAAAGAATTACATTAAACGAGCTGGCTAACGACGAGAAAAAGTAAACTTTGAAAAAATGGATACGGTTGAATACTCGTTTGTTATTGAAATATTACGACCAAATTGTAGCTTTTCAACTGTTCTCGGTACTTCTCGGAGATCTCACTAAGATTATTTAGAAACTGCTAAGGAAATTCTTAAGCTGATCTTCAAAATACGCCAGTTTTTGGCAAAAATTGGTTCAAAATAGCCCTACGATTGTATACGTTACCTAGAAAAACTTTGCCTGCTTGTTTTTCCTTCATCCATCCTCATTGTCACTCTGATCTCCCCCTGATATACCATATGTTGATCAAAAGCGAGGATGCCATCCAGTGGGGGGACGGCTGGTCCGCCTCTTCAGTTGGCAGGTGTTGTCTTATTCTGTTTTGTTTCCTGCCAGCTGCCTCTCCCACGCTCATGAGGTGCGCTTCTTTATTGCCAAAGCACACCTGAGTAGCTCTTCTGCTCGTTTCCTCCTTGCCTAACTCTTCCATTTTTCAGTTACAGCGACATGACGGACTATGCCCTAGTCCGTTCTAGGAGCGTAGCTCCGATTTCGAGAAGTTATTCGACCTACAGCCTCGCCAGTCCATCTCTTCAGGTTTCTATCAAGTTTTCCATGCGAAAAGTCTTTCAGCTGTGCCGTACTCGCTCTGTGCCCGACTTGACCTCGTACTACCGCTACAGCGAAAAGTACAGGCCTCAATGGCACAGCGTCTACCAGACGGTTCCCTACCGTTATCGTCGCAACTACGACCTGGTAAGTTAACTCTCACTTTAAATAAACCTTTAAACGCAGTACGACGACTACTGGTACGACCGTTACCACTACTTCTCCCCGCTGTACAACTCTTACTCTCCCAGTCGTCGCTACTACTATAGCGACTACCTCCCCAATCCCTACTACTCGTCCAATAACTACTGGACCCGCTACAAGGGATACTGGTATCTGGTTCGGGTTTCTTCAAAAAGTTTTCTAGGTACGACTACGACTACCCCTACACTTACCGTCGCTACGGTAACTCGGCTTTCTGGAGATATCTCAACTCGACCTACACTCCCTACAGGTTGTCTCGCAACGAGCATATAGCAACTAGCAAATACAGATCCTACCTTATGGACTCGCTGTCGACTTCCCTTGGAAGAGGTCTGTCTATGTACAAGGCAGGTAGGGGGAGTAGACTCTAACCGGGGGCCGGTGTTGTAGAGATAGATTGTAAGCTAAGAACGTTTTTTCCAGTAATTTTTAGACTAAAAAAACTTAAACATTTTTCAGCCAGCTATCTATGGTACTACTAACCCATTCTCCCCAATTTATCTCTACAACTAAAGCTCCTAGGTATTTTTCCCTCTACGATTACTTCTCATACCCTTAAGTTAAGGCTTGATTCCCTATCAAACGCTTGACACCTACTGGCTTACTCCTAAATACTGGGACCGTCGATTCAAGGATTGGCGTGAACTCTACTGCACTACCAAGGACCTGTACCTGCCTTCTACTTACGATAGAAAGACGAGACAATACTTTGCCCAGTGGACTCCCTAAGAGAGTTTTCTCTGGGTCGAGTGTATTGTAGTGTAGTCAATAAAAAATGGTTGGGTTCTGTACCTTATTAGTCCAATGTTGAAGCGGAGAGTTTGTCCTAGAGTTGAGCGAATTTCTACTCGTTCGACAGAGTGCACGACAAAGTGGAAGACGGAGAGTAGTCTGAATACTTTTTGGATAATTTTTTTGGTGAAAGTATACTTGTAACATCTTGTGTCTCCATATAGTAAGATGAGGATTGAGCGGGAAGAGCCCGGATCTCCGCAGAACATGTTCACAATCAAGTCCTGTCCAGCTCCGCGGCTTCGAACTTCGACTCGTGCTGTCGGATCAGATGTTCTGACAGAAACGGCGCGTCTGCCTTCTGGAAAACACTAGTGGAAATTCTACTAAAAGACTACCTGGTAAAGAGTCAATGACAACATCTCGTATGCACTGAGTATTGCTCGCATGATAGACTCTGATAGTTCGATTGACGACTGGTGGTCTTTTGTGAATGTGCAAATCAAGAATCGCTAGAGGTTGACCGTTGTCCCAGCGTCGGAACAAGACTTTGGTCTCAGCTGGTGACTGGACAGTTGGAGTGGCAGCATTGTAGGTGTAGAGGAAGGGAACATAAAGGGATTCATGGGCTCGGACGAAGATCTGAAAACGACAATTTTTTTAACACTTATCTGTTTATGCAATTAAATTTGGTTTAATGCAAAAACTGTCGGGCTACAAATAACATTTACCGTGACAACTTAAATCTTGCCAAATTAGCTACCTAAATGTGACAGAACGGACTATATTATAGATTTCCATAGCTTACCTCAGCCTTATCTTTTTTGATCATCCGAATAAGATCTTTCTCCATCGGAGTCTGCAGAGCATTCGCCCTCTTGTAAAAGCCCCATACTTCTGTATCAGACACAATTCTGAAAATTATTCTATTTCCAAAACTTTCCAAACTTACTCCAAATCAGGACAATCCAATTCAATCACGCAGTTGACCGGCTCAGCAAAGGGATTTTCGAGCATAAACTCGAAAAAGTTTTGTTCTCCAAGTCCCGGATACACTTGATACTGGGTAGTGATTCCACGGAAGACTGCTTGCAACAACTTTGAAGCTTTTGATTCGTATCGAAGTTTCCGGTAGGCTTCTAGCTGCTCATCAAAGATAAATCTCTTCATTTCGTTCTAGAAGTTTTTCTTGTGGTTTTGAAAAGTTATCTACCTTCTGTGCTGAATTAGGAACCGACGATTTTAATTTCTCCCATTCACGCAGTTTTTCGTGAGATTCCTCGTTAAAGAGCTCTTCGTATCTTTGTTGAATGTCAATCCTTAAAAATCAAAAATTTCAAAACAAAGAAAAATCTACCTCTGGGCTTGAAGAAAACGTTGCAAGGCATTCTCAGAATTTGTTGTCAGTGGTTTTGCCAGAATTCTATAAGAGTCTGGACCTTCCTCTCCCACAGTGCACAATCTTCTGCTTACAACGGCAGTTGTCCTGCTATTAACCATATCTGGAAAAGGGCCCGTTCGAACCGGAACACTCTTTGTTGGTGTTTTGTTTTCGCCTTCATTTCCTGAAACGTTTCCGTGGTCTCTCGGCAGAAACCCTGACGTTTGACACAAAATCAAACAGGCTGACCGGACGGCGCCGCAAAATAACGGATGGACACGGAAAGTCCAGTCCAATAGCCATAAACCACCGGCTTCAGGTATATAAGCAAGCCAAGCCCGTGGCATTGGCATCCAGTCAATCCAATGGCTCTCATCGTCAAGCTTTCCGCTTCCCTCTTTCTTATCGTTCTTCTTTCTCAATGCAAGGCAGTGCCTTTGGGAGACCGTGCCTCAACTGAGGTTTCTACCACCGAAGCCGCCACAACTACCACTGATATTGATACTCTTGGAGAAACCGGCGCTAGAGTTAAGAGACAAGGAGGTTGTGGCTGCTGCGGCTGCGGTGGCGGCTGTGGATGTGGATGCTGCGGATGCGGTGGCGGCGGAGGAGGATGTGGTTGCTGCTGTTGCCGCCCCAAGTAAGCAGCCTTAAAACTGTTCACATCCTCCTATAGATGCTGTTGCTGTTGCCAGAGATGCTGTACTTGCTGTAGAACCTGTTGTTGCACTTGCTGTCGTCCTTGTTGCTGCGGATGCGGTAAACATTTTTAAGAGAAATCAGCCAAAGAATCACTTTAGGATGCTGCGGATGCGGAGGAGGTGGACGCAAGAGACGTTCTCTCCAGAACCTCCGTATCAAGCTTGCCCAGAAGATGTCCACCTTCCCCCAGCTCACTGCCGAGACTGCCGAAGTTGTCCCAGTTCCCCAGCCCCAGCCTGAGACCATCCCTGCCCCAGAAGTCGCCGCTACAACCGAATGGCCCGAGCCCATTTTTGAGCTTGTCACCGAAAATTCCGCTTAAGCGAAATTTAACTAACTTAATAATAAATATTTGCCAGCTTACCTATTTGGTTCGAAGATGGGTGACCGATACAGGCCATTTTCAGAAAAAGAAGTCCAGTTATGCGTTTTTCTGGATACAGAGCAGAAAATACTACTGGACACTGAACAGACATGGAGACAGCTTCCTGTCCCTGACGTAACAGTGACTGAAAAATGTTAAGAAATATCAAAAAGAAGAAAATTACCCTTAGATTTACTATACAAGTTCCCAGTAAGACAAGAGAACGAGCATCCCAGACGTCTATGAAAAAATGCCCAGACTGCAAGAATTTCACAAATTCCTTTTCTTCTAATCCAGCGGGACGGTCAACTATGAATTTTGCGGTAAAGCCGGGCTCTTCATTGCTTTCCCTTCCCTCAGAGTCGGCTCTTTTTAAAATGTTTGGCTCTCCGTGGTTGTTTGAATCAGAGAGAAAGAGTCTGAACAGAAACTGTTGGTATTTTCTGATTTTTCTTACTCTTCAGTTGTCATCAGAGGAAATCGGTAGAACTGAGTGGTGAAAAAGAGCTTTTGTGGTTGGGAGGCATCTTGTCTGTCTAGCCTGAAATTTTTAAAAGGTTTTATTTAATTTCAATGGTTTTTTGAGCTCTCTTCCCAGTTACCCACCATTTGAAAGCCAAAAACTGCAAAACAATTTCGTTCGTATTGAGCCTATCATGAGCTTCTACACTTAGCTCGATAGTGTTCATGCTGCCGGAAACGTCAACCTGTGGCGGCGGCTCCCCGTGGCGATCCAAGATCTGAGCAAAGGGTATTTTGATCAATGAAGAGATCACAGATCGCGAAATGTTTGACATTCTGAACTAATTTTTCAAAAGAAACCTGTTAAATACCTTGTCTCCTTCCAGGGTATACTATAAGTGCTCACAAGATCATCCCGCGGCGATTCTGGTTCATTTTCAATCAAATGATCATATCGCTCTTCAAAAATTCTGCTTCTTGCGGAATGTTGGCTTCTAGCTGACTCGCTTCTCTGGAATTTTTCATTTTTACGAAAAAATAAAGTCCTACAGGCTTCTCAACAGGAGGCAGTACCAAAGGATGATCATATTCTTCTTCTCTCTCAGTTTTTCTCCCATTTTCCACAGGAGACATCATTTCTGGGTCTCGTCTAGACGCTGGAGTGAGACCTCTGCCCACTTCCTCCAGTCTACCACTGGGTATTGAACGGCCAGAATCCATGGGTCTTCGACCTCTGAAAATATAGTAGACTGAAAATTAGATCCACTTACTCTTCCATCGAGAAAAGAAAGTGAATAGAAATCTTCGGGGCACTCTCAGTGAACATACTGTCATCTTTTCTGTACAAATGCAGCAGATTCTTGAAGCAGAGACTCTCTTCCGGATTCGGTCTTGGTCCACCAATCAAGGCTACTGAAAGAGAGGAGTTTCAAAAAAATTTGAACTTACCACTCGCGTGAACATCACTTCTCTTCCTGTCCGGCTTCCACGCGCCCCATCCAATGACCACAGACTGAGAATCTCCTCCCGTATTGCCTTGCTTACTCCTTGTTCCAATTAAGTAGTCCAGCGCAAAGACAATCACCATTCTAGGGTCGTCAACCAGGGCAGGAAGAGTCACTTTGGACCGAACGAACAGGGTGTTAATCTCGGCTCTGCCAAATTCTTAATTTTGCAAAAAAGTTTACTACCTGATGTCATTGGAGCTTCTACTAAGGGGACGACCTTTTCGTCTTAAAGAATGGGTACCCATGGCAATCTCATCAGCTGAGGATAGATGAACCACTAGAGGTTCGAAAAGGAAGGTATAGCCGTTATGGATTGAAATCTACAAAAATTTTGTGATGTTTAAGCTTTCTTACCCTTAGCCTTCTTTCAAGGACCTGCATTGGTTGAAGAAATGTTCCAGGATTGTGGTTTTCTCGGTACAATCTGTCAGATTTCATCTGAAATCGTCAAAAATTTAGAACTTTCTATCTTCGAGTTTCAAGGTGACCAAAAATTGAAAATTTGTGTAAAATATGAGTAAAAATTGACTCACATCGTCCAGAATAAGTTTCTCAATCTTTTCGGCATGAGGACCAAAAGACAGACCGATATTTTCCAGAACAGCCGGTACTGTTTGCATCCTCTTCGGAAATGCCAGTTGTCCCACTGAAAAATCTGTCAGAAATCCCAAAACTTTCTCTTACTGTTAGAATGTTGTACAAGTCCTGGAATATGCTCCCTTTCTCCAACAATACAGAAATCCGGGAAAAAGTCGAAAGCTTCTATCAATGAAGGATGAACACAGAGAACGCAGTCCAAGACTCCAACAGTCGTTTCAGAGTTGAAATTGTTTGTGAATGTTAAAACTTTAGGTGTTCCGGGATGAAGTTTTAACCTAAAGCTGTGGTACCAAACTGAAAGCTTCAAAATTTACTTTGTCAGTGGAAGTTCCTTAGGAAGACGAGCATATTCTGGAACAGTTTCATAGAATCCGGATATAGAAATCGGAGCCCAAGCTATTGTTTGGAGCTGCTCACTGGAAAAATTGCTTACAAAGTTCACGAAAAGCAAAAACTTACTTTGCTTCCTGCGTGTCACAAACAACTTCAATAATAAGTTGAATAGCTTCGTCTAGTCGTGGACAGTGAAAGAAAATTGTCTGGAAAATAAACATCTTCTTCTCAAAATTTACTCACATCGTGGAAAAAGCAGTCATGATGATCCGAAGAGCTCCACGGTCCATGATACGGACTTCCAAAAAGTTGACAAGTTTTTGAGTCGAAGAAGAAACAAGAAATTCTATATTTTGCCGTGGAGACAAGCTTAAATTTTGTTAAAACAACAAAAAGAAGATTACCTTTGTAAAATGCAGGGCTTCAATTATTAGGGCGAAGCCATCATTAGGCGCTCTTAAGGGTAGCTCTCGTTTGATAGGAATACATCTTCGAGCGAGAAAGTTACTGTACCAGTCATTTACGGAAACCATTCTCCCTTAAGGGGAGAGATCCAGTACGAATTGCAGCTGTAGAGAGGTCTCAAGCAGGTCGCATAGCAACCGTCTAACAACAAGCCAGATGGTGCTCCCCTCCCGAAAACAGGTGTCAATAGCCCCATTGATTAGACTGACCATACAAAACTGTAAAACTTTATTGAGGTTCAAATGTATGACAAGTTCCCTCGCGTTGCGAGTACACGTTCTGATTATCATAAACAGCAGACATTGTGTCCGAGGGAAGGTGAAGGAAAGCAACGCGGATGGCTCAGTGGACAGGAATCCGAGCCTGGGGGTATGCATTTGGGAGCGTGATCCTGTTGTCTAAATTCGGCGCCTGCCGGACAACTGTTCCTGTCTAAAACTTCTATTTTAGGCTTAAAGGTACTCTCCTACCTAGAGAGTTTGGCTTCGACCGTTTGTTCGACCCAATTGGTCCCTGGTTCCAGTTGAATGGCTTAGGTTGTCCAGTACTTGAAGCCATCTCCTCATTTCCTAAAACTGTGTCTGAGCCAAAAAATGATAAGATACCCCAATTTTTCTGTGGATAGTTGTCTCCGTAATCGTCGTAGTCCTTTCCGATGCTGTTTTTGTTGCCCATCTGTTTTGGAACCACTGTCGCTTGCGTGTTTCCTTGCCAGTTTTGAGAACCGCCGTTGTTTCCTAGAAAAACTTTTTGTAAACATTTTATTTGTGAAGCTCACCCCAGGCCCTGTTCTGCTCCCAATTTCCCTGATTCTGGTTATTCCAGTTGCCCGACTGACTCGGAGCAGGTGATCCACTCCACTGATTGCCTCTATTCTGTTGAGGAGAAGATGGAGTTGGCAAATTGTTCCAATTCGAAGCTTGGGAAGTCGACCCACTCCATCCATTGTTCTGATTTTGGTTATCCCAGCCATCAGAGTTTTCAGGAGCCCATCTGGAATTGCCTGGACTATTCGTAGACGGCCCTTGTGAAGATCTCTCCCAGTTATCATTCCCATTGTTCCAGTTGCCTTCCTGTGAAGGTCCACTGTTCCAGTTCCCTTGCTGCTTGCCTTGGTTTCTATCATTCTAAAAAGACGTGATATTAAACGACTGCGTCAATGCAAACCTCATAGCCGCTGTTCCACGATCCCGAGCTTTGACTTCCACGATTCATACCGGACTAAAACATTTTAATTTTTATCATAAATGTATTTAATACCTCGTACGGGTTGTCATAATCGTTCCAGTTATCGTTTCCAAACTCCCGGTTCTCCTGAGGACGATGTACAGCCTTTGCCAGAGGCTGTGGCTCAAGAATATGATTAGGAGCTGGCAGCTGCTGCTGCTCAACCTTATTACCCTAAAATAGTTTGATACTTTTCAAAGTTCTTACATTTTGGTTCCATCCTCCCTTCATAGTGCATCCCTGCATGTTATTTCCAGAACAGCCGTCTTGGGGATGATTGTTTCCACTGCTTGGACGTTCACTGGCCCTGTTTGAAGACCCATAAGGACACCCAGTACTTGTTTTCGATCCATAAGGACAGTTATTCTCATTCCAATTGTTACTGTTACTGTTCTGGTTACTGTTGTAATTGTTGTTACTATTGCTGCTTGTAGTAGATGACTGTGTCCCTTTCATTTTGCAGCCATTTTCTCTGTCATAAGGACAACCATTTTCTTCATCATCTCCGTCATTGAAATTAAAAGGGCCTCGTCTATTGTTCGGACGAGGAATTAGTGGTTTCGGGTTCGGAATCACTGGCATTCCAATGGGCTGAACAACGACTGGAGCAGAGCCACAACAGATAAACCTTCGGATATCCTCTTTGAATTCACAGCGGTACCCGCGAATGCATTGCTAAACAATCTTTTTTATATATCAAAATACTTACATGATAGTAGCAGTCCCGGAGCCTGTTACCAAAGTCAATTAAAGGCATGTGGTCAGGGTTCTCACAGCGGGGAAGACGACGATTTGAAGGCCTAAATCTCGAGTTTTTGCACACTTTTGTACCTCACTTTTTAGTGGTAGTCGTAGGCTCTTCCGTAGTCGTTGTCGTAGTAGTTTTTCGATTCCTTGGTCTCTTTGTAGTCGGCTCTTCATAGTCATTGTCTACAACAGCTTAAGCAGAACGCATGTTTCCTCACCTTCGTTAGAGTTCCCGTTTCTATTATCTCTATCATCTTCGTCGTCTGGTCTCTCTGGAGCTGCCGTAACGACCAGTTTTCTCATAGGTTGCACTACTTGCGGTTCAGTGAAAGGCATGAGTTCTTCGGGAATTTCGGCTAAAACAGTTTGTGTCGGGGGAAAACATGTCACTCACTAGTGGTTCCAATAATCATATTTTCGTTGTCTGTATTCTGACCGTCAGCCCAGCAACAGTAATCCTAAATGTTGGTCATAGGCTGCCCATAAACTATAGTTCTTACTTGAAACCCGGGAATGAGAATGGGAAAACGTTCACAGACGGTTCCTTCAGGACAACTGCTCTCATTGTAATTACCCAACTGCTGACTGCATTGCTGGAGATCTCCAGAAATTGGGTGAATATACACTTTATTGTCTAAAAAAAGACCTTTGTAAAAGGACAGATAAAAACTACCAGAGGGACAATGAATAGCTACACCGGCATCGGCAAAAAGCTTTTTGAAATAGTGCTGCTGGTCGGTGAGGTGAGGCAAAATGAGGAGCAGGAGACAGCAACGCATGCTGCTCCAGCTTCTCGCGGTCTGCAAAGGTCGACGACTGTTGCCCCGCGGCCCGGCGGCTGTCATGTTGCTAGAGCTAAAAACTGACAGCGCAGACGAAAAATAACATTGTCGTCGTTTGACCGCTGATCAAATATATCTAGTGACCGGCTTCTGTCGCCTCTGAGACGGTGGCAAGGTTCAGCGGGCGAGGGAGAGTGAGACCAAAGAGCAAGAAGCTGGAAACCAGAAACTTTCAAAGGAGCTCTAAGAACACAATGCAGGTTTGAACATCATCTTAAAGTTATGAACAATACCTTTTTAATGCTCTGGACTCATATATTTCTTCTCATAAACAGTAAGCTGCTGGCTTTTTATTCTTGATTGTGTCTGAAGTTGCCCTGGTGACATTGGTAGTAGGCGTCTATAAGATTTTAAGTTCTTGATACGTCTGAACGACATTGGTAAAAGGCTCAATACAGTTCAAAACAATGAGCTGACCCAAACTATATCGATTATCCTTATTAAAGGGTCGTGGGACTCACGGGCGCATAGCCACCACACTACGGTCTAGTGATATCAATGCAATCAAAGTTCATTGATTTCACTAACACTCTACCAACCTTCTCCACTTCATTTTGGCAGCATGTCGCCTTCCAAATGCCGTCGTCTTGAAGGAAAAGTTGCTATTGTAACCGCAGCAACCAAAGGGTAAGTTATTTTTCCATTTTCTGAACAAAATTTTCAAGAATTGGCCTGGCCATTGCCGTCCGTCTTGCCGAAGAAGGAGCCAAGGTTGTCATTTCTAGCAGAACGCATAAAAATGTGGACGAGTAAGTAAAAGTTTCATTTTTGGCTCAGTTTCACGCTTAGAGTCGTCGCCCAATTCCACAAGAAGGGCTTTACAAATGTTAAAGGAGTTCTTTGCCATGTCGCCAAGCCGGAGCACCAGAAGGCTTTAGTCGATTTTGTAAGTGAATTTTCTTCAAAATTTTAACTTTCAAGCTTAGACCATGAAAGAATTCGGCACAATTGACATTCTCGTCAACAATCATGGAATCAATCCGGCTTTTGGAAGCATTTTGGGTAAAAAATTGTTGTTTTTTAGAAAATATCAAAGTTTAGACGTAGAGGAATCGGTCTGGGACAAGCTTTTCGAAACCAATGTCAAGGCCGGATGGCAGCTAACTAAACTGGTTCAACCTATCATGGCCAAGAATGGGTAAGTAAACTTTTTGGACTGTTCTTATATGTTTTTCAGAGGAGGAAACATCATTTTCAACGCTTCCTACGGAGGATATAAGCTACCACCCGTAAGATTGTCATTTTTTTCATTTTTGCGTAAATTTTCAGGGAATCGCAGCATATGGAGTGACAAAAACTACTCTGATCGGCTTGACGAAAGCTCTGGCTCTGGAACTGGCCAAGGACAAGATTCGCGTGAATGGAATCGCCCCGGGAGTGATCAAGACGAAAATGAGTCAGGCTCTGTGGGCTGGAGATGGAGATGAAGGAGAGAGGAACGTGGTGGAGAACCAGGATGTCCTGCTTGGGCGACTTGGCGTGCCGGAAGATTGTGCAGGAGCTGTGGCTTTTCTCGTTTCCGACGATGCAGCCTATATTACTGGAGAAATGTTAGTTATCGCTGGTGGGGTTCATGCAAGACTTTAGTTTTTACCTGTGCAATTTGTAAAAACATGAATTTCGAAACTTTGAAATGAAAATTTGTCTGAACGCGTATAACGAGCCAAGAAATGCGGAAATATGAACTCGTAGGTATTTCCTGATTTCTCATGAGCATTATTTTATTGTAAAAGTTTGTGGAAGAGGATAAAATTGTAAACACCGGCTTCTGGAACTACGATTGTTTGCACTACTGGAATGGACAACGAGGTGGATGATGAGCAAGAAGAGTAATGCTTCGTTTGATAAGTAGAAAGAAAAGTAATGGGGTAATGAGAAGGTCAAAATTCGAAACAAATTAGTCATGTTTACGCTTGCGATCTGTCGACTTCTGCTGAACAGGAAGAGGCTCTTCAGCCGGGTCGCCTATTTTAACAGTATACAACTTTAATGCTATCTGTCTATAGTAAAACTTGTGAAATGATACCCTTTCGGAAGTAACAACTTCAAAAATCAAAAAGAACTTACTGTGGCCGCCGCTTCTGGACGAGGTCGTCGAGGGACTAATCGAAACAGCTCCTCGCGTGGCGCTGTCGAAGAGATCATGAATGCTCTTCTCTCAAAATGTACCACTCATTCTGATATTTTGTTACAGACGTCACATTAATAGACCGCTTTGCGCGAGAGAGACACACTTAAACAAATTTTTTTACCTTTCTTACAAGTACCAAAGGATTGGACACGTATGATTATGTCATAAAAAAGGTGTTTGGAGGAAGGTAAGTCATAATAATGGGGCTGTTATGTTATGGGAAACAAGTGAGCCGAAGAGGTAAGGTGTTAGGACAAAAAACGTCGTAATCCGCAACAGTGCTATTTTGTGATCGGCAACAGTGCCGTTTCTGGAGTAAAACCGACTGAAACACTTTTGAAAGTTAGGAGAAGCCGAGTACCCAAGTGAAAGAAATAAAATCGTTCCGGATATCTTTCCCGAAAAGTTCAGCAGCATCCACATCACCAAGGTGACCATTTTCATATTTTTGTGGTCAACTGTAACTTTTCAGGTCGGCGACCGAGAATACCGCCACCTTAGTAACTTTATGAGGCCTCGGCTTGAGTATCTACAGAGACAACGCTATGTTGGCTGGGATACCCAAAGCTTTATTAAAATGTAGTACTTGAACGCTTTGGAGAAGAGAGCCACGTACTCTCTCCCTCTTCCAGAGACTGTAGACCTTTGGTGCTTTGACGATGAAGATTTGCTGGTCATCTTTTCGGAGGTTACTACTGCACAATCTTCCGGCACGCCAAGTCGCCCAAGCAGGACATCCTGGTTCTCCACCACGTTCCTCGAATGTTTTTCTTTGAAAATCTTTAATGTTCAGAAAATATGCAGTAGAAGATAGACTCCTTCAAGATTCGCGACTAGTGCGTAGATGCTCTGCAACTTTGTCTCGTAGATGGTTGCAGCTGGGGCATTGGATACAGCTTGAACAAAAGCCTCTTTTGATCCTCGAAAAGATCCAGAAAAATAGGTTGTTTTGTAATCCCAATTGCCGGAAGCCCATTTCTGTAAGAAAATGACGTTGGAGCTGTAGTTTTGACATACTTGGACAAGATGGGCTATTCCATTGTAGTACAGATCACGTTTGTCCAACTCTATTCAGATGTTATTTTAACACTCCAACGAATCTACGGAGCTTCCAAGACCCATGTGATCGTGAATCAGGAGAAGGTAGAAATACAGTTATAAAAAGGCGTCCGCCTAGGAGATAGCCTCTCGCCTTTGCTCTTCAACTGTGTTCTTCGAAGTGTCATGAGATCGAACGACTGGGAGACAAGTAGATTGAGAGTCAATGGAAGACAGTTATGCAGTCTCGAGTACGCAGATGACATTACCTTGCCAAATCTCGTCCTGAACTCGAATCAATGCTCAGGAAACTAATAGAAGCAGCTGCCGGTGTTGGCCTCAACGTCAATGATAGGAAAACTGTTCTGATGACGAATTGCACGACTACACGGAATCCTATAGTGACAAATGGACTCACATTACACTTCACGGAGGAAACGACATATCTCGGAGTACAAGTATCACTACCTAATCATGCGAGTCCTGGACTTTGACCGAGCAGGATTGTGCAGAAGAAGATGGAAAGAAGGATGCTGAACATTACCAGACTCCATCGATGGACCAATCAAAGAGTGAGGACAATCACCTAAGTTCAAGATTGGATAACAACTGCTGATAGAAGAAAGTTAGAATGGGCTAGGAAGATCTCCTCCATGCGACCTGACAGATGGGCCAGCTCATGACTACGTGGATTCCTTATGACAAAAGACGGCCAAGAAGACAACCTCCGCCTAGATGGAGAGACCTTCTCAAGAAGACATTCAACGGTAATTGGTGGAATAAGAATGGGGCTGAGTGGGATTGAGTCATTGCCCTCCTTAGACAATTCTAAGATCAGGAATAAATAGTATAGTATAGTATAGTACAGATCACATTCCGAATGTTCAGCAATGCGGCAGAAGTTATCCAAATCCTCAGGAATACATGCATTTCTTGGCTTCTTGTGCGCGAATGCTGTGGGTTTCTAAACTGAAAGCATGAACAGCTCTGCCTGAAACCAAACTGTTTTCTCCGCGAGTTCTTCCAAGGTATCCACATCCAGGGTATGATGAACAACAAGTTTTAATCCGAACATCCAATTCTTTGTATCCATCGTAAGAATACGCTCGCATCCGTGGAGAACGAATGTAGTCAACGACCACTTCATTTGCCTGAAGATATCCATGAAACTGGGGTCAAACAAGCGACAGTCCATTTCCGCGAAGGTAAAGCTGATTATGGAGCTGGCATCGGCAATTGGAAGTAGTATTGGGTATTGAATAAAATCGCTATTACAACGGTAGAAGTGTAAGGCCTGGAAAATTAAAGTAACAATCTATTATTTTAAAGTTGAGCCGTCTCTGTAGGTCTGTGTATGGCCTCGGCGAAGGCAATTCGAAAAACGCTGGCGCGTACTCGAACCTGCGGTGCACGGGTGACAAGTTGCGCGCACTGGCTGCGCCACGGAGGCGAGTGGCTTTGGAAAAGCTTATTGGAGGATACGACGCTGGCTGTGCAGCAGCCAGTCAGCCTGTTGCTCTACTTTTTTTACATATTAAAACTCAGATTTGGAGCCGTCTACAGATGTCCATTTCGGATTAGAATTCGGAATTTTTCCGAATTTTTGTCCAAAAAGTTGTGGACCATTTTACAGAGCTGATGAGCACGGACAAAAGCACGACGGTGCATCTAAAATTTTACATATCAACAAATTTGAATGAGTTTATCTTAGAAAAGATGGCCAGAAGGTCGCGTTCTGTAAAGCCTTCAAAATGTACCGGTGTTGGAAGAGGCAGAGAATATTCGAAGCGCTTACTGACAGCTGCACAGTAGTTCATTGAGATGACTCCCTCACTATCCCAAAAGAATCTCTCATAGTTACTCTGCTTTGTCAAAATTCGGCGAATGACATGCTCTCTCCGTTCCATATATTCTTTGTCACTTAGCTGAATTTGTGCAAATCTTTCAGAAACAGTAGTGACCCCACCTTAGAGATATGAATGGGACTGTCAGTCCATAATTCTTCGGGAAATAAATCACACATTTGGTTTTCCGGTGCTCCGAACACTTGGTACAAGTCATGGAATGTGTCCATTTTTAAGTGTTGGTCTAAAGTAGTATGTAAGGGTGAATTGTCTATACTACTAGCAGTGAAGAAATTTACTCTTTCACATTTTTAACGGGTCTACGGATATCAAAATAATAAAATATCAGGCGAACCCCGTTGGTTCAAATTTTTTGGCGCTAACACCTCAAGAACTTATGTTTATCATTATTTTCCATTAATTTTTGAGCTTTCTAAGTATGTTTTGTTTGGAATAGCAGCGTCAAACGTGAGAAGTCATATGCAAATGGGCGCAAACGTGAGTACAAATTTGAGCTTATGGTCCATTTCCAACCTTTAAATGATTTTTTATGGTTCTAGACACGAAATTTCAAAAATGACGGCAGCGGCATTGTATTTTATTCTTTTTTGTTCCACTTTGATGACTTTTCGTAGTTTTATAGTTGCTTTTTCTTGTTTTCGGCTGCATTTTCAACTCGGCGTATAAAATTACCTGCTTGAACCAGAAAGAAAAAGAAAAAGAAAACCCATTTTGATTAAATTAAACGATTAAACAAAAAATCTCCCATTTTATGTCAATCCAGCATCAAAATGGTTGTTCTTCACGGTTTTTGATGACAATTAGGTATTTATAGGCTTAGAATTCGACTATAATGTCTAAAATGTGAGAAAATGCCAAACAATCTATTTTAAAATGCTCTCGCGTCTCTGTCTGCCTGTCGGAAGCTTTAATTGGCAATCAAAATGGAGCAATTTGTGCGCACAATTAAGGGGAAAGGAGTTAGTGTAACAAGTTTAGACAAGTCAAATTGCAAGTGCGTGGACTTTGATTATTTGACTTTCAGTTTCCAGACAGTAAAGGATCAAGTGCGGGTTAGGAATACGGGAAAGCGTTCAGGGGGTTTTTGACTTTAATCCCAAAGGAGCCGTATCACAACTGGAGAACAAGGATAGAGAAGAACAGGAGCACGTGGAAATAGGGACAGGGAGATCAACAGGGAAGGATAAGCACATGGAAATTACTGGAAAGGTAACAGGGACGACAGCAGGGGAAAATTGGACAGAAGAAAGGGGTCATGGCGATAGGTACATCATAAAATGTAGAGAAGGGAAAAGCAGATGACAACGGACAGAGATAGGAGAAAACGGGGAAAAGCAGAGCACATTGCAGAATTTACGGGTGACAAAGAGAAAGTGTTGAGAAATTAGAAGCAGGGGACAAACGGGCAAGATTAGAGGAACAGAAACACAGGAACATAATTGACCTGGAAAGGGATCAGATCAAGCTGTTATCTTTTTTTTTGAAACGGACAAAACTAATTCACTTAGCCCCGAAGGAGGCGTAGCTCAACTTGTTCCCTAAAAATGAAAGAAGTAGCAAAAAATTTACGCACGAAATTTCAAAATGGCGCTTTTTTTGCTTGCAATCATAGCTTGACTGTCCCAGTTGTGGACGTCACAATCATCCTGATGCCTTTCAATCGTACTTTTCAAAAAGTTTTTCTCTAGACGGAATTCCTCGTCACTCAACTGAAAAAGAGCATTTCTTTCAGGTAACAGGACAAAACTGACTTTCAGGACGTGAACAGGGCTGTCGGTCTTGAGCTCCTCCGGAAAGCCACGGTAAACTCGGGCTTTGAGATCTTTGCTATTCCTCCTAGCTTCCAAGACTTCCATCTTAACAAAGAGTAGAAAGTAAACTTAAGGAATAGTATAAAGAAGCAACATTTTTTTGGAAAAGAACTTTTTTCACAAGTTACTGTGTGATTGTCAATTGGATGAAGACAATTTGTAAAGTCAGATATCGAAAGGGCTTTCGAACTTGTTTAAGTGAAAACAGCAAGCGACTGATACGGCTCTCAATTAGTAGGGGGAGTCCCGCAAAAAAAATGGCAACCAACAGATACCGCTAAAGAATAAGAGAAGGCGGCAGTGGATAAGAACCCAGGTGCATCTGGCAAACTGCGGGAGGCTGAGAGACTGCTCGACTAGAATACCACATGAGGATATCGTAATAATAGTAATTTACTCTAAGCCTGCAATCCTTCGTAGGGTATTCAATAATATCTCTTTTCTATAATGTACTGTAGTAAGCAACGTGAATAAACACTACTACTAACAAACCGTCCCGGTAGAAACTGAGTGGAACAAGAAAACTGGAAGGCACATGTTGACAGACATAGAAATTGCTAGTAATAGTTCGGTAATGATGAAAAACGCTGCTTGGCGAGCTCCCGCAAAAAAAATTTGAACGAACGGTGCTGCCTACCGAACTGGATAGTCCCCAGACAATGATGTCCAGCCAGTTGCAAACGATAAACATCTGTTCTTTCTACCATGTCTAGACGTGTTTGCAGGCCGTTCCAGGTGCGGATATTCTTGTTGATTGTCTGGGCCAAAGAGTCTCTCTGACCCTATGTGCCTCTGTCTCACGCTGTCGAAACCGTATAGGCAGATTGAAAAAGTAGGGGAAAGTTCATTAGAGGCAGCGGATCGATATGGTCCATCGCACAGTCATGAGTCAAATTTCTAGACACCTGCAACCAGTGAGCACGCGATGCGAACTCGCAGGGACACAGACAGTTTAAGACCAAAGAGAATTGCTGAGGTAGAAAATATTGACCGTCGCACGATCAATGACTGGCTTGCAGAATTCCAATTAAGTAGATAGTGACTGAAAGTTTCTACCCCCGAAACACAATAGGATTGCCAACAGAAGACATGAAAGAAAAAGTCTGGAGAATACTGTCTTTAACCAAATGGAGAAAGAGGGAAGAGGGATGATTTACAAGCATGTTTAGAGGACAGTGGCAACTGAAATTTTGAACCGAAGTACAGGGAAACCGGTAGAAAAACGAAACTGTCTTTTTCTGTCATCGGCCTCAACCAGTCATGATAAAAACCTCCTACTAGTGAGAACATTCTCATACGCAATGTTCGACTTTGTTTACCAATGATAAATGAGAAATAGACTGGCACTGACCAGCAGAGCAAAAATAAGAATAGATTAGTGACGATGACAAGTGTCACTTGCTCATCTTTGAGAAATTTGGAAATTATTCCGCGATCAGCGTAAACTTGCGTACTGATCGCTTACAGGCATCTATAATTCCTCTGCGCTGCCATGTGGTTGCCCATTCTTGCACTGCCGAGGGGTCGCTGCAATCGGACACCTCCGGTCAATTTGTTACGCAAAAAACAACTGGATCTTACGGAAAAACAGTTTATTACAACTTTTCTTCTAGTAACAATTGGTGTAACAACAGCAAAATCTACAAGAAAACAGTGAACGGATGCTAGATTTTCTTGAAGGCACGGCCACTGGCATATTGGAGTCCCGAATAGACGGTCGTACTTGCAGTTGTCCAGCTGAAAAATGCATTCTGACTATAAAAAAGGAAACAAACTAGAGAGCTGCGAGGGCTAGATCAAAATTTGGCCCGAATTCGAAAACTGGACCAGCCAATGATGCGGCGACCACGGTCAACTGTAGAACGGTGTTGATTTTGCTGATAAGGGTCGGAACGATCTGCATTGACGAGACTTCCGGGTTGAAAAACCTAAAAAGGCAAATTTTTTAACTAAAACTATATAAAAATTACCTATTAAGAGAGTACGGAGGGGTCATAGTCTTGTACCGCTTGTAGAATCCTCCTACGATCAGACAAACGTCTCTGAGTATGACTACGGCAGTGAGAGGAACTGCAAAGACTTCTTTAAAGCAAAAAAATCTGTAAACATTACCTGGAATGAGATTGACGTGTGTCATTGTTAAGAACATGACGGAAACTAGTAGTTTATCGGCCATTGGATCCAGAACTGAACCTAGAAGGGACTTTTGTCCCCGGACATTTCTTGCTATGAATCCGTCGAGCTGAAAAATGCTTTAAATAATAAAATTAGCTTAATACTAACCAGATCCGTACAGCCGGCTATAACAAAAAGTGAAAATGCAGGGGCAAAGTTGTGAGTGACGACCAGGTATCCTATCATTGGAGTTGCAGCTATCCTGAAAAATTCTATATCAGTTCTCGGAATTGAAAACGTGTTATAGTCAAGTGGATAGAGTACTAGATTATAAAGAAAAGGATTACAGATTCAATCCCGGACAGTACGTGAATGTCTCTTAACCTGTCCGGTCCCATTGGAGGTTTTTGTATCGTTCTTCCAAAGGCCAGAAGACTAGATTTGACAATTAGACTAAGCAAAACCGTCAAATATTAAGCGTAGTTCCAGTCGTTTCCATAAAACCTTTGTGTCACGAGTATTATGTGATCCTTCAAAAACCCATCTTAACCTTGATTCCATGAGCCTTTTGTATTCTGACCAAAGCTAAATATAAAAATTACGCAAAATGATCACCTGGCAACACAAAGAGCGTTAGGAATCGTGGCCACCTTGTATTTTCCCGAGTCGTCGTCCATTTTTGCTGTTGACAACCATTGCTGAGAAAAAGAGACGCTAAAAACAAGTTTGTGGACAGTAAATACAAAAGCGTACCTGGACGGCAGTCTCAGAAGGTGTCGCTGCTCTTTGACAACCGTAAAAGTTGCTGTAGAGATTGTTTTCCGCAGAAGACCAATGCTAGAGCAAGCTCTCTGCATATTTCATCTGAAATCATCTTATCAACGCAATAAAATATCGATTTGGAGAGGTGTAAATTTAATAGCCGAGGATAATTTAAAAAATTTGAGAGACAAAATATACGTTCTTCAACATCGTCTCTTTCATTTGGAAAATATAAAAACCGGTTAATAATTGTGGTTGTTACTATTTGAAGGAATTTGTTTTGGCTGGTAAACATCAACAGCGTACCGCGTGGGCCCCGAAAGACGCAAATTTTTTGCGTACCCATTTTTGCTCAGGCATCAAGAGGTCCGAAGACTTCTTCCTGAGCATAAACAAGTCCTTTTCTCTTCTGAATTTAAAGATTTTTTAAGCTTCTTAATGCTTACCTTTCGGGTCTTATGGTGTCAGTTTTTAGCCCGCAATTCAATGCTTGGCTTCCTCTCGGTGGCTCGACCAAAAGCCCTTCTAATACAGTGGATACAGCTTCTCAGCAGTCCAACGTCTTTTTATCTCGCCTTTTTACTATCTCTTCAAATTGTCGCTCTCGTCACCTTTGCTCTAACTGTCCCAATTGGCATTCGGTTGGTTTTTCGGCTCACGTGACTCTGATCGAATCTAATGGTTTCCTTTTCAGGTATCTTGTTCTGCCGTCGTCTATACAACAAGAGATTCCGCTAAATTTGGTTTTTCTCCCGTGTGAGGACAATCTGCACGGGGTATGCTCTTTCCCAACGGCACAGATAAATGTCAACGAGGTATGGCTGTACCAAAACCTTATCAAGTTTTGCCAGCTGGACGTTTTCTCACCCTCCACCTACTATCAAATATCAATACGGCTACATTTTTCCGATGCCGAGACCAATTTCAATCTGGGAATGTTCCAGGCTAGTAATTTTCTGCTTCTTTTACCCTTTTCTTCTAGAATGAGCTAAATTTACTGGATGCTAGAGGAGCAAACGTTGGCCGCTGGAGAAGAACGGGTCTTCTGAAACAACCCGGCTATTTCATCAAATCTATACGGATTTTCTTCTTTCCACTCTATTTTCTGGGATTCTTTCACAATTATCACGTAATGGAGGTAAGATATTTTTATTTTTTTTCGCAAAAGAGCTCTTAGATCCCGATTGCTGGAGAATACTACGCCGCGGCGGACAAAATGGCTCAACAGTTGACCTACTCTCTGCAGGACAGATTTGCGCAGGTACGATTTGCGTATGCTGCCTTTTTTTCACTAAAAAACAGCGTCGCCGCAAAATGTCGACGAAAAATGTAAGCTGTCGTATTTAATATTCAGACATCTCTTAGGCACGCAACACTTCAAAACAATAACTCTTGCATGTCTTGAGAAATTCGCACTAATTATATTTTTCGGCTTCTACGATTTCGGCTCGTTTAGAAAACATCTTTTTAAAGGGTTTATTCGCGTTGATATACGGTGGTTCCGTGTGGCGAAAGTACGCTTCTCCTGGCGGTAGATGCGAGTGGAGGGTTACGATCCGAGCTTCTCCAGTGCTAGTTGAACCGGGACAGGCTAGGCTGGCGAGAGATGCCAGAGTAGACTACCTTCGTGTACTACAACCCGGATTGAACTTGCGATCGCTTTCTTCATAGACTGTCATCCTATCCACTTGACTATCCGGGCCCCTAGAAAACATCTTTAGCGTTCTTTTTCTTTGAGAGTTCAATTTTGCAAGAAAAAACTACTGCGGTGCATTGTTTTTTTGGGACGACAGTGGAGCAGCTGCGCTCGGTCAAAGGCTACAGGCGGACATACCGAAACTGTTCCCGTTCAAAAGAATAGATTGCACCAGATTTTTATCTTTCATAGAAACTATAACAAAGAAAGAAAGGCACTGAATGTGTCAACGCCGACACAAGGCTCGGAAGTTGTCTGATTATCTAATCAGTCATCTTTTTTAGGTAGACACAGCATACCTCCTTGTCAACGCAAAATTTGGCTTCATTCGAAACTTCCTATACAATTGGCCTCTGACCACTTTCTTCTTTCTCTTCATTGCCACTCTCATGTGTGAGTCATTTCCCTCCTTTTTTCAAAATCTTTTTCAGCGGGCGTCTTCGTCATGGCAATTTTCTGGGGCCACAAAGGCTACACAACGTATACCGGTTCACGTGAGAGGACAGCAGAATCTTCTCGTCGTACTTCCGAGGAAATTGGACCTGTTACAGAGGTAAAGGTTTAAAAACTTTTTTAACTTAAAGTACACTCAGGGCCAGTTTTTGCCGGATTACTCAGAGTGCCCCACTTCATCTGAGAATGTTGCCGGCTGGAAGAAGGTGAACGTCATCTCAGTTGCAAATACTCCGCCCGTGGGCTTAAGAAACCGGAAAAGCAACCCCTATTATACATAATTGAACACTTGTACGTGTACATACGCTCGGTGCCTTTAAAATCATGATCCTCATCGCGAAATACCTCGTGCATATCCATAAAACGTGTATTTTGCATGTATTTCCTATCAGTATCGATCGGTTCTACCCGAAGCATATCTCTAACGTTTTTGCCACTTCATTTCATATATTAATCGTGTTCAGAGGTGCCTAATGGAGGCATGTTGCCTGTAAGTTCAACTACAGAGCAATGCAGTCCAGAATGGACGTTCCCGTCTGCCCAGGGTTCTGTGGACGGATACCGGCCAACAACAGTCTGGGATGGTCAGAATGTGCTGTAAGTTTTTTTTAAGTTTTTGAGTTGAAAATGTTTTAGCCTTGTCCTTGGGGAACGCGAACACACGAATATCAGTGCTCGGAATGTGAGAATCCGGTATCCGGCTACGATTGGTGTTATCTCCTCTTCATGGTCATCGTCCCGACGCTCATTAACTGTTTCTACGTTCATTACTATTCGCCGAAGAAGACGTGAGTATTTTTCTTAAGATTTTAGCATAAATAATAAGAAAAATCTAGCTTTTAGTAAGACTTAAGTATAATGTCCGACCAACTTTCACGTCCGGGGGCTTTTTAACCTTCATAACGGTCGTCAAAAACGAGAAAAAACAAAAGAACATAGTTTCAATCTATTTTTGAAATACGCTTCAAAAACTGTAAGCATTAGCCAATGTACAACCAAACATTTAGCCTCTTGCTTTTTTGACTCGTTCAACTGAAGAAATGTCATTTTATATTCTACTGAATCGTTAAAGCAGCCTTAAAAGCACTTCTTCAAAACATTATTTTATTTTCAGGACAAAAACCCACACCCTCCTGGAAGTTATCTGCTGCTTATGCGAAGCTGTGGCGGGAGCCTTCACGTCTTTGCTCCTGTATCCTCCAAGAGGCTTTCTAACATTATCAAGCTGTCGAAAAATGGGTCTCAAAGAATGGTAAGCCATTATTCTACTTATATTTAAAAAATTTCCAGGTATCCTGCATTGTATAATCCAGTGATTGGCTATGTAAAACAACTCAAGTGCTCATACGAAATTGTATTTCCTTTGTGAGTTTTTCCATTTATTTTTAGTTTTATCTTTTACAGATATTCTATACCCTTTGTTTTTCTTCTACTTTTGCTGACGTATATGCTGGTCTTTCGATTTCTTCTCTACAACTACGTGTTGAAGAACAATCATGACAACAGAGCTTTTTATTTTGGTTTGCTCGCTTTGCCCAAGGTTGTTGTAGTTCATGGACTCTTGGTAAGAATTTTTTAACGTCGTATAAGCCCGTTTCAGGCTGGAATCTTGTACAACACCTTTCCATATCTGCTGATTTCTTTTAGCATCTGCTCCAATGCTTTCCATCTGGCTTTGGAGGGAAAGGCGCCAATTCGAGAGATCATTAGTGAGTTAGATCCGAATCCGTTTAATTTTCCTTAAGGAAGATTATACAATTCTCCAATCCAATTGGTGCTTCTCTGTGTCAACATAGGTCTCTTGGCATTTGCAATAATTGCATTGACAGCTGCAAGGTAAGCTCACAGAGGGGTTCGAATCCGAATGGAACGTGCGGAAGTAAGATTTGGTGTACGGGGAAAACTTTTCTAAGTCTATATTTCACAAGATCTCTTAATACAAAAATTTCTATTTCCAGCAATTCTTTATTCGGGTTGTTCTTCTTGCTCCTCGTCCCAATTCCGGCCATCTTCTATGTAGCTACAATCGGTTTCAGTCATCCAAGTGTGCTCAACGATGTCTGAGTCTCAATGAGTCACAGCTTTAGCAGTTTTTCCCTTTTGCTCCCTCACTCAATATCAAAGCAATAATCTTAAAAAACTCAATTCTTTCGTACCTCAACTCTCCTCATATAGACTATGAAAAAACATTGTCACGATTGCCGGTTCGTTATTGTATTTCTGTGATAAGAGTGCCTCTACCCACCGATTTTTCAAAAAAGAACGCAATACTACAATTTTCAAGAATATTGCTCACACTTTCTGTAAACGTATCTAGTTCACTGTTACAAATGATCTCTACAAATTTGCCACTGATCGAATAAATGTCGTTAAGCTCCTTGGTTACTTGGTGACGGGGGACCGTACAGGGGTTGTTTTCTTCAGAAGAGTCGACATCTTAGAGAAAGTTAGAAAATTATATCATTCCACTTACCGGCTTGGTTACAACTGCCTTCCCTGATCTTGCTATGGCCTTCTTTTCGACTGTTGGAGCAGGAGTTAGCTTAGCTGGAGGTGCTGGAATTTCATGCAGTTTATAACAGTAAGTTCTTTTGGTTTTTTAGGCCTCATGATCCCATAAGAGTTCTGACAAGACAATAAGTCAGGTCAGAACCTCTTTGTCTTTTATGAATTCTTAACCACAACCTTAACAACTACTGAATCAGTCTTTGAGTATCTAACTTTCCTCGAGCACTTCCCGAAGGAGGCCGGAAAAAGCTCCTTTTCAACATTTTTGAGTCTAAAAAATTTAATTTATCATATAAATGCAAGTTATAACCGGATTGGCTCAATGTTACGCATTCTACCATGAATTCGTTAACTTTTGACATTGGCATTGGACTGGTCCCAACCGAAAACTGATTTGGCGTCTTGTGAACGGATTCTTTGTGTCAAACAAAAATTTTGTTGAACAATGCATAATTTTCAGCATACCTGACTCTATTGTTGGCTTAACCATTGTCTTGGGAGCAACCACTGGCTTCGGTGTTGGTACAGCTTTTACTCCATTCAGTGGCGCTTTCTTTGAAATCTATAACTGCCTAAGTCTATCAAACTGTTCCTTACAGTAGTTCTTGCTGGAAGAGGAGGCTTAGTAGTGGGTTGAGGAGGCGCTTCTACTCTTCTCTCAACTTTCCGCTGAGCTTTCGGCGTAGGAACTTTAGAAGCTGGAGGGGCTTTCTTCAGCGGGAAGCGCATTTTAGTGGACGGAGTCTGTTTCAGAGGTTCAGGTTTTCTAAAGAAGTTTCTCAAAAACACTTTAGTTCCTACTAACGGCATTGTGGTGATATCTTCAAAGACCCTAGTCAGGATTTCTTCAATCTGCACCTCAGAGTCCAGTCTGTTTCTGGAAAGCACATAAAAAGATGACAGAGTGTCGAGCAATAACTTACATTCTTCTATGGCTCTCCGTCTCGGAAGATGTCCGGCGTTGGCTAATCCCTTCATCCTTCTGCCCATACAAATGCTGCATCGGTTTCTGAACAAAATGGTGTTGATCTGTTGAACACATGCACAGAATGATGTAATGGAAAAAGCTGCTAATAGTCTCTGGACAACTATTAAGCTAAAATGGAAACACTCGCCTCACTCTTCTCCAAAGGAATCAACTCGACCTCATGAGTTTGTTGTTCCACAGCCTTGGCAGTCATCGAATTGCTGACATCTTCCACAACTTCGTCGACCAAAGCTTCGGCCTCCATAATTTTCTGCAGCGGCTTTACAGCAGAGCACGGGCTCGTTTTGGCTACGACTCGTTTAGCCGAAGTGATCCCAGCGGACACTGGGCGTGTTGAAGCAGCACGTACGGTCGTCGCCTTCTAAAAATTGAGGATCCAAAAAACCTGTTTGAAAGAACAAACCTTGGCCGGTAGTGGAGGCATGGTAAAGACAAAGATTCTCCGTCCGCGCTTTCTGGAATGCATGCTGCCATCCATAGAAGAAACATCTGCCTCTGAGATGTTGTCAGTGCAAAAAAGGGGTCATCTCATAATGCTTTATCCAAAAATGACGTAAAATACCAAAACAGATAGAAAACTGAAGATAGAAGCAGAGTTACAGTAGTCTGAGTCACAGCAAGTTGTCCTAGTGTAGATTGAGCCACTGCTGGACGAAGTTGTGCCTTTTTTCTAAGCAAAGTTGATTATTTTTTGTTAAACGAGTGGACTAACAGTACAGGCAGTAGCGGTAACAGTTGAATTGGCACAATCGTAGAGAGTATAGTCGTCCTGACCGCCTTCGCGTTTCACTGTGACGCAGAATGACACTGCCTTGCTGCATCCAACTTGTTGCTGAAAATTAGTTGTCCGTTTTGCAAAATATGCACTATTTCAATAGTTTTCAGGTCTCCAAAAACCATTGAAGAGAGTAATATTTCAAATATTCTGAGATCTTAATAGAGACTCTATCTTTTGCAAACAAGTGCTGTTTGTTTGAAAGTTTCGTAGAAAGCAACGATGTGAAGAATTTGGAGCCATTTCTAAGTTCATTTTAGGAAACTTTGTGGCATCAAAAACTGTAGGATATGAGAACCGTTTTTCAGAAGGCTCTCCTCGAAAACTATACCTTATCCCCGCTAGTCAGAGATCCTCCCTGCTGTTTTTCCTCATATTTCCAGCAGCTGATGGAGCAGGCAATTGGAAGAAGGCAGAGAGCAATAAATAAATGCTGGAACATTTGTCAAACAGTAGCACGGATTAGACGGGTTGAATGGACTGATAAGGCGGTCGAGCGACGTCATATCTGAAATTGCGATAAAATTATCCGCCATTGTTGAAGTCGGAGAAGATGAAACATAATCTCGAGGTCCCTTGTGCTCGCTTAGGAGCAGAAATGTGCTTTTGACAAACTTCTCTCTGCCTTCCCTCTATCGGGTCCCCGGGAAACGAGGCAATGAATTCTTAACCACAACCGCGCGGTTCTTAGGAACACGTGAAAGTGAGTGAGCCAACTGCGGAAGCGTACACGTTTCGTAGCAGACGAGGAGAAAGAGCCGTTGTAAAAAGCGTGCAGCTGCTCGTCTTACGAGGAAGAAGGAGAGCAACAAGCACTTGCTCCTATAGCTCCCCCTAGCAAATTGCCATCCGCGTTAAAAGTTGCCGCCGTCTTAGTCCTGCGGTCAGCCGTCACTAATATTTACTCAAACTCAATGGGCTCTGATGCAGTCTCTCATATCCCCGTAGCAACATGTGCCCAAGTTAAATTAGGCCCTCTTCGTGTCCTCATGTGTCCAATTGATTGTGTAGAGAGGCGAGTTCTTTTCACACAAAAAAGCGTAGATTACATTATTCACTGGAGCTCCTTCTCTCATCCCATTTCACTGCAGTCCACATTTGAAGGCCCGTCTATGAGTAACGCCCACCCAGTTTCCTCCATAAGAGCGTATAATGAGGCTATATACTCGTTGGTAAGCATCCCTCGGCCAACTGACCGGAGATTCCTTTGTTTTTCACTCGCGGGTTGTAAACAACAAAATACTCACAATCACAAGATCCTCCTAGCTTTTCATTCCGGCTCACAGCATCAGGTGTGCCATTATTTCCCATGAGATTGTTTGCTTGCTTCTTCTCTCGAATGTTTTTCTTTGAAAATCTTTAATGTTCAGAAAATATGCAAAGAGTAAGCAGGAGGACAAGCTTTGGCTCTGCTACGAGCTTAAGACGGAGCAGTGTCTCTTCTAAAGATATTGCGGCTATACAGGAAGCTTTAAAAGTCAGTTTTTCTCTTAACCACTTAAATGTGTTCTAGAAACAACAACGACTCCAACCACAGCTCCTCCTTTTCATTCTCAGCATCTTTCCCTTCTTAACTTTCTTCTACATGTATTCCGTCCACATGCATGGCGGAAGATTCATCGAGGTGAGAGATCTGTTTATTTTGATCTCAAAATGATGGTGAGGGCGGGAATCAAGTACAGATCAATCTTTCAGACCTTTAAATGGGTTTTCGGACATTGGCCTTTCGTACTACAAATAATTCCGCCAATATTTGATCCGGTAGCATGGAAAGTGACCATCGTTGTGGTGTTTCTACAACTGCTGTTTCAAACCGTCTTACCACATGATGAAGTGACAGTTCTTACTCCTACGGGTAAGAAAAATCACTGTAAGCTAGGCAAATTTTCAGGAGAGCAGAAGAAAATGATTAACAGCTTCAGTTCCTTAATTCTATTGACCTTACTCTATATGCTCGGAGTAGGCCTTCGAGTCTACAATCCGGATATTATTGTAACACATTTCAACTCTATAATAGCCTGCATGGCAATTCTCTCCACTCTGATCTTCACGATTCTCTATTTTTGCTACTATTTTGGAGAAAATTACAACAGTAAGAAATTTATAGATATTTGAATCAAAAATTTTAGTTACAACACTTCCTGAACTCTGTTTCGGCGTCGAACTCTCACCAACTTTTCTGGACATTGATCTCAAGCATTTCATCCGGTTCCGAATCTCTTTCTCATTGTGGACGTTGTTTGTCGTCTCAGCCATTGCTTCACAGTTTTCTAGCGGAAAAGTTCTCAGTGAGTCTGCTAGTGTTTTTTCAGCATTTTGTTTTAGAATCACTGATTTGTGTGGCCATCCTCCAACTTCTGTACATCTTCAAAAGAACGTGGCAGGAACAGTTGGAACAGAACTCTTTGGATGCTACGACTCATAGTTTTGGGATTTTGAGATTGTGGACTGATATGGTAAGCCTTTTGATCACTTGGAGAATAGTCAGTTTAACACAAATTTACCGATTTTTTGAATGTTCGTGGTGTAAAAGCAAAGTAAAGTATAGTTTCTTCCGAAGATGATCATGGCTACCGGTGCTTCTTAATTGCGGCAGGCATTAACACAATCTTTGTTGCCGAAACTTTGCTTGGAAATTTTCTCCAAAAGAGTTGGTTCGGCTGAACCTGGGACTAGAACTGGGGACCCTTAGATTGACGTTGCGCCACCTACCACTACTACTTAGCAATGTCATACACCTAGACGTTAACGCCAATCATTAACTTAACATGGAAATAATGCGTATTTTACGAAACGAATAACTAATTTTCAGCAACAAATTGAATGTAGTAAGATGTTAAGTTGAAGACAAAAACTTGACCCTGAAACCAATTAACTAATGCAAACTTTCAGGTCTGGATGCCGGTAATGAATACCTCACCAATTGTGATCATATTACATTCGGGTCGATCAATTTCCATATTTCCCTGCCTTCTTTTTACCTTCATAGGAATGATTGCAATTCTAACAGCTGGAGCAATAGACAGTCAGAAGTTTGAGTTCAGGTTTTCTTTTTCAAAAAAATGACAGGAAACAAGTTTTTTAGGAAAGCCAAGGGAACTTTAAAGATCAAAGGAGTTGACGCTTATTTTATAACTGCAAAGTACAAAACTGACGCAGGCGATTCGGCTTTTAACCTCCTGCTAGGTGAAATTTTAAAAACTTTGAAACAAGAATGTTTAGGAAGTGGCTACTGGTCCTACTGCCGCCATCCCAACTATTTGGCTGAAATGTTAACATTTTTGTGTTTTTGCCTACTTCAAGGCCGATCTCCTATCTTTACTTACTTTCCCTTTGTTTTTATTACGGGTAAGAAACCTTTTGTTCTGAAACGTTCTTAAACAATTTTAGGTTATCTTTTGGTACGAATGCTTTCCGACGAGGCGCGCTGTCTGGTCAAATACGGACAATATTGGATCCAGCACTGCTCTCGCGTCCAATTTCGGATATTTCCCGGGCTATATTGAACAATTTATGATAAAAAAAAACAATAAAATATAAATTTGACACAAAAAGCAACCGTGTGAAAGTCGAATCGATGGAGATTTAAAAACAATAATTGAGCTTTTGAGGTCAGACGGGAGGAAGCATGGGACGGGAGCTGCTACGCCGCTTAGGACGCGGCGCAGCGGCTGAGGATCTTCGTCGAGAGTGAGCTGTATGACTTGTTGAGGAGGAGCGTCTTCTGCGCTCACTTAAGCAGCCCGCTTTTATAATTAGGTTAATAGAAAAAACTCACGTGGCTGGCGGCGGACGGCACTCGAAATAGTACTCGTCTAATAAAGCGTCTTCATAAGACGGGGGTGGCGATGTTCCGCACCTTAAAAGATTTTTATTGATGCAAAAAATTTACTTACTGCTGTTGATGTGAAGAATATAGAGGTGGAGAAACTTCAGCCTTCTTCTTGTTCTCTTTAGCAGCTGCAGCTGCTCTTTTCCGGACATTACGAGCTTCTGAAAAATTACGAGATGACCATCAAAGTTTTGAGAAAACGGTAAAGAGTTTTTCAATTGGGTCCTGCCACGATCTTAACATTTAAATTCTATGGAAAATTCGTGACGAGACCCCAAGTGAAAGATGTTAATCTTAAAGAACTGTTTTAACGCCTACTTTGTATAGTTTTAAAGTTTTTCTCCCTCAATCTGGCTGTTATCCTCTGCACGACTCTTCGCGTTCTTCTCATCTCTACAATTCGGTCCAAATCCCATTGTTTGCACTTGTTGATGCCGACCAACATTGCCACAACCATCCCAATACAGAATAGTATTGTTGGAAGGACAATCGATGTCATCTGCTGTTCCGAGGGAACGAAGTACTCATGTTCCATACTGAAAAATTGAAAAAATATCATAAAAACATTGCTTGGTAAGTTAAAAATGGAGATTCATGAATATTTTCAAGTATTCAAAGCTTTATCGAATCGCAAGAACTCACGCGGAAGAGAGCGCGTCTCAGCAAAACGAGGCTCATTGATTCCAGATGCGTGGTGGGAATACGCTATCGACGAAATTCAGAGAGCTTTGAGAGGAATTTTGTATAAAAATGCATAAGATAAAGAACATTAGTGCAAAACTACACAATAGGATGAAATGTGTAAGATGCATGGCTCGTGGTGGATGAAAGACGAAAGCAGCTGGCACGTATCGATCCACCCCCTTTATGGAGCTCACCGCTGAAAAGAACTGACAATAAAGCCGTTTAGTTCCAATTTGAAGGTGTGAGTTTGCCGTGACAAAACGTCTGGGGACGAAAAGTTTATTATCTGAGAAGCGGGGAAAAAGTGAAGAGACCAAAAAACTGGGATTATACAAGTGATTGAGGAAAGAAAATGCAGCTCTGTAATCTTTTTGTGAACGTTTACAAGTTGTGAAGAGATTTGACCCGGACGGAGGAGGATATCACATCTGTTTGGCGATCGTCAATGAAATCAAACTCGTGATCTTGCATTCTCACTCTGAAAAATAGCTAGCTTCAGACGTATTTATGAACCAATTTTTTAGAAACACAGCTTTCTTCTCATCTTCTAGGTATGTGATACTTTTTTATCATGTCTTTGTCACTACCTACACCCACACAAAATCGCAGTAGAAGCCCTTCCTACTTAATTTTGAGTTTTTGAGGCTGTTTTTTAAACTCAGCAAAAAAATGGCCCTGTAAGGACACTGTGAATAGAAAGGAAGAAAGTTGAAACTCGATTTTTGCTTGTGAAAGAAAAAAAACAGTTACTGGTTTCCTTAAATGTTAACTGTTGTTACTTTCAAACTGAATTTAATTAAATAAGACAGCTTAGATATGGAGAACATAAGTGTTATGCAAAGATATGGATAATTTCAATGAAAAGACCTGGAAAAATGGATAATTCCAATGAAAGACAAAAATTGATACTTTATGGAAATTGCAAAACATTTGCCGCCAGCAGGGGTCGAACCTGCGACCTTGGGCTTATTAGACCCACGCTCTAACCGACTGAGCTATGGCGGCCATGTCTAGCGACTCCCGCCGAGACGTGTAACTCTCCCCGACTCTGATATCAGCACTCACGTTTCTATGCGGCCTTCTTCATTGTAAATGGACTGCCTTGGCTGGTTTAAAGTAACTGATCGGCTCCTACAGCACCCACATCGGAATTTGCAATACAAAAATATAAGAGTAATTGCGGCTACTATTGAGACAACGGCAGTGATGACGAGAAGTAAGCAGTTGAACTCATTGTAGTTTAGAATCATCTGAAAAAGGTTTGATTGCCGTGGAACATGAAAAGCTGCCCGGTCAAATTAGATGCCGCTATTGAAAGGGTAATTATTCACAAGTGACAAATTTATTCCAGCAAAATCCAACAAAAAAGACGTTTTGGCCCCGTCGTCTAAGCAATCAGACGCATTGGGAGCAGCACAAAAAACTGCGGTAAATTGAGCCAAGTCCGCCCCAGAGTGAGGGAAGATTTAAGTTCTGGTGTAACAGGACAAAGTTAGTGCCTGTGATGAAGGGTGGGCTGTATATAAAAAGAAACTGTGTGTGCGTGCCCTCAACAAAACACAACACACACGAGGACGGGGAGAGCAGAGAGCTAAAAGAGTACAGAACAAACAGGAACTCTCTCTGTGGCAGAAGCGCAGTTTCTTGACTAGTGTGGCAGAGCGCCGGGACGGCTGTCCGCACTCAGACATGTGTTGCGGCCTCACTCTCGGGAGGACTGTGCAGACGGGGGAGAAGTAGAGAAAAAAATTGCCATGAGCCAAATCTTAAAAAATATAAGTGCGAACAGGCCCCCCTCCCATTGAAAATGCTGCTGCCGCGGCGCGCTATTGAGTAGCTGAACATTCAAACAGATCGGGCAGTCGATAATTGTTGGGAGGGGCAAAATGATATGCTGATGCTCTTCAGGAAGTGGAAGCAGCATTTGATACATTCGTAAACATGAAAAAGGCTGGTTGATTGAATCAGCTTGAGAGCATATGATTAGTTGGGGCTTCAGAAAAAGAGTGATGCTTCATATTCAGCTTCTTGGAAGCTCGATGAGCAGCTGATAAAACCTATCATTAGGCGGCAAATTATATAGTATGAGTACCTTTTTTAATAAGTTTAAACTAGGAAGATCAGAAAACCATCGGATTTTAGGAAAAGTCATCCAACGCTTATAAAATTACTATGACAGGGTGTGAATGATATGAGATGAAAATAGAAACTGGGAAATCAAAAATAGAGCATGATGAAACCTGTTTTTCATACGATCTTCTTTTCCGCTAAGAATTGCAGAAACCTGTGAGGAAAACAGTAACCCACACAACAGAGAACCGGCGTGAATCACTATTATTTTGTGTAGTTCTGCATGAAATGATACGCCACAACTTGAATTGCAAACTGGCCTGATAACAAGGGAGATAGTTTATATTCCATGTATCTGCAAAGACTGATTTCTCACATGTAGTTCAAATATAGGTTGTTGCAAGAAAAACGCTGGAAAGCCTTTGATTCAGTTTTTCACATAATATTTTATCAGAGTTGGTCTGTTTGATTTTTACGCTCATACCTTCTCAAAAAATACAAGTTTCTTGTGGGAAATTTTCATTAGAAAACCTAGGAATCTATGAGAACAATAAGTTCTAGAAGGAAGGAGTTCCGACGAAACCAAGCTTCTTTTGCAGTAACTGTAGAAGACCGACTTCTTCCTGAGTAGAGAACTTTCGATAGCAGAACTGTTGAAATGTACAGGTCCTGAAAAATAGTGTTATCTAAGCTAACAGTGTACATTGAAAACAATCAGGAAACTAATTATACGCACATTTATTGTTTCTGTTATTCCAACACCGCCTGAATAGCCATGTCAATCAGCTGATTTAATTATGCTATCCGTGTGTCCACGTGCATACTTTTTCAAACTTTTTAAACTCTAAATCATTCTTTAAGCGGATAATGTCTTCTCTAGTCACTTATCGTATCTTCTTTCCGCAAACCGATCAGCTTTATTCCCCCTTAAAATTCTCAAAGGTGCTATTTTCGTCCGACGAGAGTACGTAAACAGCATACACCTGTTTTCGGCAGTAAGTTTTCCTACTTTTATGGAAGAATTTTTGCCCTTTCTCTCTATTTTTACGTCTCTTTCTAAGAAATCTAAAAAAAGCACTTTTAGCTAAATTCGAAATTTCTAAACTTAAAGTGTTTGTTGAGGTGGCCGCAGATTTTGCTGTGATTTTGCACGTGGTACTGAAAAATCATAAAAACAAACGGAAAGCATCTTAAAGCTTAAAACGCGACGTTTTTAAGGTTCCTACGCTAATTTTCCATCTTTTATTTTTATAAAATTTTTGCAATACATAATTTCAGATGGCGTCGGTCAGTAGGCCCATGGAGAGAGCAGCCATGTCTAGCGAGCTAAAAGCCATCCGCCTGGCTTACAACGTTCCTGAAGGAGAACAGCCGGTATCAAAATTTACTTTAAAAGAAAATTTTTGACTTCCAGGTCAGAGTTGTCAACAGTTTCAAGGTGGCCAGCGCTAGTGATCCAAAAAGAGTGAAGAAATTTCCATTCGCCAAAGAGCAAAGAGCTTGGAAGTGCCCGTATGTGGTTTTTTTATGGGGAAATTCACAAAAATTCAGGGAATGCAACAGATTTCTAAGTTCAAAGAGATCCTTCAACGAGCACATGAACATTCACACTCAGAAACGTCCATTTGCCTGCGAATTTTGCGAGTATTCAGCTGGTATGTTTTTCATTAACTGAAAGCAAAAAAAGGTTTTCCAGCTAGTCAAATGACGCTACGTCGTCACGTCTTACGGAACCATACTCCGGCCCAGGACTGGGGCTATCGCTGCCCCTACTGTCCACAGGTCTATATGGAACCGGCCAGCTATCAACAACACGTTAGGTAAGTAGTCTTTGGTCAATGCCATAGAATAACTTTCACCTACACAGGTCGCGAAAATCAATAGGCGTCAGTGGTAATGGGTCGCGTCCCTGTCCGTGAACCAATGGACTTTTATGACCGTTCCATTCAAAAGATCCAGTTTTTCTCTTTTGTCATACATTGCATAAATACTGAAAACGGGTTGGACTTTGTCTGACCTCGTTGCGCAGTCTATTGCTCCCCCTCTCCGAATTAAGCTCTTCCCGTGACCAACTGATATTGTGTTATCTGTAGTTTCTTTCCGGAATTTTCGCTTAACCGTTCCGTTTTCAGTTCGAAGCATCCTGGCCGATCTTGCACCTATGGATGTCCATACAAGCTGTGTCCCTTCAGCTCAAAATGCTTTCGTCACTTTAGAGAGCACATTAGGAAGCACGATACGAGTGAGAGGTTCAATGGTAAGCTATATTTTCAGTCCAAAGTACAGTTTTCTCAGGACCTACGGATCGACAGCCCTGCGCACGATCAGATCAGGAGCTCATTATGTACCTCATTGACGATGATATAGGTAAGATCATCATTGTTTTTAAGGAAACTTTGTACTTAGGTACTGGCTACAAGGGTCTCTCAACTTCTACTACCGTAATCAGGAGAAGAGTCATGACGAAACCTGTGAAAACTGTCATATATACCCACAACTTGATCCACAGGGGTCCTCCCCGATTGGACGAAGAAGACTATTACCCTGAGATGGAGACGGACGACTTTATGAAACAGCCACTGCCTCTTTTACCGAAAACATCGGCGCAGAGAGTAGAGCCGATGGAGGAGGAATCAGAAGAACTGATCGTTGATGGAGAGATAATGCCGGCGGACAATGATTGGATTGAACAGGAAATTGAGGTACTGCTAATTTTTTTTTGGGGTATCTCTTACAAGCTGTTGTTAGCTCTAGAGATCCTCTGTTGATATGACTAGATTCTTTGCCGTTAGGAAAAAGCGAGAACAGTTGGTCTAACATGTCCGAGATCGACACGTATCGACACTTCCTCCACTTTTTGAAAGAGTCTATAACTTCCCAAATCTCGAGTTGGCCCATAATTGTTTGCACATGGGTTCATAACTTTTGATCCAAACACGCTAGAGAGCTGTTTCAAAAAAGAAAAGAATGAGCAAAATTTTATCTATTTGACAGTGTATAGAGATCAGAGACCCTAGTTCAAAATTTTTGAGCACCAGTCGAAAAGATGAAATTTAGAACGCAAAAACGCAAAAAAATGGAAAGCGCACATCCCACGCGATTTTAAAAATTCTGACAACGCAGTTTTGTAGCATTTGATAAGTAAAGTTATCAACCGAGACCCGATTTCCAGGAAATTTTTTGATTTTAAAGAAATCGCCCGGTTGCCCATGAAAGAGCTCAATCTGGGCTACAAAATCCTGTATGAAACAAAGAAGGCTCGATAGAAAATTTTCGAGAAACGCGACTCTGAAGTTCAGGTGATTCAATTAATGATGGGGGGTATCATGATAAATTTTCCAAAAGTGGTTTTCAAAAAGTGGTCAAATCGATCGAAAACAATTTGATAAGTCTCAGAAGGGCCTAAAACAGGCTCAGAATGCATAAAAACACTTTTGGATAATTTTATGTTTTGGCCCTTGATACCCCCATTGTGATTGAACCACCTGAACAAAATTTTTCGTAAATTTGACCCAAATTTCCTGGAAATCGGGTCTCGGTTGAGAAATTAATTTATCAAATGCTACAAAACTGCGTTGTCAGAATTTTTAAAATCGCGTGGGATGTGCGCTTTCCATTTTTAAAAAGGCGTTTTTGCGTTCTAAATTTCTTCTTTTCGACTGGTGCTCAAAAATTTTGAACTAGGGTCTCTGATCTATATACACTGTCAAATAGATAAAATTTTGCTCATTCTTTTCTTTTTTGAAACAGCTCTCTAACATGTTTGGATCAAAAGTTATGAACCCATGTGCAAACAATTATGGGCCAACCCGATAGATATTTTGACTACTTTGGAAACATGAACAGAGAAATCTAACACATTGCAGATCACTGCTCCTGAGCCCCTCGCCCTTGCTGATGGTCAACACGACTTTGATTTGGATTGAAATACTAGATATTGCTTTGCTTCTCACCTATGGTTGCTATGGGTGTCATTTTTCCTGCTTCCCAGTTATTGTGCCTCTACATGGGTTCTATCCATCACGGGTGTTTCCATTTATAAAAAGATGTCAATAATGCTTTGTTCCACAATTATCTGGTTTTCTACCAAATCATATTTCTTTTTCATTGTTCTTATTCTAATTTTTCTCAGATTTGCAGGACAAAAGTATTACCGCTCAAGCTTCAACTCACGAACAGATTACCTATAGTACAAGGTTGGTTCAAAACTTTTTCGTTTTTCTTTTTGTTCGTAGTGATGTGTCGCTTTTTCAGTAGTAAGGGCCGGAAGACAATGATGACGGTATCAGGAGAGGCCGTGCCCGACATTATTCTGCATAGTATGCCCAAAAGTAGCTTAGAGACGAGTGAGTGCCAAAAAGTCCATAAAAGTCACCAACACTTTGTCTCTTTTTGCAGGTATGAACGTAGATGTCGGCTTCGACTCACTGTTAGATGCCGCCTCGTCATCTCACACTCTCAGCGTGGAAGGTCGCTCACCGGACGAGGGAGAATCATCCACGTCAAACATTTTGGTCAGTATTAGTCATACTCACAAGCTATGCACTACGTACCGAATAAACAAAGCCAAACCCGCTTTTGTTCTCATTCCTGTAACACTATTGTCACTTTCCGTTTGTGCATGTTCATTCCCGAGGAGGAGCTCTGAAGTCTGTTTGCTGTGGAACCACCTAGTGCTTTTGTCTACCTCTGCCCATTGTGTTTGTGGCACCATCTCTCCGGCACTTTTATCAACACAGCCAGCTGCAAATCGTCGTCAAACAAGGAGACACTTCTTCGCTGCATGACTTCTGTAATAGTTTCATTATATTCTTACCCTTGTTTCTGTCAAATTTACCGGGTGTTTTGTGGGGGAAGAGCTTTAACAGTCACGCATTTAGGAGCATACTTCAACTAAAACTAACAAACCAAGAGTATTTTAAAGTCTGTTAAAATGTCCACAGTATGACCATTAAGAGCAGCCATGAAAAGAAATCAAACAAGATGACCATTATGCTTTTAAAATATGCACATAAGAGTCCAGTAGCGAAAAGATCTCAGAAAAGGGTTATAATGTATTTTAGTAGACTAGTTAACAATCTTGATATTACGAGCAAATACAGTAATAATTTCGTCATGTCATCATGCAGATGACGTGCTTTTTTTGCAATCTATACATCACGCAAACTTAAGTTCGCCCATTTTACCAGGTAGGTTCAAAAATAGTAACGTTTAACAGCATCAAAAATCACTTGATGTATTCAAAAGAATCGATTTTGCTTTGCTTTTTGACAACTTTCGGAGTGTAGTCTCTCTAAACAAGGCAAGCCACACCTCTAACGTTATTTCTTAAAATCAATTGACTATAAACATTGACTACAAAAAGTCTCATACCTCCCATGCGTTTTCATTCTACCCACGCCGCTTGACACACAACCTAGCAACAGACTTTTTCCAATAACTACCGGAACTAGCATGCCTAGAATAGTAATTCTACTTGTCTTTTCTTACAAAATTTCAATTTTAGAAACTATCCGTGGGCTGTGAGGACAGTGAAGACGATCTCGACTACGGCGACAGCAGCAATCTAAATGCGCAGCTGCGCAGTTGGCGGATGCAAACAGGCCCCTCCAGTTCCCAGGTATTCGTAAGAATTGGTTTTTAAGAGTTTTAGTTCGAAAATGACTTTGACATGGAGCTTCCGACAGAACAAATTAAAGCAATGATCACGGGGGACGAGTACATGTTTCCGGAGCAGGGGCAGCGTGACGTAAGTCACATTTTTGTAGCCTTACCTAAGAATTTTAGTTTGCCGAGGAAGTGTTCATGGTAAAGGAGCCAAAAATCGTTCACGGGTACTTATTTGGGGAGCGGATTGGCGAAGGATCTTATTCCAAAGTGAAGGTAATATTTTCTTGAAACTTTTGCGGAAATCTACTTACAGGAAGTGATTGAAGAAGATAGTCTCGTCCGGAGAGCCATAAAGATCATCAAACACAACAGAGTGCGGAAAATACCAAATGGAGTGGAAAATGTCCAACGAGAAATCAAAATTCTCCGGAAGCTGAAACATAAACATGTCATCAACTTGATAGAGGTGGGAACTTGCGTCATTCAACTGCACACCCAGATTTTTAGACGTTTCGGAACGAGGAGAAAGGAAAGCTGTATATAGTTCTAGAATTCTGTTTGGGTAGCCTACAACGGCACATAGAATCAGCTACGGGAGGTCGCCTTCTAGAATACGAGGCCCACATGTATTTTGTGCAGTTGACGGAAGGGTGAGTCAGAGATCTTCCAAAAGGCACGGGATCGATTGATCTTTTTTGGAGATGACGTATAGTTTTTTAAGAAAAAGAAAATCAATCAACTGATCAGGTTCGAGATCGTTGCAGTTTGGATTGCGCAAAGGCTAAGATAGGTAACGTGTTGTGAACCCTATTGACATCTAAAGAACGCATTGTTTATTGTAGATCGGCTGCTGCAAGCCTAGTATGGCGCAAAAATATTATAAAAAAATCTCTAGAGAGTACTGATGATTCTGTGAAGAATATTAAACAAGAGATCCCCGGAATATACCATTTTTTTACAAAGCGAGTGTAACGGTGAGTAAGAACAGTAGTCTCAAAGTCACTGCTCTTGAAAATTCTTTTTTACAAAAACATCACAGTCAAAGAAGTAAATGGTAATAAATATGTGAATGAACAAGACTTTTCCAAAGAACAACAACAATCCGAAGAAGAAATGCACCTTTGGGATAGGTACAGTGATCAGTAAGCGAGTCATGAAATTGCAGTACCGAGCCATCCAGCCTAGGCGTTGATCCAAAAATTTCGTCTTAAGGCGTGTGACTAATGAGGCCATGACTTTTAATTAATGACTTTTTTAATGACTCTGTGCCTCATTTTTTCAGGTTAGAGTACATTCACTCAAAAGGCATTGTACACAAGGATATCAAGCCAGGGAATCTTCTTCTCGGACCCGATCTAACACTGAAAATATCAGATTTCGGTGTTGCTGAAGAACTTCCAATGTTCCAGGTAAATTTTTAATTTTGGTTTATAAAGGAAGGTTTAAGCCCGACGACACTTGCGTAATAGTGCAAGGAACACCAAAATTCCAAGCTCCGGAACTGGTTTCTGGAAACACGAGGACTTTTAAAGGCTTCAAATCGGACCTATGGTCTTGTGGTGTCACGCTGTACAACATGATCTCGGGACTGTATCCATTTGAAGGAGACGTGAGTTTTTCAACTAAGTTTTGGAAACTTTTTGTTCTTTAGGCAATCATGAAACTGTTTGAAAACATTGCTCAGGAGCCACTCCTCATGCCACCAAACGTTCCAGTCACAGAAGATCTAGAAGTCTTCTTGCACGGAATCCTCAACAAGAACCCGCTCACTAGGTTCAATATCGACCAAATTAAACACTCTACCTGGTTTAACCGGCTCTTCGACGTAAGAAAAACACGTATTTTGACATGTTTTGCGTATTTTTTCAGCAAAACGAAATAGACGAGTTCTTGTCCTTCAAAAGAACGATTCATCGTCCGCTGACCGTCTCGCCTGTGCTGGAAGCACTCTTTGCGGACAACGTTTCGATGAAACAAGGTAGGTTTTATTCTCTTCGGATGTAAAGAAGCTTGACTTAAAGTTTCAAGATGCCACAAAGATTTTGGACGGCTAATATAATTTATTCACGTATCAAGCGTTCATCGCTAGAGTGTCTCTTCTAGCAGACTCCCAGTTGTTCCTGTCCCTTCTCCAGAAAAACTTTGGTGCGGAGCAAAACGGAGTCCTTTCAGAAAAACGTTCCCTTAGGCCGCTTTTATCATATTCAATTCAAAGTACGGAAAAGGATGTAAAAAGCCGTAAAAACTAGAAACGGCCGCCTCAAAGTATGTGTCAGTTACAATCTGTAAAAGTGTAGTCATGTCTGAATTGTGGTATTAACTGGTTTATAGATTGTGTCCGGCCTTTCAAAACGCAAGTTTTTTTTCTTGAGAATATGAATACAGTCTAGTTTCGAGTTTCTAACCATAGAGTCGCCTTTCCGACTGTAGAGCCAGCTTCCAAGACGGTTTTAGGCAAACATATAGATTTTGTTCAAACTACCGTCAAAATCCTCTCAAACTTTCAGGACTGGCTGACGACGCGATGGAAGAAGAAATTGAAATCCACATCAAACAACAAATCTTCCCAAGAGAACCATCGCCCGTCATACATCGAGACATCCCCATTCACATAGAACCACCACCTCCACCAACCCGTCGTCGTATATTTGGTTGTTTCGCCCCATCGCGGTCCCCTTGACCCCTTCTCCGGAAACTTAGGCGCTTGTATAGTATTCAGTACAGTTAGTACCGTCAAAAAGCTATATATTAACGGGTACCCATTTTGTTGGCATTCGCTCTCTACTTATTATTTTTCAAATATACACAGTCATAACAAAAACTCATCGCTAACACCTCTAGTCCATTTGTATATTGACCCAAATGCTATAAATGTCTCATTCGACGTTTTCCCGGTCATATTGTCTAACACAATCATGTATCCGGTTGGTCCACAGATGTTGTCGAACTCGGTCATAATTTTTGATCCAAAAGCGCTAGAGAGCTGTTTCAGGGACCAAAAGAACAGGTAAAGTTAGCTCTATTTGGCCATGTATAGAGATCAGAAGTCGTAGTTCAGAAATTCTGAGCACCACTCAAAAAGACGAAATTTAGAACGCAAAAACGTTTTTGTAAACGTGGCAAGCGCACATCCCAAGCGTTTTTAAAAATTCTGACAACGCAGTTTTGTGGGTTTTGCCCAGTGAAGTTCTCAGGAGAAACCCGATTTTCCAGAAGTTTTTCCTGACTGAGATACAAAGGGTCAAATTTACGAAAGTGACCAACTTCCGGCAGTTGCACAGAGCTAACCCAATGGTTTTGAAGAAATCGCCCGGTTGCCCATGAAAGAGCTCAATCTGGGCTACAAAAGGATGTATAGAACGAGGAAGTCGCAATGGAAAATTTTTGAGAAAAGCGCCTTTGAATTTCAGGTGGTCAACTCATGATGGGGGTATCATGATAAATTTTCCAAAAATGGTTTTCAAAAAGTGATCAAATCGATCGAAAACAGTATGATAAGTCTGAGAAGAGCCTAAAACAGATTCAGAATGCATAAAAACCACTTTTGAAAATTTTATATTTTTGAACCATGGTACCCCATCATGAGTTGACCACCTGAAATTCAGAGGCGCGTTTCTCAAAAATTTTCCATTGCGACTTCCTCGTTCTATATTTGTTTGGTCTCAAGAGCATATGGTTGGTGGGACTAATTGTCCATCTGTACAAGCAAAAGAGAGATAGAGGGCGTGGGCACAATTGATCTCATAAAATTGCGATATCTTAAGTCTGGGGCCCCACAACTGGCGGGCCGGTAATCTGGCATTAGTTTAACATCTTCGTCGGAGTTCTGCGTCTCGCCGCATCGCCAACTGTCTCTTCAAAGTGACCCCTGCCCCGCAGCAGATGGTTATCTGAGGTGAGGGGACAGCCCCTGACAATATAGTATAGAGACAAGTATGGTCTCATTCTCATTATCTTCCTTTTTCTCCCCTCTCTGTCAATCAATCGGCATCGATATTGGGAATAAACATTTTATTGGCCATCTAGAGAAAGACAGATAAAGCCACATGTCTTCTTTTGCGGTAAGCGCGCGCCATGTTACAGCCTAGGCGCGTTTCAAAACGGCGACAATTCGGCCATTGTTAGTCATTGCTCCGAGCTTCCCGCACACACACAACCATTTCCGACCCCTCTATGACGCGCACTTGGCGCTAATCAAAATAATCCGCACTTTGCTTTGCTTCCATTTCTTGCTATTCTTTTAAGCAAAACTACTACTATTTTATCTTTAGGAATGAACTATAACGTGATAAATGTTATCAACACCTCAGCCACAACGGACAACTTGTCCAGACATGAACTTTTGCAATGGGTAGGTGTTTTGAAATATTTTCCATTCAAAAACCTTTAGGTAAACGATTGTCTGCAGAGCAGCTTTGCAAAGATTGAAGAACTTCACAATGGAGCAGCTTATTGCCAGGTTTTTATAGAAAGCTTTCCTTAAAAATGCTTCTTTCAGTTCACAGACCTTCTTTTCCCCGGTTCCATGAAAATGAACAAGGTTAAGTGGAATTCGCGTTCCGAGCTGGATTGGCTGGAAAATTGGAAGGTAAACAACTTCAAATCTTGCTTTAAAGTAACCTTTTAAGTTAATTTCCACAACTTGGAAAAATATCGGTGTGGATAAACTCGTCCCCGTGGAAAGATTGATCAAGGCCAAGTTCCAGGTAGCTTTTCCGAGATCCTTTGCAAGTTTTTTTTCAGGACAATTTCGAGTTTCTCCAATGGTTCAAGAAATTTTTTAATTGCAACTATAACGGACAAGATTATTACGCTCTGGAGGCACGAGGTGGCGCTCAACTTGGAAGTGGAGCTGCTTCTAATGCCGGAGTAGCTAGTCCTAAGGCTCCTGCCGCAGCCCGTACCATTTCAGCCCCGTGAGTATCTCACTTAGTCATCAGCCGCTCGGTTACTCATTCGTCAAATTATGCATTCATTTTAGGCGACCTGCTACTGCTACCCGCTCCAAAATGGTAGCTCCGACTCCGAGAGCCGCCGGCTTTTCAGCTGCTAAAACAAACGGATCGAGCATTTCCAAGGTAAAAAAAGATTTTTGGAATCTAGGTTTGTATTTTAGCCCGTTTCCTCTGCTCCTAGTCGATCGAACTCCAATCTGGGAGACCCCAAGCTAGCGGACGACAAGAGACTTCAAGAAGTTCTGGATGAAGTTAGGAGGCTAAGAGACGAACTTGCAGAGGTGAGTCACCATTAATTTTTATGTTTTCTTAAAATGCTTCACAGAGTGGAGCTGGATTCATGTGTTTTTTGGCAAAAATAGCTCAGAGTCTATTTCAACACCATAAGGGGACATTCTCCCACAACTGACCTTTGTATTTGCGGGAACATAAAACCATATAACCGTGTTAAACGACACCGAAAAGAATATTAACTCCTAAACAGAGTTGCTATAAAATGTTTCGCGCAAAAGTCGTAAAAGTCACGTAACAATGAAGGCGAAATCATTATGGGGAACGTAAGAGACGCAAATGTCAAAAAAGGAGGATATTTTACTGTTTTTCACAGATTGTGTTCAATTCTTTACTTTCAGGCCAAGAAGAAGCTGGAAGAAGACGAGCTAGTAATGCAGAACGTTGGCGGAGAGAGAGACTTTTACTTTGGAAAGCTGCGACGCATAGAGGTACACAATTTTACTATTTATTGGTTACCCAATTTTTGCAGATCCTGTGTCAAGAGAACGAAACTCTCGGTAACCTAGACGTCAACAAGATTGTAGATATTCTTTATGAGACGGAAGACGGCTTTGAGCAGCCTCCTGACCAAGATTAGAATCTCCATTTTTATCCCCGTAAAAACTGAATTCTGTTGTCATAACACTGCAACTAAGCGCCAAAACGTAGAAACCCCCCTTGCTCATATTTATCCAGCTATTTATTTCCCTCTCTTGCCTCCTGTTGTAGGCTTTGACAGCCTCACGGAAAACGGTTAATTTAGATCGCAATTACTTGTTTGCTCGATGTTAGATGGTCCTGAAAAATATTACTGTAATAAATGCTTCGCTTTAGTCCGTGTCCTCCATATCTGGGTCGCTATGAAAAGTAAAACTTTTTTGTTTGCGTAGGGGCAATTCATCGATTTCAGGGATTTAATTGCCCTTTAAAGGTTGCGTTTGTATGAATACGGGATGCCGAATGGGTTCTGTTTAGGTTAGAGGGAACTGTCAGCGACTGTTCTGCATATTTCACTCAGTAGCAACGTAGATAGGGTTTTGTTATAATATCTCTTTTTCTGTAAACAAGGTGTAGGGTTGACCCAAATGATCTCTCTGGTCTAAAGTCAGAAGATTCGGCTCCAGAAACGCCTGTTTTTTCAGAGATAAACTCAAATGGGCAATAAAAAGACTCTTGACATGGCTGTTCTTTTAAAGTTGTAAGGAGAACAGTCAAGGTGAGTAACCAAGCAGAATATATGATTTTGTAATGATCAGAGTCGTCAAGTTCAAGAAACTCCACAGTACATAAACTGCCAATAAATCTGCATGAATAGATAGAGGAACTAGACCAACATCTTCAATAACAGTCAAGTTCTTGGCTGGACAACGACGTCTAATTCGGAGGTAGTTTGTGACAGTTTTATTAACAATCATAACGTACAAGGCTACAATTCCGTCAGTTAAGAGTCTGAAAACTTATTTTCTTGTTGGTTAATAAACAATGTCGGAACTAGTTGTTCTAGTCCATCAAAACTTTCCTTGTTCCCATGAAGATCAATGATTATAGATCGCTACTGATGTAAACCACATGGTTGATAAGGAACAAACTGCATATAGTCCAAGGGAGGTTAATTCATAGTATTAAATCATGACATGGTGATCATTCACAAATTGCACAAAGTTCGAAGGTAATGTGCTCGGAGACTTGTATCCAAAATGTGCTAAAACATTTTTTGTCAGAAGAGACGCAGATTCGCTTATCAATATCTTATCTATGAGCTACCTCCCCATAAGACTCAATAGAGGGCATTGCCCAGTCTGCTGTCCAAAAACAAAGACTGTTTGGTTGTCCATGTTGCCACTTTTCATCCTCAAAATTGCTAGCCATTGATGTCAATTTAGATGGTCTACACCGAGGAATTCATCGAAGGTACGGCCGTTAACACCCTATGGCTAGAATTTCAACTTTGTGCCAAGTTCGCCGAGCCTATTAAGATCGTCAATGTTTCGGCTCTTGGTTCGGATGCAGTCGGATACATGTCAGTTATTCGAAGACTTCATCTTAGCGGGAGCTCAAAAATTCCGGCTACGGTTATTTTGAAGGCGAGATCTCAAAATTTTCAAAAAAAACACTTTTAAGACCCCTTCCCCTGCTGGAGGTATGGAAGCTGTCGAAAAAGCTGGTGGCAAGACGGAAGACGATGGTCGCGCAAATATTATCCAGGAAGCTTTCCATGACACTGAATGTGAGACTCTGGCTGTGTTGAACCAAGGAGGTAGATTTTTAGTCATCTAAGGAAAAATCAAAAGTTCTCAGGGCACAATGTCAAGGTTCCTAAGCTGTTCTGCGTCGGCAAGTCGGATGCACAAACTCCATGCATTATCATGGAAGAGATAGTTGATTGCACTGTGAAGCCTTTGATTCCCGGTTTTGACGAGGCACAGGTAGATTGCCAAAAAGTTGTTTGGGCAATAAAAGTCTGCAAATTTTCTGCTGGTAGAAGCTTGCCCAAGAATGAATCAAAAAGTGTTCGTGTCTAAGCCTAACAATTTATTACATTGGCAATATGTCTTGATATCAAAACATCTTAAGCATTTTTTGTTCAGAATGGTCAACGATTTGCTTTTGAATGGTCTAAGTCCTTGTCAGTGTTCAAACGGATTCCATATTTTTGTTATAAAAACACAGTAGATCTTGCCATACCTAAAACAAAACTGTTTCTCCCATCAATTATCATTAAATACGAACTTTTTACAGCTATACATCCTGATCGATCAAATCGTCGAACTTCAGCACTGGTCCTTGAAAAACAAGTCATGGCGGAAGCCAATGAGCCCAGCTGTAAGAGTCACATTTTTCATAAAACCTGTAAATTTAGCAAGAAGAGCTTGGAATGAGCTGTACCCCTATGCTCTTGGCCTTGTGCACCACTTTCTTCACTAAACATAAAGAATTTTTCGGAGATTTGGGAGAGAAGATGATGAACAACACGTTAAAGTCAAAGGAGCATTATACCCACTGGTTCAGGACTGCCTATGAAACCGACGGTAAAGTGAATTTTCACATCGTTTTACTTAATTTTTAGAGAGACCTGTTGTCCTGGTTCACGGTGACATGTGGACTGCAAATTTTTTATGGCGTGGTGATACCCTGAGTGCAATTGTTGACTGGCAGCTAGCTCATGCTGGGAATGTTGTTGAAGACATAATGAGACTGTTGACAACGTGTACAAGCTCAGCAATCAGAAGACGCATGACGACCTCGCTTTTGAATCATTATTACAATCTTTTGGAGGCGAAAAGTGACGGAAAACTTTCTTTCAGTCGCGAACAACTGGAAGTGAGTAATCAAGAGTTTCTTTTCATAAAGCCGTGTTAAGGAAGAGTATAAGTTTTATCTACCTACTGGCTGTGTTTGGACAACTTTCGCCGTAGCCTTCTGGGAAAATAGCATACTGAGCACGGAGGGAAAATTGAAGGAGGCCATGGACAGACTCAAGTGTTTCTTGGAAGACACTGCCGAACTGTTAAACTGGTAAACATGTTAAGTGCCAGAAATCTTTTTCTGAAATAAACTCTATTTATACAACATCTTAAAACAGAGATTCACCTCCCTCTCCGACTCAGACATGATTCATGTCTTTGGATCGTTCTGAATCTGTGTTTTTCTGCCGATATCCTTGAAATCGCTATTGATATAATTGCTTAACTATCTCTCTTTCCGGGAAGGCGCAATCCCATGTTCGTTGACCCCAATTCCAGTTTGGCCTTGGCGACTTTGCGCTGTTCCCACAACTCTCACCCCTCTGGATTCGTCCTCAGTTTTCCCTTTTCTCGCTGTTTTTACCAGTACCGTGACCTTGAAAAGACCACCTGTTCCGATAAGAGAGTCTGAAACAGGTGTAAAGTTCCCACTTTCCTTTAAATTTCGTCCCGTTGGCATAAAGTCCTTTGCAGAATGCCTATAACTCCAGAAGAAAAAGTGAAAATCGAAGAACTGAGGAGTAAAGTGGCAGGCTTTGTAAGTGTTCACTTTTTAAAGCCTACAATTTTTTTAGATCACCCCATATTATGATACAGACTATAATCTTCTCCGTTGGCTGAAAGGCCACGACTACGATCTCTCAATAATTGTGCCAAAGCTAATCAACCATCTGAAACTGAGGAAATCATACTGGAAATTGGATGAATTGGCGGAAAAGCCCCGTGACCATGTCGTACACAAACATTGGAAGGTTTGCATCATATCCTTTGCAAGTTAATCAGGTTTCCAGTCCGGTCTGACAGGAGAATCGGTCATTACTCCCAATACCATTGTGAATATCGAGCAGACGGGTGGAAATGACTACTGGGGCATGCTCAGAACTCACCCGATTAATGATGTTCTCCAGTAAGTCTCTGAGTGATTCAGAGTCTCTGTTTTCCAGAGCACGAGTTCATGATCTGGAAAGTATGCTCCGAGCTGTGATGGAGCTTGAAGCGAAAACAGGTGAACTCTACTGGAAAAACGGACAGGGAGACAATAAAAACTTCCAGGTGAACAATGCTCTGTGATTTACATCATGGACTTGACTGGACTAACCTGGGACAAGAAAACAATGTCTCTGGTCTCTGGCGGTCTCGCATCAATCTCAGCCTTTATGCAGGAACACTACGTCGAGATGATTCATTCCTTTGTTCTGGTCAATGTACCGACATTCATCTCCGTTGTCTGGTTTGCTAATTACTTTTGACACAATCCGCTGAACTTTCTAGGAATATTGCTCGCCCACTGCTTCCTGAGAAGACCCGTAACAAGGTGAACATCCTCGGAGGAAATTGGAAGCAGGATGTTCTGAAAATTGCTGATGTCAAGGCTCTTCCAGCTTATTGGAATGAAGGAAAGGAGGGTCCTTTCCTGGCCGACGTCGAGAGAGGAGTACCGTTTGCTGAAGATCAGTACTACAAGGAACCAGTGCATCCTGATTGCAAGACCATTTCCATACCTGCTGGAAAAATGGGACATGTTGATATAAAGGCAGAGGAGGTAAACCTAGAAAAAAGACTTTTCCAGCTGTGCCAATACACCACAGTCATTCACTTTTCACAGCAATTCTTCAGGGCCAAACAATTTCTTGGGAGGTTCACGCAAATGGTCACTTTGCTTTCTGTGTCTATGTGTTGGAGCCGGGAAAGGAAGATGATTTCCAGTCACTAGAACGAGCATACCCTCTCTTCAGTGTAAGTAGTCCGAGCTTTTTAGAAACTTGGTTTAGAAAGTGCCGGGACCGACGATGGTTCCCTGTCTCGATAGTCTTGTGAGCCCGAAGACGGCAACTCTTCGCTTCTGGTTTGGAAATCAACACGCCTGGTTTCACACGCTCAAGATTCAGCACCTCATTAAAGCAGAGTGATCACAAACATCAGAGATATCGTGATAAAGTAAGAGTATTTATTGTGAACCCGTCGAGGCTCAAAGGAACGCAATCACAGCGCAATGACTTTCGACGTAAGACAGGGGTTGGGGCGAAATCACAATTACATATAGTCTTAACAAATCTACTCAACGGGTGCGATCGTATCGCCCTTTTTAGAGCCTCCGTTCCTGTTTGGCGGACTGTTCTCCAGACGCTGCATGACCGGCATGTCGGGGTACGCAGAAATCTGACTGTAGCTCGGTGGTTCAGGGTACGGAGGTGGAGCTACAAGGCCAGGAAGACCCTGCAATACGTGCTCAATCAAGAGTACTTGAAAGTATGACATCAAACTCAGACTTTGTGCTTAGAAAAGACAAATTTTGTCCAGACAGGATTCAAAAAGACACAAAGTATACCTGAAACTGTCTCGGATCTCTTAAAGAGTTGTTGCTAGAATTATTGGAATAATAGGGCACGATTATTGGATAAATTGTCGGCGCTCCTGGATCAGGTCCAGTCAGCTCGGGTGGATAGTAACCTGTAAATTTGTTGTCTTTACTCAAATTCCAGCCTACGTGGTGGCGGTACATAGGGCGTGGGAACGGTCTGCACCTCTACAGAACTTGACGACGTTGATGATGCTGCCGCCTGGTGTCTTGCTCTACGATTGTGATCGATCCTTTGGTTGCGGGTGACTGCCCAATTAGACTTTCTTCTGTCCTGTGCACAAATCGACCTTATAACCAGAATCGAAGCCGCGAATACAATGAATGCAATCAGGGGGACCAACAAGATGAGGAAGTTGCTCTCGGACGGCATCTTTCATATGCTGCCCATTGAAGCTGAAAGCCGAAGAAACACCTGAAAGCATAAATTAATTTTGAGACTGTGATCTGAGAAAAAACGAGCTGTTTACACAGTGGATGGATGGTAATAATGGAAGCAGCAATACCAAAAATACGAGGCGTGACGATGATGTTTGTTGGCTTAGCAATAACAAAACAGAAACAAGCGTCAAAATTAAGTCGCAGAGCACAAAAGGCATCTCGTTGCAGACGGAATTGGATTGTTTCCCAGAACGAGTGGGAAATGTGGCTCCAAAAGTTAATGGCAGGCTACGGTAGGCTATGAAATAAGCAAGACAAATACGAGGTTGCTGAGCATTACAGTAACCGTCTCCAGAATCTCATGACACGGCTAACAGATCGTGAGATTTTCACATGAAAATTGATCATGAGAAAAGTTTTGCTCGATTTCTTTCTTTAAGAGTACAGTTGCCAGAAAAGATCAAAATCTTAACACCAGCAACATTTTTAAAGTTTAGATTTAAGCCATGGTCAACAGCTTATTTTCTAGCTTAGCGAGATACAGTTCAAGAAACCTTAAAGTTAGTGCACGTTCAATTATGGCTTATATTTACAACAGCTTAATTCCTACTGTTAGAGTTAATGATAGGTCAAACGTGTAATAAAAAAATAACAAAATTATATGCATTTAATAACCAGAGATTATCTTAAATGAGACCAAAACAACAGTAATTAGTAGCTCTAGGTCATACTTTTCCCGCTACAGTATCCTGAACAGGCTAAGAGACGATCCTCTCTCTGAACATGACAATCCCAGAAATCGGATGAGAACGTTGAGATGCATAAAACATGGTGCCTCGAGGGAATGAGAAAGAGCGAAAGAAAACCGGCCGTGCGGGCAGGCGCTCGGTAATCAGCAGTCTCTCTTTCCCTTCATAACCATAGTAACGAGGCCGACTCGAAATAATAGACGGTTTGCGGGAAAGTTTGTCGTCACAAGAGGACAACTCAATCACTAAATGGTCAGGGGAAAATAGCAATTGTAGCTGAAGTTCTAAGAAGAATAGGCTGTCGAGCTAACTCGGTATATGGTATCTGAAAGTGAAGATACTGTAACTGAAACTGGAACAACCCCCAACCAAAATTAATGTGTGTTAAAAACTATTTTGTAGCAGTAAACTGTATTCACAAAAAAAGACTGTTTATACAAAATACTACGATCATCTACTAGGGCTATTTAAAAGCACCTGGAGGGCAGGTGAGAACTGACGACATTCACGTAGAACCAGACATGTTTTTAGTTTCAAGAGAAAATGATAAGTGATGGTTATGCCAGCTTTCTGACCTATATAGTACTGAAATATCAAAGATAATTAAATACTGGAAACTGGGAGTGCGTATGATTGTCTACAATTATAAGAAAATCGGTTTATATGACAAATTTTAGGCATTCAGTAACCGACAGCCACAAAACAGATCTTCAAATCAACTGGTATAAAAAAACTATAGAACTAACGATGTTCTTAGAATTAGGCTTGATATTTGTTTAGGTTGTACGGCGTGAAGTTCCTAGATACACTAAAAAGCATAGTGTAATGTAAGTCAACTGGACATCCAGATCTAAAAGGAAGTCTGAACTGATAGCACAGAACCCTTATACCAAAAGCAGCATATCATGTTTTCTGCCAGACTGTTTGTGATCTACTTCGGTAAGCTCGTTCTAGCCCGACCATGGTCTAGAAATCATTAGGGCTAATGGGTACTGTAACGCTATCCGAAGGCGGTCGGAGAGAGCTCGGAAGCGGACTGCACTGGGATCGGAACATATATAGAAAACTAGTTGTGACTAGACGGTATGAGTGGTATTTGGAAGTTTCATGTCAAAGTAGCTTTTTCAACATTTTTGGGTCTCGTTATATAAAAATAAAGTGACTTTCAGTTATACCCTCCCAAAATACTTGCTTTTTCTCTTCAGTCTCCTCTTCATTTGGTCTTTCTGGCTCTCTGTTTTAGTCTCTAACAGCCATGCGATAGAATTTTTTCTCAAATGTAAAGCTGAAGACCTGCACCTTTCAGAGACCATTGTGTCACTTGTTGCACTTCGGGGCGTCTCAAGCCATTTGTCATTTTCCTGAGCAAAAATAGCTCATCCAATACGTCCAAATTCTTATTTCGCCGTCGTACCCCTAACTAAGACGGTATCAGATGGCACAATCTGCGTCTCATTAGGAGTATCTTGCCTGCGTCAGAGTCGGACCTCTTGTCCAACTCGACCGTTTGATTTATGCCTGGAATTCAGAGCCGGAACGCAGTAATCTTTTTAATGCCAGCACTTCTTTTCCCTGGAGAACAACAAGATGTCACTCAGAGAGGTGGAACACGAGCCTTTCCACAACTCTCATCTTCCTCAGAGAACACGCCCTGTTTTGAGCTTCCTTTAATTGTTATTTTTGAACCCGGTGCCTATATATTTTCCCTAGTTTAATTTCTCGCATTGTGTCGGAGCCACAATGGGTAGGTCATTCATGCATGTAGAATCTTGTGCACTTTACGACTACCGTTGTCTCTTGTCCCAACTACTTTATATGTTGTTCACATCTCCATAATTGCTAGTTTTGCTTCAATTTCGACGTCATAGCATCTACTCCAAAGGCGACGGAAATCGCTGATTTTCGTGAGAAAAGCTCAATTCTCCTAGGTGTGTGTAACCCCTCCTCCCCAAGCGGAAATTGGCCTGGATCTGTCCACCAAATTTCAATTTGCTTTCCTTTAGGCAAAAACAGAGCAATCCTTCTCCATACTGCAGTTCTGACAAGGCCCTGTTTACTTGTCAAAACGAAGGCGCAAGACGGGAGCTGTGCTCACATTTTAAATGGATGACATGGCTTGTTAAAAGGCCGTTGTGGGTCCCTCTATCTCTCTCTCTCTTCTTCGTCGTTTCGTTTCCCACTCGTATGACTAATTTGCGCGCGCTGTCACGAAATTTTATATTCTCCTCTTCTCTACCTAAAAGGCCTGGATGTAAACAGAGCTCTCGAGGAATCCCAACAGCTTACACGTTGGTCCAAATTGTGTCTCGTCTCCTCTCTTTTGGCTCCAAATTGCGTTCCATAACTGTCCTAATTCCATTTGGCCCCGTCTCTTTATGTCCACCAGTTCCGTTATTAGCGTCGAGCGCTTTTCACCTCTGTTTCGCCTTCAGTATAGAAGGAGAGAGAGAGAGAGAGTGCTCTCGGACATATTAGGTTTTGCAGCAAACTTATTGACCTATAGGTTTGTCGCAACCCAGGTATTATTCACCAACATGATCAAATTACACTCTTTAAACATAACTTCCCTTACTCTCTCTCTCCTCTCCTCATTCACCCTTTGTCCATTTGACAAATCTGTTTTTCACATACATCTTCCTATCCATCACAGCTAGCACGCCTCTAGTAAAATTACGTATTCATTGTCTATCGTGTCGTTGCTACGACCTGCTTTCAGAAATGCGTCAAGTCATCCTCTTCCTCTCCAGTCTCACAGCTCTTTGTAGCTTTTCACTCGATGACCCGATTATAATGGAGAGGATAGTTCATCGGGTCGAATGGGACGAGCTACTGACCGAGTACGATTCAACTGTGGCTCCTGTCAGGAACATGACTGTGAGTTTTTACGGGTTTCTTCGAACTTTCACCACTGAACCGTTTGCATCGAGGCCCCCATTACCTTTACATTTCACCTCGGATTCCCACACTACGCATTCAAAAAGGTTATTTAAAAAAATGTGAAACTATCAGAACCAATAACTTTTTGAATCAGCAACAGGGAAGCTAGTAGACAAAAAAGTAAACAAATCTTCTTCGTGAAACCTTGCCAATAGAAATTCATATTTTTTTTAGATTTCGCCAAATCTGTTAGGTTTCCAACTACATAGAATTCTGATGTTTTGAAATATTTTGATACAATTTTGAAAATAGTTAGTTATTGCAACTTCAGGTCAATGTTGATGCCTCTCTCGTCTCCTTCAAGTTTGTCAATTATCCGAAGCGAGAAGCTCACGCCATTTACGACGTAGTCATCAGTTGGAAAGATGAAAGGCTCAGAATAGCGAATGGAGTCAGAGTAGCTGTAAGAGCGACTTAATACCAAAAAAAGCTTTTTTCAGGTTCCGTCACACATCAAAATCTGGCTTCCGTTCATCATTGTCCACAACGCAATTACGGATCACCAGGCGCTTGTATCTACTTCATATTCTGACGGCAAGTTTAAGCTGCATCAACGGAGACTTATTCAGGTGGCGATGAGGAAGAACGACACGGTACAAAACTACAAAAAGTTTTTTGAAGACAGTTTTCCAGGAAGTGGAGCCATCTTTTCGTTCCTTTGAAGACGGAAGTGCCGATGACATTCAACTTATCACAAACATTCACGGATCCATCCCGTTGACCGTTGCAACCGAAGGATGGGAAATGCATGATCACTAGCTTGCTCAATAAAGCTGTACATATATTTGGGATCTCTTTTCTTAGACAAGAGACCAGAAGATCGGAGCCTAGTCTCGTTAAAAGACAGTAATTAGAAGAGGCGTTTCCCACTGCTTGAACGCTTGCCGAAATGTCTGTTATCATTTGCTCTTGACTATTACGGTAGCACCTTGTACAGCTGGTACAAAGCAACAAACTGGGACCTCCAAGCCGGAACATGAGTGTAAGTTCGCAAATTTTGATCGGAAAAATATATTTAGTGCCCCTAAATTTTGGGATGATAAGTATCTCATTTTTATATGTAGAGCAGGCGTATAATTTTTGCTGTAACCAACATATTTCAAGCTCTACAATGCCCTACAAACTCGTAAAGCTCCTTAATTTCGACAGCTTTGCTGAACATCGCATCACAAAGTGTGCCGAAGTTTGGGGTAGATGCCCTAAAGTATACGCTTCTTAATAGTGTACCAAAGAATAGTTTGTTCCAGATGGAAATTCACAACTTTATTTCCTTCTACAAAGAAACTTCTGAAGGCATGGTGCTAATTCATAGCACCTTGTACAGCTGGAACGACACGCGTTTCACCAGTGTGTCCAACAGAGCAGTTATGTCATTGAGTCTCTTTTGGCGACCTTCGATGACCATTCGCAATGCTTTGGAGGAGAAAATTACAAAAACTACAATGCATACTGTGGACGGGAAGGTATTTCTCAAGGAAAGGAGAACAACCACCGTATTCTATCCCGAATACTATCCGCAGGTAAAATTGTTCATGCTCCACATATGTTTTTTTAGAAAGTTGACATTGTGTTTGAGCCATTTGATGTCTCTGTCATTTTCTACAACATCAATCAGCGCACATCTCCCTTCATCCCTTACACCAAAAACGCTACCTAGAGTGTTTGGAAGAAAACAGGATATTTTGCTTGACGAAGACCAGAGTTTTTCTGAGGTGTTTCGGTGCTAACTTGTTTATTAACTAAATAAACTGTCATTGCTAGTTATTTACATCTCGTTGAGATCAATAATAGAAAAGACGATGAGCATGTGGGAAATACCTGTGCAAGAACCGGCACAAAACGGACTAGAAAAGGGTCATGAAGAGGGAAACTATACTGGAGAAGACTCAGGCTGTTGAGGCACTGAAGGCATCTTAATGGCCACATCATACGGTGGAGGTGGCTCTCGCGGGACACCGCAAATCCACATGTCTTCCGCAAGTGTCTGGCTCAGTGCAGCTTCTGGAAAACTGGTAATTTTCTTACTACTTAAAGTTAAAAAAAGCACATTGTAACTTTATTTTTATGCCGTTAACGTATGTTTGGATAGTTCCAACAAAGCATTAATATTATATGCAAAACTGTCTGTTTCACCTCCTTAGTACCGCTGTGATATAATAAACGTAACTAATTGGATACAACAAACTTCTTGCGAGAAACACTCGAGCTAATTTACAGAAAGTTTCAACCTTCAAGTCCCACCCTGCTACGAGATATTTTCCGATTTGAAGGGTTTCTAACATTTTCAAAGATTACAACACTTTCTGCTGTGATAAGCAAATTTTTTTTCGAAAGAAACTATAAGCTGTTTCTCTGTATTAGGATTTAGAGAGCACATGTCGAGAAAGTTAGTTTACTGTTCCGTATTGAGGTGTCTACAAAGTTATCAGCTGTTAGACAAGCGAAAATTTTTAAAATTTCTAATTTTTCACTGCAGTCTATCGAATATATGTCTAGAGCGGTGTTACTGTAGAAAAATTTTAAACTATTTTTCTTACCTGTATTCCTCTGTTGTGGCTGAGTATTCCTATCGGCATATTGTGCGTAAATGCGGCAGCCGAAAGTGAAAAGAAAAACTAAAAGAAAGACGCATATTGTGACTCCTTCCGCCACCGTCTTCGTCACTGATGTTTGTTCTAAAAACAGTCATGGCCGACCTTTCTTCAAATTTTCCCTACTTTCTTGATGTTCATTCACGTAATACTTGTCCCACGAGACTGGCCTGTACGTGTGATACGGCCACAAAGACTGCATCGAGAGACGAGAAGAGACACTGTAAAGTGGCTAATTTTGGTTGGAGTGCAACGATTTTTGTTACAAGAGAGGCGAGACAACAATAGGAAAATAAGCTTGAAAATGTCGACGGGCAACTTGTTTTCGCACTTAACCTAAGAGATCAGAAGCTGAAAAACTGTTTACTTGTCGCGGCCCACAGACTCCCCACAAAACTTTCACTGATTTTCCCCAACTGCTCTACAGACAGAAAACGGCGAGTTTTTGAAGTTTGTGAAAGAAAAATTGAAATTTTTTTGGAGAAAAAGTGAAAGTGAGTGGTGGAATTTTTGAGACTCCCGCATATAAATGACACTGAGGAGGTACAGAATGAAATGGCAGCGGCGCTAAACCGGTAGCAATCATAGAATTACTGTGTGCCAAGCGGAAAAGGGAAAAGAGAGAGAGTGACTAGATGCATCGCAAAATGAAAACGTCTGAAAAAGAATAGTCATCGTCTGTATGAATATTAAAGGGGAAGGAGTGAGGTTGAGGAGAAAGCCACGATGATATTGGCGGGCTTTTTTTGCCTACCACGACCTTGATTTTACGAGGTTGCCAGCCTGTGCGCCACAAAGGCAAATTCTCGTGTGGCACACACAACGACGTTCGACGGTCAGCCCTGCGTCAAAACAGCAGGTCGATTTACTGAGACCATTCTTTGGAAAGGCGAAAAAAATTCTTTGGAAAGGCGTCATCAAAAGGGACACTGAAACTACAGAAAAACGGGAAAGCCCAGCGTTTTTGAACTGTGAGTTCCAAATAAGGATTTTTAGGTCGATATAGTCATTTTTTGAAGTTTTATACAGTTTTACACTGGTTCCAGAAATTCGCTTTCCTTTTCAAAAGTGAAAAAAGTATCACGAAATGTCAGGGCAAACGGGGAAAAATGGTTTTGCTACTTCAAATCTAACGGTTTCCATGGGAAAGCTTTAAGTTCCGAGAAAATTGCGAAAATTATGAACAGGGAAACGAAAACACAGCTGATGATTCGAAAAATCGAAAACGCCGCCTCTCGTAGATCATATCGCGAATACAATAGAAACGTCTTGGCCTTGTGTCTGTGTGTAAGGTTACAGCATTTGGATCACTTGTCCAAAGGCGGGAAGAAGCAGAAACAAAGCTGAGACAACTGATGACTTGATTTATTGGCAGAGAGGGGTTTAATCCTTGGCAACTGTAACAGAAGAAAAAACAGAATTATGACCTACTGTTTGCGGGCATATCAATTGTTATGTGTCAACTTTTTTAGAAATATTAGCGATTACACTGGAGAGTTATTGTCGAGAGATGGGAGGGAGACTGGAAGCAACTGCGAAAGTCTAACAAATAAGGAGAAATTTGGAGGAAAAGAATGCTGGACTCTGCATCTTTCTCTGCAATTTTTCATCAGTTCTATTAACTGAACAGTCTACTCTGAGGTTCAGGCATCCCTCGGTAAAGTCCAACCAGAATTTGGTTTAAACATCGAGCCTTTTTTCTCGGGAACTTGTTGAAAACTGCCCGAGAAACCAGTCTTTTCCAGGGATTACAAGGTTCTGCGAATATCTTTAATGTCGTCACATAAACCTCTTTTGCTCTGCCTAGGTGTTTGTAAACACCTGATTGCTCTCTTGAGAACAAATTTGCAGACGGTCAGACGATATGGTAGTTTTTACAGTTCAGAGGCAGCGATTACCCTGACGCATTGACCGAGTCGAACAAGGACAGAATACGTAAACGGGCCTAAAGCATTTGATTCATGAACAATTTCGAAAGCGGTCAGATGAAGATGGCAGATTTCCCAATTGAAATTGAAATATATTTGACGGAATCGTAAGTATCAGTGATTGATAAATTGACCACGTTGGATCATTCACGGCTCTTATGATTCTTATCCACTCTTTGTCGCATCCAACAAGATGGTTCTCGACGATTCTACCACATGCTCACAATGTTGGAAGTCTACCTGGCGCTCGTCTGCGATTTAGCGAGATCGCTTCGTAGATAGCCTTTGACCATCTTCTTCCATCCATATTAGCCAGCTTCATAGCCCACTTTAGCTTTCTTCCCCACCAAAAATCAACCACTCTGTTCTTCTTCTAACCTTCTCGTTTTTCACTTTGTCTGTGAGATTCAGTCTAAGCGTATCGCTTTCCATTCGTCTTTGAACTGCTGCTACTTTTCGTTGGGCGTCGGTTCTAAGGCTCCACACTTCGCTACCGTATAGGAAGCTGGGTGCTATACATTTTTCCAATTTTCCAATACTTTTCCAAAGATTTTCTAATGCAGGGAGGGTGTGAAACAGCACTCATCTTCTCTTGACTATGTTCAGCGAAACTGCCACTGCAGCCGTAAGAATCCGAAAAATGGTCTTCATAAATAAAGCTATACTTCATTGTGAAAGAATAACAGAAAATGAGAACAGAACGGGTTTCCTTGGGAAATGGGGGAAGGGAGAGATAGTCACCTATAAAGTGTTTGGGGTAGAAAGCAGAGAGGCTGGATTGAAAACATCACAGAGGCAAAGATTAGAGGCAAGGACTGTGTAGAGTAACCGCTCTCCACCGGGAGAAAAGTCCAGATGCCGACGACTTAACGTAAGCAGAGAACATGTTGAGATTGGATTTTGAAATATGGCCGGGGCTAGAATCTCTAATGTCTAATTAGTCTGGGGAACTAGGTCCTCGTAAAAATATGATACATATAATGCGCAGCGGATAAGGCGAGAGAGATCAATAGGGTTCAGAGATTCGATACAAACATTCAACAAATGGCAGTTCTTGGACAGACGACCGTCAAAATGTAGTCGGTTATTAGCGTCGGCACGGAATTATTGTCATCGTTGATGGCTTTTAAAACTGCATTTTTTGAATGAAACTATAAGAATTTTTCTTACTTTTTATTAGGGAGGCGAGAGTAGCATTATCGATGCTTTGTCCCTCATTGTAGGGAATAGAAGCGGTCATGAATTGCGGCATCTGCGAGGGGTCAACTTTTCCCTGAAACATCTATTTTATACATAATTTCAAGCTAGAAACTTACTCCTTTCCGTTTCCTCTCATTAGCAAATTGTCTCCGTTTGTTTTGGATTGAGAGAAGCAAAGAAATAAAAGAGTTTTTCATCTCCTTCTCATACTCGAGCTCATCCCTAAATCTGGTACTTTATCATGGAATTTTCATTAAGTCACCTTAAGGCAAGTTCTTCCACTAAACTTTCATTATAAACTTGAATAAGTTGCTCCATTTCGGCGTTCAAACTGACTAGTTTGGAATATGACAGCTCTTGGAGATCTGAAAGACAAAGATAAGTCATATTTAACTTTGGTCAAATGAACAAAACGTGCGTTGTGCTTTAAGCAGGGTGCGTAAGGGTGAGGACGACCACAATTCACTGACTATACGAGGCCTGCAGCCCAGTCCAATTTCATGTTACTGTCTTTTTTAAAATCTTGGACGGGACTGCCTCTCTAAACTGAAAGGAGCACTATAGACCCGAGAAATTCACCATTTAAGGCCTCGTCGTTGTTTCCTGCAGAACACATGTTACGACAGTAGGGTAAGATTTTTGAATCTTGGCCTCATAAATGAGGAATCAATGGGGATTAGTAGCGATTTTTGGCAGCAAGCAGTGCTGTGCACCCGTAAAATCGCTACTGGGCTCAGGCTTGGGCGAAAACGGGACAAAATCTACTCACTCTCGGGATTGCTTGCCAAAGCCTGTGCTTGACGCAGCTTCGAATCCGCATCGCTGGAATGTCCAGAGGGGAGCGGCGATCTCATTGATGAGTACATCGAATCGACTGATTCCATCGTCCTGTCGGTCATCATGGACATGGAGAAGTCACAGGACTGAAAGAGTTGAGTTTTAAAGGATCTCTCTGTATCTCTCTCTGACCCTCTGTTCCAGAACGTTTCAGCCCTACCTGCAACATTTCGTCAATCTCCTCGATGACCTGATCAGCCGTCTGTGGAGGAGAATCCGTCAGGCATCCCTGCGAGACCAGCTGATGCATGTCGAGCTGCGCACGTAGTTCTTCCTCGTCGCAAGACTCTACTCCGCCGTCGTCACTGTTCTGAAAAATTTTGTTATTTAGACGGCCAGCTGATTGTTCTCACATGACGAGAGAACCCTTAAGACGAGCAAAATGAAAGGGCTTCACGCTATGGTGAGAAAAGAAACAGATGGAGAGGACGGGATTGAGCTTGTCAAGAGAATTGCCTATTCAATGAACCCATTACCATATCGAAAGGAGAAATGTACAAAAAAAAGCAGCTCTTCATTGGCATGTTTTTCAGCGTTCCCTCTCTCTCTATGCCACTCCGGGATGGATGACCCTGTTCCCTTCTCATTATCCATTAAACCCCAATGGCTGGTGCTCATCTAGAGAAGGCTGTGCCATTTTGGGTTAGCCAGCTTCAGAACATCTAATTGTGTCCGACGGCGGCGTTTATAATTAAGAACTGCTCCCCTACTGAAGCGAGAGAAATTAGTCATAGTACTACTTGAAAAGAGGTGAATAATTCACAAAATGGGAGGGTAACCTGCGCTATTGCTGTGTAGACGTGTTTTGGAGAGGAGGAGCCCCTCTCTCAGGGGGATCGATTGGCATCACGGGAGCAGAATTATAGTAACGAAACAGAGAGTGAGAGTAGAAAAGTCCGACTGGGGATTATGAAACTGGGCGTCGGCTGCTTTTGTTTCAAGGCTTTTGTGTGTAGTCTTAGGATGGAATCAATTGCCTGGTCGCATGTGCTCTTTCAGTAAACGAGTGCTTCGGAGCGGAATTTGCGGGAGATGAACCAACCTTTCTCTCCTTCAGATCTAGAGCTGGCATCATATTCTTCCTGATGACCGATTTGTGAAAGTCCAGCGGCTGAATATTGCCAAAGTTGCCAGTCAGCGTCCACCACGTTCTAAAATGCTGTTGTTTTTGGGAGCACAGTGTAATTAAAGCGGCGCAAGAGCGTGATGGTAATTAACATTTTTGGCTGCGAAAAAGACTCTACAGGAAATTGAAAAACTCACTGGCTTTCTGACATGATCTCATCCTGCGTTCGCACTTGAACGGGAGCAATGTCCTCGGTGTTCACATCTGGATCCTTGAGGCATTTTACGACCTTTTCTTCAAAATTTCCAACAAGATCCTAAAGAAGCAGCCATTACGGGAGGGACTGTGGTCAAGTACCTCAAGTGATCCGGATAGCTCATCGGACAGCCGAATGTCTTCCTCGCAGCCGATGATGTCTTCATCCGTCCTGAAATTAGGTTTAATTCTGCTTCTGTTGCAGAGAGTAGTGTCTGGAAATACCCCTTTCAAAATTCTTTTGCGACCATTTGTCCCCAAATTCCTCGTCTTCCAGAAAGCCGCTTCCGGTCCTTGGATTGAGTCAAATTCTAAATTGGCTCCGGAGGCCTCTTTTGCGGGAGGGAGGAAGAAACGGGGCCGTGTTTGACGGCCATCGCAATCGGGACCTTTTTGGCACAAAATGCGCTCGATCAATGGCTGACAGCCTTCTGCCAAGAAACACTCGCGCATTAAGCGAGCACCAGCTGAGCCTAAGCAATCTCAATCAGTGGTGTACATCTTGTTATGAAGACCTTGTCCGTAATCGCCTTTCGGGCCTCACCCCCGGGCGCAGAGAATCACGAAACACGATAGCCACTGCTGCTGCTGTTGCTGCGCGAGAAATATGGCAAACACGGGGTGAAAAAGAGGAAAAACGAGTGAAGAGTAAGAGCTTTCTGGTCATGAAAGCACCGAAAAAGAGCTTGGCAAATATGGTATCTCTTTCTTCTCTTTGTTTAAAAGTAAGATGACCATAAGCTCTCCTGTAATCCCATCTAGGATTTCTCTGAAATCGAGTCTCTAAACAAACACACAGCTCCACAAGGGGGCTTGTTTAAACTGCAAAAGGGATTGTTGTCAGATATTTTACGCTCCCGTACGCCAAAACAAATCAGCAGTACAGCAAGTGATCGACAGAAATCGGGGAACATCTGTTCTCTCAAATCTAAAGGCACCTTTTGGACTCGTAAAACTACAGCGTAAAGCTCAGCTCTCGGCTCCTATATCCGACTCGTTGTCACAACAACAAAAATGCCAGCATGACGGAGGAGAGAGGACTATCAATTGTTGGCCAAACCAATATAATTGGCCTCAATTGTCCCTCTGGAAGCCTAATATGCGCAGCCTTTATTGCACCCATTTTTCGCGCACGTACAGGAAATGGCATCCTATAGAAAGAGCTGAATCACAGGCATAAAACTGTAGCTCTGGAGTTTAGTGTGGCGCATAAAAAGGAGCATGAAAAGAATGCCGAAGTGTAGTAAAAAGGGTTAACTGTTTTGAGCAGAGATATCGAGCAAGCTGGTCATTTTGCTGTGATTAAATGATAAGAAGATAATTTTTTTTGGAATTTTCTTTTTAAAAATAGATGAAAATGAATAGGAGAGGGATACTCACGTCTGACTGTTCTTGTTGGAGTCGATGTCTTCCTCCTTGGCGAGCGGTATATCGGGTATTCGGAGGTCGGCGTCCATGACTGCTACCCGCATAGCACTGGGGGCCAAGCTAGGCTAGGCCGAGCCGTTGTGACGAGATAGCGCGCGTCTCGGCGAGACGACAGACACGCCGCAGACTGAGGGAGCTCCTGAAGTGCGGAGTGGAAAAGGCAATGGGAAGAGTGCATAGCCGCGAGAGACGAGTCAAATGCCCGCGGGAAATGCGATAGCGCAAGACGATGCGAGTGTGTGTGTTCTCCCAACCCCAAAGTCTCCCAAAATTAACTTGGTTCTTCCAATATTCAAACTATTCCCTTGTTGTTTGTCAACGAGACGGCCAATTACCCGAAAATTTGGGTCTAAATGAACCGGAGAGAGGGTCAGTCACAGGCCGAATCAGCTGTTTAGCTTTTTTAGCCAGTCAAGGGTTCAAAATCACGCCAAGTTGGACAGCTGTTTGACAAACATGAATACGTAATGAGGCTAAGAGTGTTTTTGCGCATAGCCAAATTTATCAGATGACAAGAATATTGACGAGAAAGACTGCGGGAATGAGAGTTGGAATCACTTCCATGGGGGATTCTCAAGGGAGCTATACATACGGAGTGCGACAATTCGTCCCACTTCCCACGCATTTCAAAATACTGGATTTTCATCTCTTGGTACAGCTTGGAAGACCGGTACGAAAAACGCAAAAAAGTTGAGAAATGTGCAGCTGGTACAGGGATGAAATGAGCCTTTAAGTGAGAACAAAATTGAGGAACCGGCGCTCTGTGAGACTTCAATGTCAAGGCTGCGATAGATACAATTTCGTCAGGAGAACTTTTTTTCCTGCCGAAAGTAAGTGGCCGCGTAGCGGGCGGATGACTCACAACAGCCTATATTTGTCCTTAATGTCATCTAAACAACAGATGTTTACAAGACGCCCACTGTATAAATTTGACGGGAGCGATGACAGGTATACGGCGGTCTCGAGCGGTAATAGTGAAATGACCGATGCAGGGCGTCGACCCGACAATTCTCACCGTGTAACTGGTTTTTCAGAGGTGTATATAGACGGCAGTTATATGTTTCTTTAAGTTTTAAGTTAAATGTTCATGTCGAGCATTCAAAAATACATCGATAAACGAAATGAGAGAAAATGGCACAAACTGAAGTCATTATGAATGTACGTGAAAATGGCGGCGAGGAAAAGAGTCGGTGAACATCAAAAAAGTGAATAGTTTGTTTACCTGAGGCAAGAAGGCAAGTACGAACGAAGGAAACTCCTGGGAAGATGCCCAGATTCGAGGGTAAGGTAAGCAGAGGCAATAGAAGAGATCGTCAACTAAACCTGAAAATAATTGAGTTACGAGTTCACTTATCTGGCAAGAGAAGGCAACTTAGTCTCTAGGACACTGGAACCAGTGGAGCAACGCGAAGACTATGAAAGAGCTGCAAAATATTCATTTCAAAAAGCCTAAAAATGACAACTACCTAATTTCTTAACTTTCCGTGCTGCTATTTTTGCAGTGAAAAAATGATGAATGGAGAGATCTGGAGCTGAGCAAGAGAAGAAGGGAAGAGGGAAGTGTAAGAGAAGAGGAGACTCATGAACTGGCAGGCAAGAGAACGTAACGGAACTGTAAAGCTAAACGCGAAAATTGTTACGGTCAAATTGCCTGGCAAGAGAAGTCGACTTGTTCGCCAGGACACTAGAAACACGGAGTTGAGCAAGAGAAATAACGCGAAGACTGGATAAAAAGGCTCTAAAATATCCATTTTAAGAAGATTCCAATAAGAGTCACCTCATTTTTTGTTCCTTACTTTCTTTCAGGTTAGTTGCTACGTCTGGAGTGAAGAAGTGATGAGCCGAGCAGGAGAAGAATGCAAGAGACAAAAGACACGAGGAAAACTGGATGTAACAACCTGTAACATAACTCCTTAGAAAATAGCAACAAAATTACCACGTTTCATCTCCTCCTTGGCTTCTTTGCTGCCACTTGAAGAGTCGGCTGCTTACGCTACAATAATAATTGAAACTGGCTTTTGGGAAGACTGATACCTTGGCTGGGAGAGCCAACGGTAGGGACTTGGCTTTATCTCTGATCGCAGACTTGGTCATGGTCGCTCGAGTGTTGTCGTTGCCATCCTGAACACTGTTGTCATCCTGAAAAACATATTACCAAGAATACATTCAAAAAAACATTTTCACTAGAACAAAGGTCATCTTTTAGAGAAAAACCAGTTCTCAGTGCTTAGTATCTTAAGGTAACGACATTTTTTGACTCGCCAGAACAGTTAGCCAGGCGGAACATTAGTTAAACTCAAAAAATCTGCTTGTTAGGCTATGTAAATTTTTGCTTTAAAAAAGGTCTGCATAGCAAAACAAGGTTGTTTGACTCACCGTCTCCTCCCTGATGGTCTGAAAATAAAATTTGACTGCATTATGTGTCCACGAGACACCGCCGCGCTCGGTGGTGAGCGTCACTCGCGTCGACATGTTCTCCAGCTCGTCTCGCCTGCCCTTCGAAATTCTTCCTTGAGCTCTAGTGTCGAAGAAAGGAGCTGAGGAGAGGATCTTTGTGCCAGGCTTGAGGTTTCTGATGGTTTGCTCTTTAATCATCAGGTTTAGCTCGGGGGTGAACACGAAGTTGTTTGTGAAAACAACTGTGGAGCTGCAGATGTCAGCCTTGAACTTCGCGTTCAGAAAGTCTCCTTGGCGAAGGTCCACGTCCGCTCTTTTCCTGTTGAAGAACTGCATGAAGCTGAAATTGGAGAACGTCAAGAAAAGTAGAGTACAAAAACTCACTCCTTCCATGCAACTGCCATATTTTCGGCACACTCTGCAGGGATTTTTCCAAGCTCAATTCCAAAAGATTTTTTCATCTCAAAATGCTAATAAATATCACAATTTTACTTATAAAAGTTGACAATAGTTCCTGCCCCTCCCTCTCTTACCTTCGGGATGTCGCGAAAAATGTTTTAGGTAGCGCAGACATTTCCCAGTTTTACAATGTTCAGAAAAGTTCTAGTATTTAATGAGCTCTATAACTTTGCAAAACATTGCGAAGCTTGAAAATGCTTGGGTAATAGCGAAATCTAGCCCAATTCGAATTGCTTTCCTCTGGGATTGAGTAAAAGATACTTACATCGTAGAACCCGGCAGCTACGCAAACCACATTACCAAACCACTTCCAAGATCACAGAAGATTGTGTCATTCGTAACGCCGAGGTCCTTTAGGAAAATCTGTAGGTATTTTGGCAGAATCTCTCCGTATATTCTGTTTTGTTCCGCGGGTCTGCCGATTCAGAAGCTTCTTGTTGGGAACGGCCCTGAAACCTCTATTTGGGTAGGAAAACCGTTAAGATGGTACCAATTGGAAGCAACGTCGAAGATGTACTGGACGCCTTGAATATGTTGTGGTCATAGTGAAAACTTGCTCTGCAGCCGCAACTGCCGATTTAAAAAGCCTAAAATTTAGGGGCACAAGAAAACTTTTCATTTAAATCCCAATCGCTCAGAACTTGTCCCTTATGGTCTCACATTCACAGTTGTTGTTAAAAACGTACCATGGAATTGACCGCTGCGTTGAAGTTCTCCCGGATCTCTTCTAATTTTTCGTAGTAGAGAGTGCTTTCTGCAGGACCGGGAAGGTCAAAATAGACCTCCCCTTCGACGTTTTTGTACCCACTAAGCTTGGTATTATTTCCAATAACAGTGTGCGTATTCGCAATCAGCCTGAAAATAACAGATGAATCCAATCTGAAAAACGAACTCACTCAAGAGCTTCCAACAAAATGTCTACTTTATAACTCTTCGGCTTGTCCTCCACATTGAGAGCATTTCCGCCTAAAGCGCTCAAGAAAACCAGCATCTGAAAAAAAGAAGATGAAAGACAAAGTATATTTCTGGGCTGCTGTAGTCTACAAAAAATCGGAAAACTAAAAAGGTCAACTCAAAAAAGCTCGACTTTGTAGCCGGAATGAAATTAGGGGAGTGTACGGTAGGCGATAATCGTCATTGACACGTCGTAATACGTAATCTTAGACACTGGCTCTAGCAACACTATCCGTTGACCAAAGGGTCATCGTTGACTGCTTAGCTCATAAACAGTTGGTCTCTTCAGTATGGGTCACAACCGTCAGATATATACTTTGACCATTTTACATGACAATATCGAAACCAAATTGGTAAATGTCTAATTAGGAACTTGTATGGGCAATGACTGAGACACTTAAAATGTAAATGTAAGAGACTGTCTATAGTAAGTACTATACTTGGGGATCGAGTCGAAAAGTCGAGTCGAGTCGAGCCGACTTGTGGCTCAAATCGAGCTCAAATCGACTCCAGTCGAGTCGAGTTGACCAAGAAGAATAAATACCAGCGGATTGCGTAATAACAGCAGAACAACAAAACCCATCCACAGCCTTCTGTCCCTCATTTCTTCGGAAACTTTCAGATCATGACTCACAGTTGGCTGCCTCGGTTCTTTCCCGACAGCCCCCTCAAAAACGCTACCGGGGTCTATTCACCCCTTTTTGACCATGCCGCGCGAGATACCCGTCCTGTTGACCACAAGACAGGCAGAGCACGTTATTTTCGGAGGTACTTTTTTTCAGATTTCACATCATCTGACTTGTTGACTTTATCTTTGTCAAAGACAGAAACAGTAGTCGGAAGATGCGAGTCCTGAAGGAACAGAGATATATTCTCTCCAGACAGTCCCCCGTCGAGATTTTTGAAGAGACACCGGGAGCCACAAGGTACCGAGGAGAGACGGAGTCACGCTATTGTTCCTGACTTTTTGCTGGATGATTTGTCGTTTTTAACCAGAAGAGCTGATGTAAGGAAATAGTTCGCTTATCTGACCTAGGCTGGAAAAGTAGAAAAGAAGAGCTCTAGAGGAAGAAAAGTGAAGAATTGAAGCAACAACGTCTTGGAATTCGTCAGAAAAAACACTTTTCTTCACAAAACAATTTATTTAAGAGCAGAAAAAGGAGAACTGTATGCTTAGAGCAAAAAAACGACGAAGAAAGTGAGAGGGGAAAGGTTTGAAGTTGTGGGCCAAGTTGTAGACAAGGGCAGTATGACGAAGTTGATGGGTTCAAACGCTACCATAACTTGAAAGTGTTTAGGAAGCGGTTCCAGAAAGTGGGATTCTCCTGCAAAATATTCGCTTACGTTAATACTTCTTGGAATAATACCTCTTTTTGACTGACCAGGGGGCGTTGAACCAAGTCCGGCGAATTCGTGCTCAGCGTGGGAGCAGAAGTATGAGAAATATGGCAAATGCTAAACTGCCAATAATTTGTTTTGCATTGCCGTTGTTAGTTTTGTCTTGTCAAAACTAACTAAAAGTTCACCAAAGAGTCACGCAGAGTTTGCCAAAATATCATATTTGATCTTTAATGAACCTTTTCTCCCTTTTTCTCCTCAATTTCGCCCTCCGCACGATTTCTCATTTCAAACGCTCTCGATTCGCGGGCTGGCGAGACCACCCTGCAGCCGATAAACATCAGTAAACAAACAAGTGCGAACGAGAAAACCCCTATTGTGCTAAGGTGACAAATTTTCACGGGCTGGCAATTAATGTCGGTCAAGATTATGGGGCAAGGCAATTACAAAAGAAACATGAGCGGCTCTCGTAAGGCATCAGACCCAAATTAGTGAAAAATAAACAGCCGGAGGACTGTATCCGCCCCTTTTCCGATCCATCCTCACGCAAAATTGCGTATTGATTTTTTCATTGAAGGTTTCTGCTCATTTTTTCCAACTGTAGCCTCCTGTAATCTTTCATGTGCCTAGGAGAATAATTATCCGCCCCGATTCTCATTTTTCGTGTCATTTGCTTAACAGTTCAATCATTGTTAAAAAAGTTAGCTTTTCTCACGTTTGTGGCAACCGTAGTGCACATTGTGAGGCGCAGGGTTTTCGTGGCGGGACCTTCCACATTTTCGTCTGGCGTTTGAACCAGATTATTTTCGCTTCTCTCCAGCGCTTTTCTGCTCAAATCTTACTAGCAATCGATTTTGTATTGTATGTTAGGTTCTTTGAGATAATTTTATTTATAAATGCTGTTCAAAATTTTAGCAATGACCGAAAATCCTTCTCAGCGCCAAAATTTCATTTTGTCTTATATTCGAATTGTTTCATTCCTTTTTCCTTTCTCTCTTCTCTCTAATTTCAAATTTTTAGAGCAAAATGAGTGACGACGAGGGCCAGGAGGCCCCTCGCAAGGCCATGAAGCTCCCGAAGAAGGCGGCTAGAGTCAAGAATAAGGTAAGACACATTATTGACTGTTTTGTGCAAATTCCTTTTTCAGCAACCCGCCGGAGTTCAAATCACAGCTGAACAGTTGCTTCGTGAAGCCAAAGAACGAGAGCTAGAGCTTCTGCCTCCTCCTCCAAAGAACCGAGTGAGTTTTTGACAGTTTTTGTTATTTCTCTCTCGGAAATTTGCAGATTTCTGATCCTGAGGAGCTTGCCGAGTACCAGAGGAAGAAGAGGAAGGAGTTTGAGGATGGCATCAGGAAGAACAAGCATCAGTTGGCTAACTGGGTAAAGTATGGAAAATGGGAAGAGTCTGTTGGAGAGCTTCAAAGGTTTGTAGTTATATGTCTATGTCTCTCCGTATCTCTGTTTGTTCTTAACAGGGATAATTTCCAGAGCTCGATCAGTCTTCGAGCGTGGACTAGATGTCGACCATCGCTCCATCACTATCTGGCTTCAGTATGCTGAAATGGAAATGAGGTGACTTTTAGTTTTACTCAGTTTTCAAGTTCATTCTTTCAGAAACAAGCAGGTTAACCATGCCCGAAACATTTTCGACAGAGCCGTTACTATTCTTCCGAGAGCTACACAGTTCTGGCTCAAATACTCGTACATGGAAGAGGTCATCGAAAATGTTCCCGGAGCCAGACAAGTCTTTGAGAGATGGATGGAATGGGAACCGCCAGAGCAGGCTTGGCAGACGTACATCAATTTCGAGCTTCGGTAAGTTCTTTACCTTTATATTTCGTACTTTACTTTAACACTTTCACAGTGGTTGCTTAAAGGTATGACAGCAAGACCATTTAGTATCAAATTTAACAAGATCTGTTCAGATACAAGGAGATTGACAGAGCCAGGAAGATCTATCAGCGTTTCCTCCACGTCCACGGCACAAATCCCGGTCATTGGATCAAGTACGCCCGCTTTGAGGAGAAGCACGGAGAGATGAGCAACGCTCGTACAGTCTACGAGCAAGGAATGGAGTACTTTGGAGAAGATCACATGAGCGAAGCCTTACTTGTCGCCTTCGCCCAGTTTGAAGAACGTCAGAAGGAACATGACAGGGCTAGAGTCATCTACAAGTACGGACTCGATCGCCTCCCGGAGCACAGAACGAACGAAATTTTCAAGTTCTACACAATTCACGAGAAGAAGTACGGAGAGCGCTCTACTATTGAAGATGTCATTGTGAGCAAGAGAAAGCTCCAGTATGAGAAGGTGAGAGTCCAATTCCCATTTTTCATCAAAATTTTCAGGAAATTGCCGAAAACCCGTTCAACTACGATGCCTGGTTCGATTACGTCCGTCTCCTAGAAAACGAAGAGTTGCCTCGTGAAGAGGTTGAGGATCTTTACGAGAGAGCCATTTCCAATGTGCCTCCTCACGAGGAGAAACGCTACTGGAGACGATATATCTATCTCTGGATCAACTATGCCCTCTACCAGGAAATGACCGCTCACGATAGTGAAAAGACTCGTCAGGTAGGAGAATCATTGCTTTTCAATCCTTCATTTTTTTCAGGTCTATCAAGCATGCCTGGAGCTGATTCCACACAAAAGATTCACCTTTGCCAAGGTCTGGATCATGTTCGCCCACTTTGAGATCCGTCAACTCAATCTGCAAGCTGCTCGCAAGATCTTGGTAAGACTTGTAGTTGAAATTGGTGAAAATTCGATTTTCAGGGTGTCTCGATTGGAAAATGCCCGAAAGACAAGCTGTTCCGTGAGTACATCGAGTTGGAACTACAGATGAGAGAATTTGATCGCTGCCGGACCCTCTATGAAAAGTTTTTGGAGTACTCTCCAGAGAACAGCAAGACCTGGAATAAGGTAGTTGGACCTCATTTCTTCACAGTAAAAGTTTTCAGTTTGCCGAGTTGGAGGCTCTGCTAGGTGATCCCGAACGAGCCAGAGCCATCTTCGATATTGCCGTCCAACAGCCAGCTTTGGACATGCCGGAACTATTGTGGAAGGCTTTCATCGACTTTGAGATCGCTAACGATGAGACTGAGAAGGCGAGAGACCTCTATGAGACTCTCCTCGCCCGTACCAACCACATCAAAGTCTGGGTCTCCTACGCCGAGTTTGAGCAGTCAAATGAACGTAATGAAGCTGCCCGTAAAGTCTTTGAACGAGCCAACAAGGCCCTGGAAAGCAGTGACAAGGAGGAACGTCTGATGTTGCTGGAAGCCTGGCTGGAAGCTGAAAAGAAGGCCGGAGATGAGAAGGAAATTTCTCGGTTTCTTTCTTTTATCAGACTATATAACAATCTCTTTTCAGCGTCGAAAATCTGTTGCCTCGGAAGATCAAGCGACGTCGTCAGATTCAAACAGAGGATGGTGTTGATGCCGGCTGGGAAGAGTACTTTGACTACATTTTCCCGTCTGATCAGGCTGCCAAGGGGGCCAACAAGCTGTTTGCCGCTGCCGCTCGCTGGAAGGCTCAGATGGAGAAGCCTGAAGGAGCAGAGGACGGTGATGCTGTTGTAAAGGAAGAAGAGGAAGAAAAAGAGGACAAGGTCCGAGCGGGTATGTTTTACTCTTTCTAATCTTTGATGACTTCCTCGCCTGTCAATCAGTGTCATTTCAGGCGACTCTGATACGGATATCGAATCTGATAGCGACTCTTCGAGCAGCTCTTCTTCCAGCTCGTCTTCCGATTCCGACTCGGACAACTAACTATTCTCTCTGTTACCCTGGTTGTTTTTTCCTCTGACTGTTGTCATGTTCTCTGTTCATGGTCTCTCAGTAAACATTTCCTCCTGCAATTTCCACAAGTCGCTCACAATGCCAACTGCGTCAACTCGCTCACCGTATCGCATAATAGTGTTGACTGTTTGCCTCTCAAAACTGCTGACTCTATCTCATATCTGCATCCATCTAAAAAAAACGGATCGGTTTAGGTGAGGAGTGTGGAGTGCGAGAACAGCGAGAGATCAGTCGGGCCATGGGCTACCAACAACCGGTGAGTTCTTTATGAATCAGAGTATAGTTCTTTCCCCCATTTAAAGAATTTCTGTGGTCGGCGGCAGCCAGGGATCCCAGACCCTGATGTGATCTTCTGGATTTTGATGCAGAACTGAGATTTTTGACCGGCCCTTTAGAACTAGCGAAATATTCCAAAGACTTCTTGCATTGAAGCCTAACCATTGTTTATCTTAAAGTTTACGACATACGCAAACTTAATACTCCAGCTATTTAGCGTTCCTTAAAGTTAAGCACACGTTTTCGGTTAAACCAACTGATTTCCTCAAAAAGTTCGATAAATCAGGTACATCAGAGCATTTTGATAAATTTCAAATATTTGGAATTTAGAGAACTAGAAACTGGAAGACCTTGTTTGATTAATATTTCTTCGGGCCTCTTTTTCTTGCCCACACAATGCCATAAATTTCTTCTGCAGCCATTAAGTGGCACCTTTTTCATTGAATACGAACAATTTCCATACCCCTTTCGGTTCACTGTCACTGAATAAAATTCTCTCAGGTTTTCAGCTTCTTCTCGAGACTATACTGCATGATCTTGATTTTCTGTTCCATGTCCCCTTGCGATAAACATCTACGCTGTCCTATTGGATTCCTCCTCTTTTATGGAAAGCTCCCAGCAAGATTCAGTTTTTTGCATAATACCTTTATCCAAAATTTTGACAATTCCACGTAAAATGATGTAGATCTATCTACACCCGGCGCAACCTTCTTTTAGCTTCCACATCGCAACCTTTCTGTCCCGATTAGGGAGCCCGGCGGCGATCCTCTATAATCCCGGTCGATCTGCCTCGTTATTCTCTTGTTTTTCCGTCTCATTCTTGTCACTTTTTTCTAGCCTCACCCTAAATGCCTCGATGCCGTACTTGAATATTTCCGAAATCGATTGGGCAGAACATTATAATGTTCTCGTGGGCTACATTATCCTTGTGAGTTAGTTAGGATGTTAATACTACAAAAAATTCAAAACTCGAATGAGTAATAATTTTAGGCACGCAACATCGGCCCGGATGAATGGCCATGGCCACTGCGCCTGGTGGTCATGTGGTTCGGATACTCTACAATCGCAGCACCTGCAGCTCTCTTGGTATACTATATCAAGCGACAACATGAAGGTGACTAAGGCCTTAAGCTACAACTTAACTTTTTTTAGCCGGAAAGTTCTCCCCTAAATCTGCTTTAACACGATTTCTGCGGCAGTTTGCTCTAGGTTACACGAACTATACCCCTCTACCTGTAAGTACCACTAAGATTTTGTGAAAACTCTTTTTTAGACCGGTGGTCCGCCTAAGAAGAAGGAAGAAGAAACGAACGACTTTACAAGTGACTGTATATGGTTCACTGTCGATGCCGGAGGAATCATGGCCACAATGCTGATGATGGGATGGCTCCAAGAGCGCATCATCACTCAAGAGTATCAAGTGATTGGCAACTCGGAGCAGGTACTATTTAAAGGCTCAAGTTTAAACCTTTTTGTTTTCCAGAAGGACAGCTTCGAAGACATGCAGTTCCTCGTCTTCTGCAATCGTGTAGTTGCTCTTGTCGTTTCCCTGATTGTGCTAACATTCACAAGAAGGAGTCAACCTCCACACGTGCCACCCTACTACGTTCATTCTTACACATCCTTTGCCAACACGATGTCCTCTTGGTGTCAATACGAAGCCCTGAAATTTGTGTCCTTTCCTACCCAGACCATCTGCAAAGTCTCAAAAGTGGTAGCCACAATGTTAATGGGAAAAGTTGTAAGAAGTCAAAGGTTAGCCTGTTCTTCAAGCTTTTTAATGTAATTTATAGCTACAAATGGTCAGAATATGCAACAGCAGCTGGAATAGCCATTGGCGCCGGAATGTTTCTACTTAACACTGGAGAACATGGACAGATTGCTACTACAACATCAGTAAGTGAGATTGTTAGCTGTTAGCTTTTCATCTATGCAACAATTGAACGTGAGAATAGAACAGTTTTCAGGTCTCTGGCTTTGTATTGATGGCAGGCTACCTCATTTTTGACTCGTTCACGTTGAACTGGCAAAAGGTGATATTCGACACGAAGCCAAAAGTTTCGAAGAATCAGGTTTGTATAGTTCTTTTGTTTATATTGAAGAGTTGAGTCACCAGCCGATTCGAGTCGAGTTCTGGAGCCGAACCCGAGCCGAGTTGAATCGACTCGTCACTCATAACGAGTCAATTCGAGTTGGCTCGTGGGGACTCTCGTGTCGAGGAGAGTCGACTAGTGGCTCAAATGGAGCTTGACTCGATTCAAGTCGAATTGCCCAAGTATAGTTAATATCGAGTTGTGGAAGCGTTTGATAGTCGTCGAGTTTTTTAATTTTTCTCAAAGTTTCTCCGAACAAACCTTGGCTGCATTTTTGCTGGAGCTTCTTTAGGGGTATATTGACCTCTGACAAAAATGTCGCCAAGGTTTGTTCGAAGAAATTTTGAGAAAAACGTCCCCCAATCCGGAACAGCCGGAACTGCGAAACTATCTCGTCAATATGATGACCAGCTTAACCAATCGTTTGCAGATGATGTTTGGAGTCAACGCCTTCAGTGTCATCCTCACCCTCGTCTCTCTCATTGAACAAGGAACGCTGTGGAGTTCATTGAATTTTGCTCTCACTCACGAATCTTTCCTCCTACACAACTTCTTGATGAGTTTGTGCTCAGCAATTGGACAAGTGAGTACTCTTGAACTGGAGCTAACAAAATTTATCTTCAGCTTTTCATCTATGCAACAATTGAACGTTTCGGACCCATTGTTTTTGCGGTCATTATGACTGTCCGTCAGGTACGACAAACTTCTTTATGAGCGGACGTTTTTCTTCAGATGGGTTCAATTCTCCTCTCAACAATTTCCTATTCTCATCCAATGACAATTTGGTCTGGACTAGGACTGCTGGTGGCCTTTTCATCCATGTTCATCGATATCTACCGGCGGTACTTTGAAAAGAGGAGAAAGGAAACTCCGAACACCGCTTAACGTCTAACGCCTTCCACACGGGTTCACACAAGAATACTCTTGAAATTTTGAATCTGCATAAGAATCTGTACATACAATACCGGTTTTTGGGTGCTTGTGCATCAAAAAATAAACATTTTAAGCTGCTTATTTAAACGTTTGTTAACGGATCTCCACAGCTATTTTTTGAATTAACGTGATACGTTTTTAACCACGTTTAGATGCCTCGGGGAAAAAACAAGACCCAGCGAAAGACGCGCAGTGAGCTGGCCCAGAACACGAAGATTGATGCAGAGACAGAAAATATGAATGTAAAGCCTTGTTTTTTAATCAATTTTTCGAAATTTTAGAGAGAAACTGCCCTGGAATATGTTAATCAGATTAAAAAGGAGTTTGCTGACACTCCAGAGGTTTATGCAGAGTTTACTCAAACTTTGAAGGATTTCGATGCCTGGTCGTGAGATTTTCTCATTTTCCACCAAAAATTTCTTCAGAATTACCACCGACGAATTTATAATGAAAGTTTGTGCCCTCTTCTGTGATAAGCCACATCTGGTTACTGGCTTGAACCGGTTCTTGCCGCCCGGCTTCAAGATTCAGCAGTGCGAGGATGGCATGTACCGGTGCAAAGTGATTCCGAAGAAACAGGTGAATTTTATATAAAAAGTTATTATTTTTGATTTTTAGAATGAGAAAAAGCTAACGAGAAGCAAGACAAACGATGGTACTGAAAAAGGGGAGCCGGATGATCTCGCAGATTTGAAGGAGGATGATGTCGAGGTTTTTTGATATAAAGTTTTTAGGATTTTTTAAACTCAGGACTTTATTTACGACATTAAACAAGCCCAAGAATTGTACAAAATCTACTGTAAGGAGCGCCGGTACAAGGATGTTGAAGTGATCCAGGCAAAGGGACTGGAAATTCGTCGTCTTGTGGTTCCATTGCTACAATGGCTGAAAGAGTGAGTTTTTGATATTTTTCTTTTTTTCTAAATAAAATTTCTATTTTTCTAAATAAAATATGGCTTTAGCGACTACTACGTCCTTAAAAAAGGAATCTTGTTCACTAAGATGATCAGAGCAATCAAGTGAGTCTAAAATTTTGAGATTGTTGAAAAATAATTTAAGGAAGATCATGATGTATGAAGAGAGATGGATGCTGTTCTCCAAGTACACGGCTCCAGAGCTCAAACCTGCTGATGTTGAGGCAGTCAAAAAGGAGTTTCTGAACCAACATTGCATGGCCTATCATCGTCTTGTGGAGGGATATATGTGAGCTCTTTTTTTGTTTTAAGCTTTCATAAAAAGGTAGTACTATTTTATGGCATTAGTTTCAATTTGGACGCGATTTTCGACCTGGAATTATGTCTGGATCCGTTCTGAAAAAAATTCTGACCTGCTGACGTCCTTACAGTAATCTTTTGCCAAAAGCAGCAAAGTTCCTACTTGTTTTTCTGCCAGACCGTTCGTGCCCCGCTTCGCTAAGCGCCTTCCAGCCCGATCGTGGTCTGCGAATCACTGGCCACAACTTTCCTCCAACATTTGCCGAAGGAGATCGGATGGAGGAGCTAATTGTATTGAGATCGGGACTTATATAGGAAACCAGACGATATTACACGAGTGCTTTGAGTTACAAGCCAAAATTTAAGTAGCTTTTTACCGGTTTAGTAAACGTTGTTTTTGCAAGCATTTATCCTTTTTTTTCAAAAACTTTCAAACATTTAACAACATTTTTTAATTTTAGGCAATGCAACGATGTTCTGGGAGACGACGATTCGGACAAGCTTCCGGAACAAGGCTCCAGTCGTACTTGATAATTTCCGTATCATCTTCTTCTTATACACGTGTAGTCTACCCGTGTTCTCTCTACGGATTGAAACCGACCCGTTGACCTGATGGCATGTACAAGTACTTTCTAGTAGTTTTTTTCCCTAGTCTCTAAGTCCCGATGATAACTGCTAATAAATCCCTTCGAACACTTCACTCTAGTGAACAAATATATCGCGTCTTGATTCATAGCATGTCGGCAGCGATTGTTGCAGCGGAAGAGCACTCGGGGAGCTTTGAGAGTAAATGCCGTAGTGCAAACTGTGCCGAGGTCGAAGCGGTCGATAATGGGAAAAGTAGGCAGGAGTTAACAAGTGTAAAGCCTAAAAATAAACTGGAGGGTCTTTCAGTGAACTTTTGATATGTGAGAGGCTAGCAAAATCTTGGTTAATGATGAACTTTTAGAGTTCAGTGAAACTCTTTAAAGCAGCGTTAAGGATAGATCTCATGCCTTTAATCTCGTCTTAAGACTGCATTTACCTCTTACAGTTAGCCCTTCCAGTGCTCGAACTGTATTACGGCGCCGCCCCTATGCGTGTTTGCGTCTTAACCAGTTCTTCCCGACGCTCACCGCCGGGATGCTGCGCTATCACCTGGTCTTTCTATTATTTTCACTGGACACAGTTTTAGGAGGAGTAAGTGACCAACATCCGATTTTGGCTTATTCCCCCTCTTTGAGGTCAAATGTCCTGCTAACGAGTTCGGCCATCAATTAGAATGCGCCTTTGAATGCTGTCCATCTATGCAAGAAGGAGTTGTAAGTTGCTGTTCCTTACTTTTTTCTTACCGCGACTTTGGCGAAATTCGTATTGTTTACCCTGTCTCTCTTTTTGCTTACCCAGCTAGGTCAGATCGATTACACTTGGGTGTCAACTCGCACTTTCATCACACTTTTTGATGAAATCAGCTGATTTCAGGGACACTATTGTTGTGGTGCTGAGGAGAAGTCATTGATTCTGAAGGGAGCAGACCATCGGGCAGAGAGATTTGTGGCTGGATACGGTACCACTTTGCAGTATGTTGTATTGTCTGGTTCTCAGATTCTTAACCTCTCAGAGCCGACTATACTTTACTCATCATCGGTCTCATAATTTCTATCGCCGTCTCAGTCTGTCTTTCTTTCCTCTGTTGCCTGCTCTGCAATGGCTGCTGGCTCCATCGACGACGAAACCCTCAACAGTATGAGAGCGTCAGGGAGGAGAACGGCTGGTATCCCATCTGTTGTTAGTTGTTTCCTTTCAAATCGATGCCCGTCGGAATTACTCATATGGAGACACACCCTTTCCGCAAAAACCGAACAGACTATCAGATGGTGTTTTGTGTCTCGAGGCGGTGTGTCCCGTTCAGTGAAACTGGGTAATTTGTTGCGGAAACATTAAAGGATCCAGGAGGGACAGACTTTTCATGTCTCGACCTTGATAACCATGTCAGGGGTAACTTTTATTAGTTTCCCGAAAGTCCACATTCAAAATTTCCGAATTTCTTTGAATAATGGCAGATATATAGCGGACCATCAGTGTCAGTTAAACAAATTGCGCGGACAGTTGACGTTGCCATGAATCACGGGTGCCCCCGATTGTAGGATGATCTGTCGGGCTGGCTTGTAACGCAACAAGGTTTATAGCCTTTGGGACCTAAAATTTTAGGCGGATTCGGCATTCCGATGGGAACGGTAGTCTTCTCGACTCATCCTCCACACTACAGAGACGAGTCTGACATTTACCACGGATCTTCGACCTCTTCCACTAGTCTGCCATCCTCGAAGCAAAGGTAGAGTCGATTGGAACAACAAAAATCGTTTTGTAGGGTTCGATTCAACCCGGACGGAACACCTCGTGGAGTATTGAAAAACGGACACGAATCTCAAGGATACAGAGACTAACATACCATTTGATCTTTCTTTCAATGAATCGGTTTAATATGACAAGGCGATGGCATTGTGCAACTAACAATTAACAGAGAATGGTGGAACCGAACGGATAGTTTTTGTCAAAAGGTCTAATCATAGAGGAATTACCAGACAGTTACACACACTTTAATACATGTTAAGATGGCATAGTCCGCGTTAAAAGAACAGCTGAAACTCAAACAGTAGAGTTGACAGGCTCAGAAGATCCAAAGATCAAGCTTGACAGGTAGTACACAGAACTACTCTCGAACCTTCAACCACTCTTTAATGATTTTAGTGACTCGACGAGCTTGGTACTTAAGGCAACATAGAGAGTTGGTTATATATGACTATTTTAAATTTTAAATCATGTTCAGAAATCTTTCCCATTGGAGTGGTGATCCGAACAAAACACGTGGTAAAAAGAGATATTTCTGTTAATGTGTATAGGAAGTAGCCTTCCGGAAATTAACATTATCCAAAAGGAGCAGCTCGTAGATGGGGCGGTTGATGTGTGTCCGGACTTATTGGGTGCAGTCGGATCCCCATTATGTCCACTGCACTTCTCCATGGCAAAAGTTGTCTGCTATTAATCGAGACGCCTCTCTCTTTCGCCTACCTTCTTTCTCCTTTTGACTTTTGGCGTGCCGTCTAGTAATTGCCCTCCATTATGACAACTCTCGCACCCACAAACCTCTTTTGTTTCCGGAAAATCGCTGCCACAACTCTTTAATGAATGTACCTTTGCAAAGACTATGACAACATTTTACGCGGACGACCGTCTTTAGTCCAGCTCCACCGTGTTGATAATTTGGAAAGTCTGTCACTAACGAGGGCTCCCACAATCGAAGACCCTTTGCTTTGTGTTCGACGTCATTAGGAGCAGCGTCCTCTTCCATTGAGGAGGAGAACAGAAAGAGAAGCGGTCACTCCCGTCATTTTGACCTCGATCTCCGTTCCATCATTTTCGGCTCTTCGCCGGCAGCCAACAGAAGTCTTACGCGCTTTATCGCGAACGTAAACACTACTACCCCCAAATTGTAAACAGCTGGCTACATTTGTGATTCTCAGTTTAGCCAAGTCGGCTTACTATTTGCTTCCTCAGGCTTTTTAATGGCATTAGTCGGTTCATGAAATCAGGCAGGGTCTTCTTTCCTTTTTTGCCAGACGAGACGCATTTTTTGTTCCGGAAGTTGCGCCTGAAAGAGCTTCAGAAGTTGCGGCCACCTGTTGCGCCTTGAGCAGAATCAAGACCAGCAGTTGCGTGCACAGCCTGATTGATGACAGCGAGCACAGGTGCCATCGTTGCCTCCCAATTTCGCACATACATTTATCGAGAGGCTTTCCAGCACTTGGAGCCTTCCTAAGCCCTATGTCACACTTTACTTCTGGTCTGGCAAAAGTGTGTTTGAGACCCTCAAAGAGATTTCGTGGCAGCAGCGATTCGTCATGTTTTGTCCCCTAGGGGGGCCTGTGACCTCGGCTACCGCTGATAGATGCCACAACCGCGCATTCATAAGAGCGCCGACGTCTCCGTGCCTCTGTTCCTCCCGACGAACAGGAGCACTTTTTACTAGAACCCGGAAAGCCCTAGTCCCCTGGAACAAATCATTTGTAATCCCTTTGTAATTTAGCTGCTCCTTTGAGCCAGAGGCGAAGAAGTCCATGCGAGCTCAATTTGATTTCCGTCACCTTTAAATATTCACTTCTTCACGGGTTCCCAGTCGTCCTTTCAGTCTCTCTTGTTTTGCAACACTTTTCCTCCAATCCTTTGATAGTGGCTTTATCCTCGAAGGATTTGAGACACCTTTCGAGAGTGAATTGAATTAGGACAAATCGTGGGCCGGCACACTACGCAAATGCTTTTTCCATTAAGCAATTTGGACAGAGTTACTCTCGAAATACTCTACTCTCTGAGAGTTTTAAGAGTTTTCCTCCCTAATACTTTCGAATGTCGATAAAAAGTTGTATATGGCAAGCTCTCCAAAATAGTTTATCGTCATCATTGCTCTTTTTTGTACAGTACCGGCCAAAATAGCATCCAATTCAAAGTTGTTATGCTGAGAAAAGTTAGATCTCTTAAAATGGTTGAGATATTCGGTAATCAGCGTCTTGCGGTGTCTACGGTAAGACCCCAGGGAGTACTAACTGGTCCCACCCTCTCTAATTGAAGAACCCAAATCATTCTTCCACCGGCTCGTACGTAAAAAGCAGATCTTTCGGTCAGTTTAAAAAACAGACTCTTACAAAACACCAAACTATCCACTTTCTGTTTCTTGTTCCCATTGATACAGATGACGTAGTTTTTTCCTTCTTCTAAAGATCCTCTGCCCTGTGGATGGGGAATTTATGTTGTTAACAGGAGCCGTTAATTTCATTTGAGACAGCGCTTCCTTGGTCAAAGAATCTAGTTTGTTCTCAGTGTCAAATATTTGACCGAAATTTTTGGGAATCCAATTTTTAGAAGATTACGCTCAGAAGAGCTGATGCAGTCTGAAAAATACAAAAATTTTGCAAGTTTGATGGGAACGAGAACCAGAAGAAGTCAGGGTCATCCAAAATTCCAAGACTCTTGACTAAAAAACGTCCGTCAAAAACGCCACATTAGATTAAAACGGTGCTTTCCGATATCAGAACGCGCGCACACCGTTGGCTCGAGTTCGAATCAGCGCGTTGCCGACGTTTATTGTCTCGGTCTCAATTGGATTTGCGGCCGGCTATTCGCGCTCTTCCCAAAGTATACAATCACACATTATCTAGTCGCACCAACAAGGCACCAAAAAGTGCCCTCGGCCGAGCCACTTTCAGCTGTTTTTTCCAGAATTTTTTTTTATAATTTTCACACGGCTTTGAGAGAAACTCTTCCACCTCGCCCACAACTGTGAAAAACTTCAATCAGGCTAATCGAAAGCAGTCGTTTATTTTACGACCACGTCTCTCTTTTATGTCGCATCTGGCCCTACAATAATCACGACGAGATTAAGCTCTTTCCTGTCCACCAGTCAATTTTTTTAAAAGATCCCCCTGATTTCTCAACTTTCAGCCCGATGGTTCGATGCGGCTCGTCTGGCTTCTCATGACCAGCGTCATAGTTCTAGCAGTAGACGAAGAATCCGTATACGGCACCTTTTACGGACGACGTAAGTTTTGGCAACTTTATAATCTGGGGGAGACATCCTCGATCACTGGATGCGCCTCTATGAATTAGACGAGAGAGAGTTCCTATTGTTTCGGCGAAGTGGTTCACGATTGTGCTTCAGAGGTCCTCGACCCATCGAAGTGTCTGATTGAAACTGCCAAGTCTTCTGCTTTCTATATTTTGCACGCATAATAAACTGCGTCTCTCTCTCTTTCTTCTTTCCAGTCGGATTTGCTGTTTCTATCGAGACGGTGACTTTGATGGGCCATAAACCTTTGGAAATGTCCACTACTCTTCATCTACGTTTCGCATTAGTTCGATGAGTCTTTTTGTTGGAAGCAGGCAAAAATCAGCTGGGCACTTTGGTGCTGACAGCCGACGAAGAGCTGCGGTTGTTTTATGCTATCACCCGGATCAGGACAGTTGTTCTCGTCAATCATTTCCGGCCTGATGAATTGTGATTACTTCTCACACCTCGGCAGGTGTCCCGATCAATTTTGCACTCAATATGATCAGACACGTCTTCTTCTTGCCGCAAAAGTGTTGCATTTTGCAAAATTTTAGTTTTTACTGTATCTTTTAAACCTTTTATATACCGCCATCAGTATGGGCCATCTTTTTTCCAGCATATCATTCTAGATTTGTTTATACCCCTCTTAATGCCTAGATTTGAAGCAAATCACATTTCTATCCTGCTTTGACCGAACTCCTTAAGAAACTCAATAACTTACGCTGGTAAAAAAATTTGCAAGCTGATAACCACTAGGTAGTGTGAACTGGATGTAGTCTGATAAGGTTTTCAAAAAATGCTCAAATACCCGGTGGTTAACTGGAAAGTATTAAGTAGTCCTAGTCCCACAATTTGCATTTTCCCATAGAAAGTCCCCCGAAGGCAAAGTCTTGTCCGGGAGCAGCTTTTCGAGAGCCGCTACTTATGGCGTGCGAATGGAAGCACCCACACAGTTATACACTATGCATCGCGGCCAGCTGTTTGATTCTAGAGTGTGATTTTAACCTCTGTTCCCCCCGAAAGCTGATTAGGGATGCCCGCACCTCAGATTGGCTAACATTCCAATAGTGACCACAAATTAGATCAGCCACACTTTGTCATAATCATAGGGCCAGTTCTGCTCGAAATGAGCGCCTTAGCCTTCTAACTCTCTGCAGGAAACAATCCTTTGTGCTTTTTCTGTGACTACAGCCTCAAAATTTCAGGATTTCGCACTGGACTCCTTTGAGTTTCACGTAGGATGATCTTAATGCTTAAAAGCCTAATAGTAGCATCCAAAAACCGCCGTTGGTTCAAATATCCACTACTCATGCACATATAGTCATGAATAAGAACATCAACCAGTAGACCAAAATCTTGTTTCGTCTGATTGACCTTTCTTTCAAAGCCCAAAAACTCTACTAAACTTGAGGAATGTTTAACTCGTTCTTATGACATTCCTTTCTAGTATTTTGCTTGTTTCAAATCAGAATAATTTCGTACAGTGTCCACACCTTGCAGTAATCGTATCCACTATTTTACCTTCTTACTTTAAGATCTTAAAATCCTTCTTTCTTAAGCATGAGGTCATGTGCTCTCTTGTGTTTCTGCTGCTAGTATTGCGCAGTGCCTGGTCGGCATCCAGCCATCCCACCTTTGTGGCAGTGATCGACGGAACCCCAATAGTAGCAAAAAGTGGTACGAGACGGAAATAGTCTCTTCATCCATTAAATTCTACTTTTCAGATACCGCTCGATGTTTTTCGTGCATGTCAAAGCTGTACGAAGGTGTCTGGCCCAATCTTAGGCACGTTTACAAGCAGCCGAAAAATTTTACAGGTATGAATTTTCAAAAATCCCCAAAAATATTTATCTAGACGAATGCGACGACAGTTCTGTAGTCAATGGGAGAGTTCAAACAACACATTGCTCCTCAATTTGTGTTTCAATGTTTGAGCAGATTAACATAGCAGGTTAGTGTTGTTTTAACGGTGTAAAGAGAAATTTCAGGAATAAAAATAAACGGACATATCCGCGGCTGCATGAATGATATTCTAGTCAATGGCTTCAACACATCTATAGTTCATAAATTTCGATGGCTGCACAGAGATTCTTGTCGGCCTTATAGGTAACAATTTAAAAAATGTTTCTTTAAATCTCAGGCTTTGAAGTTTCGTTACAAAGTTGTCAAAAATGCGTGTTTTCGCTCAAAAGTATCTGCCATTTTCCTCAATATTCTTTAGAACTTAATATGGTTTTATTCAGGAAACGAGAGCTCTTCAAACTTAAAGGCGACAGCTACGACGACTCGACAATAGACGTCTGTACCTGCTACGCAGACTACTGTAACGGTAACACCGGTTCCCAAATCACGGTGTCATTCCTATTAATGTGGCTTATGCTTTTCTTATGACTGCCCAACTTTCCTGCGCCCCTTCTCTTCGTCTAGCCAAAACGGGTTCAAATTGTTTTCCTTCTCCACTTTGTGATGCCATGCTCAAATGGTCTTCTGCCCCTCTCTTTTCACTGCTATGAAGAATTTTATTTACTTTTCTTTATTTGAGCCATAATTACATTCAAGTTTAATTCGGTTGCGGGAAAAACTTAACGGGGCGAGCTAAAAATTGCTGTCATTGAGGTCTCCATGATACCTTACCTTTCCTCCGATGACAGAGACACAAGCCAACAATAAATAAAAGAAGGGAGCAGAGCAAAAATGCAAAGCTGATGGCAAAGACTTGACGCGAGAGACAGACTTCTCCGTCTTTTGGCGGCGGAGATGTAGATTTCACTTCTACTGGAATGTCGAAGACATCGATAGAGGGAGCGGAAACGTCCAAGTCCATGGTCCTATTGGAAACATCTCGATTTTTTCGGAAGAGTCGCTTTCTCCGATGTTCAGTCTAAAAAGATACTCTGTTTGACAAGAAAACTCATGTTTTAAAAGAATTTCATGGGTCCCTTAGATTCTTATAACGGTGGATACTCAGCCAATTAAAATGAGCCAACTAATGGAATGAGTATCCAGCGCACTCATGACATTTCTGTACCAATGGGTCCCGCAACGACTGGCTGCTTTGGAAAATATTTTATTGTAGAACTTACGGGAATAAATAGCTTAGGCGTCGGAAAAGACTTCTCCAGTTCTTCTTCAATTATATCAGGTCCCTCAGTAATCTCATTGTCACTGTCCATGATCAGACTCTGCGTGCTCTGTCTCTGCCCACAGTACTCATCCGGCATCTGAATCCTGAATATATCCTTCAAAACCCTTACCGAACACTCGTCCATTGAACTCTTTGGCTGCAGTTTAATCATACAGTTGAAGTATACTGTGGGTCGATCGGCAAACTTGAAAACTTGCGTTTTTTGACCCATTGACAGGTCCCCTGCTGGTTGCAGATTTGGAAGAAGAAACGCGTCGAGTGTACACCTAATTTGATGAACTTTTGCAACTATGGGATTACCCGTCGGCATCGATAAGCTCCTGTGTCCATCCTTGGCCGTCATCGGCTGTACAAGAGTGAACTGTCATGCAAAATTCGTCGTTTCTTCCAGTCTCGCAATGCCACCTGTAATTTAAAATTTTAAATAAGAAAAAAACCGTAATTACCGATGGTAAACGGAGTCTCCTAATGTCGCAAATCGTACGGGATCGCCTCGAGGTCCGCCAGCCAACACCTAAAAGACTAGTCCTTAGGGCCAGCCAGGCGTGAAAAGGTATAATTACATTGCGCAAAGGGCTGGAAAAAGGTCTGAAACGTACGTCGTAGCCACAAGTCGGCTGCTGTTCTTCGTTCTGGACGTCCATGACTGGCAAATCTTGTGGTGGGATTGTACTGAATTCTGACTTATATTCAGTGCATTTTCTTACCTAACGTCAATCTCTCGAGTAACCTGAGTCTCAATCTCTGCATAGACACACTTCAAGTTGAACGACCTGTCTCCTTTAGTTAAGAAGATGTGATGGAACATGAGGACTACCGTAACCTCAAGTTCCAAGCCCTTCTTCCCCGTCTGAAATAGGTTTTTGAAAAGGTGATGAGTAACAGCTACCATTCGTTTCCGCCGGACGCCACACTTGTCACTTGTTGGAATCGCCAGCTCAACTAAATTTTCTGACGAATTGCCACGGAGATGACAGCCGGGAATGGAGAAGAAGCCCTGCAAAGAAACAGGGAATTGGCTACTGTAGCTCATACTTTTGTGTAAGCGTTACCGCCAAAAGGACCCGAAGTGTTGGCGAAAAAGAGTATATGTTGGGCATCACAGCTGACAAAGGGCTGGCCTAAAAAACTTGTGAAAAATAGTCAAAAAATGTACACCTTTAAGCTCGTTTCCGATCATTGGTGGGAGCGTGAAGGCACAAAACGTCCCGGGTATAAAAAGCCAAAGAACTTTCCACAGCATCTGGAGAGGACGGTGATAATGTCCGTAGCCGAAGCCGTAAAAGCACGTGTGAGGGATCGTCGGGCCGGGTAATTAGGAGCGCATTTTGTTGCATGGACACCACTTGAATTCCAGTCATCCGGGCATTATGACCGAATCGCCACAGGCCAGCTACGGCTGACCGGACAAAGCAAGGACCGTAAGCCTCAGGAATCTACACTTTGTGTACCTTAAGAAAAAGTTCCAAAAATTCGAGAATCTTATCACTGTTGTGAACACCCAATTCCGCTGACTGACATACATAGTATTGCCGAACAGGGGGTCGTCAGTCGAGTCAAGGCCACATGTCTGAAATAACAGTGCGTATGGACTTTCGGAGAGACAGCTTCTTGGATATTTCTCATCTTTGTTTCGATTCTTTTTTTTGAGATGAAACAGTCCCATAATGTGTTTTCGCAGCTTTCTCACGGCTAATCTTCAAAGACTATCGAGTCTTTTGTGTCCGAATCACAGCTGTCCCGACAGCTTTTGTCGTCGGAACTCCGGGAAGCAGAGCCTTATCTACCTGTGTCTGCCGGATGGGCGAAACCCATTTTTTCGCGACTGCTTTCCCCAGTTCACTCGGTCACCCAAAAGGCCTTGGCCGGGCTGTGCGCTGCCCCTTTCCATAACAGTGGCAATAATCTCACTATCTTCATTAACTCTATCAATTGTTTAAACATGATCAATTTCCAGTTTATGATGCGATGGATTCTGCTGCTACTTTTTCTTATTACAGTCTCAGATGCCCAGTTTGACAGCATTTACAGTAAGTTTTGCAAATTTCTCGCAACATTGTTGTTAGCCATTGCCTCTTCGTGGTCCATGTGGTCTGCTTGGTCAACTTGTGCTCCAGAAGGAGTCATGATCAGAGTTCGAGCATGTTCAACGGTCAGAGGCTTCAAATGTGTCGGTAGAAACAAGGAATTCAAGTCGTGCGTCCTGCAACCAAACAGAGGAGATGAAGATTTTGATCAGGTTGATGAAGACAGGTAAGCTTTTTTCTAATGTTTTTAACAAAGTAGGCTTAGACAAATGGCTATGAAGCAGCTGTACCAAGATTATGATCTACATGGAGATGCTGCTTCCAGTAAGTTCTTTAAGTCCGTCTTTCGATAGAGTTTTAGTGCCGAAACCACCGCAAGTACTACCTGCTCCAGTCAAGCCTAAACCCTACTTGCCACCGGGAAATGATGGTACCATTTGTATTGTGAAAAGCCAACAGTAACTTTACAGTGCTCGTTGTAGCGTCTCCCGGAGCCAGAAAACCAGTAGTCCCGGATCAAGAAACGACATTCAAGGGCTCATTCAAAAGCATAGAAGAGGAAGAAGAACCCACGACAGTACCCACTATGACTCCTTTAATGGTCACTGAGCAAGTTGGATACAGTAGATCTGTACAACTTGAGACAAGTGAAGAGTTGATGGAAGATGATACTGAAGGCTGGGCCACTCCGACAACGACTACCAGGGCTCCACAAACAGCTGCGACTCTTTCGAGTATCGTAAGCTTATGTATTTTTTTGCAGGGTATGCACATTTTAGGCATCTAAAAGAAGATACAAGGCAAAGTATGTCACTCAAGGACCGATAACGATAGTAACCACAACAACCACAACTGAACCTCCCACGACTATTGAAGAAGTAGAGGAAGAAATTGAAGTGACAGAGGAAGATGAAATGATTATGGAAACGCCGACAACTGCAGCGGAAATAGAAGAAGAGGAAGAGATTGAGCGACCTGAAACTGTTCGTCCAGTCATGAGAGTCTACACAACAACAACTGAGGCCACAACAACTACCACACAGCCTACCACGACTTCTCAAAGTTTCGCGATTCCTAGAGATGAACAGGAAGAGATGTGGGTTAATGGTTTCAGTTAACTCCACAGAAACATTTTAAGACCGGGATCTGTTCAGTCTATTTTTATGGGATCGAATAGAGTGAAGATTCATGGAAGAACTAAACTCCAGCAGTTACCGACAGTTGTTGGAGAGCAGCAGAAATTTGTATCAAACTTGAGTTTCTAATATATTTTGTGTTCAGAGACCATTGGGCATGTTATCTCCCGTAGCGCCTCCAAGACAACGAGTTCATCATTCTGGGGAAATTGACATGGAAGAAGAGATACATGTCATAAAACCAAAAAGGAGAAGAATGAAGAAGCTGAAGAACAAGAAGCGGATTGGAGCTGTAGCTCCATCAGAAGAGGTGGGAAGACAAATTTTCCATTAAAAACATATATTTAGTTTGTTACCGGAGATACAGCCAGGGCTCTGAACTGGCTCATCGCAAACATGACCAACTCTATTGGAGATGAGAGTCCTTCCCTGACTGACAAGGTTCTACTGGAAAAGTATACTCCAAAGGTAAGTAACTTTCAAGATATTCTGTCATTCTTCCAACAGCTACCATGCTGAGCTTAAACATGGCAAAATGGAGGGTGGCAAGAGAAAAGAGTATATTTTCCAAAATACCATAATTTCGCATTAGCCAGATTTTAACTTAAACTTTTTTCAGGAAACCAAACCCGACTTCAAGTGGTCACAGTGGTCTTTGTGGTCTGAATGTCGATGCGGCTTGCAACGGAGAAAACGAATTTGTCTGCCAACGTCAAGTGAACTCATTCAAGGTGATAAAAACAACAACAGTCATTTCCTCTCAGTTTTAGAAAGCTCAAAATGTCCTGTTCCCGAATTTGAGGAAAGAAGCTGCAACTCGAACCAGTGTTGATCTCATTAACCCACATGTCCTTCAAAATAATAATAAGCCGTTTATTACCCGTATTTTTATAACTTTAGACGGCGATTCCTCCCAGAGCGGCTTCTTTGGCTTGCCAGTTCATGTACAAGTAGTACGCCCAATATATTATATTCAGCACTCCAAATGTGATTGGAAAAAGTTTTCTGAAAGAGTTTTTGCAAAAAGAAAATAGGAAATATACCTGCAAAACCTGTCAATTCTCTCGGCCGTCCAGACTTCTTCCTCATCCATGTCATCGTGTAAAAGTCCCATGGACGCGAGAGCGTGTAGCGATTCAAACATTCCGAACTAAAACACATTTGTTTGAAAAATTTGAACTTACGCCTGGTCTTGGCCCTAATGAAGTACTCCCATTACTATTTATATGCTTGTGTTCTTCGTCAACTTCAGCCACAGCCATTTCGTTGGTCAAAACTGCTCCATAAGACTGCGTTGCCTGTTGTCGACTGCTTTTTCGTAAAGGATTATATGATTTCTTTTTAGATCTGAATTTTTTTTAATACAAAGATTTAGAGAAGGCTTACACATGATTGTTGTATTCTCGTATACTGTTCATTCTTTCCTTCTTCTGTTCTCGCTTCTTTTTCTTCTTCCTGTGCTCAATCTCGCTGTCAACATAACAAACTAGGGCAACTTCGACCATTGTTAGGAAAATTGTTCTGAAGTTTTTGGTAAAAAAACAAAAGATGAAATCATACCCTGTTGTCAAAACCATGTAGACATCAATTGACTTGACATATCCAACTTTTGGGAGGTTCTTGGCTACGTTACCGTACTGAAAATTGTTCCTACACAGTTATCTACTGAAACTTCCAAAATGCTGAAGAAAACTGTAACTGTAAGAAATATCTCATGGATTTCCCCAAAAGATTACGCTAAAATATCAATCGGTAGGGCAATAAATATGGTAATACTCAATTCAAAAAATATTACAATTTGTTTCTACGACAAACTATGGCAAGATTCCTAGTTCCGCACACGGGCAGATTCAAATCTGCTCCCACCCTTTTGAACAGACTATAAGGCTGATATTGTTAAACACGTTAAGGAAAACGACCGTTTTTTCCTTTGAAATCATCGCTTGGCCCAAAAATTTGTATATTTTTAATCCAGGATCGAAAGTTTTATTCCCTCAGTATTATATTAGAGACATCTCGTATACCTTCCCAGAAATCTGCGGCCTCAAAATTTGTAGCGTCTTATTTTCAGCCTTGACGCTAATGAGAAACATGTCTTGTTCCCTACAAATTTTCGAAAAGGATGGCTTACCTGGAAAGTGAGTGCCATTAAAGAGCTGACCCCGAGAGTGATCCTGGCCGGAAGTGCTTTGAGATCAATCCAAAAGGACACGAATGACAGTAGCACTGAGGCGTAGGTTGGCATATACATTTGCAGCAAGTAGAATCCGTAAGCCCGGGAAAATGTTAAAGAGACGGTCAGCTGAAAAAGTTCAAAGTCTGTCTCCTTTCTCTTTTTGCACCTGATCCCATTGCCCGGCCGCATATTCAAAGCTGTTTTTTGTCCATTGAAGTCCGTAGAGGGTGAAATCGGCCAGCTTTGATTTGGCTATTGAAAAGACCTAGGATTTCTATTGACACATTCAGTGTTGCATAACTTACAGGACTCCATTCACGCCAATTCAATTGCACCTTTGCTGCATTATATGCATAGCTTTCGATCACCAGCTCACACGACTGGAAATTGGAGAAATGGGAAAAAGGCGAGCGGAACATACCATTACGTCCATTGGAAAAAGTTGAAGGTCGACGAGACATGGACTTTGAACTTGGAGACGATAATTCACCTGAAAAATGGTATGCATGACGCTAGTTTTGGTCTAGAAAAATTGCATACAAACTAACTTCTCTAAAAAGTACGCAAATCTTTGTCTTTTTCTTTGCTTTTTTGGATGTTGTCACGCTTTCGAAAATCTTTGTTCTGTTTAATTTTTCAAAATGTAAAAAAGTACGCAGCGCAATTTTTTTATACGTTTTTCTTCTCACCCAAACCGTTCCATTCGGGTAGATCATTAGAAAAATATTTGGTGTTGGACTCGAATGAATCTCCGTCTTCTTTGAATTGACCTAAAACTTAAATTTTTTAAACTGTAGTTTCTTACGAAGCAAACATTAGGAGACCATAATTTCTCGACCATCTGATAGCCAAGAGTTAAATTTTGAAGACACGGACTGATATGATCGAAGCGAAGACGTGGGTCGTGCCAAATTTGACTGCAAAAAGTTTAAACCACATATATCTCTCCACACCTGAACAACAAATCTAATGTAAAACTGGCAGATATTTCCGAAACGTGAGCAATATTTTGAATGACGAATTCGATGGTCACAACGGTGGCCGTCTTTTTTGAAGGGACCATGTTCTTATTGTAGCCCTCTTCGAAGAGTCTCTCCAGAACCAATTGCGACATGTTGTCATAGTCGGTGTCGCTGCAAAAAAAGATCATGTAATATACATAATTGGCTCTCACATGTCACAGTTGTTGAAACTCGTTGGAACGTAGGTTGACGCATGACCTAGTCCCCAAATGACTGTGAACAAATTTATGGCCGATGCGTTCATCAGGACTGCATTTCACTGGAAAAATTAGTATCTTTTCGTAGAATAAATCATAAAATTTAAAAATATTATGATTTGTTAAAAATCACTTTTCCTGGCGGGACCTATTTTCCAGGTATGTTTTAGCTGTGTTTTTAGCGCGGTTAATGGGTCCCGCCACTAAAAAAATGTGGCATTTTTAGCAAACCATAGGTAGGACGAGATTTTAAGGAAATGTGAGACCTGGATAGCAACATCGATGAATAGAAAACGAGGTGGGGGATTTTGATGAATGACCGTGTGTCCAATAAGGTCTCTCCTTTCATAAAAACTACTCTTAGGGCCCGCGAGAGAGGACCACTCGTCGACTTTGTTTAGCGACAAACACACAAATTAAAATTAGAGAGAGTATATATTCTTTTATGGAAGTTCATGGGGAGAAAAGTTTCCAAGATGTGGGAATATTGAGGTGAGGGCCTGGGATATTAAACCAGGAAGATTGGACTCTGACAATTCAATTTTCGTATACGACACCCTCAATTTCGAGAAATTTTCACTAGGCCAGGTGGAATTTTTGGAAAAATGGGATCAGTTTGAAGAAGAATATGATTATGGATCGAGAAGAGCTTAAGAGAAGCCTGCCGTGCGGCAAAATTTGAATTGATGTAACCTAATTTCTAACCGAAAAACGTCCTCTATGAATATTCAAATAATCACAAGCGGCCCAGTGTATCTTGGCTCCGTAAACAGCACTTCAGCAGGTAAACTTTAGAATTTTTCTCAAGGAAACAAGAAAATTGTGTGCTATGCTTGCAGAATTAGCAATCTGCTGTTAGTGACATCTCGGTCTATTTCAAACTTTTCTGAGGTCAGATTCATTGAAAGAAATGTCCTTCATTAAACCTGCTTCATCACTTTTTGTTTACTGTACCCGTAGACAATTAGCGGTGTTCGGCAAGAGGGGATACTCACACGTCGCAGCGCAAAGACCCATTTTTCAGGAAGGGGACACTAATTGTCACACTAACGGCCACTCAAATAGCCACAGATAGAGACAACGAGGCGCTTGTCGTCGTCGTCCAGAATTCTGGTTCTTCTTCCTTTCACACAATGACGCCCGGCATCCCACCTTTTGGCTGGCAAAGATGCATATATTCGTGAGCTTTGTTTGGTCTTTATTTTCAGAGTGCAGCAGAGCGGAAGAAGAAGAGTTTTGAGGTAAAAAAAGTTGAAGCTGCAAAAGTTGCAGCATTTCTACGAGATTACATTTATTGCTTTAAATTTCTTAAAATTTGGGTCTGCACGCGTTTCATGCTGTATTTAGTTTCATTTTGGTCAGTTTTATAACCTGCAGGGCTGGGCAATTTTTCTGCTTTATAGTCCTTGTCAGAGAGACCGTTCCCAGCTTTTAGACCTTTAATTGTTCTGCCCGTGTAAATTATTCATTTTGTTATTGGGAAAAACGATTTTCTTCTTGAAAACATTGTCCATTTTTAGAATTTGATGCTTATAAACAGCGGTAATGTCATATGCATGCTTCTATTGTAAGACATGACTTCAAGACTCTTGTTTACTGTAGTCTTGACCTCTGAGCGAAACTAGACCAAAAATTGTAGTCTAACCAAGAAAAGTACAGCGAGGCCTCGGTTTCTGTCTCGATTCCCGGCACAAATTTTTGTACCAGTGCCGACCTGGTGCAATTGTTGGCAGCGCACAGCCCCTCCTCCCCCTTGAATATCAGCACTCTCTCATTCAATACCCTGGCAGTTTCCAGGGCAGTGTGCACGGTTTATATCCACCGCACCTGGACCTTTAATCGCCTAATCTTGACTCCAATCCCCAGCCTCTCAGCTGCCAAAGCAATCAAGTATCTACTGTATTCCAGGTGGTCAGTCAAGCCGCTGCTACTGAGTCGACATGGATCGGAAGACGCCAGAGGGTTCTGTTACTGATGAGAAGGCTCCAGGTTGGGTCTTTACTTTGGACGAACGTTGGCGGAACTGGTTTTCAGCAAACGGGACAGTGTCCTTTTAGAGAGGCAGATCCTGAAAACAGGCACTATCTTGATCGCCGCTGTTCGTTCTGTTCTGTGTTTTGCACAGATAATCTTCAGTAGTTGAGACATTCAATCTAGTTAACGTAAACTTGACAAGGTGAATATTCGAATTTTCAGAAGCCGCCGAAGCTCATGGAAGCGACGAGCATTACCAAAGCACCATGCCAGATGTCTTCTTCAATGACCCGACGGTAATCTAAACAGATACTACTCTGGTACAGTAATCTTCTTCCAGAGACCTAAGATGAGCGACAAGGATGAGCTTAACCTCATTGCTGCCAAGCACTATGTCCACTTCTGCCTGTTCGACGGTCAGGCCTTTCCTTCGGTCTCGGACCTGGCCAAGATTCTGGAAGCTCAAGACACTACCAAAAACCCGAATGCGCTGAGAGGAGTCGCCCCCCACTTTACTTGCCGCGAGCTGGACAACGTCTACCATGCCATCAAGAAGGCCAAGGACAGTCCGTTGCGTGGAAAAGATCCGTCTCTTCTTCGGTATCGAAATTTTAAACTTTTTAATAAATCAAATTTTTCAGAGCCATTAACGAGATCCGTGACCGTCTCCTGAACCCTGACCGCACTCCTCTTCAGGGTTAAACAAAACTCGTTCTAATCTTCGCTGGCTGAAGTACTTGCGTGATACTCTACCGTGATTGTTTTTTGTAGCAGTGCCCTGGATCTCTCTCAATAAACATGTTGTGTGAAAGTGACCCAAAGATTCAAAGAGGAACAGGAGCTGATCAAGGTTACAATGTCCACCAAGGAGTGTCAAGGTCTCGTCCCATTCGAACCGGCTTCGCCTTTTTATGAGCTGTTTTTGTTGTCTCTGAGAATGCGCAGGTGCGTTCGGGTAGGTCGAATGGCCCCAACAGTTGTCGCTTTCTACGTCTGCGCAAACAAAACATGGATTGGAAATACCTCTTTTGCAAATATCATTAATTGAGAAACAAATTAGAGTGTTAGCGGCAAAACGAAGTTGTGCAACAAATCTGAACATATATTGATTTATACTGTTTGACCCTTCCTCTCCCCAACATCTGACTCCTGTAAACAATCCTCTTCCCGCTACTTTCAGTTTCCCTTTGCGATTTTTTCAGCATTTCTTCTCAAAAAGGCTTTGCAGGCTTTTCTACGTGAAGTCTTATTCTTGTAACGTTTTCAACATGACCATGGCTTGGTTCTCCTCATTCGAATCAAGAACATGATCATTTCATAGTGGTTATGTCTTTCCTCAATCTGGGAAAGAAGAGAACGGAACAAATGTTAGATGTTTCCGTTTGTTATTTTTCTTGCCGGCCCTTGAATAAGGTCTACGAACAATGTTTTTCCATTTCATGCTGTTTATAGAAAAGTAATTTTAAGAGGTAAATAAATTAATACGATGAAATAGTAAAAATTATCCACATGGACAGTCCACATTTGTTTTTGTCTCTGAGGAAGGTCGAATGTCCATAACAGGTGTCACTTTCTCGGTCGTCTCAACAAACATGGATAGGAAATAGTTTATGTTGAACAGTGTGTATTATATACAGGGCACTATTCTTCTGAAAGCGTTTAAGAAAATAACTTAAAAGGAGGTCTCCCGAAAGGGTGGACCTTCACTGGAGGAAGGGGTGTACGGATCGTCACCGTCTTGGCTGGTACCAGCACGCTGTTCCCGAGAATATTCACCCGTAAGTTTTTTCCTAAAACGTCATGTTATTCATAAAACTTGAGCGAGAAATCTTTACGCATAGCTAATTCACAAGACCAGTACAATGAAAACTATTGTATTGGCGGTCTGTGAATCAGTATGGGAAAGACGCATCCCTCATGCAAACAGGCTGAGGGCTAAGAAGCTCATGCAAATTAAGGAAAACATACTCATCGTCGAACCAGAGACTTTCAAACTGGCTGATGAAGTTGAGTATTTTGGACCTGGAAAGCGTGTTAGTGGTGAGTTGGGAAAAGTCGTGTTATGCATTCCGTTTGAAATTTCAAATACCAACCTGAGATCTTCGTTATACATTGCCTGACTCAGCTCTCCTTTGATAATATGAGCTTCGTCTCTCATCAACTGACGTTCCCGCTTGATCTCAGCCAGTAAGTTTTGAATTATTTCGACATTGTTGTCATCATTGTCCTGATTCATAATGTCCTGAAATTAAAGCATCTTTTCAAAATTGCAATAGGTATATTTTTGTATCTTTATATTTTTGTTACGCAAATAGCTTTCTCACTCGCTAACAAATTAACTACAGGCAGTTTTTCCAAACGAGCAAATGAACAGTCTAATTGTGAGAAACAGGAAGTAAAAAGGCTTGAACTTTCCAAATTTTTCATTTCTCAAGGCAGTTTACGTACAATTTTTCAAGGGGTATAATTATGTTGTTCGCTGCCGGTAGGAAAGACTCCGGGAAATGCAAAAGGTTCCTAATATCTCTATTCCCAAGCCCTTCTCAGTCTGGTATTCAGGCAAAGTCCAAATTTGTTTCTTAAAAAATCGCCTGGGAAACAGGCTACATCTCTGACAAAATCACTCTTCCAGGGATTGTCATAGAGGAAACCGAAATTTTCGGTTACTTTTTTACGAATGCGCAATAAACTGCTTACCGGCTATTAAGACTTACCTCCAGCTCGTTGATTTTCCTTTTTAGTCTCTGTGTCAATTGTCTCAGGTGATCATACCGTTTGTCGATGTACTGGAGACGATCTTGGAACTGGAAACAACAAATTAGCTTTACCTCCTTAAAACACGTGCACCTGTTGCGGTTTGTGTACTTTGATAACAGCGCGACACGGATGAGGCTCTACAGCCTCGTCGTAAATGGCATCTTCCCAGCCCATGGGAAGCAAGTATTCTTCCAAAGAAAACATATTAAAAAGGTCAGAGAATGAGTGGGCGAGTTGGGTCAGCTGAGAATATTTCAGAAAAGGCCTGCTGTCATAGATCAAGAAGGCGGCGTGAGGCTTAACGGGCAGAAGTGTCGCGAATTTTGTGAGACCAGTGAGGGAAAAAGAGGACCCAAATTAGGCATTTTGGCTGCTCGAAAACAGGAAAAACTCGGCCTCTGTTTTCAGAAACAAGCGCCTGTTTAATGACAGAGATTTGTTAGACACGACACGAATTTTTCACATATATTTCTCCTGGGAGGAAGAAGGACGTTCTTCTGGCCAAGGCAAATTTGATCAACACCTATAAAAAGAGCCTTTTCATGACGGACAAGTGACATCTTCAAGAGTGGAACGGAGAAAAGTTGAGGCTTGAATTCCGCGAGGAGTAGCTTAAGGATATTGAGATGGGGACAAAGAGCAAAGTTGAATCTGGAGAGAGGACTTGAAAAATTGAATTTGATTACCAAATGGCGCCATGATGAAGGGCATGATTTTTGAACAAAATAATGTTTTTTTCGGAGGCCGTGTTCTATTTAAGCGACAGGCGTTCGGAGGCAATCCAAAGCAGAACAATAGTGCTCAATTGGGGATAGCCAAGACCACAATGCAACGTCCTTTTGATAAATTAGTCATGTCTGAAGTCGTCCTCTGCCCGAATTTTCGACTGTTTGTCATTAAAAATGTTGCAAATTGGCGCGACTGAAAAAGACAAAAGAAAAATCAGGCTTGGAGTAAACGAAACCGAATAGAAGACGGGTTATCGTCCTCTCCCAAAATGGTCGTTTCGGGAGACAAAAGTGAGTTATGAGAACATTTGAGACACTCTGTTTTGTTTGAACCGCGACTGTGTGTCGCCGAGTTGAAAAATGATGACTTCCTTCTAGGGCCTCACACTCTCTTCATCAGCTGCTTCTTGGAGAAATCCGAGATGTGTAAATTGGTAAAGTGTGGAAGTGACCCTCTAGAGGAATCTCTGCTTTTTGTGACATCAATGAGGCGCAAGAACATCGCTGATTGGGAAGAAAGAGCCACATCTTAGATTTTTTTTGAGTGTTTTGAACTATGAGTTTCATGAAGTTGATTGTTTACGGCTTACGGTTTACGGCAAAGCTTGATTTTGTAACACAAGATAAGAGCACTACTAAAGTATCGTACTGCAAGTGAGTTTTTTACAATCTTGGAAAATAGGTTAAAGAAAAATGTATGAGAATCATGCCATATCTAAACAAGACCGACATATTTGTACAGGCAGTTTTTCGCAAACCTTGCAAATAACTGATAATCTGTCAGTAGGTATAATGTTAATTTTAAAAACTTGGGCTAATTGGGTGTAAATTTTCATCAGAGAATCGTGTCGATGCTTTTTCAGTAGTTTTCTAGTGCAACTGGTTCACAAATTTACATCCCAGTAATTTTCTTGTGCAAATGATTCAATAAAGGACTTCCCGTATATTCCGGTGCAAAACGTGAGTTTCCAATGATTTCCAATCAAATAGTCCGTTAAGTAAATTTTACTAAAGAGCAGCCTTTAGTTTTTTTACTCTTTTGTTCCTTTGCCGGGCTGGGATGACGCTCTACTTATCAACTATTCTTTTGAAAGGACTCACCTCAGGCATGGTGATCATCTACTCCGCATAGCAGTTGTCCGTCGCTTCTGAAAGTTATTACAAAATGCGTGTAAATCTGCAAAATTTGAGCGAAAATGTGATAATGTGCGGATAACAATTGCCGAAATCAAGGACTGGAACATGCGGTTCGGAACATTACACCGAAAGCCGCAAGAAGAGCTCCCTCTACTATTCTTTACAATAGGGCCGCCAGCTGCGTAATTTTTTGCTTTTGCAGCTAATGAGAATTTATGACATGACGGACGAGAGAGAGAGAGAGAGAGAGAGAGAGAGAGAGAGAGAGAGAGAGAGAGAGAGAGAGAGAGAGAGAGAGAGAGAGAGAGAGAGAGAGAGAATTCTATTGGAGCAGGACATTCATTATTCAAAAATTTGACACAGCCGTCAAAAGAGCTGATGACGTGGGAAAGGAAGAGGATTATTTTGGAATATCGGTGTATCGGAAATTGTGCCGACTGGTCATTTTCGATGCATAAGAGAGGCTAAGAATGGTTTCAGTGAGGACGAAGAAGTCTCCGGAGAGATGCTCTGCCCTAATGGCCGGCTAATATCAAAGACCTGTTGTTATGAGCCCGCTTTGGGAAATCGGATGCCACTAACACGCGAGGGTGTCGAAGAACGGAAGCCTGGCTCCGGGCAAGTAAGCAGGATCGGCCCCGGTTACTATTGCCCCCTCTACTAATTGTGTTCCTATTGAACTCTGGAATCGAGTTGGAACATCCAAGATGGAGAGTGGAACGGCCAGATGATGCCAGGCTCATGTGACTGATGCTGTACTCTTTTTTTCACATCTTACGCAAAAATTGGGTGGCGAATTAGTGTCAGACATCAGATGATGGCCGGAGCGGAGAGCCACAAACAATTGCCTGCACTCGTGTTTTGCTGAATCGGATAAAGTCGGGGATTGTCTACTGACTTCTACAATAAAAGTCATACAGCTTCACGTTTTAGCGGATCGCAACTTATCCCACTTAAACTCGATAGTTTCCACTTAAAATTTAGTTTATGCATTATGATCAGAACCGAAATAACCTTAGATATTGATAGGATCCTCTCCAATTCTGCACGATTCTTTCTGCAAGAAAACCCCTAAAATTCGTGATTCCAGGAACATTTTATAAAAGTGGCAAATTTCTAGTTAATAGCGTATACATTCGATTCTTAGAGAATCAAATTGTAACATGGGAATGTCGAGTTTTTCTACCTTAAGGGACGCATAGAGTTCGTGGATCACCCACCATAAGCTGATAAGAAACACCTTATCCTGTAGTGGTTACTTGTAGTATGTAGTTTTTGGATTGCTTTGTATAAACAATGGAGAATATTGGGAAACAAAGTCTACTGGGTAAAAACGGCATATTTGTTAAGTAAAACGGTCATTTAAGAACCCACTGCTAACGAGTCAACCTGAGACAAATAAGTACGATATGCCTAATATTTGAAATTGGTTTTTGGTCCGATCTTCTAAAATTAAGTTGTTTCAAACTCTGGAAATTTGCTCAATTTTGGGTAGACAGACTACTTTACCATTGGAACTTGTGTTATTATAGATAAGGACGTTGACCGAGTCTTCGCTACTATCTAATCGAGGAAGTGGCAATCGTTCCATCGTTCATTTTGACCCATTCTACCCATTATTTTTTCCCCGCACAAAAAATCAACACTTCAGATGAAACTATTCGTAGTTGTACTGTTAGTAACTCTAATAAATGCCGCCAACATTCTGTTCCTCAACACTTGGCAGTCTAAAAGTCACGGCCGGACAATGATGTATCTTGCAGAAGAGTGAGTTTTTAAACCTCGAACATCATCGCCGCCCAAGAGTCAAAAATTCCGGGGCGACAAATTTGTTTTCACGCGCCCACTGACCCTTGGGAAGGGAGAAATGCCGGACGTCAGTCATGTTGGTTACTCGCGTAAAACGGACAAGAAATGAGAGCACGGATTTGAAAATGTCTAGACGTATTGTTTGCCTATTTTGGAGAGTCGTGAGAGCGAAAAAAGTTGCAAAAAATGGCATCTTTGATGCAATACTTTAATAGAAGAAAACTTTCAGTTTCTAGGTTGTACAATGGAAAAGTTGCCAGAAGAGGCGCGGGGAATAACTACTGAAAGTCAAGCGATAGAGGGCGCATTGGGTGTGATTTGTATAAAACTGCCTTCTAAAATCCTCAGGGACAGGCTGTCCACACGCCAGCTGCGGGGATCCGCATCGGTGCACCCGAAATGACTCGGAAAATCTAGACCTCAGGTTTTTGGTTCGAGGATCGGTATACAAGGCAGCAGAATTAAAGCCAATCTTTCAACGGGAAAAGGATAAAAATACGAGACGGGGGTCATGATCCCATGCTGCAGAACTAAGAATCTTCTCAGGAAGCTTTTAAGCACTCAGGAAGTATCAGAAGCACCCACATAGTGTGGCCCTATCCAGTTACCAAAAGAAGAGGTGCTTATAATGGCCACCAGAGAGAGAGAGGATATGGCGGTGTGTGTGGCCTCCTGCGGGAATCATCCGCGATTGACACAAGTCATCCAAGTGTGTGTGAACGAGAGACTGAGAGGAGAAGAGGGTGATGAGTTAGGAGCTGATTTTGAAAAGCCACGCACACATACGGCAAATAGGCGTGAGCGATAAATCCGTTTAGGAGATTCACTGGCAGGAGCACAAAATACTCGATGCGCGGCAGGCGTGGGAACCTTGCATAAAATGTAGGTTGGCAGTTCAAAAAGGTGCTTTTTGACCTTCAAACCGGATGCCTTTCAGAATTTGTTTTTTGGAATTTTCACTTGTGGAAAGGATAGCCGGCCGCGCGAGTGAGTAGGCAATAGCGCCCATTTGAGAGGCCCAGCTTCACGAAAGACATGAAAACGCTGAATTACTCTGACATCTGCGCGCACACACAGCCTGCGGAACTTCCAAAAGTAGCGATTAATCACGACAACGACGGAAGCCGCGATTGGCGGTCCAACTTGAGAAGATATACGGCCGTAAAAAGGCCCGTCGACGCGGGGTTTGTGCCTTGAGGAGCAAGAAATTCGTTAAAAATTGACTGCGATTATTTTCAGACTGGTTCGGAGAGGGCACAATGTGACGATGTACAGTCAAGTAATGGCCCCAATTGGATCTATGGGAAAGGGAGTGACGGCTTTGGAGAGTCGACTACCAGGTTTGTCAGATGGGAAAAGAGACTGAATGACTGCTAGTTCCGCGCTAAGAATCTGTCAACCCTGCGCCGCTGGGAACGATTTACAACTTTGGGCTCTCTGACAAGTGAGACTCTCTGATGCAGGAAACAAAGAGAGCTAGAAATGAAATACTTCCTCGGTCCAAGCAGATCATAATCTTTCAGCTGACGTTCAATTTGGTGATCCGGCCATGGTCAGCAAAATTTTCTGGTTCCAGGAGATGAGTCCCCTGATTTTCGAGGATCCTCACGATATCAGCTACCAGTATTTGAATGCACTTAAAAATGATGGTAAGTTGCTTTAAAAAAGCAAAAAGCAAAAAAGAAAAAAATCCTTGCCAAATTCGAGGAGGATGCAGCTGACTGAGAAAGTTGTGTAAACAAAAGCTCACACACATGTGATTGACACTTGCAGAAAACCTGCTTCATATTCTGAGGACTCCCTTTGATATGGCCCTCATGGATGAAATGTTTGCTCCGGCGCAGGCGGCAATTTCTTTGAAGCTGAAAGAAAGTCATGGAACAAAGTTTGGCATGTTTTCAACTACAGGTATGCAACTACAGGTATCACCTTGGAGGACCTGAAAATGGGAGAAAAGGCATGGATGTTCTTTTTCTGGTATTTGAGATCTTCAGCGATTAAAACATAAACTTGTGTCCAAATTCAAGTTTTCAGATCTATTTGGCTACTCTTCTAGTCACAGATCTCTGTCTAGAAATCCCGCAACATTCCCATCGTAGGTTGACTTTTCAGTTATCACTCTTTTTTTCAGAGCCTATACCAAGGGCTACGCAGTCTACGGTACTCTGCCGGAAAGGTTTTATACTCGATTGATCAATTCCATCGAGGCTTTTCTGGAAAACATCATGTTTAACTGGCTGTGCAATAGGCATTTTGTTCGGGCTGGTGCTGTTCTGGGAGTGGAGAGCTCCATGGCAGCGTTGTATGATAACAACTTGATAACTTTCACCGACTATCCGACAAGATATGGAGCAGCAGTTCCCAGAGCAATGAACTATGTCAGTGTGTCGGAACACTGTGAGAGTGAGTTAAAGGCCTAGGAACCGCATATCAGGACTTCTTTAACGCTTTAAAGGCCAAATTTTAGTCAACTTACGTCACTTGCATAGCCTTAACTATCTTGAAACGCATTCTAGCCTACAAAATAAAGCGACAGTATAACTATTGTGAACGTGTGCCGAAGTTGGTGCGCAGCATGTAAAAAACTGGCGTGAAACGCAAGAATTTTGGTAAAGTCGAGATTTTTTATGTTTTTTTTTCTCAATTATTTTGCACTTCGTAGTGTTCATTGTAAAGAGCACGTCAACAATAGTTGGATTAGAGCAAAACTGAAAGATAACGGGAAAAAATTGACTTGAAACTTTTTGCATTTGTGCGCAAAACACGAGTTTTTATGTATTCCGTTGATGTTTCTATGCTCTTTCGTGTTCAGTCGTTTGATAATCGATGTAACGTCCGCTTTGAAGTAAAATCTCGGAAGAAAATCACAAAAATGGACATAAACCGCATTTTTTGATGATTTTTGCAATGCCTGAATGGCCGCGCAAAGTGCGGGAGATTCGCCCGCCAAATTTTGTAGCTACACTGCCGCTTTAAAGTCTCGCAATTGGCAGCTTGGGGAGCTTTAAAGATCATGTGTTTCAGAATCCGGTCCACTTAAAGATGACCTTAAGGCTTTTGTCGAAGATCCGACTTCGAAAGGAACCATCTACGTCGCTTTTGGCTCAATCGTCAACTGGCAAGCTGGTCCTCCTCATGTGATAAAAACTTTTGTGAACGTTTTCAACAGACTCTCGGATTACCGCGTTATTTGGAGCTATACTGGTCCCGAAGTGAGTTTTAAATATATCTACCGTATTTGGTGTTCCTATTTTCTGGAACAGCAATAGACTAATCCGGACTAAGGGATATTTTATTCAAAATAGTGTACACTGGAAAATGTCAGCGTCAAAATTACTGTCATAACTTGTTTTGAAGTTAGATATGGACTTTTTGCAGGTTCAGGTGTCAAATGTTATTGGGAGCAAACGTTCACTTTCTCACGGGATTTGAAAAAAAGTAGCTTTCAGCTGCACAATGCATCATCGAATATTCTCCCGTTGAAATGGGCTCCGCAGAATGACATACTGGCTCACCCAAAGACTGTACTTTTCTTTACCCACGGAGGGCTAAAGAGTCTAAGGGAAGGAATTTGCAGCAACACACCGCTCCTTTTCTTGCCCTTCTTTGCTGATCAAGCTAAAAATGCCGCTTATGCAATTCAAATGCAGCTGGCTGAAGCTATTTACAAAGGAGTAGGCAAGACGAAGAAATCTGAAAATACTAAGTTTTCAGAACATTGAGGAAGAGGAACTCTACAAGCAGATGACGAAGGCACTTCAAAATCCGGAACTTAAGAAGAGCGTGTCAAAATACGCCTCACACTTTACCGACAACCCTATGCATGCTTTAGAACTGGGTGCCTTCTGGGCTGAGAAGGTAATCCGACAGGGAAGTCTGCCCTTTTCAAGGATTCGCGGAAGAGATCTCAGCTGGCTAGACTATTTCCATATAGAGTCATTGACTACAATTTTTGCTCTGTTGTACATTATGTCATAAACGTTTACGGGTTTTTCATATATAACTGTGTCGAAAAAACCGTTGAGGAATGACTGAGATAATTGAGTAATTTTGTGAATTTTGTAGCAGATTTTTGTATTTTCAACCCTGAAACCAATTTTTTAAGTCCTAATTGTGCTCAATCGATTCGACACTAACTTCTGCATCAGTTTTGTGTATTCAGGCAAAAACTTGAAGAAAATCTCAGTAGAAAACGTGAAATTGTATGGGATACATGTTTATTCCCTCGTATGAAAATATGACAGTTTCTATTCCAGCTATTCTAAAGCACCGTCGTGTAGACCCGTAGTTTTTACAAATGATCACAGGTTCCTAGAAGTATTTTACATCGGCTGAATAGGGCGGAGGCGGCTCGAAGGGCGAAAAAATAGGATGCGCCGTGTCTTCAAAATACGTCTGCCGCATCACGTTGAAATGATCGTCTGAAAAGTACAACTAATTGGGTTGTTTGGCAAAGATCAGACCTTTCTCGCTACCGACTTTCTTACTAATGACATTGTCGCGGAAGTGGTCGTTCGAGTAATTGCAATCTTAGTCACGCAAAATGAAAAAAACTCACTGTCTATCGTGATGATCGTCTCCGTTCGCATATTTACAGCTTCCGCATATGGAGGTGCCGGCTGATCAGAATTTGGGGCTGGTGGCAGTCGTAAAGGGCCTATATATAACAAAATTTGTACGAGAAAGTGCCAGAAAAACCCACTTTCAAAGGCTGGCGGATTAGGATATCCCATTCTACGGAGCCGTTCTTCACGTTCCCGTGTCTCTTTACTAAAAAGAGCCTTGAGTCAATAAAAATTGCGTCAAACTCACATTTTATTGTACATACAGAAGGCGGTGAGAAGAATCAAAGCCGGTAAAAACATGAAAATAAGGTAGGAGGCAGCATCCATTGACTGAAAATTGTCAAATTCGAGGTGTTCGAGTGGAAGTGAAGGAGACATTGTGTGAGCACAAAATTTAATATGTATAAGTTTAAAGGACACAGCTGAGGAACGCCGTCATGACGCGCAGGTCTCAATTATTATGGTTATCAGGTCGGGGGGCGTGTAATTTTTAAAGAGACACATAAACTCACATTTGCGCCAGTTGGAGGCATGCCGTACTGCATTTGATTTAATGCGTTAAGATGAGCCAGTTTGCCTACCAGTACGCGCGCCAACTGAATCAAGGGGGAAGAATTTAAGCTTAATTAAATGTCGGATTATGAGTAAGCTCCTCTAATCTTTTTCTACTATCCTTCCCACCCCATGAAATAAAGGTCATGGTCAGGAACTGAATGGGCTTCTGACACGAGTGTTTGTGGCCAGGCAGCTTTTGTCGAGAGCTTTCCAGGAGGATTTGACTTTTCTCGGTGGGATGAGCTTTGACGCCAGGAGAGAAAACAAAAATTGCATATTATTTTGAATGGGTCTAGACACGGAAAGTGTAGCGACACCACAAAAAGCACAACTGATGTCAAAAAGGAAGTTTGCAGGTGGTACAGAAAATCAAAATCACCTGCCAGTTTGACGTTCCGAGATGTGTTCGTTCTTGCTACGCTTAAAAAAGCACGTCTCAGACCTGCTAGAGCACACTATGACTATTTATATTTTTTGTTTTCACCCGGCTAAATGAGAGAATCCAAGCCGTGTGATTTACTATATTTAAAAACAACAACATTTAACTGTGGATCTGTGGGGGCACGGGTAAACATCCTAGAGTTGTTAGCAGGTCTGAGGGCTAATTGGTAAAGGTTGTTTTTGCTCTGATTTGTACTATAACTCACGCACTATGCATTCAGCAAAAAGGAGGAAAAGCTCAAAGGTCCGAACCCCGCGACAAATTGCGTGGCATAGAAGTTGAATTACTGTTTGTGTGTCATTTCCCACCCTTAGAAAACGAACATAATTGGCGGTAATTAAGGAAAATTTGCTGACTTCAACGAAGTGATCTGATGGATTGCGAACTTAATAAAGCAGACCGCCCGCAGGGTCCTGGCTAGCCTATGAATAATTGGAAGTTTTAATTATGACTGACGGAAAAGGGGCTGAAACTCTGGGGGAACTTTATATGGGACTGGGAATGGATACAAGCCGAAGAATATAACCTTTGAGTGGGATGAGAAGAAATATGTTGATTATCAAGCATTGAAGGAAGGGCGAAGCTCTGATGAGCAGTCATTATTTGGAAAAGAGCTGATCACAGCTTTTTCATTCTTAATCATCCCGAGCTTAATTGCGTAGGGGGAACTTAAAAAAAGTGCTTCATCCGGGTTCTTAAGAATAATGCTGCATGGCAGTGTATGCCCGTTTTTGTCGCTGCTCCAGGGAAACGGAAGCTGTGTTTATGTTCTCTGCCTACGAGAAACACCAAAACAAGCATCGCATTTTTAGAAAAGGGTGGAAGAGAAGGTTTTGGGAGATGCGTAAGGGGGAGATGCTTCTATTTGCAGAGTGCTCTATGGAGCAATTATCAAAAACAGAGGCAACGAACCGCAACGGATGTTGATTTTACGCTCTGTCTGCGTTCTTCAAGACACTGAGCTATTTCAATGGGTGTAGGTCAATAGGATTAGACGAGTATAGTTCTTGCTTACTTTTGAAAGGACGGAAGATTAAAACGGATCTTTCAGTAGACGGACTGAAAAGTCTACTGAGTAGACTACTGTCGTTACATTAATGAATATGGGAAACGAAAATATAGGAAAAATGATAAGTGGTAAACTATATTTTTGAATGGTGTACTGATAAGAGTACAGTATAAGAACATCAAGAAACTTGGGAAGAGTGCAAGAAAAACTAAGCTTTAAGGTAGAAATTTGAAGTCAAGCACTTGACCTCCGGAGTGCTTGCCATTTCGGATTGTACCTAATCCGGTCAAAATAGCTTCAAAGTATGTAAAAAGTGCAAGATAAGGGTAAACACTATAGCAGAAACATTATTTTGGACTTTACAGAGACTAGACAGGAAATTGAGGACATCTGAAAACTGTGGGATGATCAATTTTCGGAGAAGAGCTTACTGAAGAGCAGTAGGCAGTCAATTTGTTAGCTAAGATCAGAAACTATGACTCTACAAACTCCATTAGTTGGTGAGTGAAAAATCGCCACTTCAGCTGGACTGCACCAGCAAACTAAGAAGAAAGAAAGCAGGTGAAAACTATATGAAGGACAGTTTCGGCGAAAGGTGGTTGTAGAAAAGGAAATCTAGTGATGTGATCAGGTGATTCAGGTGGAATAGGCGTAATTGCCCGCCTAACAGTCATTCTCTCGACTGTGAACACGCCTTTCGAGGAAAGAAACAGTTTCTAATGAGCGGCTTTCTGGACTCGTGTTTTGACGATCAGAGAAATATGAAAGAAAAATTCGTACAAGCACGGCATAAATATTATTTTATAGACCCTTTAATGTACACCTTTGGTCCGGCGAGAGTGGGTGTGATCTTAGTAGCCGGCCATCTTGTCGCGATCAGGAATCAAAGGCTGATAGCCGGCGTCTGTCAAATGAATGGCGGGACTATGAGACTCATCAGGACGACAATTCTGTTCTCCGACCAGGCAAAGAATCGTCTCAATCTGCTTTCGGAGATCAGCTCCTGATGTCAGGAAGGCGACCTGAAAACGTACGTGTTTTAAAGTGATTGAGTTTGTTAAGAATTTTCGCTGAGCTACGTCAAAACATTAAGGGTTCCTATCCTGTTTTCAAAGTCTTAATATTCTACCTCATCACCACGGTATCCAATAACCGGAGTAAGATATGTCCTCGGAGCTTTACCCGGCTGAAGAACGTTGATCATTTCCGGGTCATTGTTCCCGTTGAAAATGTACGAAGTCGGACGATTGAAAGAGCTGATGGCATTGTTGTAGAAGAACCCGAGACGGGAATAGAAGCGTGAACCAAATCTGAATACTAATGTTTTGAGATTTTGTGAAAAACACACGTGTCTCCAAGCGAAGAACTGACAGAAACGCCACGTCCAAATTCATCTGCTACGATTACTGTGGAAAAGTCTGGAACGTCGTAATCTTCCTAAACTGGTTTTGTTTTCAAAAAGAGCGAAAACTTACATAAACGGCCCTTTCACCGGCCTCCATTTTCTGTACCAGCTGTGTCACATATGCTTCCTTGAACAGTTCCGGAGCTGTGTGATTACTGGCGTCAACATCATAGTCACCGATATTTTTGATCTCCCGATATGCTATTGGGTAGATTACATGCATCGGCATGTCAGTATCTTAAAAAAGTTAATGTAAGAGAAATGCCAATGTTCTTGATATTTTGTTTTTCCTTTAATTTAAGCTCAATTAAATACATTACCGTATCTACTAGACAGAAATGGCAACATTACAGAGCGTGATTAAACAGTTTAGTCATCTTTTGAATCGAATAAGTTCCTCCAAAATATACTTATGGTGTGTATTCCAAGGACTTTGAACAGTGTTATGTAAATATTCTTAAACCCACCTTTAGTAGCTAGAAGAGCCACAGCTGCCACTCCAAAAGCTGACGGTGCTCCAGAGCCACAGACTCGAAACTCTCCAAGACTGATACATTCTCCTAGAGTTTTTCTGACGGCGTAGTCTATCATGTCGTTGTGGGTAACGTAACCACCTAGAACGTATTATCGTGCCTGTTTTCTTCAAAACATACCAGTTTCTTCCATTTCGGTTACAATCTGGTCAGCAAATGGACTCTGGTTAAAGTAATTATGATCAATTTCGAGACCAAGAATTTCGGACAAGGTTTGGCTGTATTTCGAACAATACATTCTGTCACCTTGTTTGTACACGTTATTGGTCGTGCCGTTCACAAAATGCTTCCTGGATTTTTCTTTTTGGATATTTCTTTCAGACCAAGTCACCTGGCCAAGTAGTCATTGACAATCATGTCGCGATGTTTTTGTAGAGCGGTGGCCAGTGACTCATCCACATAAATACCGGAGCTGAGTGCAAGGATGCATTAGAAAGTAGAGGAGAGTACTCACTCGCAAAGAGCAATCGTCGGCTGAGCCAGTTCGGCAAGACTGAATTTCCCGGAGGAAGTTGAATACAGGGTATGGATGCCGGGAAGGAAGCTGGGAGTACCGACTGACGTGATTCCAACACCCATTTCGTCCGTCTTGTTGATGTAGTAATCAAAATTGGTCTGGTAGGACGATGTTTCTCTAAAAGGAGCGTAGAAAATACAAAAGAAAAGGTACCTTGCATCGACGACAACAGCCTTTCCAGGAATCCCCATCAAGGCATAGAAGCCTCCTCCTAGACCAGTATTATGAGGATGGGCAGCTGAAAGGCAGAAAAGAGCAGCGATGGCAGCGTCTTGAGCATTACCACCACGGAGAAGAAGAGATCTGAATGGAATACTCATGGAAACTCGTTGAAATGTCTAAATTTTTGCTGTCTTACGAAAATTTCGGATGCTGGACCTAGGTTTCCTGTATTTAAACCAAAAAGAAAGAAGTTTTCCGAAAACGTCCAGTTTCTTAAAGTGATGTTCAGAGGGTATGTTTTTTTAACTAAACTCAGATGTTATGCTGCTTTGGATTCCAAAATATTGAAATTTTAACTTGTCGCTCCTTACAGACAGCATATTTCCAAGAAAAGTACGAATTAAGCTTCTCTAACCTTCCAATCGTTGTACATTCCGGATGATCTGTATAGATTAAAGCCTTGTGAGTGGGTTCCTCGTCCACCGCCTCCTCGGTGACACTGTTCTGCTGACTAATTGGGAAATCTGATTTATCTTGATGTTTACTTGCCCAATTGAATTCATACCTGTGACGTGGAGGCGATGAAAACGCGTAGTTTGACTCGGAGTTGTGGTAATTTCATCAACCAATTTCTTAATTTTACAAAATTAATGTTATTCAGCTGATTTACCTGTTTTGCCATTAAAAAGTAAACCAAGAGCAATACAAAAATGAAGGCGATTCCCAGCAGTGTTCCAATAAGTACCTTTACCCTGGATCCATTTCCGGCAGGATGTCTGAAAAACATACTCTGTTATGGGTCGTAATGTCCGGACCGCTAGCAGATGTCCGAAAAGTCTATAAGAGCTACACTCACTTGCGGTTGTTAACGGCCGGAGCACTCGGATCCTGATACATACCCGCAGCCTCCAAGCTGTTACCTGAAGTAGGAAGAAAACTGGGCCCTTGATGTGGACACTGAGAGCAGCGCGATCGTGCGAATGGGCTCTCAATGATCGCAATCACCGAAACTAAGCGCATGGATGGGCGGAATGAGAGAGCCGCGCGTGGTAGAATCGAGTGTGAACTACCAAAATAGATGTGAGGCAATTGGTGACGATTTCGTTATATGTACTACAAACTATTAGTCATTTCTTAATTTGGGATAAACAGCCAACATTCGCGTGCTTTTTAGCCAAAAACTGTTGGTGCAAACACTCTTTAGGAGTCTTGAAAGTTCTACGAACCTGAGCAGACTATTTTTGAATTCGTTGAATGAACGTTTTTACGCCTGTGAATAGAAAATGACAAACATGGCAGATCACTCTGAGCAAGAATAATTTAGATCAATATTCAAATTGCGACAGAATTGTAGCCGGGTAGCAAGGTAAGCTGGTCCAAATCTCTAGCTCTGTAGCAGATTTTTTGGCGGGAGTAGGACAATTGCCAAAACGTTTGACCTGTAAAAATCTTACAAAAGTTTGAGTTTTTGCTGGTTGGTCCATTTTAGCGCTCTATATGTGGTTCCCACAGTCCAATCTTTCTAAAAATTTGACACCAAAAACTCTCGTTCCATACTCACCTTCTGGAGAACTATTGTCGGCTAGGAGATACTTGTTCGGATGACATCGGAACACTTGCCGCCAGTTGCAGGAGTGGTCGTCTCTATTTGACAGCTGGCTCGAAAACATTTATGAACTGAAAAGATACGGAAATTATACAACCTCATATCTGCCATGAGACTCTCAAAAAAGACGAATTTACGACGCAGCTCCTCCTCCTAGCCCTGAACACAATGGGGGTCAAAATATCAGGCAAGTTTTGAGAACAAGAGGGAAACACATGAAGCATATATGAAAGCATCCTAGAACGGCGATCTCGCCGGTTTAAAATGCGTACTGCAAACTAGAAATCCCTCTTTTTGCAGATTTTACGACTCAGATTTCATCTAAATATTCAGAACAGTGTAAAAAGCTAAGGAATCGGAGAGCTGATAAGGCAAAAATAAATATTTTGGTGAAAAATGGGGGGTTAGTCAACAAAATTGGGCGGTGTATATGCGACTAACAATTTGTCATCAGGAGAGTGGAAATGAATCATAAGAGGAAAATTATTTTCCATCATTGATGGGACAAACTTTTGTGGCATCGAGGGTGCCCTCAGCCATTGTGTCGCTTTTATGAATCAGGCCTAAAGGATCCTGTTTACCTAGGTCCAAATGTCGTATGGTAAGAAAGCTTCATGGCTTTATCGCTATTATCAATTTGTAAAGGAAAAGCAACAGTGAAATAGCTGACCATAGAGTTTTTTGTGTTTAAATATAAGTTTAGAGATGAATTACAATTAGACCTTTACGTCAAAACAGTGGCCTTTGGAACTGACAGATGTTCACACTGGCTGCAGAAACCGTCGACTTGTACCGTTTTTGCAAGAGAGCGTGATAAAAATTTCAGCCAGCAAATAGTTATTCGTCTCAGGAGTCGATTCTTTCAGAGTTTTACGTATTCCGCTACAAACAGGACGAGGCAGCATTTGTATGGAAACAATGTTAGAAACTGACCAAAAACCCGTGACTTGATAACAATTCAAAGGAAAGAATTTGACAGGAAATGAGAAAAGAGTAACATTCTTTGAACAAGAATTTCCATATAGATCATTTCCTGCGGCGACAGTCTCTCGTCTACAATAACTAGATTTTGGTTCATTATATGATTCTCATGAATTTTTAATTACCTGAGAGTATTAGTTTAAACAGTGTTCAATGAAACCAAAAGATACAAACTTTTTAAAGGAGAAGCCATATTGAATAGTTTTGGAGTAATGTTGTGTATCATACCCGTTGCATGAAATAGGTGACTTTTTCCAGGGATGATTTTTTTCAGAATCATCGAGTGAGTTCATTGCAAATATTTCTAACCGTTACCAATGATAGCCTCGTCCATTTCAACTTTAACTGAAACCAATCTTTTAAGCTTACATTATTGGTTTTGAAATGTCAACTCCTATTCAAGCTTGAATACTAGTTCTCAATCTCTTCGGAGGCAACAAATCTAAAAATATCATTATTGGTTTTATTTCGACGGGACTCTCATTATTCGTTATCTTAATATGAACGTCCTATTTTGGCAAACATTTCCGCCGCACATACAGTTCTCGCCTCACGCGTTCCCGGATATTGTGAACATCTGCACTCGGTCACTCGCGTGTCTCCTCCTCTCCTTTTTCGACATCGTGTCTAAGACTACAGGTGTTTCATGGGAGGATCTCCTCGTCGGATACCACTTTACTTTTCCTCACTAGTTTTCAGGATTTTTCCATCCAAAATAGGAACTGAAGGTCCTATTTTCTTATGAAAAAAGTGTCCGGTCTTCATTTTGAATTCATTCGTTATAAATGAGCCATGTCGGCTGTATCAATCAACAGGGCCTCATTTTGTTTTAGGGTCACTTTTTGCCGGCCTGCTAAGTACCGTTTTCCCATGGCAGTTCGCCTTTCAGAAAGCTACACAGCCTTATGGGTTCTTAGACGACTGATAACGAGACAGAGCCCTTAGTTTCGTTTACGCGTACTCTCCAAAAACCCTATTCTCTTTCCGGTCTACAGCAATGGAAGGCTTTTATTGTTGTGCCTTATCTTGAATTGGTCTCGTGGTCGGTAGCAGATCTACAATCGCTTTCGGCATCACCATTTTGTTACCTTTAAGCCGGTCATGCCTTCTTTTTGCGAAATTCCGATCTGCGAAAAGTTGGTAATCTCGGCATCATTATCACGCCTGTTTCTGCCAAACGACTCTCAGAAAAAACCTGCATAAAATTGTGGAATGTTCGGCAAATGTAAGTGATATGGGCTTATCGCGATTCCATTGCTTAAGAGTTGTAGAACGAGGCTGATTCACCAAAGGGATTATTGACTTTTTCTTTAAAAACTTGATGACAAAATATGCTTCCCCCTTTTTATAATTTCGCGCCTCATTAATTTCTGCTTCTCATTCTCTCCACCTCCCCGTTTGTCATCAATCTTTTCTCCTTTCTCATTTCTTTTCTCAGTTAACGCTCATTTTAGGTATGTCAGCCAAAACGGAAGACAACCGCTTCACGGATACAATATCAAGAAATGTTACTGTTCAGTCAGCTATTGAGAAATTTGATGGCAAGCCCAGACCAAAATTGAGTAGTTCCAAGTCAGTGGACAAGAGCTCACCGCCCAGATCACTGTCAAGATCACAAGATGTGACCGAACCTAAGACGAATTTGGTATATTCAACTTCTCACCGACCTGTTTCCAACACAGTGGAGAAAACAAGTTCTCCTGTCAGGTCACCCCAATTACCAAGATCAAACGGTGCTCATAATTCAAACCTTTCACCTCGTCCTATACGAGCCACAACTACGAATTCTACTGATGGAAAGAGTAATCCACCCAGATCTCCTCAGTTGCCGAGGTCTCAAGTAAAGGTACCTAACCCGATCGTCATTCTTTCCCCTTCTATTCCTCCTGACTCGCCTCATCCAGAAGATTTCCCTCGGTCAGACTCTCCAATATATGCAGAAATCAAGAAGCCTCCCAAGATTGGAGACATACGTCAGAGATCCGCTGATATGGCTCCTGCAAACCGAGTTGCATCTCCGAGACCTGATGTCACTCGACCTACTTTTTCTAGCAGTTCTCGAAGTTCCGGCAGTTCTGGATCTCCGAGGACTACTCATTCTTCTCGTCATGTTTTGATTCGTACCAATACTACAGCTGTCGCTTCCCTTCAGCGCCAGGTATCTGTGGAAATAAAAGAGCCTCCGAATTCTGGAAGTGGGAACAATAGTCCCGCAATCGGTTCGAAACAGACAAATTTCAAAAAGCCTTTATTTACAGCGAAGAGACGAATGTCTGGACAGTTGAAAAATAGTCCTGTTAGCTCACTGAATTCTGGAGTTGAGCTTATTCGTTCCGTCAAGACTACGTCACCTAGAAATTCAATGATAGTTCCGAAAGTGGAAGATTCTCCAAAGCCAAGAAGAATGACCCAGCTTGTGGATACTCGTTCTACTGAAGAAAGAAGTTCTCCGGAAATGAAGCCAAGGAGATTTACACAGTTGGTAGAAATGCCGCCAGTCTGGTCTTCTGAAGATATTGTAGAGGAGAAGAGCAAGTATTTTCACAAAACTTCGACCAGAAACACTGGAAGATTTAGCAATACCTCATTGACATCGGATCAGGAAAGTTTTATACGTCCATTTGAGAATGAATGGGCTGGTGGAAATGAAAACAACGTGGTCAAGACCGTTTTTGGAGAAAGACCAAAAAAGCCGGTGACTATTAAGCCGATTCGTTCCACTGAGAGTAACCTAGTGAGTCTTTTAACCTCCCCCGACCGAGTCATAAAATAAAGGGGATCAAGTGGAGGATGGATAGCGGGTCAAGCGAAAGGATTAGGCGAGTCGGTGTCCTCGTCAGCGCACAAAAGTACAGCACCTCGCACCTATTCTTGCAGAACTTTCGCATAAACGTAGATACACAATTAAATTTAACTACATAACGTTTATATAAACTTACCCCAGAAAGTTTGATGGGTATTTTTACCTTTTGTTTCCGGTAGAAAAGACACTTTGAGTCAGGCTCGCTATCACTCCATCCATTTGAATCATTTGTTGGGACAGAAAATAAACTCCAGCTGAAACTATCAGTCCCCCTTTGCGTTCATGTACGTGCGGTCCAAGCCACTCTTTGTTTGCTCATCGCACCTTTCCAGCGTGGGTATCGTATGTCTTGTCAGTCTTCCTGACTTTCCTCTTTGAATTCAAGCCAAACCCTTGATACCGTTCTAGTTTTATCACCCGACTATATTTCTTCCCAAAAGACAAATTATTCCTGCTCGTTAATGACGTTGAATCATCTTTTATCTCCGGGATGACTTCACCAGCTTCATTGCCAGTTTTTTCGCGCTCAATTCAAAGTCAGTCTCTTTGTCCGAGACGACAAGTCCGTGTAAACATTTCGGTGGCAAGATAATTGTCTCACTCTCTCACTCCGGAGTAAAGAGTCGAATCGACCCAGCCCCTGTTTTTCCTTCTTATCTAGGTTTATTGAGGTGGTGGTAGCTCTCTGGTTGACCCACATTACCCGTTCTACCTGCGTCTCTAACTAGTCGCTCTCGCGCGGCCCCGGATCGCTTCTCTTCCAAAAACAGTCTCATATCACTTTAAGAGCTCACAAATCTCGGTCCTTTCTCAGCCTTCGGACTGTGTAGGTTAGCAGTGCGGCCAAATCTTTGCACAGCAGCGCATTCCTTCCCTCCCCGCGTCCGCCCCTCGGCGCCCCATAGCGGGGGTCTCTCTGTTTGAATATTGATTGATGCGTTTTGGGCTGTTGTCCGATGACTCATTACCGCTTTGTATTGTTGTAGTCTCGGAATTCTCATCCGGAATTCGCTATCGTCTCCCGGCGCTTGTCAAAAGCAATTGCTTTTTCCCAAACTTTTTTCCCACACTTAACTAACGGCCGCACTCGTGCCGAGATCATCTCAATCTTTCTTTCTCATAACCAAAAACGTGAACTTCAATCAAAGTTTGGCTAATTTTGCCGTCTACTTGCTCCACAGCTAATTGACCCTTTAATACGGGGTGCATTCAAATTAACACTTTTTTCAAATTTTCTAGAAATTATTTCAAATTTTCAGAAGCTGGATCCCGAAAAACTATTCACGCGCCAGGAGCGCATTGGAAGAGGGTCTTTCGGAGAAGTTTATAAGGGTATAGACATTAGAACTGGACAGGTATTTGTCCTTTTTTCCGTTTTTGTACTTTTCCTAAGGTCGTAGCCATAAAAATTATTGATTTGGAGCAAGCTGAAGATGAAATTGATGATATTCAGCAAGAAATCCAGGTTCTTAGCCAGTGCGATTCTCCCTATGTAACAAAATACTTTGGCAGTTATTTAAAGGTAATGTTTTCTTCATTTTAAGCATATATAAAGTTCCAGGGTGCAAAATTATGGATTATTATGGAATATTTGGGAGGAGGATCAGCTCTTGATCTTACGAAAAGCGGGAAATTGGATGAGTCGCACATTGCTGTCATATTGAGAGAAATATTGAAAGGATTGGAATATTTACATTCAGAGAGGAAAATTCATCGTGATATTAAAGGTTGGTTCAGTCTTTTTTTCGTTTTTACTTTCACAAAAAGGAGCAAATGTACTGCTGGATGGCTACACATGTGCCGTAAAACTCGGTGATTTCGGTGTTGCCAGACATCTTGAGACCATTACCGGCAGAAAAGCCGAAACGTTTGTCGGCACGCCGTTTTTCATGGCTCCCGAGGTGGTCACTCAAGGAGCCTATAACGAAAAGGTTCATCAGTGTCCCAAAAATTATTAACCTTTGTTTTTGACCCTCTGTGAACCCCTGTCGTTTTCAGCTGCCAATGTCCTTGTCTCGAGTCATGGCGATGTTAAAGTGGCCGATTTTGGTGTGGCGGGACAGCTGACGGAAACTGTCAAGAAACGCATCACCTTTGTCGGATCGCCCTTCTGGATGGCGCCGGAACTCATCAAACAGGCCAGCTACGATTATAAGGTACGCTTTGAGCTTATCCACTGTTTTTACCCTCTGTTTTTCTCTAGTTTTGGACAAAATTTTGAATTTCAGGCAGATATATGGTCCTTGGGAATCACTGCCATCGAATTAGCTAACGGAGAACCTCCTCACAGTGACCTTCATCCAATGAGAGGTAAGAATATTCCGACTTCAAAAAAGAAATCACTTCAGTACTTTTCCTGATTCCGAAAAACCCTCCTCCACAGTTGACTGGCTCTCAGTGGAGCAAGCCTTTCCAAAATTTTGTTGAACTCTGTCTGAACAGAAATCCTGACGAGGTTTGTTCAGTCCTATTCATTTTTTATAGTTTCTGTTTAGAGACCCACAGCTACAGCCCTTTTAAAACATCCTTTCATTAGACGTGCCAAAAAGAACAATATTTTGACTGAGCTCATCGAAAGAGCTGCGGAATACCGTGCCAAAGCTGAAGTTTCTTCCGACAGTGACGTCGACAGCGATACAGAAAACGACAAAAATCTGTCCAGTTGGTCCTATCCGACTGTCAAAAGTGGAGTCAATGACAAATGGACTGGCGGAGACTGGTATGTCTTTCGCTAAAAATTTTATAATTCATTCACTAGGAACGAAGACAAGACAGTGAGGATCAGAGAAAAGAGCCGTCCAGCTGTCGGCACTGCTAGCGAAAGTCCTACTGGAACCATCGCAGTTCGAGTAAGTTAGCAACCTTCTCACTTATCTCATTTTAACCTAGTCGAACACGAATGTGGCAGCAATCGTCTCTCAGCTGCGTACTGATAATGGCAGTGACTCCGGTGTAGGTACACTGAATGAGAGCTCAACTACCGATAAGCATCCTCTTCCGGCCAATTACGAAGGCATCCTGGTCGGTGGAACCACTACTATCACTCTGGGAAGTCCGAATGGCAGTCCGGTAGAGTTTTATCGGATTCAAATGACGTTTATGGCTTCAGAACACGACTTTGAATAGGGCAAACTCGCTGAATCATGAACCGACCGCCTCTTCTAGTAATCAACGATCGATAGATAGGACGCGAGCAGCAGCCACTGCCTCTTCAAGGTAATTCCATTCCTTTTTATATACTAAAAATGACGTTTCAGCCGTCAACTGGAAAACGGTCATCATAAGAGAAAAGACGACTCTGAAGAGAAAAGGCGACGTCTTCGACAGGAGGAGGAAGAACGCCGGAAGAGACAGGAAGAACAGAACCGTCGATCATACGCCGGCATGTCTTACGACGACCAGATTCGAATCCAGCATCGTGTTTCTGGAGATCGACAGGCTCGCGATGGAGCATCGTCTCGTCGTCAGCGGTACGAAGAACAACAGCCGACCAGGCCACCTGTGGGTCTTTTGCTTATTTTTCGTTATTCTTCGAAAACGATCAGATTTCTTCGGGTATGATCCAAATCGCCAGAAGCTTTGCTCCTTTTTTACATACCATTGGAAAATCATTGAAATAGCAATGGCAAGCGCACAGATAACAGCAAACTCTTAATGGTTTGACGGAAACGGCGCGTGTTTAACCGGACCAGTAGCTAATCCCAAAACTGTTCTGACCGGACAATAACCAAGGCCAGAATCCTTTTCACCAAAGGCAGTGTTTTAAGCTTTAGAAGCTTCTGTATAGATGTGCGCCTTTACTTGAAAACCGTCACCACTGTGATCTAACTTAATCCAAATCTTTCCAGGGATCTTTCAACAATGCCATTCTGCCAGCTTTTCAACAACTCTCCCGTACTCGAGACGGTGCTGTGCCACTCGATAGCCGGGCAGATATTCTCCGTCAGGCTGAATTGGTAGGCGCATTCCCATCATCAGTATGTGAGAATTATTTCAGCAATGCCCGGGTATCCTCGATTCTTTCTGCGACGAGTTGCTGAAACGTCTAGCTCATCCGATGACCAACCCCGCCGATCTCCAGACTGCTGTTAACAAACTTAAACAGTCAGTATTTTCCAATTATTTGCTTTAAAGTATTTAAGGCCACGTCCCTAGTCGAGAAATCAACCAAAGCGTCAAAATATCACCCAACTCACGACCATTTGCTCAGCCGTGTCCCAATCTCGCTGGATGAATTTTCCCCTAAAACTTTTAAACTGAATTATGTGTTCACTATAAGCTCGTTGTCATATTTATTACCCGACCGGCACGTACAAGAAAAAGATGAAAAAGATTGTTCCAGATTTTGTTCGAAAACTGGTTGTGCTTATGTTTGAAAATAAATTTGCCGGTGCCTTGCATTACTCGAGTATTTGATAGAGGATATAAGTAGAAGTGGCCAGATTATTATTCTTTTCGGCGTCCTTCAGCTCTGAGCATGGCCTAGGCGGGGAGCCACTGACAGTGATCCTTTAGCCAAACACTGGTTCTCTCGTTCCGGCTACAGGTTTTGCTCCCACAGAGGGTTAAGGTGTTTAAAGGAACAGTTTCTTTTTAATCTGGGGTTCAGAAAGTATGGGTTTTTGAAAACCGACCATCTCAAAAACATCAATCAACCACTGTTTCTCCTTCCATACTTTTAAAATTTTATAGATGGGTTTGTTAAAGTCTGCGTTAATAACTTTCCTTGGAAAGGCGAAAACGCGCTGATTTTCGGAAACGGCTTACAAAGTGTGGTTATTTCAGTCAATTTTTTGAGCATTTAAGTTCTATCCTTTGTTTTTCACACTGGATTAATTACACGTATTGAAAAGTGTAAAAATGTGCAAATGGGGAAAACAAAAAAACAAAGAAAACACAAAGAATTGGGAGAGTCGAAATATTTCAAGCTTTCTATTTCCAGATTTTCAAAGTTGTGAGCCTACGATCTTCCTTTTTTCTTATGTTTGCAAAAACAATGAAGAACAGTTTGAAAAAAGAATATATTCATCACTCTCTGAGGTACAAAAAATCGAAAAAGTTGCAAAGAAATACCGGAGGACAGGAATGGCAAGAGGGATCACAGAAGGGGGAAGAGTAACAAACAAAATAAATATATAGAAAAATGATTATGTGGTCAAAGTAGGAGAAGTTCCTTTAATTGTCTTGTGAGTCGGGAAACACTGGATCATTTTGTTCTCCCAGACCTCTCTGATGTCAGGAGTTGCGACATTTTCCGGCTGATCATCAGTTTCGTGTGCTGTCACTATGTGTTGCCGGACCCTTCCCTGAAAAGCGTAAATTATTCTCCAAACTGTTGAATAACCTACTTTTCTTACACCCGAATAGCTGCATTTCGTACACTTGTACGGCCGATGGGTAGAATGATTCAAAACGACATGCTCATACAGGTTCCATTTAGAACCGCTCTGATTTAGGCGGACCACGTTTCGACAAAGCTGAAAAGGGAAAAATAACTTGAAAATCTAAAATATACCTCGCACTTGAGACTGATACCGTCACTTGGAGCCTTTTTCTTAGTCTCAGGAACTCCAAAACTTTTGACCAAGTCGACCAGAGCACTGCTCTAAAGTGACAACTTAAGCATGTAGGTATCATACTTACCGAAATGTTCAGCTCATCGTCTTCTTCAACTTCCTCGTCTTCCGTCTTAAACTTGGCCATTTCAAAAAGAAGTTTGGCTGTAGTATTCAGGTCTGCACCGTCTCCCAAGAGGAGAGCATCAGCGCCTTCTTGACCATTCAGTAGTGAGGCAAAGCTGAAAAAAGATGGTCAACATGATTCTCGTGTATATGTTGCAGTTCAAATTTACCAGCAATTGACCAGAAAAGCAACTTTTTCGATTTTTATCTGTTTTTTTGTTTTTATTTTATTTTGGTGTTTTTTTGTTTTTATTTTCTTTTATTATTGTAGAATAACATATTTCGAACATTTTAATACCAAAACGACCAAAAAAATTATGGAAAAATACAAGTGAAAACAGTTTCACGAGCCATTTTTTCTCATTTGACGTTTTTCTAAGCATTTACCCCATATATTCTGGCGATTTTGGTTTTAAACGACGAGGAAAAAATTAATCTATGTGTTTTGATAAAAAAATAACAAGAATATGGAAAAATTGGTCAAAAAACGAAAATTATTCGAGTTCTGGTCAATTTGAACTGCAACATATATAACTACAACTGCATTTGGATTTTTACCTATTGTTGAGCAAAATATATAGCAAATATGTAAGTGTTGGTCTGTAAAGCACTCAAAAAGATGAAGGTAGAAATCTTGTTGCAAAGTTATAGTAGACTAGCTCTATTTTAGCGGAAATTTCAACTTATATAGTAGAAGAACTGTTAACGCGTTAAATCGGAACAAACTTACTTTTCTTGGAGATCTGTCAGTCCATTTTGAGCCCGTTTTGCTGTCACCACGTGCTCTCCATTTGCTTTACGTTTTGAGCTAAAGTTGTCTTTAAATCTATAAAAAATTCTTCTCCCTACCATGACTTTTTGTTAACGGCTCCAAAGCCCTTTACACCAAAATTTTTAGCAGGAGGCTCGTCAATGTGAGCAAAACGAGTGAAGCCGTTGTCAATCTAAAAATGTTCAAAAATTAAGTTAGTCAACTTACAAGAAGTGTGAGAAGACGCTTGAGCTCAGATTTGTTTTGTACTTCGATGATCAGTTGTGTTGGTTCCTCGGGAACGGATTTGGGTGTAGGGATCAGAAGCTAGACATTTTTTGTATTACAATAGATTTTCTTACTTGAGGATTGCTGAACATTACCGTCTCGCTCTGTTCCAGAAGTCCATTGGATGCATTGTCTTCCTCGACGGCTTCTTCCTGAGTCGTCACCTCTCCCTCACAAACACTACTGTCCGTTTTTACCCTAAAAATGCATTAGTCCCAAGTTTTGACCGCTTCCCCCACAGTCCATTCAAGAAATTCATCGCCGAGGTGTCGAATTCCGTTGTTGTGACGACTGGCACATTCACGGGCACGCCAGTTGGGGCAGGAGTAGTATCGCGGTCTTGTTCCTTGTTGAAAAAATACTCGATGATCTGCAGGTCATTTTCGTTGACGACAACGCGTCGGCTCTTGATCCAGTCCATTTTCTCATCGACTGTAGCAGCTTCCATGGCGTGGCGTCTAAAAAAACTAGTCTTTTGGGAGAAAGAGGGTTACTTCAAGTCATCCCTCACTCGTCCCATCACCGCTTTACGACGATTGTGAAAATGTTGTTTGACTTTTTCCGGCTCCATAGGAGTATCAAAGACTTCAGCCAACTGTAACAGAAATGAATGAGCGCATTCTCTCTGCCCTCTTCACCTTATTAGCCAAATTAGTCCAGAGTTCTTGCCGCATCTCGTTGTCATAGTTCTGCCGTTTTTGCGATCCACGTATCAATATCTGAACGATGCTTAAACAAACACGTCAGGCTTGTGCTGATGACACAGCGCTCTGCGAAGGGGGAAGAGTCGAAAATTGGGAAAAGATTGTTTTTAGACTGAAACAGGTTAAAATGAGTCAAAGTGACGGAAGCAGAGCACGGTAAATAGCGCTTATTATGAGAGATCGCCGGCTTTTGACGCATAATCTGTTCAGGGAGGGAGTCGAAGAGCGAAAAACTCACGTCGCTGTGGTCAAGAACATGGGCGACGATGTATTCGCTTATCTCCTTCTTCATTTTTGAGGCATTGTTCAAGGCCATGGCCTGAAAACTGTTAGTTTTCCTTTTGTAGGAAGAAAAATTGGAGAACTTGGATGTACTGTATTTTGAAAGAAGTGCAAAACAGTGGGGAAAATTAGGGGCCAGTACTGGGAGATGATGAAGAAGCTCTTATAGATGTCTCGGCTCAAGGTCTCAGACACATGTGCAGCCAATTAGATGGAGCTGGGCGTCCTGCGTCCGACGACCACCGGGACACCGCCGTCACAATATGGCAGTCGGCGGCTGGCGGCAATCAATGGATGCCAGGCAGGGTGTGCCGCAATCGATGACCGGCAGCTCGTGGTAAACTTTGAGCAGCTAACTTCAGTATTCAAGCTGCCGTCCCACGACTTCTCCTTCTAGGTTTTTCACAATGCCCGAGCTGGGACAAAGAGCGTCTCACTGCACTCCCCGGAGTGACCACCCACTCGCCCCAGTGACAGCCGAACGCTGCAGGAAAACTGAATTTTTGGTATTTTGAGCCGAATTTTATAGTTCTGTTTGCAAAACATTCATATTTCCCTGGAAATATCGAGTTTTCCCAGCCAGGCTGCAATACAAACGTTTGCGCATTTGTTATCAGGGAGCGAACACAGACATCCTCCGCCTTTATGAAACGGCCAGGGCTCCATATTCGCTGCAAGTGACAGGTGAAAAGAGAGGGAGCCAGACATGATATATCCTGTCGTGTAGCAAACATGAGAGCAGATTTCTCAATAAGAGGTAGAGAGAGAGATGAAGAGGTATGAGCAAATTCCTACTGGAAGGATTAGCACCGAGCTGATCTCGGTTTGCGTGTATAACGAGAAATGAAGAGTTTGCAATTGGAGAAATGAGACGAATCTGGAAGATGCGTGTTTATCGTGACACTTTACAAAAATAATAATCGTATGTTTTTGTATGCGAAACATCTGTTTATCGATAATGAGTCCTCAAGAGGTTTGGCTGTTTCGACAAGTTTCTTTTCGAAATCTCGCATTCATCAGAGTCTTCTCGCACTATCAGTACAGACAACACGGTCCGAGATGTTGCTTGATGCTCGAGAGGCCCAGACAATTCTTCTACTTGCTGATTTTTCGGGGGTTTCGCCAACAGAAACAGCTCAAGAAAGCAAGACATTGATGCTGAGAAGATCATAACTGTCTCTTTGTTGAATGATATTATAACATATAAACTTTAAGTCGAGCATCAAGCTAATATCAGAGTTGACTGCAAAATTTTTGCAAACATTCATTTTAAGTGAATCTGACTTATCTTGTTCCATACTCTAGTTCAAGAACCAACAACCCAGAGAATCACCCTTCTACTTTTCAACGCTACTTGACCTACGTCAGTTTTACACGTGGCTTCTTAAAGTACTCTTTCAAAGGAAAGAGTCCGGACCGTTATCTAATCATTTTGATGTCCGTCGCAACTACCAGATCCCATTAAAACGGGCCCTGAAAAACTAATTTTGTCTTTTTGTTTCAATTCTCACAAAAAATTTTGTTTTCAGTATGAGAGCCGTCATACTCCTTGCCCTTGTTGGGCTTGCAGCCTGCGAAGTCTTCCAAATGGGATTGACTCGCCATGCATCAAAGAGAGAAAAGTTGATGAAGGCTGGACTTTGGAAATCGCACCTTGCTCTCAAGAACGCCCGCCGCGCTACGCTTGAGCGAAAACAGTCCGAGGCTGGAGTTTTTGCTTCGTCGTACTACCCTCAAGCTGTCAATGATTACGAAGATGAAGCCTACGTCGGAAACATTACTATCGGAACTCCTCAGCAGGTTTTCCAAGTCATCTTGGATACCGGTTCGGCCAACCTCTGGGTTCCTGATTCCACCTGCCAAGGACCTCCAAAGAACTGCAGTGCTCAGGCCTGCCAGCCAGGTTTGAACTTCTGAAAAAAGTATAACTATAGTTTTAGGACTCTGCGCGCTGGAGTGCCCTGATCAGGGATGCTGCGGAGGCGGAAACCACACCAATCCCTGCAATGGAAAGAACCGTTTTGACCAGACCAAGTCCTCCACCTATCACAATGACGGCAAGCCATGGATCATTCAGTACGGAACTGGATCAGCCGACGGAAAGCTCGGAATGGATACTGTTGCTTTTGGAGGACCCACTGAGAACCAGCTCGTTGTGCCTAAGACCACCTTTGGACAGGCTACTTCTCTCGCCCAGTTTTTCTCTGACGAGCCCATTGACGGAATCCTTGGTCTGGCTTTCCAGCTCATCGCCGTCGACCAGGTCAAGCCTCCATTCCAGAACGCCATCGACCAGAACCTGGTACAGCCTCTCTTCACCGTCTGGATGGAACACGTCGGAGCCAAGGACAACGTCTACGGAGGAGTCTACACTTACGGAGGAATTGACACAGGCAATTGTGGCCCTGTCATTGCCTACCAGGCACTGTCTTCTGCCACCTACTGGCAGTTCAAGATGAGCGCCATCGGATCCGGCTCGTACACCAGCAACAAGGGTTGGCAGGTCATTTCTGACACCGGAACTTCTTTGATCGGAGGACCTAAAGCCATTGTTGACAGTCTTGCCCAGCAGTTGAAGGGAACCTGGTCTCCTACTGAGGACATCTACCGTATTCCTTGCGATGCTACCATTCCGACTCTTGACATTACTATTGGAACCAGAATTTACAAGGTACAAAAAACAAGACATGAAACAAAAGTTTCTTCAGATCACCAGTGCTAACTTGATTGTTCCTGGAGATGATCAGTCCTGCATCTTGGCTATTTTCCCGTACAACAGCTTTGGTCTCGGCCCGGCCTGGATTCTCGGAGATCCCTGGATTCGTCAGTTCTGTAACGTAAGATCCCGAAACTTCTACAGTGTATATCAAATTTTACAGATCTACGACGTCGGAAACCACAGAATCGGCTTTGCCAACTCTCTCCAGAAGTAAATCAGAATCTCACAGAATGAACCATTTATTTACTTTGAAATAATAGCTTTGTGAGAAAGAAAACAGTCAAGTTTTCATTATTCTCGCTGTTTAATCTCCATGATCTTTTGACATTGAATCATGCAAGGAGACCGCCACGTTGATTCATGTTCATTCGTACGGATTGCTTTGTTTCTCTTGGAGCATGGGAAAACAGGCATTTTCTACGTTTGTATTGCATTTGTATTGCAGCTTAACCTATCAGAGCGTTACGACAGCCATATTTTGAGTCTTAAAATCTTCTGGTAAGTCAAAAAAATACGTAGGTTACAAATATGTGTTTCCTTGAAATTTCGCTACAGTAAAGTACAATTCAAAAGCACAAAAACAGTTCTTTTGTATGTTGTTATGATATTTCAGATGTTTCTATGTTTCATCTGTTTTTAATATGTTTATCACCTGCTTTGGATCTATTTCGGGCAGAACAGTTTAAATATCAACAAACGGTCTCCCTGATATAGCATATTTTACTTTCACAACTTTATACTCTGAGTATTTAAAGTACCATGGACCATGCTGTCTGTCTGGAACTTTCATCCGGAGTAGTGGACCTTAATGGGAACGGGGTGAGTGTTGGCGTCCTTTTGAACTACGTCGAAGGCGTCTCAGCTGATCTCCATCAGGGTAGCATCATTCGGGTTCAGAAAGTTGTTCTTCGGACTCGTTAAGACGATCTTTTTGGGGGAATGCTTTAAGAAATGATGATTCGGTTATAAGTAGTAAAAAAACCATGATTCCAATTCAATTTCGCCATACTGAATGAATTTGAACAGATGAAAACGAACAGAGCCTGTTCAAACAAATTGTCATACATCAGACTCATGTTAATAGACGGTAGAGCCAACATTCCCACTCATTGCCAGCTCTCCTAACAGGGATCCTTCTCCTCTAGAGCTATTTCCGTTGCGGGCAGAGTATCCATTAGCGTGAGCTTTGTTAATCCCTTCCAAATCCTCTCTCTTTCTTCTTGCATGCTGCTTGAACTGGAAGAATTCTATACTCAGCGGGTGTCATCCGATTCTTGCGCCAGCTTGTCTTCTCAGACTCGCTGCTAATCCTGGCAAGCTTCGACTCCCATCTGTCCCTATCTCTTCTTACGTGGAGCGCGTTGACCCGGCAAAATATACGTGACGCCCTCTACAATACCGTGCATTAGCAAACCCCGTAATTTTCTCTCAGTCAGTGTAAATTGCTTTGCTTTTACGGACTGTCTGTCAAACAGTCTCAATCCTCTGAACTAACTAATTGCCGTCATCTCGCCCTCGTCTTCGCACATGTTTTTCCATCCTAATGATAGCTCACATCTTGTCGAATGACCTCCAGTTCTGAGCCAATTTTCTCGCGATCCTCATGAAATCATGTAAGCAGATGGTCTCATCCTCTCTCTCTCTCTCTCCCTTCAGATATCCAGACCGGACCCCCAGGTGTAGGTGCCTTTCCGGTAGCAGATATGGAGATCGGCGTGTCCTCAAGCGGATAGGCTATCGAGTATCGTATTACCGGAGCTGGTCATCGAAAACAGTTTGGCGCTTGTTTGAACAGCGGGCGCCACAGGTGCGGTCACTCGCCAATTAGTTGCCATCAGCACCCACTTACCTTGATTAAGTTGTAAAAAGTTACTGTTGTGGGTGAAAAAGAGAGTGAAGGAATCTTTTGTTCTAGCCCAATCAACTTAAAAAGAGAGTGAACCAACGACATAACAGAATTTTGGGACAGAGCTCCACAAATCGGATTTGTCTTCTGCCTTTCTTGACATCCACAAGACTGAACTTGCCAAAATCCTCCTCTCTGCCCTCCTAACAATGACCGTAGACTGTTTGAATATTTGTTTGTGTTCGCTTCTTAACGCGTTCCAAGACCACTCAGTGTTGCTTTTGTATTTCCTTCAAGAGCCGCTCCACTACCGGATACCGCCTGCCGGATGCAATTATTTGATGTCAATCCTAGGTCCGCCACTTATAGGAAGGGCATGAAGGGTGTTTTCATCAATCAGGTACCTATATTTTACCTTTTTCCTGCGTGCTCACACTCTCGACGACTGATTTGGCGATGGCAATCAGGAGCGGATGCGTAAGCCATGTTCAAAGGAGCCGTCAACGGCTGATCCCCGTAATGAGCGGCCTCCCGCAATTTCATCCTTCCCCTTGTCATTACTCCGAGCCAGCCCATATTGAATCGGTAGTGCCAATTTCCAGTACCAAATCTTTTCCTGAGAGAGCAGATTCCGGAGGAGCCGTCGTCTCAATTGGCACCTCTTAAGCCTGTGCTCTTATGTCGCGGTGCCGCCATTACTCACGCTCTTTGCGAAGTGCTCCTCTATTCAACCGCATAATGCCGGTCCGTATGTTCCATTATAGGCTATTTATTAAAGGCTGTGTCCATCACAATGGCGCCTTTTCCAATTTACTGGCAGCCACTTTTCCTGTACCACCCTCGTTTAAGACCTTGTCTGGGAACAGGGCCGGAGACAATGGCCATACTCATAAAGGCCTATTCTGCCCCTTAATTTTATGTCTCTTCCGTCACCCCTCAAAGCCCATCCTTCCGAATGTATGGCGGAAATCATCTGCCTGTCAACCTGGAGCACATGATCACACAGCTGAAGGTCTTCCTGAAATTTTGTGAAGGATTAGGCTATTTGGAGCTGAGCTTGTTTTTTGTCCCTCGAGGAAGGTTGTTGACTGGCAGAAGAGTCTTGCATATTGGTAGGAGCGATTCGAAAAAGCACAAAGGGCAAACTGACCCATCATTTCAAAATCCATAGAAGGACAAACTAAGTACTCTCCCACCCTCTATATACACCGGTCTAGCTGACACCGACTGAATATTTCAGAAGAGCGTCGGCGCATCACAATGCTTCAGCTAGAGGCAATAATTAGCCCAGAGGAGAGGAAGAGACCGGGACATTGGTTGATGAAACTCTCAAGTACCAATATGTGACAGAGTCTTCACACTGCGCCTTCCGCACCGTCGGCTCCGATCCGTCGCCGGCAGGTGTCGATCTGGTTTACGGCAATCCCGCAATGCCATTTATGTGCTTACATTGCAGCTGCTCTCTTCCACAGAGACCGTCCTCCGGGGGATTACCTTGTCCTAATGCTCCATGTCAGCTTTTTGAATATGATTAGACTCAGGACTTACTCTCTCGGGGAATTAATAAACAGGGCAGTTAGGCTGCCCAAATGACCCTGTTTTCCTTTATAATCTTGGCCGTAAATAACTTCTAGCTATCGTTTCTGATTGTCTTTGACGGGGGAAAAGCATGAAGGCCACCCCTCATCAGTCACTTAGGCTTGGTCATGCTCTCCTAACACATTAGCGACGTTTGTGTGTTAGCTGGTGAGTTGGCCTCGTTAAGGTGGCAGCAGCATCGGTGGGGGCGTGTCAATTAGTGGCACCGCCCAGTCTTCCGGCTGACCCTTCCTGACCAGCCGGGGCCCGTTTTGAACGTCTTCTTGTCGTAGTACTTTTCTGCGTGTCAATTTCTTCTTCCGCATTGTGAGAGTCGCGCGAACAGCTCTCAGCGTTTTTCACGTCTCACTGGGCTATCAACTCGTGCCCCCACTGACCAAACAAGTCCCCGAGAGCACTACTTTGCGCCACTTGTCCAGCTACCTGCTTCTTCACAACCCTATTTGCGAAATGATACCCACTCAACATGATAACGTTTATTTTACCATTGTTTGGATATTTGGAAATTATTTTCTGTCATTGAGTCGGAAACGTTTTAAGTCGGTAACCTGGTTTAGTCGATGCCAGTCCGCATAACATATTTTTCGGTCTTTTAAACTACAGCTTTTTAAAAGTTGGAAAGCCGCCATCTTTTTACGATTCTGGTGACAGGTATAGACAGACGAACGCGCTCGATGCTTAACAGTGAAAATATCCTAATTTGATAGACTAATAGCTCGACTAGATTGTGTTGAAGTGAGTGCGCTGTAGGGATGATCGCGACTACGGCAAACAGTATCCGTCGTGGGTCATCTCGTTAGCCCCTCCGGTGGCACTGTTTGCCGTCGTTGGCGGTCAGTGAGACGATTAGACTGATTGCTCGCGACCTCAGTACGGGATGAGCTGTCAGCTCATCCCGTTCAGTTGTCTTTTCTTTGACGAGTCTGCACTCTTTGATTCTTTCCTTCTCCTCCCTCCGCCCAAAAGCTGAGCTGCCGAAAATTTAAATTGGCGTCTCGCAAAAGTAATTGAATTGTGAAGAAGGGGAGGAGCACATTCTCTCTCAAACCTCGAACGCTGTTCATTTGTTTCAAGTTTAGAGCATTGACACCCCTCACTTTCTGTACTACCGGCTCTCTGTCTCTCTCGAAAGGTGTCGGATTACGGCGCGATGTACTCCCAAATTGGAAAGTGTCCAAACACTCGTCTTCTTTCATCTAGGCTGGCCCAGGTCTAGCTTTTGCTCCTCGGTCATTTTGAAATCTTCGTTGGATCAGGAGCTCTCTCCTGAGCTTGTTTCCCAACCACATTCCATCTTTTGCTAATTATGTGTCCCTATTTCGTCTCATCACCCCCTTGGGCGTGGATTTATGAGGATCCCCAGGGCATATTGATGCAGGCGTTCCTGGACTCTTTTCTAATCCAGCTAGACTTCTTCAATGAATGAAAACATCCCTAATCTAGTATTCAAACACGCACACATTACACACACCAACCAACTGCCTTACTCGGCAGTTGCTTTCATTACCTCTGTCAACGCAACATTATCGTCTGCTCTGGCATAATTGCATTCTCTGGATACATAAACGCATTACTGGCTGAGCATTGAAGCACATTGGAATAGATCTTCTCCTTTACTCTTTCCCAATTCCTCAACTTTAACAAGACCACTTTCAGGCCACTTTCACAATGATCAGGAGTTCTCTAGCCGTCTTTGCCGTTCTCATGTGCATTCCTGCCTTAATGGCTGACGAGTGAGTACTTTTACTTTCTTAACAAAGTCACTTTTTAGCTACGAACAGGAGGGGTCATTGCCCGTTTCTGGCTGGGACCCGACTATCCGAGATCACACTTCAAAGTGTGATGAAATGGCCGTCGAGGCAAAGGACTACTGCAAGGTTTGGAAATTTTAGCATTCTGTTTATGCCTCTTTTTGCAGCTCTTCACCAAATGCTGCACAATGAATTACGACAAGTTGAACGGCGACAAGTGCCAGATTGTTGAGCAGACCTGTGACGGTCCCGGAACGGCCAGCTGCGTCTGGAAGAACTGTACTGAAATGATTACCACAACCACAACTACCACAACTACGCCCGAGCCAAGTCTCAATTCTGCGGGTTAGTTTCGAGTCCAATCTTTCGCGATCTAACACCTTCCATCAGCGTGTGCCGGCTGGTGTCGTCTCCTTAGGGAAAGGAATCACAATTGAGGCGCGTAATTGGCTACTTAAAGCATTGATCCTCGAAATACTGGAGGCACAAAATTTCGGGTTAGATGTTTCGCGACCGATAATTGCTGCCTTTGTTGCAAAAAAAGCTATTTAAGTCTGAGGGGGAGGTCCAACAGTATCTAGACCCACAATTTGTGCAAAAGATGTCATAAGAATCTGACCCCTATTTCGAAGATTGCTTTTTTTCTCTAGCAGATAAGATGTGCATATGATTTCCCTATAAATGTGCTGCTGTCATTGCCCATTTACTCATTACGCAGCTGCGCGACACTGGGTATTTCCCGTGAGCCATCGTCTCGGAGCCATTTCCCGTTGATAGTGCTGAATACTGATTGGGATCGTTTAATTATACCAATGCCGGCAATTGCTCTGCATCCAGCTGCAGAGAGCCATGAGACGATTTTGGAGCAGCGCGGACAGGTGTCACCATACGCTCTGATTACCAAAGATTACCGCCCCGGATAAGCCACTGAAATCGGTAGCCACCAGGTGTCTGCCAGATGCTTTTCGAATAATTATATGCGTCCTTAAAGTAATTTTTTATTCCAGGTCTTCTTGCCGGAGTCACGTCTGTGGGAATCGCTCTTCTCTTCTGCTAATGTAAGTTTCAAAACGCAATGGCATGGCCATCTGTCGACCCGTTTTCGGCTTGCGCCTTTCGTGGGGCCTCCATCTGTCAAGTGCCTTCTTGTGTTTCATGCCAACAATTAATCAGCTATTCGTCCGAGGATCGTATTTCGCGCAATGACCAGACGGAACGCAGTCATGATGTTAATTTTCAGGATGCTACCTAAACTCTACGGTTTTCTCTCATCGTCCCAACGCCCGTTGCTTTCCCGCGCCTCGAGCCCCACAGCCTACACACAGTCATTTTCAGGGAACAGATATTGATGGAATATTGATTGTTTTCCCGTGATACTCATAATAGAAATTTGCTCCTAAGCTTCACTACCCAACACTCCTCCATGTCCTCATAATGTCCCGTTGTTCAGCAAAAACTACATCTACATGCTTGTTCAGTTGTACTCTCATTTTCTCCGCTTGACATTTTATTGATGTATGTGTCATAAAAGACGTTACCAAAAAGTTTCACCCGGATGCCCGTAAATTGCAAGTCTAGGTGCCGCCTAATTACAGACCATAGAGGTCTTTACGAGGAGATAAACGGATCGTAGACTGTACGTTGATACAAGAGACTTGGGTTCAAGGACAATCTTTACTAAAACTTGTCAGTTTCTGCTTTTCCAACATTCTGTTTCAAAATTTCGAAGGTGGCAAGTGGCGCGTCATGAGGCACCATATGTCCAGATTTTAGAAGCACCCAATACTGTAAGTTTTGTGGTATCCAGCCAATTGTAATGATTTTTCCCTAAATGTAACGAATGGGATTGGGAAGGTAGAATTGTAAGAGAACATGCCGTCCCACGTTAGAAGGTTCATCCATTTTTTCGTACCTAAAACAACTTTGATCAAAACTCTCGCTTACCAAGTGTGTTGCATATAAAATCCAGATTTCCGTTATAAACGATGACGTTTACGTTGTTTTTAAGCAGGTTGTCGACCGTCTGCCAAACTGGTTACATAGTTTCATTAAAGAGTGCATATGCTACATTTTCGTTCCTTTCTAATATTGTGTTAACTGAACTACGTAACTATTTACCTGTATACATAACGTATGAGGGTATAATGCCTAATTTGGCACGTATTTCTGAATTCATAAATGGAGATAGATGGTCGGATTCTAAAAAGCACTGCGACGCCATTTTGTTTTGTTGTTTCGGCCAGTTATATCTCCTGTCACAAATCGCTTTCTTCTCGATCAAGCATCTTGCTTTGCCCTTTTTTGAATGTTGTAAGGAGAAATCCATGTCGTCTAAAAAAGACAAAAACACCAATTTCGGTTAAAATTGTAGTGTTACAGTGTTACAATCCTTAGCCGCTTCATACCATCGTTCTTCTTCTATCCACTTCTGACAAGCATCGACTTTTTCGTTTATTGCAGCAAGTTGAGAATCATCCAGATAACCGTTAGTGTAGAGAAATTCTCCATAAATCTTCGTGTAATCTAAAGGGCTAATCCAGGAGTTTCCTAGTCCTACACCGCGACAGTTTGTTCCCATCTGTTCAATTGAACTTTCCTGTGAATTTAGTCTACAGTAATCTATCTGAGCATTCCTTACCAAAGTAAGTACACGAGCAAACTCAACAGCTACTCTTCCACCATAGCTTTCACCGAAAACGTAGAATGGGCGTGAACGATACTCGGGATGAGTTTCCATGAAAATTGTATACCATGCAAAAATATCCTGTCCAATTTGTTTAAGCTGTGAAGACTAGTAGTTTTAGTAGTACCTGAGCTAAATTGGTAGTTAGGGCAGTCTTGTTATCGACATAAGAAAATCCTGATACGACTGGACTGTCTACATAAACTATGTCAGCTACTTGGAGCTGAAATTTTGCGCTTATAAGAAAATATTCAGATTAAACCCAATTGTGCTTGTTGTCCGATCCATTTAGCAATTTTGGTCCATGCAGTTGAAAACTCCCAAAACCAGTACTTCCTACTCCCGGACCTTCCTAAAATATTTTACGTTTTTTAATACTGCTTGTTACCTGGAGGCAAACAATAAGTGGCCGATTGGTCTCAGACTTCACAGCGTACAGCTACCAAATCTGTGAGCATCTTTTCTGATGTTAGCGTAGTTCCAATCTTCATCGTACTGAAAACAAGAACGGCTAGCTTCAGACTTTAAGTGTAACCTCTAGCTTTCCAGACAAAGTCTCTACACAATTGCTTGCATTGATTGCAAAAACACTGGGTAAGAAAAGCGATACGAAGAACCACATGTAGATGAAATTAGACCTCCGAAAGGTGTGGCCAACTTTATAACCATCTTTTTTCCATTGTACTATTTCTATGGATCATCCGCTTTGTCTATGCTAAAACTATTCAATGGGCACAAACATGAATCAGATCCGGAATTTTGACTGTACGAAAACGTTTCAAATCGAATCGGGGTTGAAAAACATTACAAATCGGGCATTCCGGATGCTTTAAACAAAGATTGAGCCTAAAATTCAATCTTTACTGTTAATTTTTCGTTCTTTCTACTATCTCCTTCAACATTTCGAGAGCCGCTCGAGGAGCATCGTGAGGCGCCACATGTCCAGTTCTGAGAAGCACCCAGAACTGCAGATTCACTATCGATTGCTTCACAAGCTTTACTGGCTTCGTCCCACTGTTCATTATCAACATAGTTCCGACAAATATTAGCTTGGCTGGTCGTTTCACTAAGTTGCTGGTCGTCCAAGTAACCATTAGCGTACAGAAATTCTCCATAACTTGAGTAATAGTCAATAGGGCTAATCCAAGAGTTGTCCAGTCCAACGCCACGGAAATCCATTTGTATGTGCCGTTTTCTGGAGCATTATAGTACTAGAACCAGGCGGCTTTTCTACATGTGCTTTCTTCTTTACTTCTGCTCCCTTCCCTAGACTACCGGTCTCTTATGAACTCTTCTGCTCCCTTCCTCAGTCAACCAATCTCTTCTGATCTTTTCTGATCCTTTCCTCAGTCAACCGATCCTTTCTGATCTCTTCCCCAGTGAACCGATCCCTTCTGATATCTTCCCCAGTCAACCGATCCCTTCTGACCTTTTCCCTAGTCAACCGGTCCCTTCTAATCCCATGCCGGTCACCCTGACTCTATTTCCTACTCAAAACAATTTAGCAAAAATATTTGCTGAGTTGAGGAGTCGAACCCGGGTTGTCTGGGTGAAGACGGCGACTCTTAACAATACACCAAAATTTCGCGTCCATGGACAAACAAACAAACAAATAATCAGAGTCCACCACAGACACCATTGCGCTTTAGTAGTAGAGAGATAAGTCATACCGAAGAAAGTTTTCGGGTAAATACAGCAGCCACTCTACCACCGTAGCTTTCTCCGAAGATGTAGAAGGGACGGGAGAGGCACTCCGGATGAACATTAACGAAACAACTGAGCGAGGCAAAGAGGTCCTCTCCAATCTGTTCTGAGTAAAAGTTTAATGTTGGGGGTTCACCTGTTCGTCTGTGATGACTAGAGCGCTATGATTGTCCACATAGGAAAAGCCTGATCCTACTGGACTGTCTACGTATACTATGTCAGCTAGTTGGAGCTGAATAATAACTACAGACAGAATTTGTTTAGTAAAACCCATGTGTGCCTGTTATCTGATCCGTTTAAAGTTTTCGTTCTGTGCTCGTGAAAATTTCCGAACCCTGTGCTAGATTGTCCTGGACCTCCCTGAAACTAGGTTCTAAGATAGAAAACATTGTTACCTGGAGCCAAAGAAGACGTGGACGATTATTTGACTGTTTTGCGGCGTACAGCCACCAAAAAGTATGTGCATTTTTCCTGATGTTTGCGTAGCCCTAATCTTCATTATCCTGTAACAAAAATATGGCGTGTCAGCAATTGTAGCGAACCTCTAAAGTTCCGGTCAAGGTCTTTACAGAGTTGGTTGCCTTTATAGTAAAACCACTTGGCAAGAAAAGTATTGCTGCGAGCCATATTCAGGTGAATACTGAATAACGAAAACACCGCAAAACATTAGGCATCGGCTTTTCAATGTACGTTTTGTATGCCTAGATTTCTTGGTATACGAACAAAACTATTCTATGGTTATGGATATGAGTCAATAGCAATTTTAGCCAAAAAGAGGCGTCTTCTTTGTTTCTACTTCAGACCTGGACCACCTAATTGGAGGTGAGTTTGCTGCGAGCTGGGAAGTGGTTCCCTTTCTTCTTGCCTGTTCCTCCCAAGATGTCGGAAAAGCTCATGCCCTATGAGTAGCTGCATTTGTACATAGACAAAAAATAAATGTTCTAAAGTCCTGCTTTCTAATTTTTCACAGTAGTGTGTTCATTGAAAAAAGCCTCGACAATTTTGTACAATTTTGTAGTATTTAGGCATTGTTTTGAATGATTTGCTTGACCATGTAGATGGTAGCTTCAGGCACGTCATAGGCAACCATGTGTCCACCTCTAAGTAGCCACCAGAATTGGAAGTTCTTGTAAGTTTTATGGTAGCCAGCCAAGGGGAAGGACTTGGTTCCAAAAGCAATTTTTCTGCTAGAGTTGTAAGAAGACAATCCGCTCCAGGTTAGTCGGTTCACCCACTTCATGGTTCCTAGAAATACTATGCTTTTTCAATGCAAAGTTTCTTACCAATAGTGTCACAGATAAGATCCTCATTTCCATTGTACACAACGACGTTGATTCCTTTCTGGAGAAGGCCATCAACAGTATCCCAGTTAGGTTTCATGAAGTCAGGAGACTGGGCTTGGAAGACAGCGTTGGATTGAGCTGAACGGAACATTTTTAAGCAAAAAGTTACACTAACCTCCAAACTTGACTTGAGGAGGAATAATTCCCAATTTGGCGCGGACCGTCGTGTCCATGTAGTCAGAAAGAGCGTCGGCCTGGAGAGTAGCAACGTGGCGCTGGTACATTTGACGGAGAACGTAGTGAGAATCGTTCGTAACGCTACGCTTTCTTCTCTTCTTGGACCAGTCGTCCTGCCCTCCTCTCTTGAGGATGTTGTACCAGGACACTCCATTGGTTTCCTTAACAAGCTTTACAGTAACCAGACACATGAAAAGTTCCTTATTCAATGCGGGAAAGATGTGACTCTAATATGACTGTTCAAAACAGACAGTCAACCCTGCAGATAGAATAATCCATTCAAAGTAAAACGACACACTAAGCTTACCGAAGCACTTTTGAAAAAATTTTTGATAACGACTCACCACTTCCAGAAGATTTTCCATATTTCCCCAGCAGTTGGTAGCCTGAGCCCATTGTCCTTGGTCAACATTCTTTTGGCAAGTTGCGGCCTGAGCGTTCACTCTGGCAAGCTGGTGGTCATCCAAGTAGCTGTTGGCGTAGAGATACTCTCCCCAAGTGTTGACATAGTCCATGGCACTGATCCAAGAGTCTCCAAGAGCGACTGCCTTGAAGTTCATTTGAAGACTTCCAGCGGAGATGGCCTAAAACTTTTGATCGTAAGGGTTAACGCTAAAACTTACTGAAGTAATGACTCTAGCGAACTCAGCCGACATTTTTCCTCCATAACTTTCACAGAAGATATAAAAGGGACGAGAACGGTATTCGGGATGTACAGCCAGGAAACGATTAAGCCAGGCGAGAAGATCTTGACCTATCTGAAACTTGTGAGTGTTTTCCTAAATGTTTATTGCTACCTGAGCTACGTCAGTGGTCAGGGCGCCGCTATTATCCACATAAGAGAATCCGGCACCCACTGGGTTGTCTACGTAAACCATATCAGCAACTTGGAGCTAAACTGTGACTTAGAACAATGTTCAGAGAAAACTAACCCATGTGGCTAGGTTATCTGATCCATTCATCATTTTCGGACCAGTTTCTTCAAAGTTTCCAAATCCGGTACTGGATGCTCCTGGGCCTCCCTAAGTTATATTATTTTGCGAAACTCTGTTCTTCTTACCTGGAGCCACAAAATGAGAGGACGGTTACTTGCCGGTTTCACAGCATACAACCACCAGAAAGTATGGGCATTTGTACGGATATCGACATAGCCCCAGTCTTCGTCATACTGAATGGGTTTGTATTGAAAAAAGAAGAGATTTTACAAACCTGCAGAGTTCCCACCCAGGTGTTAACAGAGTTGCTGGCTCCGGCAAGTATGCAGGGTAAACCTATGAGGGCAACAAGGAGAAGTCGCATCGCTGAAAATTGCCAAATTAGTTCAAGAACAAAGGGAAAGTAGCACCGAATACGGGGAGGACAAGAGCTCCAGCTGATAAGATTAACTGACCGCTTGCGTGGCATCACCAAAACTTCAAAGAAAAGTCGCGATAAGTGGTCACGAGGGTGGAAAATATGAAAGTTTTAGGTCAAGTTGATAACTGGTGAATGTACTAAAGCATGTGATTTTAGCTGCAGCGCTTGGACAGCACTGCCTACTGATAAGTGAAAAGTGACCGGCTTACGGCAAAACTGTCTAGGTCAAAGTGGAAGATGTGCGGCAATTGAACACTTTCTGAGGAAAACAAACAAAGAGTGATGTTTATCCATTTTGGGGGATAAAGGGAATCGAAACTTCAGAAACAAAAATACAGATTTTGTGAATTCAGAAAATAAGAAAAAATCAAGTTGATAGCTTATTAGGATGTCAAAATCGATATATCGTGCTTTTCGCTGACCCAGCAATACGCATTTGCACTGAAAGATAACAGAAAAGAAGGATCTCTGTTAACCAGAAATAAAAACTCTCTGTTAGCCAGAAACAAGCCCTGATACGGTTTGGAAAGACTTTCTGCGTCTTGCATCGAATCTCCTAGAATCAGTAGAAAACCCGGTTTATGGGAATGCTAAGATTGTGAGTCTTTCTTAAACATGCATAACGTTTATGTAATTAAGATTTTTGTCATATTCTACCATCAGAATTTGTTGTTGCCTAGGCTCCCATGAGCCCATCAGATAACCCCCATTTAGCAACATATCAGATGACGCTTACCGCATAAAAAGGCGGTGTCCCCTGACTAAATCCGTAGATTCCTATCATTTTTGGTGACGGCACAGAAACACCCACCTGCTCCGCTCCCCAAACTGTCTCACCTGTGACGCGTTTCCTCTCTCCCAAATTGCGTTTGCAGTGATATATTTCGAGCATTTAAAGGAGAAAGAGGCATGCACCGCTCTCTTTCTACAAGATTACAGCGATTAGCCTTAGGGTCTTACCGCCGTCTTTTGTGTCTATGACTGATTTCGGCAACCCGACAAGGCTTCCTCTGTCTTGGACCCATTTCTCTCTCGGAAAATGAATGGGTTTCGCTTCTTTTCCTTGTCGAGAAAAAAGTCTATCCGTGATGGATAATGTGATGGATAAAGAGAGCACACACACTAGTAGTCCATTTTATGTTTGTGCCACCCACACCTTAATAGATCTGTGCATAGGAGATTTTTCATGACATTGAACTTTTCAAGCGCCCTATCATTCACAAAGAAATAACTTATATGGCTATGTCAACACAAGTCATACAAATGGACGTCCTTTCTTGGTGAGGACATCTTGGATATTTGACACCTTTTTCCTCCTCTTGACTACGTAATTTTCAGATGCAGTCAATTCATCTTTTGGTTTCTTTGGTAGTCGCTAGAAGTTGCTTAGGAGGAGAACCGGAAGGGGAGGTGGGACCAGTTGTTTCATGTAAGTTTTGTTGTTTGCATCAGAAAGCTTAAAAACTGCGGATATAAGACACTGATTTTTTGGAACTAGTGTCTTGATGTTAACCTCCAGGCCTATAAATTTTGAGAAAGTTTAACAAGAAATTTGTTAAGGCAACGTGATGGCAATCCTCTCAGGAAGACGAGAAGAAACAGAGCACTGCAACTTGAAGACATTACTCATTCGTCAGATGCAATCCCAGCAACTGAATAGTCAAGAAGCTAGCAACTTTGTTAGAGAACAAAGCCCCAAGAGGACATTTTTGCGTTTAGAGAGTGAGTATTCCTATTAAAAAAGCATCTGAACAATTTAGCTTGCGAGGGAGGTGGATCAGTCTGTCGTACGAGTGGAAGAAGAACCTGCATCTGTCCGACTTCCTTTGTCTGTGATCCAGTAGACAGTGGCCTCCACGTTTGTGTCAAGCTGAGATACTTCACACAGTTGGAAGAAATGCGTCGTTAAGCTTTATTTCACTTGATCTCCGTTAATAAATTTGTTCGTCGTACGGAATTCCTCGACCTTTTCTACAATAAAGCATTTGCCAGAGCGGCCATAGACAATTTTGCCTGTAGGAGAAGCTAAATTATGTGTTGTTTGAAAAGGGAAAAGAAACCTGGAAGACTGAGAGTTCTGACGTCTTTTGAAGTCAAAGAAGGTGGCAGGGACATTTTCACAAGACTAAGAAGGTAAACTGGTGAGAGCGTTGAACAAACAGTGATTTTCGTAGGAAAACAATCTGGACAAATGGGCCGAGAGTATGCATAGAGAAGGCCGTCTAATGGAAAGTGAGCATTAAAGCGGTGGAAAGAAATAGGGAAAACATACGAAGAAGCAGTCAGACAATGTATCTTAAGCTTTCTTACGTTTAGGAACTGGACAACATTTTCACCTTTAACCCTACTGGGATAGCAAGATCCAAAACAAAATCTTATCCAGTGGTTCGGGCGAAAACCTCCCTACCAAAGACAGAACTTTTTTCTACAAGTGTCGCTGAACTCTACCGAAAAAAAACTAAGAATTAATTGGGTTGTCTATGTTCGAAATCATCTTTGACGTTACGGATGTGACATGACCCAGCCTCTACCAGTAACCTGACAAATTGGATTAAACTAAGATCAGTTTGCTGTTTACTGATTTCCACAGAATCAGCAGCGAAAGTCAAGTGAAAACTTTCTGAGCGTCATTTTACGATTGCATTAAGTGCCCTTGATGTTACTAGTTCCAGATCACAGAGTGTTGAAATGGCCTTCATCTGCAGCCATCTTCTTCCTCTCACTTTGGCGAAAACATCTTCCGCTATGTTTTTATCCCCCAAAAATTGTGTTCCAGTCGCAGAGATCTGTTCCGCTACAGACCTTTGTAGCGACTAATCCATTCTGCCGCCGTTGTCTCTCGATGGCAGATCTCGTTCTTGAACTCTCGGCTAACACTGGCTGTAAAACTCGTTGCCGTAGGTCGAAAAAGGCGGTCGTGACCCCCAGAACCAGCTCTGAGGCTTGGCTATAAAAGCCATTCTTACTGCTATTATCTGAAATTTTCTTCTGTTCTATATTCTTTCTCACCAGTAGAACAATTTTTAACAGGATGAGGTTTTTGGTTTTCGTTGTGGGCATCACAATAGCCTTTGACCAGGCTCCGACACTTGATCCCAGTATTCCGACTGTCAGGTAAGATCTCATTTTTCTTTGCAAGTATTTTTAAGTCCTCATGAGACGAAAAATCCCGATTCTTGTGTTGGACAGTGTGCCTTTACCTTCATTGATGAGATCAGAGCCCAACTAGGTTCCGAGAGGACGACATCTCTTCTTCAGGTAGGTGTTTCTCTCGCGCGCGCGTGCCACACAATGTTTTCTGCCCCTGGCGATCACAAGATTTTGCTGTCGAGAGAACCAGCTTTCGCTTTCTGGCAGACAGAGGCAAAAGGCCGTAACCTCGAGAGATTTCCTGTTTCAGCTAAACTACAATGACTTTCTAACTTCCTTCTCAAACACTACCTTCTTTGAGAACTTTTGCAAGTGAGTCTACAGTTTTTGTTGCACAAGTTGAGCTACGCCCCCTTCGGGGCTAAGTGAATTAGTTTTGTCCGTTTCAAAAAAAAAGGGTAACAGCTTGCTATCTGATCCCTCTCCAGGTCAATTATGTTCCTGTGTTTCTATTCCTCTGATCTTGCCCGTTTGTCCCCTGCTTCTAATTTCTCGACACTTTCTCTTTGTCCACCCCTAAATGCTGCAATGTGCTCTGTCCTTCCCAGTTTTCTCCTATCTCTGTCCGTTGTCATCTGCTTTTCCCTTCTCTACCATTTACGATGTACCTATCGCCATGTCCCCTTTCTTCTGTCCAATTTTCCCCTCCTGTCGTCCCCGTATTCCTTCGTGTAATTTCCGTGTGCATGTGCTCCTGTTCTCCCCTATCCCTGTTCTCCAGCTGTGATATCACCCCGTTGGAGCTAAAGTTATAGTAGAACGCTTTTCCGTATTCCTAACCCGCACTTGATTCTCTACTGTCTGGAAACTATCTCCAGTCAAAAATAATCAAAGTCCACGCACTTACAAATTGACTCGTCTAAACTTGTTACACTAAGTCTTTTCCCCTTAAATGTGCGCACATTGCTCCATTTTGATTGCCAATAAAAGCTTCCGACAGACAGACAGAGACGCAAGAGCATTTTAAAATCGATAATGGCTTGTTAGGATCTATCACTCTTTCCAACACTGTTCCTCAAAATGTGAGCCAGGATATCTTCATCAGCTTCTAATGAGATCCAGTGAGATCATTGACCATTATTGTGTCTACAATTACGATGGTATGCGTTTTAAGTTCATTTAAAGATTCTTTATAGCTATCCGCCAAAAGTTCCCCTGCCTTGCCGGACTACAAACTGACGGACAGTGCGTTAAAATGTGTACCTCTCACCACGACGCAGTCAACTCTTTGATCAACAACTTTAGACACCTGGCGATGAGTGGAGATACTACCCGTGCTGAACAGTATTTGGGAGAGAGTTGCGAGTAAGTTATAGGTTTTTACAGTATCATTCGTGCGTTAAGATACGTTACCTGTACTCTCCATTGCGACGTTCCTGCTATCGCTCACAAGTGCGACTTCCCCACAGCTCAACTGGTGATTGATCTAACGCAGAGATCTTTTAACAGTATGGAGAAGATGGCTTTGGATACTAATGCCGTTACTAAGTAAGTCTTGTTCATAACTCTGACCAGAAAAATTTAGATGGCCAAAGCAATGCTCTGACATCAAAACTTACCGTCTACCGACTCCTGTAGCTCCCCCTACTGGATCCAATGTTATTGGACAGAGCACAGGACATGGGAAAGGTGGTTGGATCGAAAACTCTTACAGTTGTTTCAGTTGATCCACAAGAACCGATTGCTGCAGCTTTGTCAAAAAGCACTGGACTCTTGACACTGATGGCCGCTCTGCTCTATCCCATCATCGCCAGAGCTCTTTAAAGAGAGCGAAGAAGCTTTAAACGTTCGGGTTAGAGTCCTCCTATTTGTAGATATTGAGCTTATTAAAGTGTTCCATCTTTTTCTTAAGAAAAAAGTGATTCATAGTATTAAAGGCACTGTATTTTTAGCTGCAAAGACAATTGGAACCAGTGTCAGGGTAAACCCATACGATTATGCTTCGAGACCATCGAGAGACTTGGCCTTGAGAACGGCAGGAGCTGAGCTGGGAGGAAGAATTCTAATATCTGTGACTAAGGCAGTGATAAGATCACTGGGCACAACTTCGTCGGCCTCGCGATAGAGAAGTGCCATGCGGTTATTGGCATGGACCTGAAAACCCGTATTATACAAAATTTTACAGGAAAAGTCTACCTTGTCAATAAATTTAAAGGACTGTACGAGAAAAACGGCGGGAATGTTGAAAAACTGGGACATTTGGCACATTTGGAATGCTCCTTTGGCTGCGGCCACATTTCCATTTGATAAAACAGCAGAGCAGCCGATTACTGTCAAGCAGGCCTGAAACGAAAAGTTCAACCATAGTTAAAAAAGATTTCTCAGTTTGTGACTACTTTTTCACTATTACGAATTGTTTCGAAACCCTACCTTTTTCATAACACTCGCGACGCCTTGAAGGGGACAAAACTCGGTTTTGAAACCTCTTTCAGTGAGACTTTGGGCAAAGGAGAAACCTGAAAAAAAAAGTAAGATGTAAAAAGAGGGGCTTACCTCGACCATTGACTCGGTCATCAACCACGCATACAGTGATATTTTCGTCTTTACAGTGAGCTAACACTTTGTCCATCACTCGATTGCTACAATTTTAGTTAAAAAGCTAGAGAAAGGCATACCAATTGTACAGAAGAAGATATTTGGCTTTGTTAAACTTCTGTCGAAGGTGCGTGGCCATAGAGATGTAGGAATCTTCAAAGTATTCTTGCTCTTTACTCTCTACCCAGAAGCTAAGCTTTTCAGCGTCCTGAAAGATGCATTTTTAACTAAAAATTAAAATTTGTTACCTTTTCCTCGGACATTTTGTTCATTTCCCTCTTCATCTGACTGACAATGTTGCCCAGTCCAGAAGGAAGAGGCCATTTTCCCTTGTTTGTCAGAAAAGTTAGCTGGACAGTCAGTGCTTTTTTGATATCTGGACCCAGAGAACCATTAGCACTGCCTTCTTGTCCTCTTTTCACTAGAAATTCCGAGTACCACTAAAGCATGTTTGTGATCTCCAATCATACAATTGACCTCTTTAAAAGCTGAGATGAACTCTTTGCACAAATCGTCAATCTCATAGATAATTTCCTGTTCACATTTGGCGTAAAGTTTCTGAAAAGCCGGATGAATGTCTGGAGTGTATTTCGAAGGAGCCGGAATGTTACTGTTATCATAAACAAACGAATTCTCTTCTGCACTGTCGTACTCGTTACTGTAACCTGAAAAAACCAAATTCTCTACAGTTTTTGCTCAACAAACCAAATTTAACCTGTCGATCATCATTTTCATCATGAGGCTTAGTCTTTAAGGCAGATTTCTTTGGAGGACCTGTAGGGAGAGGACGAAGCTTGGTCTTCTCCTCAGGAGCATCAACACGGAGTCCATTTTCTTCTTTTGAAGTGCTTGGAACAGCAGATTCAAGTTTTGCAATAGCTGCTTCAGCTCTCGCCTTTTTTTCGGCAGCCTTAGCTTGTCTCTGAGCTTGTTTTTCTTCAGTTGTCATTTCTTTCAGGAACTGAAAAATCAACTAACTTAAAGTCGGTTAAAATACTCACATCATTAGCTGTTAAAACACTCTCAGCGCTAGTTTTACCACCATTAGCTTCTGCTTGTTTCTTGGCTATTGAAGCATCAGCCCTAGCCTTTTTCTCTGCCGCTTTGGCAGCTCTCTGAGCCTTCTTTTCATCTTGAGTCATGTCAGGTCTCTGAAAGTGGAAAATACAAACTGCAAGCCTGAAGAAAGCAAACCTGATACTCATGTCCCTGCTTCTGACTCTCTGGTACACTAACCACTTTCAGAACCTCTGATTTTTCCTTTTTCTTAGATAATCGCCTCAGTTCTTCAAGCTGAGGAGATTGTTGCCTAGGTGGAACTCCGAGAGCGGCTCCCATTGCTTCTACATGTTTGGCCAGAGCGGCTAGTGACAACTGTAAGCGGTTTTAAACTTTCCATTAAAAGAGCGGGGACGCAAAACTGTGAGCAAGGTGTGATTAAAATGGCAGTGTGGGGTTAAGCATGCTCACAGTCGCTTACCTTTAATTGACTTACAGGATCCTCCGGCTGATTTTGGGTTACTTTTGAACCTTTTGGAATATCCACAATTTTCTGAACCCGTACCGGTTGTATTGAAGGAGCCGTGGGTTCTTGTGGCTGTTCATTCTGTCCCTGAGATGGCGTCAAAGCTGTTCCATTGGTCTGAGGCTGTTTGTTTACTGGATTTTTCTTTTTTCCCATTCTGCTATCTGAGAAAATGTGCGTAAAAAAAATTACATGAAAAATCTCACGATATTCTGAATAAATATCCCTGAGACGACCCGAAAGAGTTGTGATTCTTTGGTTTTAAGAGCTGTACACTGAAATTTGTAAATAAGAAATTGTAAATAAAGAAAGACAATAAGAGATACAATTTCATTGACGCAACTGTTTTTCGCTGCATGCTGTTTACAAACAAATTCATAAATTTGTTGTTATGAGAGGAAAACAGGTTAAGACTGTTTCAAAAAATTCTGGTGACTTTTTAAACACTTCTAAGCATGTTTTTCTTTTGTTAAAGAGCTTGAAATGCAAGTTACATTTTGAATTTTGAGAAAAATTAAACGTCGAAAGTGTGTGTGTGCTGCACGCTGTTTACGCATTATAATGCGTCGCTTAGCGTCTTAACTTAAAACGCGTTCGTTTTTTGGCGCTTTCTTACCATTTTTAAGCCAACAAGCCAGCCTCAAGATCCCCTTTCCTCACCTTTGTTACTTCATTTTAAGCTAGTTTCTCCCAGCTTCTCTCGGCAAAAAATATGATCCTTACAGCCCAAAAAACTTTTTAAAACATTTTCTTCCTTAAGACTGATAACTAAAAGAATCTGCTCGAAACTCTTACCTAGCCTCAACCCTAAGAGATTCCTGTTCAACAAACGATTTTATTTGAGTCGGTGTGAAAAATTCTTAATTCCTAGCATTTTCTGTTGGTAATTTTTCGCCCTTCGGCATTAGGATTTTGTAAAAATCTTTATTACCCAGTATTAACTTAACACGTTGCTTTTTATGGCAATAATATCGATTTTTCTCTCTCGTTTCCCATCAATATTTTGCTAAGATCACTATTTTCAGGTCGCAGCAGTGATGTCAAGCTCATCGTCTTCCCCTTCCTCCTCATCTGGTGCGTCCTCTTCCACCAAAACCAGTGGAAGCAATGCGGTAAGATCTTGCAACAATTTCAATTTCGTTTTTTAGTCCTCAGCAACACGTAAAGCGCGGCTACAGCTTACACAACATCCGTATGGTTTGGGTGCTAGCAGTGACTCCTCAAGTGACGGTAGCTCCTTTTCTGGCGATGAGCGCGAGAAGGCTCTAAAGAACAAAAAGCAGACCAAGAAGGTTGAGCCGAAAAAGAGCAGACCGGCTCCCAAAGCCACGAAAAGGAAACAGAGCGAGTCTTCGGAAGATGAGGTGATTTTCAGTCTAAATTCTTTTCAAATGTCAATTTTAAGGCTTACGAAGAGTTCAAGCATCTTTTCGATACCAAAGCAGAGTACCTGGACTGCATGAACAAGACAGAGAAAGAAAAGGAGGAGATTATTTACGAGAAAATGGAACTATATGACAAAAGGAAAGAAAGGTAAGGAAATTTATAGGCTTTCACTTTATATATTTTTACAGAGAACGTATCGAGGCTACTCTGGCAGCTCGTGCCCGTGGAGAAGAACTACCCAACAGTAACTATAGTGCTCCCAGTACGACTACTGAGAAGAAAAAGGGCAAAGCTCGAGGAGCGCCTCCTCGCAAGCAGGCACCGAAGAAGCCAGTCTCTAGCGACGACAGTGACACAGACATGGACGCCGAGTTCCACCAGCCGACGGACATTGCGAGAAAGAAGCAGCAGAAGACGGCCATGGCGAGTCTGGCACAGAAGAGGAAAGAAAAAGAGCGAAAACAAGGTAGTCCATGTCTATTTTATCGCTTAACTTGAGCTTGCAGAGAAAAAGAAGGCTTCTCTCAGCGTCGATGCTGTCTTTGGAAAGGGCGGCAGCGATAGCAGCAACTCGAGTGATGATGACAGCAGCAGTACTTCATCCGCAAGCTCCGTTAGCAGTTCTAGCTCGTCAGAAAACGAGCCGGTAGTTGTGGCATCCCGTCCGGTGTGTTTGTCTCAAAACATTCTTTAGTTCCCGTTCAGGTTGAAACTCTCCACGAGCTCAAAAAGGCTCAAGTGTCGCGGAAGCTGCTTCGTATTCTTGTCTTTACTCCCCAGCTAGCAGAGGTGGTGGTTGGAGGTTATGTTCTCATTCGGAGTGTCGAGATGAAGAACAGTCCAAACGAATTCCACATCTGGAAGGTCCTTGAAGTTATGGAGAGCGGCAAGCCGCCGTACAAACTGGAAGACATCAAAACTGCCATGCTTCTTAAGTGCAGATGGGGTTAGTTGTCTGAAGACCATCTTCTATAGTCCAGCTTTCAGGTGACCGAGAAAAGACGATTCCTTTTTCCTTTGTGTCCAATCAGTACTTTAAAGAAGAAGAGTTCATAGAGTACAAAACAGTAAACGCTCAAGATTTGCCCACAATCGAATTCCTTTCCAATAAGGAGCAGATCATTAAGTTGAACAAGACACCACAGTATACTAAGGAAGTCGTCGAACATGTAAGTTTTCAACTATAAGTATATTAGTAAAGAAATTTAGATGGTCCGTGAGAAGAAGAAGTTTGGTCTCTCCCACATGAACTTTGCGCTAACCAAGTCGGAACTCATCGGCAAGAGGGTGAGTTAACTTTTATTAAATGCCGAAGTGAATATAGAAAACCGTGAAAAGCCTATCAAAGGGACTAGGTATCACAGATAGTGTACGTGGGTTAGGCCTGTCCAGCGGTGATGACGTGACTGCTGGGCTCATTTTCGCCCCTCCAAGCCTTCAGTTTCAGTACAGTCTCGATAGAGTATAGGACTGTCAAAGCCACGCAGATGATCTGTGTTATACTTTTTGCAAATAGTGAAGAGCTTAACTGACCGCGCTCATAATAGCAGCTCCTCTGCCATCAGTTCCCCAACTAGCTGAGAGATGAACCATCAGCCAGATGGAGATAAAGAAGAAAATGGTGTTGATTCCGTAAAAAATCAGTTCCTAAGTTATTTTTTGAGTCATCCACCGGTATTTTGTTACCACGACGATGAGACCTTCCCTAGTAGCCTCTTCTCTAATAGTGAGATGGGGGAAGCAGACGTATCCCAGGAGCAGAATACAGACAACAAGCATGGTCTCGAAGGTAATGTGCTCGGTCCATGCGGCGGTAGTTGAACGGCGATCGGCACAGATTGACAGCACGAAGGCGACAAAAGACAGAGCCTAAGGTCGGGGTATAAAGCGCTGGCAAAAATCTTACAATTTCGGCGAGCTTTAGGACTCCAGCCAAGGTTCCCAGATAGCCGGTATTCAGCTGACCCTGACGGTTGTTAGGAATAATCTGAATCTTGTTGGCCATGTGGAATTGGAGCTTCTTCTTTTCTTTCGTCGGAGGGCTATAACGGCTGTTGTGATAGGAATAGCTTTGAGGGGGTGAACCTGGCATGTCCGGGGCGTTGCAGGTCCTCCTGGGCTACCTCTTTGGCAGGACCTAGGTCTACGGTAGTCTGGGCGGGATCCTCGTCAGACCTCAGCATCTAAAAGTAGAAAAATGTTCGATGCGATTGTAAAGGCAGAGAGCGAGACGAAACAGTCCACCACAAATTGATTTTGTCGTCAACGTGGGAATCTATTGAGAACTTTTGCGACGGGGGTGGAAAACAGAAACTTGTAACAGGATAGCCCTGGATATAGTGAGGGGATATGTAGATATGACCCCGAGATAGACATCTCCGTCCTGCTTTGCATTGTATTTCCGCGTAGAGCGCAGTATATAATAGTAAGTTAAGAGGAAAAATTATAGGCTATTGATTTTGAATTAGAGAATGAAACTGGGTTGAGAAGGTGTGGAGCGGATTATGCCGTTCGCAGATGCCCCCGAAGAGTGGGAGAGCCTTTGTTTGGGATTTGACGGCGAGATGACAACCTTGAACGCTCTGAGACCGACTAGCAATCTCTCGTCCCAATTCGCTGCCTCTTGCGAGTAGTATCAATTGATAGCGATCAATTCAACATGTTGAAAGTTGTTCTTGCCCTACTACTGTTTACTGCGAGAACGCTGCAATAAGGGGTAGGATAGTAAGTGAAACTTGTGTACTGGGGCGTGAGAGAGACACACAGAGAGAGATCCGGTTGGCCAGAATCCCCCCCCTTTTACTCGCTCACGCGCTCTGAATCAGTCCCAAAATATGCTTTTCTTTCCATTGAGAAAAGTTGTCCTGTGTCAGCGAAAACATGAAAGTTCCGGGGCCCCTTTCTGCCAGTTGGTGCTTTACTTTTTTTCTCGCAGCGCTCGGCGACAATGAGAAAAAACGCACGGCAAAGGGTGTGTTCTATCCTTACACCAGAAAAGAGACAAATTGATCCAACAAGGGGGTTTTGCTGTCAAGGAACGGCTATTGAAAAAGGATTGGGTTAGATCGGGCGGAACCGTGTCAAGTGTTGATACATGAGAGGCCCTGCTTGCAAATTGTTCTGCCGTGTCAAAAATATGGAAAGAAGGCGAGAACTAATAAGCAGGGCGTGGCCACCTGCCCGAAACTTTATCATTTCTGAAATGTTGCGCATTTATAAACCGGGGAAGAGAAATAGGGGAACTAACTGACCAGGCGTGTTTCGGCTCCTCCGTTTCCATTGGCAACAATGACGGTCTCGGCTCCTGTCATTCTCAAAAAAATGAGGTTATCAGCAACTTCTATAAAAAGAGAAAAACATTAACCAAATATCAAGGAACGCGTGTGAGGAGCGGACAAGGTGCGTCTTTCGCTGTACACAGTGCAAACATAGTCGAGAGTTAAAGCTACGAGTTACTCTCAGAGAACTAATAAGATGAACGATGCTCGATGTGTTCCCGGGGCCCCCTACAACATACCAACAAATGATGAAGTGAAGTAGTCGGGGGCTAGATTGTTTGGCAGGAACATTAAGAAGTGTCGCTAGCCACAAGTTGTGTAATACCCTTTTTTGAGATTTGTCATGATTTGTTAGCGCTTCCGGAAACTTGGAGCAGCCATCTTTTGGCAAGCTTATGGGATTTCTGGCCAAAAAATAGCTGTAAAATGACCAGCGATAATTCAAACTATACTTTTTTTGTCTCAAAATTCAATTTTCCAGACTACCTACGAGAATAACAATGACCGTGCAATGGCTGCCGAGGTCCAAAGACAAATTGACGATCTGGACAGGAAGGCTTCGGAATTGGAAAAGAAGCGAGTGGGAGACATTGCCCACGTGAATATGATTAACAAGAAGAACCGTCAGCAACAGAGCAACAAATTCTTCGGTCAACATTCAAAGGTGCCTATCAGCTTTTTATGATATTTACCAAGCTATTTCAGCTCATGACAGCCGATACAGAAGAAGAAAATCCCTTTACTCGTAAGAAGGAGAGGATGAGAGTAGTCTGTGGAACGAGCAAGACTGCCGATCTTTTTGGATCCAATGCTGTCAAGGAAGCTAAAATTACTGTAGTCAAAGAAGATAAACCAGTAGCTCCTCCAATGGAAATTAAAAAGGAAGAGCCGAAAGCGAGGATTCTTACCTTGGCAGAAAAAATTAAATTATCCAATTCCGGGCAGCCAAAGAAGAAGGAACCCGTTGATGTCTTCAGTTTGCATAACGCGATTGAGTTTGATTTTGATTTTGGTAAGAGACTTTCCTACATGAAACTTTAAGCCACTTTTAGAACTCCCATTGGCTCCAAAGAATGCGGGTAAATCGTCAAACAGTCGCCAGAAATCGTCATACTACTAAAAATTTTCTTTTGTTTTTAGCTCAAGCCTTGAATATGTTTTGTTTTGTTACGCGTTCAGTATCTGGTAGTATCTTCCCGCTGACTCCCTTATTCAACTTCATGTCATTTCAATTCATGTAACTCTGAGTTTAGTGTGCTCCTTTGGTGATTTTGTAGTTTGAGATAAAATTTTCTTGGATCGTTTTCTTTCCTCTTCAAAAAAGGACATCTGGAGTACTCTGCGCGATCTCTGTCTCTCCTTCCGGGCTTCAATTATACCGGGCCAGGTGCGCCGGCACGGGGCATTGTCTCACCATGAGAGGGCCTACCGGTGGCAATTGCCTCGTTTTATTGCCACTCTCCTCTGATTTGCCCTTTCTGCGATACCCAATACGTTATAAAAGTTCCTCTTGGACTTTTTTGTTCTGGTTGCGAGTCGTAAAATGGCGCAAAAACCTTGCTTTGATCATTTGGAGGAGGGAGTATTTTGCCAAAATCGCTCGCTTGAGGTCAACCACTCGCCAAAAGAGGTGCGGATTAAAGGGTCGACTGCTTCCAACGCCCTATTTCTTCTGTATCCTCTCTGTCCTTTTACTGTGCCCAGTTGATTCTTCTCTCATTTTCAGAACATGTGGGTACAAATCTTGGTCTCTGTTTGCTTTCTTCCCTTGATCTCAGCCCAAGTTAGTAAGTTTTCTGTCTCTTTCTCTTGAAAGACCATATCCTAGGATTATGTGAAGTTTCTGGTGATTGTCGTCTGTGTCCAGACCGTCGATACTCATACTACAGATGTGGTGGACAGGTAACTTCAAACTTGAAACCGTGACACCGTCTCTTTAGTCCGAATGTTTCCCTACAGAATCCTGTGAAGGTGGCTTCTGTTGTCCCTTACCAAAGCCCGTACTTGCCTTACAAAACGAGAGTGAGTTAAAATAACCCAAGATATCAAATCTAACGCTTGGGCATGCATGTTTAACAAGCAATTAGGTTTTCCAATGCCACCTGCACTGCCCACTGTCGCGCACTCTATCGACGACAATTTGGAGGAAAAATGTCCCGATGGCTTGGCTTGGAAATTGCCTTGCTCTACTGACAAACAGTGTGCAGCTGGCCGCGTCTGTGCCGAAGGAAAATGTTGCATTGGTGAGTTTTCAAAAATTCTCTGATAGTCCTTGGGGACGACCTGTTCGACACCGATTATTTTCGTACTAAGCGCGTAATAGCCGCTCGACCCGATCAGACAACTACGGCACTATTTAATTTTAGCCTGTGGTGAGAAGAGAAAAACAATCCTGCGAGATCTAGGTACTGGAGAAGTTTTGGGAAAAGAGATTCCTCAATGTACTGAAGATGGATCAACTTACCGACCAAAGTAAGTAGAGACGAACAGTAGGTCATTTATAGTTTTTAGACAGTGCCTAGCTGGTACAGACTCTTGCTGGTGTGTATCCGAATGGGGCAGAAGACTCTCCAAGGAGGACTGTCTTCAAAGACGATCTTCTAACAACTTTATTCAGCGAGCGGCGTCTCTCCAGAATGAAATTGCTACTCTACACAAGGTTTTTCACTTGTTTGACAGCAAAACTTTGTTAGAACTGTGTCGTTCAACGAGTAGGAAGCTGTCCTCGCGTGAGACCGTCTTCTGACTCCGCCTCTATGAGCTGTCGTTGCGATGACGATTGTTACGGTCAAAAGAAGTGCTGCTCCCTAGACGGATCCTCAGTTTGCACCACTCCAGGTCTAACATTACTAACAGCTTTTAGCTTAGCACATAACTTTTTTTCCACAGATTTTTTTCCACAAGCTTCAGTTTCAGTGATGCCTCAAGCCATGACCATGGTCTGCGGAATGAACGAGCAGTTCTCAGCCTGTTTTTCTCCTTGCCAGAGCTCTTGTGAGGATCCGAGTGTACCGCCATGTCCATCACCAGTCTGTCAGCCAGGCTGCCACTGCATGCCGGGTAATTTTTTATACTCTCAGGGATAAATTTTTTCAGGATACATCCGGAAAGACGGTTCTCCCAGATCAATGTGTGTCCCCCGAGCTACTTGTGTCTTATTTGATGTCACTGCTCATTGTGCCGACGATAGACGACAGTATCAAGGCTGTGGGTCCGCCTGTCCAATTAGTTGCCAGAATAGAAACAGTCCAAGGTTTGAAAAAAGACTGTTCCGGAAAAATCATCTGCAGATGCCATGAAAGATGTGTATCGGGCTGTTTTTGTCGCATTCCTTACATTCTTGAAAATGGAGCAGATCCTCTCCATTCTGGTTGTATCTTGCCAAGCAATTGTCCCCCGGAACGACTACCTTTCCTCCCCACCGCTAATCCAGCTACCGTTCGTGGAAATTCTCGAACTTACACCAACCAGGTTCAAGTTAACCTTGTACGTCGTGTAGTCCTTCCAAGTTTTTTGTAAAACTTGGTTCAAAACATTTTTAGGCTTACCAGATGCCATTCGCTCTAACTCCTAACACTGCTACGGTTGTCCCAAACACTAATAGATGTGCTGATCCGCTGAAAAACTATCTGAGCTGTGGCACAAAGTGTCCAGGTATCTTTTTTTGAAACCAGATTATTTTTTTCAGTTGCCTGCAACGCTCTTAAACCGCCAATGTCTTGCTCACTGCAATGTGTTCCCGGATGTTTCTGTCACGCTCCGTACATTCTTCTCGACGGAAATGTAAATTCCTCAAAATGTTATGCACACTACAGTCATAGGACCCCCAATCTGGTTGTGTACTACCTCAAAGCTGTCCCAAGGCTCCTGAGGTTATTCCTGCTTCCTGTTCTGATCCAAGAAAGGAATGGACTAGTTGTGGAGCTCACAAGTATGACCTCCCTTTGATAATAACTTCTTCTTTAGCTGTGCAAGATCGTGTACCAATCTTCTTGGTCTCTGCAGTGCTGGATCCTGTTCTCCGGGCTGCATCTGCCGCGAGCCTTATGTTCTTCAAGATTCCACGGACCCCAACTCTCGATGTGTTCTTCCATCAGAATGTCAGAGAAAGTGCGAGGATCCAAACAAAGAGTTTGTGACTTGCGGATCATCGTGTCCAGTAGGATGTGACAATCGTCATCCAAGTAGCTGTACTCCCTGCGTAGCTGGATGTTTCTGTAGAAATGGTTGGGTATCAGTTTTTTTTACATAAGCTTTAGGCTTGGTCTCTCTGAATGGTTCATCTTGGCAGACGTCCGAGTGTGTCAGACTGGAAGAATGTCCCTCATTCACTGAAGAATCATCAGCTCCTACTGAAACTACGGAGGCTCCTGCAACTGAAGCTCCAGCAACGCCTCCACCAATGCGCCGAGAGCCTGTTGAAACTACCATGACTACACTTCTTCCTCTGTCGGCGCAATGTCCAGTTACTACTTTAGACGTTAGTGGAAGGACCTGCGACCATGATACTGACTGTCCAACTGAACAAAGATGCTGCCGCCCGATTATTGCGACTCTGGGAATTTCACCTCAACGATGCACTTGCAGTGATCCTTTGGCCGTTTGGAGCAACTGCGGAAGTCTGTGTCCCGAATATTGTGGCCAGCCGACGGTAAATACCGAAAGAAAATGACAAACAAGCAGTTTTGCAGGTGCCTGTTTGTTCAAAGACGTGCAATCAAGGCTGTCAGTGTGCTCCAGGTTATGTCAGAGCAAGAAACGACGTCACGGCTCCTTGCATCCCTCGTGAGGCTTGTCCTCAGGTTCCCGAGGAAAAGGTTGAAAAACTGGAAAAGTATCAGGAGTTGTTGGCAGCAGCGAGCCTGGATGGACCGAGGGCTACAATTCGTGAGATTGTTGATGAAGCTCCACAGGATCCTTTCTCAAAAATGGTGGTATGAAAAGGAGAATTTCTTTACTGAAGAATTATAGATGGCTGTCGCTAATCTTCACGGTCCCACAGTCAGAGGAAAGTTCACTTTCACCCAGTTTTCCAGGATAAATCTCAAAATAAGCGGTAGTTTTCTAATTTTCTCAAAAACCAAAAATTTCAGGGCTTGTCGATGGTCTTGAGCCAGGAGCTCATGCTCTGGTTCTTCATCAGTTCGGAGACATCTCCAACGATTGCTTCAGAATTGGGCCTCCCTTCTTGTTCAGAAGAAACAACAATACTCCCAGTTTGGGTGATATCAGTGGTACATTTTTTGAACATATGATTATTCCCAATTCAGGCGTAATGGCTGGCAGCGCCGAGTTTTCCCGAGTCGTCGACTGGCCCGTCGGAGACGTCATTGGAAGATCCATCGCAATCTACAGGTTTTCCACTCAGGAGTGGCAGTCCCATGCTCAACAAGAACGTCCAATTGCCTGTGCTACAATCGGGGTCGCAAACTAATCTCACACGCTCACTTTTATGTCATTTTCTCTTAATAAGCATAAATATCAAACAGTTTAAGTGTTTTGGTAAAATCACAGAGGAATTGAGTACATGTTGAGCGTTATGCTGCCTTGCTCGCCTTTTCGACCTCGGTCCGCCAGGAATAGTACAGCCAGTAGACGATGGTGAACGTGGCAAAGACTGTCGGAAATATTGCTCGGCTATCTAAAAATTCATATTTTAACATTTTTTCTTAAGCCTACATTTATCGATTTTCCTTGCCGTCTTCTCATTTTCATAGGCACACTTCTGACAAGGCTTTGTAAAGTCGTACTTGCTGTAGATGTGAGCAGCGGCATGTGGTGTTGCTGACATTAGGGCCTAGAATTTTACCCGTTTTTAGCTGATACTTGAGACACTGTGAATAATGTTCTGCCGCCAAAGAGGCGGTGAATATCTTCACAGTTTGGAGATTAAAAGAACGCATGCAAAGTGTCCGTGTTCGTGCAGTCTATATCCCTTTTCAGGTCTACACTTACGGAATTCTCACACTCGGTCTCCAGCCAGTCTCGAGTGAGAGCTATTTTCTCTGCCAGAAGTGCTGTACCGCAAAGCGCCTAAGAAAATAGCCATAGAAAGCTGTGGGGGTGGACAGATAATGATGTGAGACCTTTAAGGAGAAGATCCCTAGGGACCTCACATCATCAGGCAAAAGATAATAGAAGTAGGTGAAACGAAAACGAACCGCTGTGTGACTCATACAGGCAGTGAGGCCGGAACTTAACGAAAAGTTTTTCTTCTTCTCACTCGACGTTCGCGTAGGGGTAGGGGAAGCACGCTGGAAAGAGAAGAATACCGTGCAGTTTTGTGAAGGAGACACATGTTAGGCTGTGCTGTGTTTAACGACTACTAACCTGGAAAGGGTAGATTTCCGTCGTCTCGTCTTTGCCTTTCTCTTCATCGTGGATGCCACCCTAAAAAGGACACAAATAGCACTGGTGCAAAGCCAAGTGATCACAATGAACAGTCAGGTAAAAATGTCCAAATAATGAAACTTACGTTAGGAGTAGACATTTTATGATGCTGATAGCTCTTCCTGTGAGCGCAATGGAAAACCCGCTTTGTTGTAAAGTATGAGACAAATGAATATTCAAGAAGGACTAGGAAGATGAGGGCTTGAGAGACGGTGAGCCAGACGTCCAGAGCTTTGATGTACGAAACCTGAAAGTCAAGGCTCCATTTCATTAAAATTCTATCAACTGAACCAAACTGATCTAAAGGGGAGCTCTGTCCTGACAGCAAGCAGGTCTGAAACCAGAACCAATACCAAAAGCAGTAAACTCTTGTTTTCTGCGAGATCATTCGTGCCCTACTTCGCTAACCTCGTGCTAGCCGATCATGGTCCAAGAGTCACCAGTCTCTGGGTACCGCACTTTTGGTCAAACACTTCCCGAAAGAGGTCAGAGGCAGATCGAAAGCTGTTTACAATGGGATGAGGATTCAAATAGGAAACCACGACCGTACGCTGCTCCTTTGAAATGTTTAAGTCAAGATTCTAGCAATACTCTTTCTGCTGCTCTGTGTCTTTGTCTTTGCGTCGTCCGGGCAAGTTTTTCCCTATATTTCTTGGGTTTCTCTGCATTACAGTCTGCCAATTTGTTGTCCCGCAAGGTCGAAATTTAACGTTCTGTTAATTTCAGTAACCCAACTTTAACTTTGTTCACAAAACCTACCTGTGGTAGATCCTGTCTCGCTCCGTTACTCATAGTGGTCAAGGTGAGAAGGGAAGTGATTGTAAGCGAAACTCTGGCGGGAGAAGCTCTTGGATCTAGCCAGAACGACATCCAAGAAATACTCACAAGCATACCTAAACGACGATTCAATATCGCATCAAATTTTTCTTACCGGTCGGAATATATGTTTGAATGATATGAAACAGTACTAATCTCCTCATCATGATATAAGCCTTGATACAACTCCAGTCAGCTGAAAATTTTGGTCTTTGAACTTAAAGGACTGAAAATGCTTCATGCTGCATAACAAAGCAGATATGGTTAAGCCCCGGGGAAGAAGCGGCGGGTGTCAACTCTTTCTACGCTCAGTGATACTGCTCTTTGAAGAGTTAGTGCTGGTGCGGAAAGCGTGCTACTTCGCGCCTCTTTCAGGCAAAACTGAGTCACCAGCTTTTCGGGACGAATGGACAAACCTCCTAAAAAGAGATAGATTTACTAGAAGAAGAAGAAAGAATTCTTTAAAAGTAGTCGACTCACCACTTCCGCGAAACATTGGATACGGTCCGGCGCATTTTTCAGCACGAGAGCCGACAATTTCCATGTCATTGAGCAGAATATCCTGATTGGAACCAATAGGAAAGAACGGATCCTCGTAGTGCCAGGTCAAGTTCACAATTTGTTCTATGTAGGCATCTGTGAGAGATATGTAAATAGGTTGATATTGGATCAACTTACAGCTCTGGATGGTGATTGGGCATTCTTGGTAGTCCATGGGAAACATTTTCAGGTTCATCATGCAACTCAAAGTCACGTCGAGCCTGAAATTTTGGGATTGTAAAATCGCACATTCCGGATCTTCGTTTTATGTTATACACACCATACGAGTGGTTTGAAATGCTTCCCTTTTCCATATCTGCCGCTCCCTAATTCAAAGTCATCCAACCTTCTGGGTGAAGCAAATCTTAAAGCGAGAGTGAACTACTGGACACTATCTCTGTATTATTGAACATTGTCTAAGGAGATAAACCCGGCGCAGAGAACCGCACAGTCTTTCCAGAATCGGGAAAGTTTAGACTACCGAACAAAACTGGCAACTAGATTAATTCCTAAACCTTCGCCTATTTAACATCTCTAGAACACTTTAGAGTTTTTCCAGCCATTAGGTTTGGCCTAAATCAACGTATTGAACAACGATTTTTTAGCGCCATAAAAACGAGGTGTACCTAGTCTCATTTTAACAGAGTTAATCGGGGGACTCTGCCCTGTCAGTACCCTTCTCTCACAATCAGTGTTTTTCAACAAAGCAGTTGTCTCTTCCCATACTTAAATCTCGCAACAAAACCTCTCTTTTAGTGTTGTCATTAAGTTGTGTAAAGGAACTCTTGCTCCTAGAAAAACTCGCCTCATTGACTTAAAGATTAGCCCGTCAGGATAAACGATGACCATGAAGTTTGGTGTTGTAACTTCTTGCAAGTAGGCAAACTTTGAGTTTACCTGAAGGGACTGTTTTTATAGTAAAGAATACTCACAAAATATAGGTCCGGATGCCATATGCGGTCAGCTATAAGCTTGCTGGTTACCAGTATAGGATGAGTACAGTTGTGTGCCAGTCTCCTATCGAACCAGCCCATCGCCAAGTACATGTCCACTTCAAAGTCCATTGTTTGAGCTTTAAATGACGACATGGATTCAATGTATATTGCAACAAAAACATCAGTTCGTAGGCCTTAAAGAAATTATATAGTTTTAAAAATCCGTACCTCTTCCCTGGCCCGGGGCCATGAACATGTTATACCCGTCTTTGACTACCCCATTTCCTATAACTCGTAGAAGTTTATCACCAGATTCAGTCCTGAAAATGGGATTTTTGCATTATTTTAATAGGCATACCAGATTAAATCATTGCTCTGCTGACCAGAACGATGTGGCTCGCACAGGTCATGAATTTTGTAGGTCGGGTCATACCAGAACTGTTTAAAATAGTTGACGTCTTGTCTAGAATTGTAATAGTTATAAATGAGGATTAACTCACGAGTGTTCAAGACTTTCTCTAGCTGATTGAGCAAACGCTGTACCGAAATTTTTCACCGAATCACTAACTTTACCCTTATCCAACTAAAATTGTGAAAAGTTGAATAAAATGGGAGAAAATACCGTAGGAACCTCGTCCAATAGCAAGGATATCGTATTGTCATCGGTATTTTCTCCTCGGAAGGTTTTTCTCGAATGATCTGCCACCAACGTGGACTGAAAAATATTTAAAGACTTTTTTAAAGCCTACCTTGAGATCTGGCTGTGCGCGCGATAGTAGAAAAGTTAAACTCAATGGGAACAGAAATCCGAACATGTAGTCACATCAGGACTGGAAACTGAAAGAGAATGAGGATTCACAAAGGATTGATGTCATAGTTTTCAAAAATTAATGAGTTGGGGGAAACGTAGGCTGCAAAAATACACGTAGCATCGGAGAAGAAATATTCTTGGCTGTGTTCAGATTTGTGTGTCGAATATGTTATTCATAGACTTGCAGCGGAAAATGTGGTCAAAAAGTTGCCAACGAGAAAAATTTTCTCGGAGAAAGTAGGAAGAACGAAAGATGAGACGCTGAGGGACTTGCCTAATTTTCATGTGATTTATTCAAAGACGTTGCTACGGAGTGCTCGTAACGCGAGCAGCACAAAAACACAATGACTGGAATTATGAGCGGAAAAGACAAGGAGCTCGTTTCTGTAATAGACTTAAAGTATAGTTATTTTTTCAGGAAAAAAATGAATGCAGGAAAGTGCACAAATGACCGCCGGGCCACACACGGCTGCCAGCAGTCGCTAAAACAACAGACTGACACCAAGGTCTTACGACTTGATAGATGAGCTCGGCGGTGATTTCAGGTTACACCAGTGATTTCCCAGTTGCTCAGTGGAAAAAGCGAGATGGGGACAGGTTAAGGTTCCAGGACTAAGAAGTGCTTTGAGATAAACAATGTTCTCTTATCGAGAGCTCGGCAAACTTGATGTTTTCATTAAGACCAGCTCAAACAGCTCTTTGATCGGAGGCAGAATATAACAAAACGGTGTCACAGCTTTAAAGATACGACTTAACCAAATCTAATCGAGTTTTTAAGTTGACAAAAGAGCATTTAACGCTTACAGCATTAATCTTGAGCTTTAAACAAGACAATTGGTGAAATCTTCTTGATTAGAAGTATTGGCAGCTGTTCAAGGTTTCGGATTCTAATAGGTTTATCTTTAAGTTAACAACTGGTTAAAAACCAAATAGTTTTCTTAATACCGAACAATATCGGTACTGCACTCTCCTCAATGTGAAGTTAAACAAGAAGAAGAAGTGTGTTGACCACACGTTCCCACACATGTTCACAAAAAATGCACAGATGAGGAAGAAAAACTGCGGAAAGATTCGCTAAGGAGACAAAAACAAAAGACTTGCATCTGGAAACCCAGAATTTTAAAGCAGTCGTTTGTTATACTAGGAGGACTTTGTTCACACGCCGTTTGAAACTTGCAACAGTGGGATTCTGAGGCTATAAAGATGCCAAAGTTTAACGCGATGATTTAAGTTGCGTACGAGGACAATAATGCACATTAAAGACCATAATGTGCTCGGGAATAACAAGCAGAGAAACAAACGTCCCTCTGATGCGGCAATGATAGTGTCTACGAGTGATGCGTCCTTTGGGAGTCGCCTGAACATCACGAGGATATCACAATGTTGAACAACTTTGGCATGAATTTTAGCAGACGTTTTTCTCAGCGAACAGCGTGGGAAATCGAAAGGAGGCTCATTTGTTTCTTGATGACCGACTCCATAAAATGAGTAGAAGAGGAAAAGTGCGGTCATTCCATTAGGAACACCACTTCAAAGATCATGCCTGTCTGCACACAACTAACGAGGTAATCTGAGTGCAGATCAGAGCCCGGGGGCTGTTTCAAACATGGGGCTCTATTATAGAGATAAGACCCTAGGAGAGCATGTTTAGTCTAATCAGAGTTTATATTGCGACGGCCATCTGGAAGAGCACATGAGTCCAGGAGAACCATTGTGTAGACTCGTACGCCTCTTGTCAAATAGGCGTCGGATCAAAAGACAGTGCGCAAAATGAGTATCAAGTGTCTTTAACAAGCACACAGAAAACCGGAGCATTTTCTCCTGGAAGTAATTAAGATTTGAAGCTGGCAGACTGCCTGAGGGAAGAAAAGCTCTTGTTGACCTAAAGTGTGAGCCCTGTATCAGAGATGCATTAGTAGCCATGAGAATCCGGCCATTACACGGAGGATGCGAACGCAGACAAGGCTCTTCCTCATACCCATTTTTCTACGGGTCAAATGGTGCAGAGATGATGTGTATCGGCTTTTATTTCGGTTGGCCGAGTCACAACAAGGTTTGAGATCCGAAGAGAGTATACTACAATCTAAGCAGAGAGAACAAGACTACGCTGAATTGCATCTTTTCCAAATTGAGCATCAAGATTTTCAGCAGAGATTAACGCTCACATATACATCATGCGTGAAATGAGACGAGATTGATGGAGATTCCTAATTTCGGGCTAATTGAGCCGAGCAAACAACTCGGCCGCCAAGTATTTAAGAAGAAATATGATATTTTCACATTAAAGTAATTTGTTGTCCTTCATTTGTTTTTGTTGAAAACGAAATTTTCTTCCAATATACGAAAGACGGCAGGCCAATTAGCAAAAGGCTGGCCTGAGAGCTACCTTCAGAAGTTATAAATGGATTTTCTAGCTAAAAAAGAACGCAAAAACTGAAAAGAGAGCACTACGATTAGGTTATGCTGAATGTGCACAATCTGGAGCAGGTCTACCTCTACCCGGAATATGAGCCCCTCGTCTGGAAAATTTGAACTTGTGCCCAAAATCAAACAAACACTGTAGTAGCAGGGAGACAATAGACATCTGCGCAACTACGTACGGCTACAAACAGATAGATGTCACAGGAGAGTGAGTGTCAAGTACTTACATCAGAAGACGGAGAGGAGCAGGGAGAGGAGCACTTTTCAGAATTTGGGATGAGAGAGAACTGCTGCTCCTATTCTCAAGTAGTTATGGGTGGCCTATTGCAAAATATATGGCTCTCAGATTAAGAGAGAAAATCGAAGAAGAAGTTTGTGATCTAGACTCTCAGCTGAGAAACTGAGATCGGATTTCAGTTTGGCTGAAATTGTGTACAAACATCCTGGCACGGCGATGACCTCTCTCTGTTGAGAGAGAACAAGAGGGCGCGCCTGGAACTGTTCCTTCTCAGCTCCTTCTCAAATTGCAGCAATAATCCACTTAAAAGGCGGCTTTCGTGGAAGGATACTTATTTCCAGAGGGAAAGGAGGCTTGCGTGTGGCTACAAATAGGCAATGTAACACATAAAGGCGATATTTGTATTGGTCCGGCCAACTTCGGAAAAAAGTGAGTCAAGTTGGCTGCCAGATGGTTATTAGCGAGTGCTTAGACTGCTCATTGTTTGGCTCTTTGCCAATTTGCCGGCCAATCCCAGTTCGTAAATTGAAATCGTCTTTACCTGATTGCCGCGCAGCAGCTTCCTCTACTTCTCGGCCAGGTCATCAATCTGCACTTCGAGATTGAATTGCAAAGGAGAGGGTGGATAACATACCAGAACTTTTATTTCACAGACATAGTAGTAAGACGCGTTTAAAACTAGATTTTGACCCGGGGTAACTTATAATAGCACAAACAGCAACTAGGACTTTTCCAATATGGCCTCATCATCACCATCAGCGCCTTCTGTCAACGAGGTGGCAAAGAGGGGTCGTCCTGAACACATTTCCAGCAGCATGTCAAATCCTTCCATGCCGAGCTTGTTGTGGATGATGGAGACGATGGTGGAATGATGCAGATGTGTGTTCAGGAGATCAGTCATCTTCTTATGGGTTGTTAGATCCACATAGGAAGTTCCTTCGTCAACCAGTACAACCTGGAAATTTGCTGTTGTAAGCAAAACAGCGTAGGGGCAGGATTGCCAAGTTTTGCACTTGCCTTCGGTTTTGACAGCAAGACTCTAAAGATTGACATGATCTGCTTCTCTCCGTAAGATATGTTGCTGCCATCTTCTTGAATAAATCCGTCGAGTCCTCCTAGCCGGTGAACGAGACTCTCCAAGCCAACGACTCTAGCCATTGTCATCACGTGAGAGTGGTCAGCTTCAGGAGTGAACAAGGTAACGTTTTCGAAGAAAGTTCCACTGGACTCTGTATAAGCGGGTCAAAGCTATCGCTTACTTAAAGATAAAGGGATGCTGGGGAATGTAGCCTACGATTGAGCGGAGAACTTTCAGGGATAAGGTTTTGACATCAACTCCATCAATTGCTACTTTTCCGCTCTGGTTCGGAGCTGTCCTCAGAATCGTCTAAAAAGGCGTTTTTACAAAAATAAAATGGGATACTCACATGGAAAATGGAGCTTTTTCCGCTTCCAGTTCTTCCCAGAACAGCACATCTGGATCCGGCAGGGATTGTGAAACTAACATTGTCCAATGCCAGTGGTGCCTCATCGTAGTATCTCATGTTGACGTTGATGAACTCAATTTTTCCCTCCAGTTCCACAGGGAACGATTTCTGTCCGTGTCTCGGCTCTTCAGGCAGAATATCTCCTTCCGTGTACTCATCGATTCTTTCGACAGAAACCATTTCCTTTTCGGTCTCGATAAATGATCCAAGGAGACCGTTCAGCAAGCTGGTCAAGGAGAGAGCGTAGGTAATCGCCAAGCCGACAAGGCCTGAAAAACAACAATAATAAAAGCAACACATTTCTCACCTGAATCAACCTTGTTCGTGATCCTGTGCTGGATAATGGCTAGGAATGTGATGGCAGCCACTACAAAGACAGCGATCATGGAGAGGCGAATGTTTAGCCATTGACTCGCAGCGTTGGAAGAGTATTGGGCTCGGAGGTTGAGGGTCAGGAGAGTCCGAAGCTTATGGCAGTACTTTTCCACGTATTTATGAGCTCTGATGGTCACCAGTCCATTAACCGAATCGGAAAGATGCGAATACAGGGGAGATAAACTCATTGAGCACAGGCGCTTGAGTTCCACGGTAGTTTTCCTGAATGTAGATTTAGTTACAACAAATTTTGGTCATACCGGTAGTGTTTCTGTATGTAGTGGTAGAGGACTGCCAGGACAAGCATAACTGGAATTATGTAGGGCAACCCAACGATGGACACGACCATAGCTCCAGAAAGAGTGAACAAGGAGGCTAGGAAGATGTTCAGCTGGAAATTGTGTTCGAAAAAAATATTGCCAAGAAAATTACCACAAAGGGAAGATTGTCGTCGACGGTATAGGTATCTGAGCACAATCGGTTGACCACTCGCCCACTCGGAGTCCGTTCCCACCAGAGAACCGTCGTCTTTACAACAAATTAACAACTTTAAGGAAAAACTATACTTTAAGCAGGCGGGCCAGAAGATTTTCATGAAGGATCCTTGCTCCTTCAATTCCTCCATAAGCGAATAAGAAGGCTCGGATTAATGTAAAGAGAGTGTTGCATGCAGCGATGATGGCGTAGACCGTTAAAAAGTACATGGATCTGTCCCAGTGATCTTCCTCAATGTATCTGAAAGCAACATAGAAATAGATTTCACACATTTTTTACTCTAGCTCGTGTTCTCCTCTTAAGTATTCTTTTAAAGTAGGCACCGTCACGTTTGTTTGATTCATTGTCCATCTACTAAGCCACCAGTCCGATCCATTTTTGGTAAGTTGCATGGCAGCCAAGGCGACGAGAATTCCGATAGTGAGCACGCAACCCATTGAGTGGAAGTATGTTAAGTAGACGTTGGCTTTCACAGCACCGACCTGAACAGATTTATATTAGTCTGAAGTTAAAGAATTGCTACGAATTTCATATTTCTGTTCGAAAAAAGAGCTTTACTGAAATGATTGCTTAACGATCCCCATTTCCTACCTGTTTCTCCTCCTCACGCTCGAAAACCTTCTCAGCAAAATCTTCATCAACGTTGAATTCATCTTCTACAGACGTCATCATCATTTTGTTGAACTCGTTCGGGTAGACGATCGAAGGATGTCCTTGTGTCTCAACAAGACCTCTGTTGTTCAGCTTGATGATGTGATCAGTCTCACACAGCTTCATAATGTCGTGACTGGCAATGATGACAAGCTTTCCTCTAGCTTTCAACGTTCGAATTCCCTTAAAGACAAATTTTTTGAACATAAGATAACACAAACCATTTGGAAGACCTGCCTCGCTACGTGGCTATCCAAAGAAGAGAATGGTTCGTCGAAGAGGTAGACGGCTGTGTTCTGATAAAGAGCACGAGCGATGACGACTCTCGTTCGTTGCCCTCCACTCAATGTTGCTCCATTCTCCGATATTTCGTATTGATCTCCTCCTGGGAAGTTCTGAAACATAAAAAGTTGAAAAAAATAGTCTATTTTACGTTAAGATCATTCTTTAGGCAGGAGCCGATCAAAACGGATTTGTACAGGGCATCATCATAATGGCTGCCCATGAGAATGTTGTCTCTTATGGTACCTGACAAATTTTCAATGGATAATGCGTCGTTTACCTCGACTTAGCCATCTCTCCTGTCCGACATAGGTAATTCCTTTAGTGCTTTCTTTCGTGATTCCAATTTGCTGGCTGTCTGGGAAGCGTGTCTCTCCTAGCAGGCCCATGAGGAGAGTCGATTTTCCACAGCCCACGTCACCAGTGATTCCGATAAGGGTACCAGTTCCGCCAGCAATACTAATGTCAGAGACTGTCGGGAGCTCTGGAAAGTCCCAGTAGAAGGATCCTTGGCGCAGATAGAGAAGACAGCGACGTTCATCGTTCTGACAGTAAATCTGGTGATAGTCGATGTTTTTCAAGGAAAAGAATCTCTCCAGTCGTTTCAAAGAAACCCAGGACTCGATCATTCCGTTCAAGACCCAAGGGAATGCGTTCAAGGGCATGATTAGCATTGAGATCAGTGCAATCACTGGATAAACCTGAACGGGCATATGAAAACTTGAAAATAACACAAAATTACCACTCCAGCAGTCATTTTCATCTGGTAGACCCATACAAAGACGGTGAAGATAGAGATTTGGATGAGGAGAGGAGCAGAAGCCCAGAGGTAGACACAGACAGCGTCCAGGTACTTTCTGATCTTGAGGTAGTACAGCTCCTTTTCCCGCGCTTTTCCGATTTTATCGGTGAAAAAATGCTCCAAGTTTGAGGATTTGATTGTTCGAATATTCTCGACCAGTTCTTGAATGCACTGAAATTACTACCTGGATATTTTAGCAAAAGGGTCACCTTCATTCTCTGATCTTTCCAATGCATAAATTTCTCCGACATTCGTCCAATCAAGACAGTAATGACTTGATTTACAGGTATGAGTATAAGGGCTGTGACAACTCCGGCCAAAAACGCTTTTCCAACCTAAAAAGTCTATACAATAGAAGGAGATACAATTAACCTGTCTGTAGAGAAGGAACAGAGCCACAACAAGTTGAATGGGCATGGCCCAGAATTGATGAAATGAGTTGCAAAAGTTGACAATCCGATCAACGTCAGTCGAGACATAGTTCATGATTTGACCGGAAGAAGACGAGAGTTCCGAGTAGGGAACTCTTAGAAGTTTGTCGTAAATCGCCGTGATTAGAGCTGTCTTCACCCTAAACGTTGGATGAAATGTATTTTTGACTAAACACCCACTTCATTCCAATCTTGCTGACGTAAAAGTTAAAATGGTTGTTGAACATTGAAGCCAAGAATGTGCAGAGAGTAACAGCTAAGGCGAGATAGACTCCATCGTCTGTAGGAACCGGTAGTTCCAAAGATTCTACCAGAAAACGCAAAAGTATGGGGCCACAGAAGGTAAAAGCATCGGCGGAGAGACGGAGAATAGCCAGGAGAATGAATTCGCAGCCAAAAGATTTAAGAAGGGATCTTAAATATGAAAAATAGGCAAAAAAAAGTAGAATACCTGTAGACGGAGAATTTTTCAGCATCAGTGAAAAATGTAGGTGAATTTTCGACAAAGTGTGCCTCAACATTTTGAACGTCCAGAGATGGAGGCAGTTGGTAGAGATCGTCAGTCTGAATAAGTAAGCATTTTTAAAAGGTGCTTAAAATTACTCACCGTTCTTAAAAATCCCTTCCCGCCCTTTGAAATCAGGGGATTTGTCCATAGGAAGAACATTTTCGAGAAGCAATTGGCTCCTTCATCCGCCTCTGGATTCAGAATTTCGTTTCCATCATCGTCCAGACGCTGATGACCTATAATGCGACTAAAATTTCGAAAATATTTGGCCAAAAAAGTAAACATACTTGACTTCCTTCTTTTCAACCCAGTGGATGATTCCATAAACGACCAGTAAAATCGCCACAGCGTCGATTAGAATGGCTTGAAGTGACAGAACGCCGTAGATTCGAGACCGCTGTCCACAGACAAGAAAGATTCCTTTGGAAGCGAGAAATTGACAGAATGTAAGAGATCCTTTACGAGTAATACTGAAATCTAATTTTTATGAAAATCTGCAGAAAATTACCTCCTGTGGCGGATTGAAAAGAACCAAACCATCAGCATCGCCGTCCAGACGAGAAGCATGAGTCCTTCCTCTATTTTGATAACCAGTGGTAGATGGAATGACTCGAAGAATGAGATCACAAATGAGACCAGCAGCGTAAAAAGGCACACAAAGACGATAACAAATTTGCTCCAGTAGTAGTAATCGAGATTGTCGTAGCTTGTATATCTTGGGAAGCGCCCCTGGAACAAAACTTTCAAAAAGGTTAAAAAAGACTTACAAAGATCATCCAGCCATTGATGAGAACATTGACGAGGAGACTGAGCTGTAAGATGGATATGAGCCCAGCTTCGCCACAGTTGGTGAGCATGTGACGGTCGAGGTCAACGAGGTACTTTGTTAAAAACCAGGAGCCATTGGCAGAGCCACAGAATTCCTCGAGGAAATTCTCGGCCATTGCCGTAGGTACCCGTCTTCCCTCAAAGTTCGCTGAAAAATATGATTAAGGAAGAGGTTTGAGAGAAAAAAAATGATAAAATTTGAGCGTAAGCATGGTGAATAAGTGCGGAAAATGGTTTTTCGATATAAAAAACTTATGATTAATTTGTTTGGAGAGAAAGCAAGATGATTTGAGGCTAAAAATATTTTCTACATAGAAAATTCCGTAGGAAACAAGAACATTGAGATTTTTCGCAATAAATCTGGCCTTTTTGTCTAGAATGCTTGAGATTGTTCTGATTGGATTGCGTATTTGTGCTCTCTCTCAGCTCCTGCGTTTGAACTTGGAGATCGCGTTGCGGGCGGACGCAGCGCGGCAAAGCCACGATTTTTGTGAAATGACCTGACAGGTAATTGTGCAGCTGGTAGGCGGCGCTAGAACATCTGCTCAATTGAAAATCAATCAGTAGACAAAGACGGCAAAAAGTGCTATAGAAATTGTTTGAAAATGTAGTCTCTAGAAATTTCGTTTGTCAGCTGATTCGCAAGTGAAAATAACTTAATCTTGTAGCCATTTCATGGAATGTGAGACTGCGGCAAGTATCCAACCTTTACATTATTCAAGTGGCTGGATTACGACTACAAAAAGATAACCTAGGTCGATGCTCTGCCAAAATACGAGAGCAACCTTCACCATGTATGTACTTGTACGGCCTTGGAACAATCCAGATTTTTGAGCGATATGTCACCCGGGTGACAACTTTAGGGGTGTATGAACCAACGGAATGTTCAAAAGCATAGCCACATATCGATTTTATCATTAGATATACAAATTTATCACAAAGCGAGCGTGGGACCGGGTTACTTGTTCTTTTCTGTCGTCGTCTGAAATAGATTGTCCGGGTGATAAAACGGCGGCTTCGAATCGTCATTTGTCTTGGTAGCTGCTTTGCTTGCTTCCACTGCCGCTTGTAGCTCTTTTTTTCGTTCTTCCTGGAACCATTTCTATTCAAGACTCTAGCGACCTTTTACCATTCTCGCCCGTATCAGATCCAGTTTGTTGTACTCTTCTTCAGGACTAGGCTCGTCAGTGTCATGAGGTCGATAAGTTCCCAAGTTCGGAAGCCTCAACCGCCTCAAGTATGGACTGGGAGCATGACCTGAACAATTAGGATCAGATCCAATTTTAATGTAGGCTTCAACAATCAAAAGACTCTGGTGCCTCAATAATGATATGTCACGCGATGGGCAGCACGCAAACTCAGTGCCTTCTTTTTTTTCGACTTTCTCTTTAAGAGTTCGACTGACCTGTTGCAAGTCCTCCGGCGCGCGACATTTGGGATTTGAGGAGACAAATGGCTGTCTTTGCTGCCTTGATAAGAGGAGGCGTTCGCTGAACGGAGTTAGATGGGCTCGAGATTGGGCCTAAAATCGGGACAAAACAATAGATGCCAGACCTTCCACAATGGGAGAAAGGCAAGAGAAAGAGGAGGCAATTTGGGTAAAATGGCAGCATTAATTGTGCTTTTTGAGGCTTGAAAGTTGACTTTGTTGGCGTCGAGACGGAATGAACTGAGGCGCGAGAGAATCTTGTTTTGAATGAGTACACCGGGGAACTGAAGGATGTACCTATTCATGGGCAAAGTCCCGTAACGGAAAACAGCAGAGCAAGAGTCCGAGGAGGAGAAGAGATTTCAAAAGGCATTGCTGACCACGCCTTCGGCTTCCATTAACATTCCGGGTCGCCGGACTTATGTGCTCGTAAACTCAGAGCTGTGAGCAAAATAGGCAAGACAAAGATTTGCTAGAGGATCTAATCAACGATGGATAACGCGAGGAACACAGCCAGCCATCTTTATGAATAGGATATTGGACAGCAGGTTTGGAGCTTGTCCCGATAATTAACAACAAGTTTTGGTCTTTAAGGGAACGACCCTGTTAGACTGTGAATGATAATCCGAAAAGCTTTATCCACTGCAAAACATTCCCTATAATCCTGAAGATCTCGACTGTCATAAGCCTTTTGGCTAGCATTTTCTCATCATCTTTTCTTACAAAAAATTTGAGTTATAGTGAAAGATTTAGGGATGTTTATGGAAAGAAAAGAGTACTTTCTTGACCATATTAAAATTTAAAAGAAACTTCAGACTTGACAAAAGTGATGTGAATTTGGAACTCAGCATCAAAGGACAGAGATCATTGAATCATCCAGAATACTTTATTATGACCAAATATTAAAGTTACAAAGTATGTAGGCGGTTAAATAGTTACATAAATTCAATTCTTTAGATTTTTTCCAGCTTCTCTTGGAACAACTTCATCAGAGTCGGTCCATTCTTCTCCACCCATTTCAGTCGGATCTCAGCGTGCATTGCTTGAACATAGAAACTGGCGTACAACATTCCGTTGGTGGCAGTTTTGCGGAAGTTTTTGAGCTAAAAACTATTATTCTCGGCGATGTCTAAGCCCCACCGTTTCCACTTGTATCCTAGTTCGTATTGTGGATGCTGTTTGCGTGACAATCCTGTTGATGATCTCGTGCTGCTCAGCAAAGCTGAGACTTGTTTTTCATGTAAAGCGGAGATATTTTTCACCTTTTCAATATCTGATCCCAGTTTTCGAGCAGGAAATTGAAAGCGAGCTCTCCTCCATTTTCATTTTGAGCTACAGCGGCAAATAGAGTTGAAACGTCTTGGAAGCGGAAGGTGTTCGACTTCCGGTCAACAGCCAAGGCAAGAAGACTAAAAATTGTATAGACTTTCAAAAAAAAATTACGTTTTTAATGTCGCAGCACTTCTACTGCAAGCCAGAGCCTCCATCAACTTCACTTTTTCATTTTGGACAATTTCATTCTTGTACATCTGCATCATCTTGTCAAAGTCGGAGCTATTGCCGTCTTCAACAGCTCTACAGTAGACAGCAGCTCTTAAAGGAGCAGCAACCCTACAAATGCTGTAAATCAATGTTTTCCCAAAAACTACGTTGAACACTGCGAATAGATAGCATTCGGACCTTTACAGTTGGCCAAAACATTGACTTCATGCAGCTGCCTTAGATCGTTTTTGCAAGCAGCCTTGTTGATATAGCAGTAAGTCAAATAGGTAGAGCTTTCTTGTAGACTTAAACAAAGTTATGAAAAGAATGTTAAAGAGACAAACTTTTGGAAAAACTCCTTTTCATTCAAATAGTTTGAGTTGATGTGAGCGATACTGGTCTTATTGAAAGGTGCTTCTAGAATCTTGGCGAAGTATTTCTGAAAAGAGACAGCTTGAACCAAAAGAGGCTTCACAGAAGTACATTGATTTTTTCACTAGAACAGTATGATGATACTGTAATGCAAGTCAACTGGACCAGGATCTGATGCGACAATAAGTTAGGCCATAACCCCATGTTCTCTACTATTGATTTCTGCCAGACAATTCGTGGTCCGCGAATCATCAGAGAGCATGGTTTGCGAATTACTAGAGTCTCTGGGTACCGCATTTTCCTCCAGACAGAAAACAGACCTTTACAACCTTCGACTGTGGCTCAGTTCCAAAATAACCCTCAATGGTACCAGCAGCCATTCGGAATCCACTCCAAGGCATGTAGTCCTGTAAAACTTATTGTTTTTTTTACGTTTGTTGCACTAACCGTTTCTTTGCCGAGATAATCGAAAAGGTTGAACAAGTGCTCGTAACTGAGTCTTCCAATATCAGCCATCGCGAACGCGTCCGAGATCAATATGAATCTTGTTCTTTCAGAGAACATCTAAAAATTTGTAATAGACTAGAAAGTTCCGAACCAGGTGATCCTTCTTAAGTTGGTTGAAGATTTGTGTCCAATACTCTTCAGTATATCCAGTTCGAACATAAGAGTATCCTTCCGCATTAAGAATCACCAGACCTTCTTCCCTCGGTAGGTACAGGGTTCCGTCTGAGAACTGGTTTTTTCCGAATCAGAAGAACTTACTGTAAGGCAGCCACTTCATCACAGAAGTTTTCTTGCCGTACTGTACCCACACAGGAATGTCCCATTTGAATCTAGTTAAATTTTTATAGAAACGTTCATATTCTCACTTGAATTCTGGGTCGGCAAACTTTGCTCGATCCTTTGCTTCCGGATTCAGCTTGAATCTTTGCTGAGTGACTTGATAATGAGTAGAGTTCAGATGATCCAGGAAGATGTAAGGAAATCCCATCTTAACCAATAAATTTCAACTAGACAAGCCTGCCTGATGTGTCCACTTTTTCGCAAAATCCGTGACGTTCAATTGGCCTCCGTAGGGACCCTCGACGTCGGTAACAACTTCGTCCAATGATGCCATTAAGTCTTTAGACGTGGCGTTAGAGTACTGGTGCTTTTTGAGGTACAACTATAACTGACGTTAAATCTAGGTCAGTTAAAAATTTACTTGTAATCCTTTCTGGAAATTTTCCGGTTTGATTGTTGTCTTGATCATGTTCAGGACCGCAGCTCCCTAAAAAGGTTAAAATTTCTGTAACCATGCCTAGTATACTTTCTGATAAGTAATACCATCAAAGCTCTCATCAATTTCTGCTTGATTCTGAATGTGATGGGTCAATGGATGAGCACTAGCTGTTTGATCATCCCTCAATGCGTCAGTCATGGCATCCACAAGGAAATAGTCCTTCTGAACCAAAATTTCTTGAGGTAGAGGAAAATTCTACCATTCTGTAGTTTCCATTGGAAATCTCGTCCGCTCCCATGTACTCATTCAGAGTGGCGAAGCCTTCATTTAGCCAGAGATCATTCCACCACTTCATTGTTACCAAGTTTCCGAACCACTAAAAATTGTTTTTAAGAGAAAGAAAAAACTTTACCTGATGACCGAGTTCATGAGAAATAACAGAAACGATTCGTAGTTTTTCTGAAGGCTTGTACAGCTTTTCATCGTACAGGAGGGAGTTTTCTCTAGAAACCCCAGAAAATGGTTTCTGCCAAAAGCTCCAACCTGTAGGTGATTATGCCCCAATTCTCCATTGCTCCCGCTTGAAAATCTGGAAGTGCAATCATGTCCTGTTTTTCCAGTGGAAAGGGTATTTTGTAGTAGTTTTCATAGTACTCGATGCATTTGATTCCAGCGGAAAGGGCAAACCGAGTCATGTTGGTGGCTTCTGGACGTGACCACACTCGAAACTGTAAACAGACTTTTCAGACCTCTAAAAACTGTACCCTGATTCCAGAACTAGTCTTTCCCTCAATGAAATCAAACTCCGAGATGAATATGGCCAGCAAGTAGGAGCTCATTTTTGGCGTGGTGGCAAAGTGACTGACTAGGAAATCCTCATTCAAACTAAAAACTAATATTAGAGTTAAAACTGTTCATACTCGGAGCTGTTTCCATTTTCAATCCCATTCGAAATTGCCTTGGTTCCTTTAGGATGCATGACAGTCACTGTCCAATTTGCCTTGTATTCCGGCTCATCGAAACACGGCACCATTCTTCGAGCACTAATAGGCTGCATCTGGGTAATGGCAGCGATTCTGAGACAAATTTTAAAAATAAATCCGGGCAAACTACCTCCGTTTCCCATCAGAATTAGTATATTTAGTCTGATACATTCCTCCAAGACTTAAAGTAATGTCTCCGGTGTAATGAATAGTGAAGAGAACTTTTTGACCAGGTGTAATGGTATTGTTCAATTCAAAATACATCTTGTCCAGTTCAGGAAAAGGAATGATCTTCTCAACCTTTAAGGTTTTACCATCCTAAAACTGTCTATGTGCTTTAAGTTGAATCTCTTACCGCAGTACAATTCGCCTTGATATTTGCTATTCCGTTTGCGTTCAATGTTATTGTCTTTACTGCCTTCAACACCTCAACATCGATGATTACCTAAAAGTTTTTAATTAAAAAAAAACTCGCTTTACCTGTCCTTCAAAAGTCAAGTTTTTATCCGCTGGAATCTTTGCATCGTAGCCAGGAATGTACGCTTTGATGGAAAGCTCATAACTGTCTAAATTTCACAAAATTTTGGTAATAAAAATATCTACTTGGTCTCAATGACGTTGGAAGTAAGACGTGTTCAATTGGAGGAGCTGGATTGCTGGCAAAGGTATTGCTGAAAGAGTTTATCTAATATTTACAAGAAATTGTGTGCAAACATTGACGAATAGAAGCAAAAGGATGGTATTTTTCAAGACCTTCGTTACCAAAACCAAACAAAGCTTAAAAACGCTTACCTTTCACCTTCCGCCTGTCCGTAAAAACGCTTGGTAATGAAGAAAGAAACGGCAGCTCCCACAGCTAAGGCCAAAATACATAGCAATGCTACTATGACGATAAGTGATGGCGTACACTTTTTGGGCTTTTCCTCGGGCGAACTGCCCATGTCCTGAAAAAGAGACAGACTTCCAGCGAGAGAAGAAGTGTTTAACAAAGGAGTGCAATAAATCCCAGCTAGCGATGTATATCTGTCGCAACAAAATCTCCTGGGACTACTTTTGGGCCACCAAAGCAGAATCTAGAGTTCTTACCTCAATTGCGCCATAGTTAGGGAAAGGGTGCATTAGAGGTCAGAGTTATCAGTTCAGTGATAACACATCCTAAGGACAAATAGGTTGGGCCTTAAAAAAAAACCTAGAACCTTTTTAGGTTAACAAAAATCGCAGAAGAAAAGGACGGAGTAGGTTATAAATACAGGAGGAAAGTACTAGAAAACACGGCAAAAGTTTTTTTTTGAGCTCATCGTGAATGGAAACCTTTTTGCAAAATTAAACGGAATGTTTAAGCTGGTATGCTTTGCGGGAATATAGCAGCTTCGCCTCCTCTGTCTAATTGAATAGGTTAACAAAAACAGTTTGCGGAGAATCCATCGACCACCTTGAGAAGAGCTTTTTTACTTGAAAAGCGTGAGCCAGCTGTTCATACACATTGTGAGGAAGTGCCTACTTGTTCTCAGTTGTGCTTGAAAATGAAAAAGGGAACGTCGGAAAACCTAAAAGGGTGTGTTGCATCGCTTGGTAAATACAGAAGCAGAGCCTCACAGTGATTAGAGAGTCTAAGCTGCTTTGGTCGAACGTCTCACGACTAATGGGAAAGCAGCGGTCAGCCATTGCTCAGCGGGAAAAACACTGTTGAAAAAATGCTTTATTCACTCTATCCGAGATTAAAATTGGTCAGTAGGAACACGACACTGAGTAGAAGGACCAACACGAAGATACTCAAGACGATAAAGGCTAATCTGAAAATTTTGATAACAAAGTTTGAAAGAGCAAAGCACCTGTTATGATATCCAGACGAACACACAGTTTTTGTTAATGTTGGAGGAGGAGTACATGGTTCAACATTTGATGGACGGCTGAAATATGAACCTTTTGTCTGATGTGGTCGATTATATATTTTGGCTCAAATGTTCACTTTGTCGGAGTGTGAATATTTTCTGTTCTAGGCCGTAAGTAAAATTACTCTTTGAGTTATACTTTACTTCTTAAGTTTTACTTTAAGTTAACTACCTCAACGGCGTTACGCAATCGGAGTTAATGAACGTGAAATTTCAATGCCAGTTAGACCAAATACATTATAGAATGTTTTCTCCTCTATATGTAGAATACAACCAAAAATTTAAAACCATTAAGCAAACTGGTGCTGAACGTTAATTCCCCTCATCTCAGATAGTTTTTTCAAAAACAGACTTCTGCCTATGGGAACAGCGACTCACTCTGTTCTAGACGATATGGAAATGTCGAAGTCAAGCGAGTCTTCTTCGCTCTCCATCCGCGATCATTCGAACTGAAAACAAAGCTAACAGATGCGGAGCTTGCAGAGGTTTAGCCACAAGGATGTACCTTACTGCTACTCCTAATTGTGCGCCAACTTTTGAATATTCAAAGATGTGTGCACGAATCGACAAACATGAAAATAGGCTCAGCCGGGAGGCCCGAAAAAAAGAGAACGCATGTCCAATTGAATATTTGCGCCAGAAGAGACCTCTGATTGATTCTTAGCAAGAAGATGGATAGTTGCCTCGCTAAGCCGGAGGGAATATCCAACACATCATGCGCAACACCCGTCTGACCCCTCTCGTCATCACAACAAACACACTGAAAAAGGAGAAAAGGCTTTTTCAGCTTAATTTTAATGCACGTAAGAGAATCAACAGTAGTCGTCTCGAGATCCGCAAGTACCGTTTGTGGCTCGAACAAAGGTGTTCTGTGTGAGTGTTTTGTCGCAGACACAATGGAGTAACCGTATGTACCAGGGATAGTTGCCATTTCCGAAGGCACCCTAAAAGTATGCTTAACATAATTTTTGACTGTTCCTACCAACTGTGACAAGGGACCCGCGTAGCAGTTGTCTGCCAATCCGTCAGCCAAATTGGTTGTGTTCGATGTTGCCGACATGAAAATCTCGTTTTCACCGCAAGTCATAGTTGTTGACGGCATCGGAACATCTCAAAATATGAACATTTTAAAATTATAAGCCAAAACATACCACAATCTTCCCAAGCAACACAGCGATTGTCAGAAGTTCGGAAAGTGCCATAAATGCAAAAACAGTTTTGTGTAGCTGTGCCGCATTTCTAGGAGATATCGTCATAGGTAAAAACAGACACTTACAAAAACAGTAGGCGATTGGCTGCTTCTCTCACAGCCAAATCTCCATTCTTCTTGCCAGTATGGGCACTTTGGATCCTTGGGATTGATCTATGTCTTACTGGTTGGATAGCGACGGAATCGTGGCAGAAGTTGAGAATTGACTAAAAGGGAAGTGAGTACCAAAAAATGGAAAATTACAGCATTGAACAGCATCCACACATTTCAGGGTTTCGTCATCTCGGACATAGCCACTTTACAGTAACACTTTTTGTAGTTGTAGGTTACGTTCGCTACAACAACTGTTGCACAGCTCTGAAAAACATGTGAATTTGGCCAAAAAATTACTAACATTGTAGCCGCGAGGGAACTTGCACATTGGATCACAGACAGTCAGATCAGCTTCTGTCCTAGCTTCTCAGTGAAAAAGTCCTCATGTTCTCCGCAGACTGGTTGTTCAGGGAGATGAGTCTCAGTGATTCGACACTTTGACCACGGCAGACATTCTCCCGATCTACACCTGTACATTCCGTCAGCGCATTGGCAGCCAGAGGTATTCCTGCAGACCTAAAACAAATTATAAATAGCCTCACTCTACTACTTACTACGGTGTAGTTGTAGTCGGCGTTTCCATTTCTGTAGCAGGCCCTCTAGCAAACCCTATCTCTTCGGAAGAATTCATTGAGCTTGTGGCACACCTGACGCGGCGTAATCTCTGACATTGCAAGCATTGCATGGCTTTTTCGACGTAGGGCCAACTGTCCACGGTTCTTCAGTTGCTTCTGAAGATTCCGTAGATAGACCTACTGTCATGTCGATCATCCTCGGAGGGCAGTCCTGAAATTGTTATATGACAAAACAAAAACGAAAAACTCACAGCTTGATTGAGTCCAGTCTCACAGTACTCTATGTATTTTGAATGTCGATTTTTTCCCAAGGCAAATATTCTTCATTTTCACCGCATTTTGGGGTAGGAGTGGAGCCGCCGCATTCATTTCACGGAACGCAGGTGAAACCACCTGAATCTGTCTTCCTGTAAAATCCAGGCAAGCACTGGTAACAAAGACAATTTGAGGAAATCTGAAAGAGACTATACATTGCAATGATCAAAGACGTACGAGCTCTTGGCTCTCACCACAGTTTCTTTCTGTCACATCTGTGCTGTAGATTTCGGATTGCATGCAGAGATCTAAAAAGTGCTAAAACTTCAATGCTGCCTACTTTGTTTAGGTTTAGATATCGGTTCACACTTGTCGTTTCGTCGAATGAAATCGACATCACAGCGACACTGTCCCAAGCTGACAGGCAGTCCTATCTTCTCAATAGGCAAACAATTCTGAAGAAAATTATGTCAAAAGACTCGCTATACTTTTGGTCTAGGATCTTGTTCAGTTGGCTCACAGGGAAAGCTCTGAAGTTCTTGAGGGAGATAGAAGCGTTCATTCGGTCCGCAATTAGGCTTGGATTTTTCAAAAGTTGTCGTGTTCTCTATAAAATTAAGCATATTGACAGCTTCCGAAGTTCTACTGACCGCACTGTTGCCACAAAACACATTCACCAAGGGCATTACGGTAGGTGCCAGGCTCACAAATACAGATCGGTCCAGGTTTACATTCCTAGGTATAGCATGGTAAAAAAAACACAGGAAGGAAAGATACCAGGACGTCCGTCTGATTGCACTTTCTTTCGCAGAGGGCTTGTCCGAATGGACAAAAAAAGAACGGGCAGTGTCTGTACAGTTATTCTCGGCTACGAAACTTCCTATGGATAAAGGTATGAAAGAGAAAGTCCAGAAAAAAAACTTTTTACACGGTGATTATTGGCGAGAGATCCAATCACTAGTGATGCGCAGATTAGTCATAGATGCAACGGCTGAAACGAAAAGAAAAACGTATATGTCCTCAAACCCTCAATACCTGAAGCACCATCTGCGAAAAGTGACGCTAGAGACACAGAGATTTCTTTTATATAGGTCTCTCAGAATTATGAGCTTTCAATCGTTTTATTTCAGCTAATCAAGATTTTGCGTTTGATGGGAACCCAGGCGGGCGCCCACTGGCATTTGCAGTGGAAAGAGGCAAGAAATACAAATGGTTTGTAGTAACACATCATTAATTACAATTTCTTCAGAAGTTCTAGTAGCGGCAGTGATCGTGATGATGCGACGATTCGACGACGACAATGCGCTCACCGTGGTACCTGTAAGTTTGAGCTTTATTTCGGTTTACAACTTTGTGAGAAAATGTTCCCAAAATCTTGATTTTTGCTCACCTGTGGCGATGATAAGTCAAAATGACCCAGATGGCGTGAATCACCCCCGGAATCCAGAGCAATAATGTGAGAATGAAGTTGATGCAGAGGGCTTGGGTGCATCCTTGGTCAAAGAGCACTGCCAAAGGCTAAATTTAAAGTTTTTAAAACCTTCACACATTTTTATTATCAGACATTTTCAAATTTTCACTGCAACTATTCTAACAGACTGCCACCTCAATGTAACACTCCAAAAACGAGCATTTTTGATTGTCAGCCATAATGGCATTGGTCTTTAGCAGAAGTCGGTATAAAGATTGCTTAGATTGGCTTTACATCTTTTGATCTTGCCCTTTACGCCTGAATTAACAGTGGCAGTACTCGTCCTTTTGTAACAGCCTGCCCAGCAAAATAGGTAAGAGAAAAAACTTTTTGGTAGACCTTTCATATATAAAAGATAAATAGTGGGAGAACACTGCGAGATCTTCTGCTAGAACTTTTAGTGGAATACTACTCCTTTTCAATGATGAAATGTGCATTATGGAAATTTAGCGACTGGTGCAAGATATATGAGGCTTCCCGTTTTTCCACAATCTTAAAGTAAACGCAAAAAGTTTTGCAAAAAGCAGCTTTATCAAGATTTACCAGGTCAAAAAGAAAATGTACTTACCGGACAGAAGAAGGCCAAAATAATCAACAAGATCTTGCACATTCTGAAAAATAGACTTGCTTTGAGTGAGTCAAAAGAAATGTGAACGAGAGGTATAGGGTTAAGAGAAACTGATCTGTTTGCATTGTGACACTTGCCAAATGCAAACACGGATTTCCTCAATGATGATATCAGAAAGAGAAGAGAGAAGGTTGAGAGCAAAGATGTGCTGAATTCAAGTCACCTTTTGGCTTTTATTGGGTAGCAGGGGATAAGGTATGATTCAGAGGCGCTACGATACTATCTGTGAAATTATCAGTATGAGGTGTGTTAAGAAAACGTCACCTAGTTAACCTAAAAAAGTACTTAGTAACAAAGTTAAATGGAAAGAGACTCTTGCCATGAAAAGTTTAAAATAATCTAGGAAGAAGCTCACGGTTTAGAAGGGCTTGTCCTTATCAGGAAAATTTCTTCCTGACACGCAGGTGATATAAGAACAAAACGCCCACAGAGACCCTAAGACTAGAGAGAATAGTGCGACCGAAACTTGTCAAGGAAGAGTTTTGCTTAAATGACTCTGATCACTATCAATAATCGTCAAAGTCATGATGCCATCTGAGTCACGTTCCAAGTCAAACACAGAGCGGACGAAAAATTGAGGCGGAAGGTACGAAGGAGTTTGATTTGGTATGTACGGTATGAGATCGAGGTACTAATCGCGGTAAGGGTGTTGTACGGTGAAAATGTTCGGCAAAGTTTAGTGCCCCGGGTTGACCAATTTGGAAACAGGAGTTTGGTTATCAGATTATTCAGACAGATAGCAGAGTCACATCATATTTCAATATGAAAATAAAACCATTCTCGAAAGGTATCCTGAGAACCGAAGTTACGTGGTTTTGATAATTTAAAAGTAAACATCTTCGAGCAGTTATACTTGACGGAACTTGCTAAATTTTAGATCTATTTATTCTGGGATCCTGCTGTGGGTTTACTATCCAATCAGAGGTACCAACAACTAGAAAAACTCAGAAATTTACAGTTCTTACCACAGAAGGCCTTTGCAGTAGTTTCATTGAGAAAATTTTAAATAAAATAACTTTGCTTTAAGATGACTGAACGTCATAATTCAGAGACAATACCTCACGTTTCGCATTGTCCGTCTCCAAAATCAGAAGTCGTCATTTGAGTGTTATCTTGTCTTTTTTACAGCACCTCACTCTTTTTCGACAGTGCTCATAAAACGCTACTGCCTCCTGTAATGGTCTGTTTGACAAGGCTACCCCCCAAACTTGACATTCAACTACCACTTCTGTTTTTTCTCTCAGTTTTGGGCAGTTGTTCTGCAGCTGATTCAAATTTCACAGAGCCATTGCGCACATCTGGAGAGACTCTCCAGTGTTATTTTCAAATTTCAGGTAAGTAAGAAAATTTTAGTCATAATATTTTTAGGTACTATACAAGATCACGAATACGACGAGAATAGAGAAGTTGATTCTTGTGAGCCCACAATAAAGTACTGCCAGAAAATTTCGGCACATTACCGTAAGTATTATGTCCTCTTCATCAGAAACCTCCTTAGATGATACCGATGGCCAGACGAATATTCTCATGAAGGGATGTGAGACTGTCTCAATACCTCCATATTTTGATGGAATCGTCTGCCAGGCAAGTATTCTCCCATACTTGTAAAGATGGGAACTTTCAGAAAGAAGGCTGTTTCGAGAAGACTGCCGACGGTGAAACTTACAACGTTTGCTGTTGTTCCGATGCCATGTGTAATCTAGTGACAGAAAAATCTTTCTGGCTTCTAATAACAGCATTATGTCTGATGCTTTATTAATCAAATAAATATAATCCCGTTATTACACGTTCGAGACGGCCGAGTTTCGCTTCGAGTCAATTTCAATCAGAAACGTTTCCATTGGCTCCTTAATTAGAGTCATCATTCACGTGAAAAGGGACACACATACCTTGACGCCCTTCACTTTAATTTTCCCACGACTATGCACGCGGATTCCTCCCTTTTTCAGCACTTCACCCATTTCGGTCGTGACCTGAACATCAAAAGTTTAAAAAGACTTGAAAAGTTTACGTGAATCTTTCTCGGTTCTCCATGAGTGTCCATTCTACTGGCTAAATTGACAGTATTTCCCCAGATGTCATACTGTGGTTTTTGGGCTCCAATAACACCGGCTACTAGAGGTCCGACGCTCATCCCTGAATATTTTGCTATGCTTTAGAGCATGTTTCTTACCAATTCTAAGCTCAAAGTTCTGAAAAGAGTCCCTGTTTAACTGCTCCAATATCTGCCACATGGCCAAAGCAAATTCGATCATTATAGTGGCGTTCCGAAGAGCCTGAAAGAGCTTTGATAATCACTTAAAGAAGAAATGAACCATGTTCACTGAACGAATGGACGATTCGGTCCTAGTGCCATCATCGTAGTCCTAAACGACATATGCTGTCAATATGTCCAATCCACCTACACAATCGTCGTTATCCTGCTCGTTGAGGCCAGATGCTGCCATGTAGGTGCTCGAGACGGTTTTAATCTTCTCAATGGACGAGAACTTTGGCTTCGAGAGGAGCTTGTCAAATTCACAGACAATCTCGTTCAGGAGACGAAGACATTCCAGTTTTCGCGAAGTATCCCACTGACTCCAAAAGTCTTTAAAATTGGGGATAGAGGCGAACATGACACAGACGTTTTCGTGCTGTCTAGCATACAGTTCCTTAAAAGTTGTTTGATTAGGTACTCTTGGGAGATTTTACTTCAACAGGTCTGTCAGGAGCCAAAAACTTTGACGCCACAGTACTTGGCAAGATGTTTTCGATCAAAAGCTTGTTGATATCCTGCATCGTTTCGACGTCCCTCTCCTCATTTTGGAAGGATACATGACAAGCAACTTCAGCTTTTCTTTCGTAGTTGGTCTAAACTTTCTCTTTAGGCCAAAAACAAAAAAAAACTAACGATCCAGTCGATGAAAAGCAGAAGAACAACCAAAAAGCCCAGATTAACCAGTACTGTAGTCAGGTGGTAGCTGAAACTTTAGATTACGGGGAAAATGTCAAACCACCTTAGGAATCCCCTCGCGGGGGTTGATCTATAGGTGGGAAACAGACAGATTAGAATGACAAATACGGCAAAGTCCACGGTGAATAAGATGCATCTTAATGAGTAAGGGATTCGGTAAAGGAGAAAGACAGTGCTCAGATGAGCAATACAGCCTGAAACTTTATTTGCTTTCATTAAATCTTTAATGTTTACCTGGCAGGAAGACAAGAGAGGTGAAAGGTTCGCCGTCTTCTGACTTGGCTATGATAATCTAAAAATTTCACATTTTCCCCTGATATGAAGTCTTACATGAGGTCCGATGGTAACAAAAGAAGAAACCAAAAACGCTATACAAGAGAGAAGTTCATGGGTGTATGGACAAACACGATCAAAGAGTGACAAGACGAGAAGGCAGAGGAGTGAAAAAAACTGCTGAAGACCTGTGGTTTGTTGAACATCGGAGCTATAAATTTTGTGTAATTACAAAGGAAAAATTAACTTACGGAGTGTAAAGTTTACAAATCAGAAGATTTGAAAAGGCTATTGGGAGTGAAAGAAAGAAGAACATTAAACAGTCGGAAAGCTTGCTGATGATTGGTTTTCGGCTGAACAAAATCTTGTAAAATTTTGTTTATTGATACCTGAATGGCCAAAGAAGGTAGGGAGAGATTTCCTCACTTAGATGGCGGCAATTAAAAACGTTGTTTAAGCTACAATTTCTTGGGTTAAATTATATATAAAATTTACTTGTTAAGGGAAAAGTTGGTCAAATTGTTCTCAATGAGAGTCATTGACTGAATAGTGTTGCTGTAATGAGGACGGCGAGGGCCCTCATCCTGCTTCTGTCTGATTTTTCTCTTAAACTTCAAACTTACCAATAGGAGACCCGGTTCATGACAAGTCGAACTCTTTTTCCTGTTGAAATTGGCAAAAGGCATCTCAGCTCCCCAGAACTCCACCATTTTCGAAACCTCCACAATCTTTGGGCTTGAGTGAAACAATCTTACCGAAATTCGGGGTTGAGCAGCTGACGGTGTCAGTCCCGGGCCCTTCTCATCCCCCGTCATCTCCATGTTTCGTCTGAACCTACAGTATCACAATTAAAGGCTACTGTATCCGATACCTTGACCGATTTCGGTAGATTGAAGCGGTTCTTTCCACTACTGATGTTTTGTCGGGTAAAATGTGATAGGTTGGTTCACCGTGCGCAACCACATGGGGATCATCCGTTCTAAAATTCCGGTTTAAAGTGAAAGAAAATCAGTTACTTGGCTTCGACTATGCAATAGTCCCCTAGCAGCATCTCTTTTGTCGTCTTTGTGATATGAACGGCACCCGGAACTCCAGCCGATTCCATATGATTAGCCAGAGTTACATCGTCGCTCCAGATGTCAAACTGCCACTTCCGCAAACCCAATATCCCACAGAGAACGCTGCCCGTATGGACACCGATTCTCATGTTGACATCGACACCCGTAGCTATTCGTATTTGTCTGTAACCTTGTATCTTAACAAAACGATTACGATCGTACTTGATGGTTTTAATCATCTCCAGTCCCATGACCACGCACATATCGGCGTGATTCGGTCGATTCACAGGCATCCCGCTAACGCAGTAGTAGCAATCCCCGAGAAATTTTATCCGCATGCATTGGAGTTTCTAAACGACTGAATAACAAGAAAGTTTAAAAAAATTACCTGAGCATCTCTGTCAAACTTACTGTAGAGTTCGTTTAACGTTCTGACCAACTCTTTGGCACTTAATTGAGCAGCCAGAACTGTAAAATTGACAATATCGGCAAAAAGAATACTGAAGCTTGGTTAGGTGAAATTTTTAAGGTCAGACTACCTAACATTGTCGTGGACTTGTACATGAAGGTCATGAAACAGTTTCTGATGTTTCGAGTTGGTCTTTTCTCCACTGCTCGCCTGGACGATTGACTTTGAGACTTTATCTGCTAGGTAGGCCGGAATGACCGAGAGTAACAGTTGTTCCTGTCTGTCCTTTAAAGTTTCCAATTCAGTCCTTCTGTGAACTGCCTCTGTCAGTTTTTGGGCAATGTCAGCACGGTTTCCCGCCTCGTTAGCATCACTGACGACCCCGACAATCGTCACAACAAGCTGTAGTAGAATGTAGGAGAAGAGCTGAAAAAGGTTGAAACAAATGATATCTTTCTCCCAGGAGGTTTCACGCCACGACAGATTGATTAGGAGCAAAGCGCAAACAGCTCGGGTTTAAACATCGAAGATTTAACTCACGGAACAGATGAAAAGAGGATCCGCCCGAAAGGCTTCCCAGTTAATTAAAATCAACATGGCAACACTTGTCCCAATCCAGCTGACAGTGGTGATGAAAAATATCCTCCTGTGTCTCGGTAGGATAAAGTGTTGGACAACTAGATTAGTTTTGACTTAAAAGTCAGCAATACCTACTTGAGGCTGACAGTAAAGAGGCATAGAGACTGGAATGGTCGTATTCTCTCATGTAGATTCTCTCCATGCTCACAAAAAGAACCAGAGGCATGTGGAGGACCCAGACAAAGGCAGGAAGTAGAAGACAGGTCATTAGGGACAAAAGAACTAACCGGAAGCTGCCTCCTTGTATCTAAAAATTTTTAGTTTCAAGGCAAAAACGATTGGTACTTTGTCTCGTAACCGTAACGAAGAACAAGCAAGCATTACGTAGATAACGAAGGAGAGTGAGGTAGAAAAGCAGAGAGTTGTCCATGGCTTGGCCTGGAACTTTTTATTTTGTTTTTAGTTTTGCTGTCCTTAAAGACCACAGTTTCCCACTCGGATTTCCCTAAGATTCTTCTGACATTCGATATGTGCAGAAGATATATCGGTCCCCTACTGCCACAACAGGCGTCACATTTGGGACCCACCATGTCGCGGTTCGCCTGAGACTCGGTGTAGTTTCTGTTGGCTATGAGAAGAATCTTAAAATACTGATTTGTGGTTCTTTACAAATGACAAACCACATTGACATCTGTAAAATAATAGACGACAAAAAGTTGAGCAGCTGAATATATGAGTAGCCAGAAGTGCATTGTGTGTAATCTGGCTCTGTCCAAGGCCCTCCAGTGTCGAACCAGTACTGCCCGTATTTCCGACTTGGTCACCTCGACCGACATTCTCTAGAAAAGTAGTGTTTTAAAGCAGGAAACCATTAAAGCGAAGGAGAATGATGTCTGTGTCTGTTTGCTAAAAGGGCAATTAAAGCAATTTCTTAGACAGGTAGCGTTGGGTCCGAGAAATGGACAAAGACAGGCACTGTAGGCAAAATTGGTCGTATTGAATTGGGGTCATCATATTCTGGTGATGCTAATTTCGATCGCGGGGTAGACGTCGAGGAGTCGAAGATGATTCGGAGCTCTAGGGGGCGGGATAATCCTGTCAAAATATCTCTGGCCAGGCGATTTATTCTCAAGTATTTGTGGGTTCATGAGTTGGCAAGAGACATTAAAGCAGAGATTAGCATTAATGAACGAGAACAAAGAACGCTGTTAACGAGGAGATGGAAAAATGAGACGTGACGAGGAAGAGAGGCAAGTTTAGAGTAGACTCTGGGCGTAATTAGAATCCAACCTATTCAACAACTATAATCCGTCGTTGACGCTAAATTCGTGCTCAGATCTGCCTGACGGTGTTCTGGCTGCCCACAGCACGGGGAAACGGAGAATGTCCGCAATGTGTCGTTCTCAATTTCCAAGGAAGGACACAGCTCGGTGTGTGCCATAAGAGACAGCCGCGAAGACAGCGCCAGATTACGAATTCAATTAGTGTATTAGCTTGGAGGAGAATGAAGGAGTAGAGTCCAAGTGTAACTTGTTAAATGCTCTCTGCATCTTCCATATTCAGAATTCGGCGCCTGCAGCAAGTATCAGGTTGCATGTGAGAACGAGATGAGCTTCTTCGTCTTTTGGCTCATAAACGCGCAGTTGAGTTTAGAGGGGCGGAGCTCTCCGGTGGATAGGGTCTTTTTGAAGAGCAGCAAAGATTAATTTTGCACTTCAGCCAAGATGGCCCATCTTGAACGGGTCAACAGGTCAACATTTTAACCACGCCTAGAAAGGGGTCTCAAACTTAATGTTCAAGACAAAGATTGGTATTGAGCAGATGTACGGTAGCACAATGCAAAACTGACATAGATGCCCATTAACTGAATGGCTTAACTCTATGTACTCTGAAAAATGTGTCAGTGTTTTATGAAAAAGACAGGTTTTAGTCTAAGTCATTAAAGAGTTAAGTCTTTAAATCACAGTTGCAAAAAAAGTTTACTATTGGGCTCGTCAAAGTATCAAAGCGTGATTTAATGTCCACAACATAGATTTATTCACCACTGGATTGTATAATTACACGACAGTACCCGAAAATACCCGAAAAATGGCTAACAATGACACGACAGAGTTAAAGTAGAAGGCCCAAACTATCTGCACATTTATGGGTAAATTGCACGAAAGCCAATGAGGCTGTCCTCTGTATAATCGGGGGTGTGCTTGTGCAAAATGACCAGGATATAGAGCATTAGAATAAAGGAAGTGGGAGCATTGATGAAAATATCAAATGAGAAGAGACCGATTATTTCTATCATGAATAGTGAGCTGGCAACGAGGAAGAAGGGAGTGAGAATTATTACTGCCGGGAAGTTGAGTCGGATACAATTGAAGGTGCTCATGATGAAGTGACCGAACCAGGAGATGGCCACTATTCCAGTGATCAGAAAGCCATTTTCGGTGTCCAGGTACAGGGAGACGGCTGAAATTGCGGATAACATTGTTTCGATTGTTAAAGTATCCGCTGTTATGTAACCAGCAAGCTTAAGCATCCGGTCTGCAGGCCTACAATGTTTTAGTATTTGATCGTTCTTGACAAACCTTAAAATTCAATGTCACTCTTATATCTATCTGCTATGGTAATCACTTTTTCTTTTGAACCTGTATGTTGGTTTCGCCACCTAACAAGACACTTTTCATCCGAGCACAATAACAAAAATTAACAATTTCAAAAGGGAGCAAAATCTTCTGCAAACACTAACGTAAAGTCAAGTCAAATTTTCCCTTAGGAGAGGCGAAACTTCCGAGTAATTTTAAAAGTTTCATTTACCTGCAATCGCTAAAGAAGCTGAAGCAGTCAGTACTACAATTGCCAGGACACAATGACAGAAATTCTTTGCCAATATCTTGTTGACTATCAGACCCGCCAACAGTGTTAGCACCAACAGGGGAACGAGATAAGCATGCTGGTGTACAAATGGTCGTACGCCGAATGTCATGTGTAGACAGAAGCTGGCTGAATAATAATATAGACTGTATCAATTATATTCTCTTACTCGCCGAGATTACGGTGAAATGGAGTCCGAGAAGTAAGTACATCTTGTTGAGGTAGTCCCTCTTAATACTTGGGTCGTCCGGAACCAGAAGCGATTTCTCGAGATCCATGTGATTGTAGTTGTAGGCGCCACGAGCGCCTTTTGTTGAAAAGGTCTTGCCTATAAATCGATGTTTAATAATAGAGGGGGTGCGGATACGTGAGAGTGAGTCAGAAAATGATGGAAAGCACTGCTAAAAGGGGACTTAGATAATTTTTTCCGAGTTGAGATCAAAACTAGTACTTCTTCAAGTGTTCAGGAAGCTTTTCCCACCAAGATGAGTACTTTAGAAAAGGCCGAAGCACACTTCTATACATAAGTCATTGTGTTGCTGAATAGGCCGTAAATGAATAAGCGCGCTCCAGTGCCAGAGCAGAGCGCGGTTCTCCTGAGCGCGACACGGCCTCCCGCATCTCCATCTCAAACACCATAAAAACCTCTGGCCGGTCAATAGATGATTTTGCACCGAACTTTTTGCCTTCACCCCTACACCACCACCGGCCAGGGCTAGGTCGATACTGCCAGTTCGCTTCTTTGTCACTTGCTGCAAATACTTTTTCAGTGGTCCTATCTTTCAATCTGTTCTTTTTCGGAGGATTTTTAAGCAGAAATATATTAAGTCATATTAGATGATGACCCGATCGTATCACTGTTTTCATCGCTTAACCCTTCGTTTTAAGCTACTGATCCTTTAGGCTTATTTTCACTTGTTCACCTTTTTTTTTCACTTTTTGCTTTCTTCTCACAACTTGTTTTCAGACATATCGTTTCGCAGAAACTTCGGGTGAGAACCTACCACAGTCGGGTAGACAGAGGTTCCCCTTCCGGACGGCGGCTTGAATTGTATCATAGGTAAGTCACCCTTTTTGAAACTTAAGCTAAGCGATAGAGAAAGCGCGCTACTTTTCCCCTTCTCTGTCTCTCTCAAGGCTGTCTACCGAAGTAGTTTAACGTGAATCTGTTGATGGCGATAAAGATTGATAAGATACCTGGAACTTGTGCGGCCCCGATGAAAGTGAAAACGCGCCAAAGAAAGAGAATTGTATCTTTAATTGAAAGTTAGAGCTTTTCACCCGAGATTGCCCTTTCTTTCAGGAGTACGCGTCCAATCCTTGTGTCGATTCAACGTTAATTTCCAAGAATTCCATTCGCTCTGAGAGAGAGACGAGACGCATATAAACAGCATCCTGACCAAAGGTTGAAGCTTAGTTCAGCCTCTCTCAAGTAAGTACATTTTCCAGACTAGTCTCTCAGGAGTCTAGTTCACACGAGTTCAACTACATTCGCCTCCTTTCAGGTGATCAAAATCGATCAGGCCGCGGCCGCTCCTCGAGCTCACACTAGTCACTACATCTCGTGAACAGGTGAGTACTTTTTTTTTTTAAATTTTCGCGCTGAAAGCCTGTCAAAGCATATCTTCTTCATACTCTGCTCGCGGGCAGCCATTTTTTGCAGGCGCCAGGATCGAAAGTCCGGTTATGTTGGGGGGAGAGTGGCAAAAAACGGCCGAACACGCAGCGCTATTCAATTACCCCCATATTTTCAGATAAGTTCACCGCTGCATCAGCTCATCAACTGTAGTCAAAATGGTGGGTACATATACCCACATATCAAACTTAATGTTCAGGTGAAGCCGAAGAGAATCCGAAAGATGATTGGCTCCTTCTTCCGACGGATTCCAACTCTCGGAGGAAGAATCTTCTCGTCCAAAGTGCCAGCTCCACCTCCAGAGCCAGTCGTCTTCCCCTGTAAGTTTTTTACCTATTAATTTTCAAGTCGTACTTCCAGGTAAAAAAACAATGGCTAATGCTCTTTCCACGGCAATTGTTGGCGGATTGAACAAGCAATCCTACAGGGAGCTGATTCGGGAAGGACAAGAGATGCAGTTGAAAACGACGATGAATCTAATGTCTCTGATGGAATCACTCCAATGTCAGCTAATTGTTAACGAGGAGCCGCCGCAGGAGGTATGTTGAAATATCTGCCAGTATTCACGCTCTAGCGAATTGCTCACAAAAAAAGGTCCGCACCGCGACCGTTGCGCGTAGTTGAAAATTCATAAACACGCGTATTTTGTATACTCTTCAGGCCGATCCCAACCTCTTCAAGGACTGCCTCAAACTTCTCTCCAGTGTTTCTCAAGCCTGCACGACGGTTAAGGGTAATGTGATTCCAATGGACAGGTAACCTTTTATTCAGTTTTCACTACTTTCTTGTTCCAGAACTACCTGTTATCAAGCTCTTGATCTCCGTCCTATCTTTGAGCGCATCGTGACTTATCCGAATCTTCTCGAGCAATCAAATGCTCAACGAAGCGAAGGCCTCACTTGTAAGTTAATAGAGCTTTGGTTACTAGTTTTCAAATCCAGGGACTTCTCGACTCAACACGGCCCGCAGTCTTCTAATCTACACCGGAAAGAGGATCGTGGTGAGTTGCACTTATTCAGCTCTTTCTCTCATCGAGCTCTTTTCAGCGCGGTGCGCCTGGCAAATCGATCGAGTACTACTACAATTTCGTCTTCGAGAAGCCGTACCCATTACGTAAGCAGTTTTTTTTTTGGTTTTTGAGGAAAGTGCACATTACAGCGCATGACCGAATGCTAAATGCACTCACGAGCATTGTCAACGTTTTCCGTGAGGAGTTTGATGCCGGACCATGGCAGAGAGCCAACCGGGCTCAGATCCAGGAACTTGAACAGTACATGGTTCTGTCCGATACCATTCCCCAGGAACCTCGTCACAATAATGGAAGCGCTTAGGTTTTGAAAGGCTGGAAAGCTCACTAAGCTTCCCATAGTATAACAATCCAATCCTCTCCAACAATCAGCTACCCTCTTCCTAATACTAAACGTGAAATTCACAGTAAGCTCTAAGCTCTAAGATTCTTCATCCTTCCATATGTCTTTGGTCTACCACCGGTTTTTCTTAACGTGATGATTCCCCATCCGGTAACTTTTCGTTTTTTCTCTTTCCTCTTAAAATTCATTCCTGCATTGCTATTGAAATTTTTCAGTTGAGTACATGCCCGCCATTACGATCTTTTTTGTAATTGTCAATTTTCGTGTTCTTTGGTGATACACGGACACCATTTTCCAAAGTTCATAAATCCATCAATTATTTCAACTTTTCTTAACTTTACACTAGAAAATAATGCACGAGGATTGGAAATGTTGTGGATCCAGAACAAAGAATGTGTGTCAAATTGAAGTTTACTGTAGTTTGTGACGACATTTGAAATTCCTCGTCACATTATTTCACGGTAGATTGAACGTATCCGCAGCCAGTGATTTAGAATTTCCGCTTTATTAAAGCCAAGTAGGTTATCCTAGATAACCCCATTCACCCGATTTTTGGAAATTTCCCTTTTTTCGGTTTAAAGGACTCTCTATTAAAAAATCGAACTCTAAAAATTTGATTTTCGGATTCAGCGTGATCGATAACCATAAAAACAGTATTGCAAAAAAAATTTCCGGCCGGACTGGAACCCTGGTTGTTCGCGCTAAGCCCTTCTGAATTATCTCAAAATAGGCTATAAACGGACAGAAACCGTTGTGCTTTAGTAGTGGAAAGATCTAGATGACGTAATAATATAACTGAAAATGAACAAATAGTGAACTTACGGACTTTTGGAAAATGGTGTCCGTGGATCATTAAAGAACCAATTTTCATTGTGTTTTTGTTCCCTGAGGTTCCAGTAAACAGCCTCTCCCAAGATTTCTGCCAGTAGATTTAGTATGTGCCGGTCACATTAGAATGGCGATTTCTTGGGAACAAAAATCCCTCTTTCAAATGATCGAGGTGTTCCAGTTCATTCTGGTTCTTGCTTTTGTGTCTGTTATTTTTATTTTGTCGCATAATTTTTTCCTTCGTTTGTCAACTTTCCTATTGTTGTTCCCATTATAATCTTCTCATTCGCAGTTCTTCGAATAAATATTTCCTGTTAAATGAACTTGTTAGACCGAAAGGGTTGTGAATCCTTACGTATTTCTATGATATGTGAACATGTTTAACAAAATTACTGTTTAGGTAAAGCCAAATTGGTTGAGAAAGATGGTCGGCTCCTTTTTCTGCCGGATTTCGCCTCTCGGAGGCTGATCTTCTCGTTACAAGAACCAGAGCTTCTCGACACAACACTGCACACGGGTTTCTGATCTCTACGTGTCCCATACCATCCCACAGTACCATGATCAGAGGGACGGTCCGCGCCTAAGGTTTGAAACACTGGAGAGCCCACTAATTTTCCCGTAGTTAGAATCAAACAGTCTCTAATTCCAATTTTTTATTCTTTTTTTTTCATTGTCTCATTTAATGTCGGAACGTCTTGCTTATTGAGGTCTTCTGAGATTTCGGCCAGTAGATTAGTATGTGCCAGTCACATGAAAATGGCCACTTCTTGGTTGACAAAAATTCCCCGTTCACATGAACGAGGTGTTCCAGTTCATTCTGGTTCTTGATTTTGATGTTTGTCATTATATATTTTTGTTTGTCATATACCCACTTAGTTTTTCAAATAAATCACTTCTGTTAGTTGAAATTGTTGGGCCTAAAGGTTACTGTCCTGGTATCTTCAAACCAAGTCAATTTAGTTTAGGTTTAGGTAAACCTAATCGACCAAATGGCTGGCTCCTTTTGCTGACGGATTCCCCCTTTCGGAGGCTGAATCTTCGCGTTAAATAACCAGAGCTGGTCATGAGATAGGTTCTTTGTCAATATCCAGGCTACTTTCGCAGTGTACCGATTTTCGAAAGGTCTGCACAGCGACCGTTACGCGTTGCTGAAAATTTGTAAACAGACATAGTATGTAAACTTTTCAGATCGATTTCGACCTCTTAAAGATTTGTCTCTAACTTCTCTCCAGTGTTTCACAAGCATGTGCGACGGTCACACTTGTAAGTTGGTTAAACTTTTATGCCATATCTTTAAATCCAGGTACTTCTCGGTTCAACACGACCCTAGGTCTTCAAATCTACATCAGGAAGAGGATTGTGGTGAGTTGCACCTTTTCTGCCCTTTCTCACGTCGAGTCGTTTTCAGCCCGATGCTTCTTGCCCAATCGATGCAGTACACAACAACTTCGTTGTCAAGAAGCTGTACCAATTTCGTAAGCAGTTTTTTCAGCTTTTGAGAAAAGTGCACATTTTAGCCCATGATCGAATACTGAATGTGCTGACGAGCATTGTCGACGTAAGAAGTTGAATGCCGGGCAGTGGCCGAGCGCCAGTCATGCTCACATCGAACATCTCGAACAGTACGTGGTTCAGCCCAATACTATCCCACAGCAACATGAGGGGCCCGTCCGCGCCTAGGCTTTGAAGCACTGGAGAGCCCACTAATTTTCCCCGTAGTTCAACCCTCTCTAAATCCAATTTTCTTCATCCTGTTTTTTTTAATATTATTTTATATTTTTTGTCAAAACGCCCTACTGAGTCGAATTCGGTCTTCCAAGATTTCCGCCAGTAGAGTAGTATGTGCCAGTCACATTAAAATGGCCACTTCTTGGTTGACAAAAATTCCTCGTTCGCATGAACGAGGTGTTCCAGTTCATCCTGGTTCTTGATTTTGATGTATGTCATTATATAGTTTTGTTTGTCATCTATCTTCCGGATCTTTTGTAATACCCACTTAATTTTTTCAAATAAATCTCTCCTGTTAGTTGAAATTGTTGGACCAAAAGGATAGTCACCTAACATATCTCCAGGATAAGTCAATACGGACGCGGGTCAGCTGTTGTTGCTGGCAGTCCTTTAACACGGAAAAATAGCATGGTGAGGGTGGAGAAGAGTAGGGACTGGACAACAGCATGGGCTTGTTTACTTGCTAGCCTTTTCGAATTCCTCTCCCTCTCTCCCGTTCGATCCTGTTCTCAGTAGCTTTCGGTCAATAAAATTTATTAAAACTCAATCCATAAATGACCCGTAAAAGGGGAATGAACAACTTTTTGATCACAATTTAGTAGGAATCGAAACGAAACTTGATTTGCGATATGCCATCCATAGAATTGGTTCTTTCTCTCCGGTTAACACTCGGCGAATGCTGAACATAGGTCTGGAAACTGTCGCGCAGCTCGTCAATCTCGGGGGAGGTTAGACCCTAAGCCATTTTTGTAAACTGATAACAAAAATCTTTACCTCTACGCTCTCATTGGGGAAGAGACAGGTAGATCCAACTGTCCGTCCACTTAACACGTCAGAAAGGCCGTAACACAGTCTGTCAAAAGTCTCCTGAGGAAGTTGAGCCTCCTCTTCAATGATTCTCACAGCAGCTTGTTCCGTAGCCGATTCAAAGAACCGAATAGCTGAAAATAGAGATCAGAAATTGTTCCCAGACTCTTAATGAGAGTTGTTATAAATATTTTCTTTCTTTCCATGCGAATTTCCCAAAACTGTTCTCTGAATCTTTTACTACGCGCTGTTAGAAAGTTCAGTCTGCACTCCCGATTTCAGTAGCATCTGGGGTGCTTAACCAAAAAGTACAACTTCAGACAGCTTAAATTTAGAACGTCGCCAGCCGGCAGCATTAAAATAGAACACAAGTGTGAATGATTAGACTATTCGGTTCATTCTTGTTACACCAAGTAGAAAGTTTGACGCTTAAAGTCAGAGAAACTCTCTATCCGGGGTAGACAGTCCAACTCGGCCTGAACCGAGATCTAGAGGAATTTTAAGACTTACTATAACTAGTCAGACATCCAGCCAGTTCATTGGCGGCAGGATTAAAGTTGGTCGGAGGTTTTGCACCTAAATTTCATGTCCGTAAAGACGGTCGTATCCGGACCTTACCAATCATATTAGTCCTAGGGAATACATAAGCAGTCACATACTGCGGCCGAAGTCGCATCCTATCCTCATCATGCTCCTTGCCATCAGTCCTAATTGGCTGACTGCGTGTGAAAAACAGATTGTGAGCCTGTTCCTGGCTGGTTAGGAATTCCACGCACAGCGAAAGGTTGCTGAAAAAGGGAGGCTGAGGTGGGGCGAATTTTTTATGAGCCAACCTCTTAAATCTCTCATAATCCTCTTTCTTTGTCAGCTGGAAGGCGAACGCATGGCAAAACCAGTCAGGCGGCTGAATGATGAACACGTCCGGCAAGTCCAAGAGACGTTCAAACTTCTGGAAGAGTTTTTATGAAAGAAAAAGATCGTGAAAAATCCTACCCTATTGATCAGATCGCTATCGTAGGGCCAGTAAAGACAGTGCATATGAAGATGGTTGACAGAAGCCTATAAGTTTTTGATTTTAAGCTATTTCAAGTTTCGCACCTGTCCCAACAGGCTATTAAACAAGACGTGAAAAGAGTCGTCATCGACCATGAGCATCATATCCGTGCCGAGACGGATGGCAGTCGGGGTGAGAATCTGCAAGTTTCTGAGTAATAGGTTTACCCTTTTGACACGACCCAATCTCTTTGTCACTTCCGCCATAAATTAGCTAGAGATTAGCGGATTAGGTTTCATGCCTTGTCAGCCAAAATCTATTGAAGTCAAACCTGTGGAAGACATTTGTTGACGGCTGGAATGATAAGACTATGATCGCGTTCCAAAGGGCTAGCATTGACGGCTACTAGATGTCGGTCCAGGGGATCAGAACTAATTGGATCGTCCTCACATTTCAAGTAGAACATGATCTATAAAGAAGGATATGAAAAACTAGTGCTATAGACTCACTTCCTGCTCATTCAGCTTTGTAAAGTTCCATCGCAGGTGGTTGAAGGGTTCTTTGATGTGTTTGAACCGCATGGGCTTTCTTCTGAGCTCACCGCGCTCCACATTCAACTAAAAAGAGGAGCGGGGATTAACAAAACTTTATCCTATAAACCTGGATAGAAAAATCATACTTCCCTTCGAGAAACTTGTACAGGCAGTTGAGATTGTAGTTGAAGGCATTCCTTTCCTTGGCTGCTTCCCATCGCGAGTGGAGAAGGTCCTTTAGCTGGAATGGAAGAGTCAAACGTCTAATAGAGGCACCAAACCGTTGTTTTGCCTTCAGCTGACGGATTAGTCGCATTTCTCAGATCAATAACAAAGTCCCCTGATGTGTACTGGAAAGTAGGAACTGATGATGGGCCAGAAGAGAACTCGGCGGGCAGCTGAAAAGTTTCACTGAGCAAAATTCAGAAAAGTCAAGTTTTTGATGCGAGTTTTCATACTTTAACCCCGCAGACTGTAGAATGCCCGAAATTTAGAAATTGTGATGGTTTTCATTGATTATTTTTGATAACCTTTTCATCTGGTTAAAAAACAGCAAAAGAAAGTTCGAAAATCCCACCTGAACACTGGAGATGGATCGTTGCGTCCGCGGTCCTGCTCCAAGCATCACTACTTTCCGCATATCTTCTGGTGGGCGGGGTTTGGTGGGCGAGTCAGCTGGAAACGGAAGAACTATAAGAGTATCTGTTGAAATCTGTTAAAATTTTGGTGTCCAAGAGACGGGGGATGACTAAAAGAAGTTGTAGGACTGGAGATGGGAACCCCGAATACAACGGCCCCCTGCCGACGTCTACCCATCACGCACGCCACACTCATAAACGAACAACAGCTGCCCGGCGCGCGTGTTGACCGGAAGGAAATTGACCAGTCTTTTTGTCGAAAATTTTAAACTTTTGACGAATATCGATTTTGCTACGACAAACGCAATTTTTTTCAGTTTGAAGGGAGAACATGAATTTTGACCAACAATGCGCCGTTGGAGTGTTGGCTTATTGAGTCTTTTACTGGTAAAATGGTAGTTTCTAGTAGTTTCTAGCCCAATTTCAGACTACCAGTCGCATCAGTGTAATCTCTGCGAGTCTGAAAACCATGGCTTGGCGATGCAGCGGCCACAATAACTCGGAGCTTGTCTCCAATCTCGAGAGTAAGGTTTTTTCACTTTGCAGTAAAAACAGAATCTTAGAAGCTCAAATCTTCACCGATCCTCGTGTCCGTGAGGCCATGCTTGCCGTCGACAGAGGAGACTTTTCTCCCCGAGACGCCTATATGGATTCTCCACAAGGAATCGGATACGGAGCTACTATTTCAGCTCCGCACATGGTGGGTGGGAAGCCAGAAACGGATGATGATGTCAAATATTTCAGCATGCCGCCGCTTTGGAAAAAATGAAAGATCATCTGGTTGACGGAGCCAGAGCTCTGGATGTCGGATCCGGCAGCGGATATCTAACAGCTTGCATGGCCCTGATGGTGAGCCGATACAAACACGTGTAGCAGAAATAGAATTAGAACGTTGAGTCACAGTCATAGTATAAGAAACTAATCATAGTTTAATCATAGTTTAGCGACCATTTTCTTTGCAAACATATGTTTTCCACGCGTGTTAAAACTGCAGAAAGATTTAATCAAAACGGATGGGAACATCAGAAAATGAAGGGGAAAATTGGCTAATGCGATGTAGAGAAAACTTTGAGGGACCAACAAAAATCAGGTTGCTTTTGTTTACTCCATTTGTGGGAAACACAGCTGTTTCGTGATTACTCTAAATCGAGTTTGAAAAACGAGTGCCGCGCTTACGAGAGAATAGTAAGGCAAAAAGTTTCGGGGCAGAGAGGCCTTACTTGAATATTCAATAAAAGAGACAGGTACTCAGACCACTTTAATAAAGTGTAATGAGAGAGCTTGTAAGAGCACAAAGCGCTAAGCGTTCTGGTTACTCAGAAGTGTCGAGCCGACTGTTTATTTGATTCCGAAAACGTTGTTGGCGCTCTCTTATCCAAATAGAAAGAAATAGGTACGAGAGCGGCACGTGTCCGCGCGAGAGAGATGCCCTTTATTTGGCTCTTTAAGGCTGGCCCCCGTGGAAGAGTGGTCGGAATTGACCACATTAAGGAATTGAAGGAGATGGCAGATGAGAATACCGCCAAGCACCATAAGGCCTTGCTTGATAAGCGTGTGCTTTTCGTCGAGGTTTGTGATCTTCTCGATGCTTCTCAATGCATCTCTCAGGGTGACGGTCGCAAGGGCTATCCTTCGGAAGCACCATACAACGCCATTCATGTCGGAGCTGCGGCCGAGCACGTGCCAAAAGAGGTACGAGGGGAGAAGAAAATGCAATGTGTCGCAGATGTTCGGGACCCCAGAATTGAGTAGTGCATACATAATAGGTGGTCCCCACAATTGACTCTCCTCTGGAGCCAATCTAAGCGCTTAAAATTACATTAATTTTAAGCACAAAGTTAAGTAAGAAACAATCGAACTTTGCTCTTATTCGCGGGGGAGGGAGGAAACGAGACAACAATGGCCCATTACGATGACGACAATTCTTCCGAATTTTTAGCTAACGGATCAACTGGCTGATGGTGGAAGAATGCTGATACCCGTGGGAAAGGAGCATGGTGGACAGGTGAGCACAAAAATTTGGTTATGCTCTAATTGGATACGTTTTGCAGGTGTTCCTACAGATCGATAAAATCAACGGTGAACTGCACCAAAAGGTCGTCGAGCATGTCATTTACGTCCCCCTGACTAATAAAGAACATCAGCTCAGGAGAGGAATATGACTAGACAGGGAGACGTGCTGAAAGAAGCCACAAAATGTAAATAACTACTCACTTTTTTGTCCATACTTTGTACATAGCTTGCGCAAATAAAACTCGCCACTCTGGTTCGAAATTTCACAATTTACGTAATCCTGAAAGACGATTTGCGTCATTGACGCGACCACACAGGATAGATGGTGGAAGATGAGAAAGGAAAAGCACAAGGCACTAGAAAGAGAGAGAGAGAGAGTTTTGTGAGAGTAAACACTAGAATGATCAAATTCCCCATAAGGGAGAAGCGGAACCTTCTCGGGCACGTTTTATTGCTTAAAAATACTCAAAGCGAGATCGGCGTAACCGCTGATAAGAAGAAAGCATGGTGATAAAGCTCCCAGCTCACATCTCGTCAATGTCCATCTCGGGATAGTCGCCAACTTTGACATCGACTGGACGAGCGAAGCCTCCGTAGTGCGGATCACAGTGAAAATATCTTGAAAAAGAGTATAGAAAGTTGTTTGTGACTCTTACCGGACTCCTTCGACAGTTCCGTCGTTCTTTCCAACGGGCTCGTCGTATTTGACTCCTACCCAGAGTCCAGACTTGAACTTTGTCTCTCCGAGGAAGGCGACAACTCCACGTTTCTCCATTTGTCCTTTGACAGTGACTTGGCATCGTTCTCCTACCTGCAATTGAAATGTTGCGACAACGGACTCTCAGCAGAGCTATTTGTACCGCATACGGTTTTCTGAATGTCTAAAGGATATTTTCAAACTTATCGAATAGAAAAGGGAATTTTTTAGCTCAGTATCAGGAAATCTAAGAAAACTTCAAAAGGTTGAAAATTTATAAAGACGTCTCATCGTATTATATTGAAGATAATACATGTCTAGTTGTAAGATTTGCCTCATTGGAACTTCTTGCAGTTATCTGAGGTTAACCACACCAAATCTTAACCGTTGGTTTCAAGTTTTAATGGTAACCACCGTTATAAAATTGCCAATTGACCTATAAAAAGCTCACCTTCAATCCTTTGATTGCCTCAACATTAGGATCATCTTTTTGAACCTGGGTACTAGCCTTTTCAGCCATCAGTTTCTTCTTCCATGCTCGAACACTATCTGAAAAATAGCAAGCTGAAAATGATGTGAAATACCCTACCTTCTCTTTGTTCATAAGCTGAATCAGGCATTTCGTACTTTTCCACCATACTGTCATCGTTAAGAGTTTGGTTTTCTCCGGACATGTCACATGCGTAGACTCTCATGCCTGGAAAAATTATTTAAAGGCTGTGTTAGAAGAAAATCTAACCGCTCTTGACTTTGTAGTCCTTTAGAGTTTTATTGTCGTCGGACATGTCAGCCAGAACTTTTCCTTCACTGTCCAGCAGCTTGAGGGCGATAGAACTGGCTTCTGCTCCAACAATGAGCTCTAGTTTTACCTTAAATTTTTAATTAAAAACTCAATGGGAAATAACTGACCTTGAACTCTTTGATAGTAAGATTAGTATAGTAGCGTTTCTCAAAGGGATAGTCCTGAACATTAGTAGAAATCTCAAGACTGACGGGCTCTCCCATTCTCTGAAAAGTATAAATTAATGAAAAAAAACTGCGCAAAATCGATAAGCGTAGAACAAACGCCATGAAATTTAAAAATGACCAGTTTCCATAAGAATTTTGAATAGACGACTGATTTGGAAAAAGCGTTAATTTTCAGCGAGAAGCAAAAAAGAGCTCAGGCTAGTTTTGAAAGGAGAATGCATCTCAAATGGGTTTGCTGGGCGAGACGAATTCTTAATGTCTGAGCACAAATGAGGCTATGGCGCGTCTGGGTCATTTAAGAGGCCACCTGGCCCGCTGAAACAATGCTAATCAATAGAATTTCTTAAGAATACGAGAGGAAAAACAGTATTGCGACTAATTTTTGAACATAAAAGCCAACGACAGTCGTAATTTACAGAGTAAAGAGAAGTCAGCGAGAGTGGAACAAATCTTTGGCTTTAATGTGGTTAACTGCAATGTTCGAAGGAGCAATTTGACAGGTTTTTACTTTAAAACTTTATTATACTGTAATTAAATAGTCAATGTATTAATATCAAGACTTTAAGTAGACTGAGCAGGCTGGCTGAGGTAGAGGATGGGAGAAGGCGGCTCACAGGACAACTGTGGAGAAAGTACGGAGAACAAACATAAGTATCGTGATGAACCTAAACTCATTAATATTGTTTGTGTATTGAACCTTACTCACAATAATAGAAGTTGAGATCAGCCTGTGAGGACTGGAGAAATCTAAGCTCGGTGATTATTTCAGTGCAAGATAAACTCACATTTTGGCTGCTTTAACGCTAGATTTAGTCTTCCTGGAGGGTGATGACTTAAACCTCGTCTTTCTCCAAGGTGATGGTGTCTAAGACCAGTTTCATGACAGTGATCGTCTCTTTCTTGTAAGCAGCAACCACAGGCTTTTGTTCTGCAGCTTGAACAAATTGAGAGGAGAGCCTCATTGGCTGAGAGTAAGGCTGGCTGAGTCCAGGAAACGGCTGGGGGCGAAGGTACTGGCTGGGTAGGTAGTTGCCTCTTGGCATTTGTGGCTGATGGTTGGCAAGCTCTCTGGGCTCCAGAATCGTCGAAGCTTTCACCGATTCTCCATCGACTCGGTTCCTCAACGGCTCGCTCAAGTCGTTCACTGAAATTTTATATTAACCGAAAGTTATCAAGTTTTTCGAAAACATACCGTGAGATTTTGGCAGCTCCGTTGGCTTTCTTGGCTTTTTAAGGGAAGCCTGAACTGTGCGAACACTGACAGCCTTGACAGACGGCTTGCTCGAGACTGAACATTTTGCTATGACGAAGAGCTTTCAGAAAAGACTTACCGTTGGTCTTTCTCTGAGTTCTTTTAGACTGTTTTTTTACTCGTATGAATTTGCCTTGGACAAAGGGCTCGTCGAGTACGACAGCGACCATATCCTTCAACGAGAGGAAGTTTATTTGTTGTTTTCTGTTCTCGTTTTCTTCGTCTTCTGTTTCAGGCTGCAAAATGTCCACACCGGATGTATCTATGGAACGGTTGGCCGTGTACCAGAGATCAAGATCTTCCAGGAATTTTCCGTGACGCAGTAGCGTGCTTCCTTCTGAAATATTGGTAGAATTTCCTCAGAATCCGAATTTACGCTATCCGGATCTCGGACGAAAAAGTACAGGAAAGCCTTTTTTTCCGTATTGTCAATTCTCCTATGAAACCCAACTCTTTCTTCTCCTTCGGAGTTTTTCTCATAGCGAACGCGAATTGCATATCCGTCGCAATCTTCCAAAATTCCTCGAATGTCCTAGCGGTATTCTTCTGACTGTAGATCAGCAGGCCAGCTAACAGCGCTTCAGGAATTACATTCCTATGCTGAAAACTTAACGGTTACATGTTCAAGTCAAAAGTATACCTTTGGTTCCAGTTGAGGAGGAGCAGAGATGACACCCGGAGTTAGAGCCCTAGATATCACAAAAGATGAGATACTGTAGCTGAAAACATTTGCTCTGTTATTTTCTGAGAAGAGCATATAGATTACCGTAAATATTCGAATAGAGGCACATCTCGAATAGTAGCGCACCAAAACAGGGGTACTGAAAAATAGTGGCGCAGTGCCTCTATTCGAATATTTACGGTAATTGTGTTTGGGTAAAGAATGGATTGTTTTGGCTTTTTAACTGGAAACCTGTAAAAAAAGCCTTGTGAGAACCGGACAAAACTCTTTTAAGCTCTTTAATACAAGGGGAGAAAAAACATCCGTAACTGTCGTTGGAATACTGTCAGAGGAAAGCTTTGCCGTGAAGATCGATAAAGGTAGACAGTAACTAGGAAACACCTAGGTCAAAAAAGAATTTCTCATCATCGTGACTGTTAAAATGGAATTCTGAAGGTTGTGAAGGTGTAAAACTGTATGAGAATGCAGCTACCATAGCAGAGAGAGAGTAATACCCTTTTCACTGGTTTTAGTGCCTCTTCAGCGTTGTTAAGCCCTAGGTAAGTAGTTGCCAAATTTACGGTGTTTTGAAAATAGCACAGATTGAACAGGAGGGAGGAACGCTTTTAGCCATAAAAACTGACAAAGAGCCTGCTTGAGAATCAGTCAAAGGTTTTTTTTAAAGCATACCAATAAGGGGAGAAGAATATCCACAACTGGTCAAATTGCTGTCAGAGGAAAGCGAAGTTGACAATGAATCGATGACCTAATATTTTGGCATGCTGCGTTCTGCGAAGCCCATTGTGTGATATGTGAGAAAGTTAATAGGCATTTTAGATAAGGTTATAGTGGACAAACTGACAAAGGAGCTTGCTGGGAAACAAGCCAAAATATGAGGTCAGAATTAGAGTACGATATCTTCTAGAAAAGCTAGGTGAACAATGAAGATCAATGAACGACAAGCAGGTGTTGTGAGCCTGTAGATACCATCAGGTACTGTAAGCATGAAGATGCTGTTCTAATATTGTCAGACTGCCCAAAGTTCGGTTGAACTGTGTACCTGAATTTACTGTCAGAAACCGTGTACAGTCTCTGAGCGAGAAATACTGAAAAAATGGGTTGTGACGTTGACCATTTCTGCAATGTGGTCTAACGACTTTACTTGGTACCGAAATTTTGTTCAAAAACGTCTGGAAGAGAGTCAGAGAGCATTGTCGGCTCTGATCACGATGTCAAAAAGTACTTTTTTGTTTTCCCACTCTCTTTGGCCTAGTTCCTGCCATATTCTTTATCTCTATATATCATCTACAGATAAATTCGCTTATAGAATTACATTAACATATTTATTGACTTCTCTTTAACATTTACCAGTGGAAAAATAGAGATCATTATATATTGCAACAAAAAACGTGAAAATCATGAGAACTTGGAAGTTAAAGGACTGGGTGAAGAACTGTGACAGCGATGAGGAAGAAGGAGAGAAAAGAGTGATGAACCTCTTTCTCACTTTCTGTTGTCTTCTTCTAAAAATTAACTCACATTTATAGCAACTGGTCAACACATGTAGCTTTAGGATATTGTTCAGACGAGACTGTAGACGGTACTGATGGGACTGGATTAACCTAAACTCTCTTTTTCAGTTCGAGGCATTGTTAGAGGCTGATCCTGAGTATTCATCGGTAGACCAGGATGGTGGTGTCCAGGATATTGCTGAGAAGAAACCTGTTGGTAGTGGTACGGGTTGTGAAAGTAGCCAGGCTGAGGCATCATTTGAGGACCCGGTCCGAACTCAACCCTAATTCTTCGATTTTCTATGCTTTTTCGACTTCTTGTGCTTTCTCCTTCTGTCGTGATCACTGTCTGTGTCACTCTCACTGCTGCTTCTTCTGGACCGGCGGCTCTTCTTCTTGTGACTCTTTCTCTCCCTTTTTCTACTCCGCCTCTCGTCTTCACTGTAACAGAAACTAGAACTCCTTCTCCTCCTCTTCTTTCTCTTTTCAGAATCACTAGAACTAGACGACCGACTTTGTTTTTTGGAGAGATTGAGCTCCACTTTCGGTCCGTGTCCATTCTTCCAGTTTGGTACAGGACCTTTCAGCATCTCCTCGTACAGAGGTTTAAGGAGATGGTATTCTGCCTCATTCTGAGCGATGGGCTGCGGATCTCGGTTGATCAGAGAAGGAAAAACCATCCCTAGACTTTTTTTCTTTGAAGAGATTTTCGTCATCCAGTCGAATTCTAGACCGAAGGGGTGTACTGAAAAGTTTTTAATGAAAAAAGCGCAAGCTTGTTATGACACACTCTGCCTTTGGTGGTGCTCTTGGCGATGATTGTGTCCTTATAAGTTGAATTGGCCTTTCCGAAATTCCCTTCATAAACGGCTCAGCAAGAATCCGATCGACCAGATCATTGAAAGAGACGGGTCCTTTCTTCAGAGCCGAAGTGTCGATAGTGTTCTTAAGCGTGCTAAACATTCGATGAAGGATAGCAATGTTGATTCGAAGACTCCTTCTTGAATGTTCCAGCTTGTCTGTATTCCCATTCTTCTCAGCGATACCCAATTCCCATAAAAAGTCCTTCCTTTGTGAACATTTTAATGTAGTTTGGACACTTCTCATGGGTGAAGAAGGCTTCAGACAGAGCATCCAATCTGTTAGGGATTCTGCTAAACGTTCTCCAGTAGGATAGTGGGTCTGATTATTGTTCAGGTTGTCCTGTGGGCTCAGGTCGCAGAGACGACAGCAGCTTTCTGACTGTCTTAGAATTTTATTCTTTTAAATGGACTTTTTCCCTTTGAAACCCTATCTCTTTGACTCCTTTTTTCATAGGTTTGGGAAGGAACAACGGAACTTTAGCCTTACAATTTGCTTGATAGAATGACTATTTATTTGCTTTGAAATCACAATTACGAATCAATTACGAATCATTGACAAAGGAGAGAGATTTCAGGAGATCAGCAGCCGTGATCCTGCGACTGGGGCCAATAGTGAGCATTTCTCGCACTAGCTTCTGGAAGGTGAGGCAATTAGCATTTTCTTGATCTTGCTTGGCGAGGACGTCTTCCTGAAAAAATCTTATAGGTCAACTCAAAGATATGAGACCATCGTCTTCCTGCAGCTATCGTAGGGAGGAATGTGCAGCTTCTGCGGCGGCGTCAGCTTGATCGTGCGCTCCTGAATACTCTTTTTAGCTGTAAAAGAAACAAAAAAACATACGAGCCTGGTAAAAGACATATCAAGCAATTCCATCGGCGTGATGGAAAAGACCTCATGGTTTACTTGTTCCTCCCCATGTTCTCCAGTAAAGAGAATGTTCCTAAAGAAAATTTTTATACATAAGATACGCTAAAACTAACGGATTCGGCGGCTTCTGACAGCTGAGAGCCTTCAGCTTCTCCAAAACATCTGGCTCCGTTTCCGCTCCCATACTCAAAAGTTGAGCCTTGCAAGCGATAGCCTTCCCCTAAGTGTGAAATTTTAAAGCATTGTAAGCTCATGAAAACCTTCTGGTTAGCCAGAAAAACCACTCCGTAGCCGCCATCACCAATGGGGAACATCACCTTGGCGTCGCCTCCAGTAAAAGAGACTGTGTGGTTGACCAACGCAAGAGCCCGTGGATAGTTCATGGCCTAATAGCCATGTGGACTGAAAATTATCTGAAAGCGCTCAAAGGGCAACTCCCAGTCTGGTTCGAAGCCTTGCAGTTCGGTCGATGGTCCAGGGTGATCCATGGAAGTAAAACTTTTTGACTTGATCTGGAAATGATTCTAATTGCTTCGAAAATCTCCATGTCAGACAGACTTTTGTTGTGGGAAGGGGCCTGAATACGAAAGTAACAGTGTTTCTCATGACGTCTGAAGTCTCTAATTTGGTCTGGACAACTCGGCATGATGTTCTCAGACGATCAATAGGTAAAGTCCTCTAGGCCAATCCTTTTCTTGGTATAGGTAAATATCAGTTTAAAAAAAGAGAATTAACATAATGGAGGAAATGGATGATAGTTCAATGACAATCGGAAGTTGAGGCATTTGCATAGAGCATCCGGGCGCGCAGGTGTTCGTCTGACTTTCTTTTTGTAGCGGCAGAGTGGCAAAAGAACAAGGGGTTTCTTTTCTCGGGAGCCGAAAAACTCGGGAAAGGCAGATGGTCAAGTGGTCAGAAATGTGATAAACAACTCGTAGACAAGAGGAGACCGCCATAGTTAGTCATCCGGATTACGGTGAGGGAGGCTTTTAAACATAAACTGAACAGAATCTATATCCACTCTTGTCGAACTGTTTCTGGGCAGACTTTGGTATTACGTTTAATTCGAACTATAATTTCTCGCAAAATAGGTAGACATACCTTCTTTCAAACCAAAATACCTGGTCGAAAGCTCTTTGGGTAAAATTTGTACAGTATCTTCTGTTTCCTTCATTGGTTTCCGCAGTCCTAGCATTTTCAGTACTACGACAACATGGACTGGACAACTCGACCTGTTCTCCTCTGACCGTCTGTCACTCAATATGCAGCCAAGAACCGTGTGACAACTTGTTAGCTAGCCGCTATCAAGATCGTTCAATTTATGCCAATCCAACCCTCTCTGAGTTCTGATCAGGTCTTCACTCTGTCTTTTTTATTCTTGCCCAAAATCGTCATTGTTTACAGATATAACTATGACAAATCAATTCATTTTTAAGCCAAACAATCATGAATCACTACAACAAAGTTGGTTCCAAGATCTTCAAACGCTCCAGCTGGCTTGTACCGTGCTGCCTCCACGTCATTACTTCCAAACTTTCTCGGAAAGCTGGTGAACATTTTAACGTAGTCCGGACATTTCTCATGAGTGAATGCGGTCTCAAACAGAACTTCCAAACTATCAGAGGCATTGAACTTGGCAACAAAACTGTCTCCAGTAGGAAAGCGAATCTGAACCCTGTTCAGATCTCCCGCCTCGGTTCAGGGCGACGAGCCGAACGGAGATATGTTGTGCTTGGCTAACAGCTTCTTCCTATTGACCATCTCTTGTTTCTTCTTCTGTTACAGTCTTCTGGCCTCTTTTCTCTGGCGCTCCTTCTCATGCCGCTCATGAGCCTCGGCACTATCTCTGTCTACACTCCCCTGATACTCATCGTCCTGCTGTTGACGGATTCTTTGAACATCGTTATAATCGTTCATTCTGAGCTGTAGGAAGTTGAAATTATTGTATTGGAACTTACGTTGAAGAAGACGACGACCTACCAAGCTGACAGTCTCATGGGCATGAGAGAATGACTTTCGCCGCCGAATACAAAGAAGCCAGACGGATTTATTACAGATATGTACAGAAAATGGCGGAGATGATTACTTGTACCACTTTTCTTTGTGGTTGAGAGGAACAATTTCTTTGTCTTCATCGTTGTGAACAATGATTTTGAAGGAAGTCGGTAGGAGCCAGGCTGCTTCGTTCGTCAGTCTAGGTTTAAAAATTTGAAGAGTAGGAAGATTTCACTCACTTCACGTGATAGTAGCCAGGATGTTCACAGAAATAGTCAAAGACGTCCATCGCGGGGAGGCCACATTTGGGTATAGCTGGATAGCAGGACTCCATCTCGTCCTCAGCCGCACCCTGAAAATCAAATTTTGCTCACTTTTTCTCAAAATTGAAAACAAATAAAAGCACAAACTTGACCTACATTTTCTTTTGAGAACATGAGAGAAAATGTGATGTCAGAGTCGTTCATCGAGTAGATTTTGAGTTTCTGTCTCTTCTCAACATAGTAGCTCAAGACTCGGGTTTTCCCTGAAGCATTGTTGAGAGACAGTTCACGTGGATCAAACCTGCAGATATGGACACTTTGTGAAGCTCATTGGGCTGAGGAAAGTCGGGTCTCGGCTTCCAGAACAAGTCTTTTGGTACTGGTAGGACTTCCCTAAAGTTGTCTAAGTACTTTTCTCTGATTCCCTTACTTTAAGCAAATCTCGTCGGCAATGGTTCCTCCGTAACTGACTGGCAGACAGGATGGGTCACAAAGTTCTAGAAGTTGTTCTTTCCAGTCTTTGCCAGTGAAGATAATCTTGTTTTTGGACTGTTCCGGAATAAAGGGACTTAACGCTGACCACAAGACGTTAATGTAGGCCGGAGCGTTGACCACGATAAACTTGTCAATGTATTCGCGATAATGCGTTCCGGTCAACTGCCACGTTACCCGAAATGGACCTAAAATCGTTAAGGCGAGTTTTTAAGTAGCTCACCGGCGACCACTGGTAACAGTGATGGATCGAAGCTGAGTCCTTCCATATCAAAAATGTAGTAAGAATTGGCTTGTCTTCCCGTTTTTGCTTCGAGCTGCATAAAAAGCCTTGTAATCTTTTCAAAGTTTAGAAACTGCTGGTGAACGTATTCCGTCGGCTGTACCGACTTCATTACGCCTCCAACATCAATCCTTCCTAGAAAATTTTCAATGCCAAATGTTTATTTTCAAACCTGCTCTATCAATCAAAATAATTCTGTCGCCATTGGGCCGATTGGGGCCAATAATGGAAAGTGGTGCGTATTTTTCCGTCACCTTAAACTGTTGTTATTAAGCTAAAGGATATTCTTACCGCACTACGCTGTAGACCAGAACAATCAGTGTCAAGATTTCTTTCTCTTCTCCATTTCAAATGTTTTCTGAACTGATTTAAAGAAGTGTTATCTTAAGTTTACCTCATTAAGTAAGCAGATTTTGACACATTGAAATCACAGGATTGCAGCCAGCGAAGGAGGTTGAAATCAGTATCGTAAAAAGGCGTCAAGACGTCTTTACACGAATCTCTTAGCTGAATGGCTTGTTGTTGAAGAAAAGCAGGACTTACTTCAGAAACTTTGGCTCTGTCATCGTCATGAAGCTTTCCAACAACTTCCGCAGACGGTGGCATCTTGTCTCGTTGTCTTCGTTGCCGAGTGACACTGGAGCTGTGCCGCAATCACCTTCGGCAAACCCGCCCCTGTGAACTTGAAACGGGTCGCGCGAATTGCGGCAAAGAGAAAATTACGACAACTATACAAGGGAAAATGTCTACTCTCTCTGAGCGGAGATCAGGCAGGAAAACTTTCAGGCTGTTGCGAAGCTATAATCGTTTAAGAGTGCGGAGATATCCGTTCCGATCACCTTTCGATCCAACTAGCCAATCCACTTGTTGCGCAATCGTCTGCTTTCACTATTGTTTTTCGATTTCGTCTTTTACTAGTTATTGTAGGGCACAGCGGGGAAGCTCATTTCAGCGAGAGAAGATGGTCGACGAATAAAACGTCACCAGAGTCACATGTAGCAATTGGTGAGAGACCTCCGGTTGTCTTTGGGCGGCTTACACATGTTCCTTTGAAAAGAGACTGGTCTAGACAGAACATCTAGAGAACATATAGTCAACAACATCTTTGATTTCTATGACAAACTGATATAGTGAGATTGAAATGAATTGTACGGACTCGCGATCGGATGAATAGGAATCGGAACAGACACCATTATTCCGGTTGATATTCTGAGTCTAGTACCATTCTGAGGGCAGTGGAATTCTGTCTCTTCTGACGCTATCAACGAAACCTATAGCCTTGACTTTTTGCAAATTTAACTCGTGATCTAAGTTCAGATAAAATCAGAATCAAGAAATCCTGTTAGAAACAGTCTGTCGTTGTCCAATAGTTTTTTTCAGTTAAGCCATTCTACTTCTGCTCTCATCAGCCATAAAGGTAAAAAAGTACCGTTCTTTTTTTCGGTTTACCTTCTCTTCCTCAAATCGGAAGTGAAAAAGCTCTAGATCTACTATCACCCGTCATTTGGACATAGGGAGTGGGGCCCCGCTGATAAGGCTATCGTAAACAAATTGACTTTGCGCACGGGTCTCGCACCTCTTCCGCCGGTATCGAATCATAAGGTTCCCGCCTAGTCCTAGCACTGCTGGATACCTATCATAATATAACCCATAACCTGTTTGTTATATACCGGTTTAACTGCACTTTTCAGACAATTTGCAGTATTTCAATCGAAAAATTCAAACATTTTTCAAATATTTACGCTCAATATATATAAAAGTCCCTCGATTGTTCACCAGGTATATTTCCAGTAGTTTTGATGATTCGTCGCACTGTTTTGATACCTGACGTCTCCCGCTCGAGGGGAGATGAATCACCAATGCAAAACTTGAAGTTACCACTTTTTCCCTTATCAGCTTTTCTCATTGCAACGAAAGATCACAAAATCCTGCTTTTTTAGGTAGCGCAACAAGTCACTAATTTGAATCTATTCCTCTTGACGAGGGTGTTCTCATATTGACCTGCTTCTCGACTGAGTCAGCCTTAAGCAAACATTTCGGCATATACATGTTTCCAACCAGCTGTTCGGAGAAGATTTCTCTCCGTTTCCCCCTCTAATTTGACCCGCGCTGGGATAAAAAATCGATTTTTAGAATGGTGACATGGTCCTGTGTGCAATGTACCCTCGCCAATGACACAAAGACGCCAAATTGCAATGCCTGTGGAGCCAAGAATCCCTACCTCTTCGAGAAGGAAAGGAGGAATTTTCTGCCGAAAATTATCGCAAAACCAAGTAAGTTTTTGAGTTTTTATGTTTTTTAAAGACAAATTTCAGTCGAAGACTTATCAAATGCGGTCTGTGAGATTTTTTCCTTTCCCTCTAGTTCAAATTCTCCACAATATGCGGCAGGAGGTAAGAGTCTTTTGTCATTTTGTGTACACGGTTGTCAAGGATGCTCTTTCATAACGCTCGGGATTTGTCAGCATTCCCATTTTTAGTCTCGTGTTTCAGCAGTCGTCCGGCCTCCTGCTCCGCCACCCAGGCCAGCTCCTCCAAGGCCTCCAGCTCCGAATTTTCCTCCCAAAGGTAAATTTTTTTAGTGTTCTAGCTAAATTTTCCATTAAGACTTCGACTATACCATGAACTGGATGTGTAAAAGATGCTATAGTATCAACAAACTGCCGGAAACGCAATGTGCAGGATGTGGAATCATACGAGAAATTGGTAAGCATTTTTCGAGTGCAGTTTGAAATTGGCGAACTAGATACACAAAAAACAAGATTCTTTGTAGGTTCTAAGCGAAAACGAACAAAAAGGATGGAAAATGCTGCCGCGCCTCTCGGCAACGGATTTTATTCCCAGATCATGGAAGAAGTCGAGCAGAGAGATACTGTCAAAGCTATGGAAGAATACGATCACATCACGACCATGTGCAGGTATCTTTTTTTTGTATATTTTTGGACTTAAATAGTCTTTTTCAGACAAGCCAAAACAAACTTCATTGACGACCGTTTTCCTCACACACTCGCTTCGATAGGCGAACTTAAACGGAACAGGCAAGATGCTGTGGTTGGAGAACTGCCTCAGACGTTTTCTTGGCTCAGACCCCAAGATATTTTCACAAGAGACGGTAGAATGTTCAATTGGGCAGTCTTTCGAGACCCACAGCCTTCTGACATCGAACAAGGTGAGAAAAGTTACTCTTGAAAATCAATTTCTTAGGGGTGCTTGGTGACTGTTGGCTCTTATCAGCCATGGCTCTGATAGCAGAACGACCGGATATCCTCATGCAGATTTTTCTCACTAGGGAATACTCTCCGATAGGAGCTTATCAACTGAGGTAAAAGTATCTTGTTCCAATTAAAGGACTGTTTCAGAATATGTATTGATGGAGAGTGGAAAGTTTCTGTGGTTGATGATTTCTTCCCATGTCGACCTCATAGCAGAGCAATGGCTTTTGCTGTAGGACGGAAGAATCAGGCAAATTTTTAAGGAAATTTTCCCAAAAATTTATTTAGCTATGGGTACCTTTAATAGAAAAAGTCATAGCGAAACAGCTTGGAAACTACTCCAAGCTGGTCGGCGGTCGTACCATCGAAGGACTGGCCATGCTGACTGGAGCTCCGTGTGAACAAATTTCGATTGAGAAGCTCCAAAATGAGACGGAAATGCACATGCTTTGGGCTCAACTTCTAAGTTCTAGGTATTTTTTCCTTGTATTTAAAAAAAATCTTGATTCAGGGAAGCCAGCTTCGTCATGGGATGCAGTTGTGGCTCTGGAACTCGTGAAGTTGACGCAAATGCATATAAAGCGAAAGGCCTGCTGGTGAGACATGCCTACTCTATCCTAGACGTCCGACAAGAAGGAGATCTTAAGTAAGATCTGCCCTTGCCTTTAATTTCCCATTTTCAGGCTTCTGAGAATCCGAAATCCTTGGGGAACATTTGTCTGGAACGGAGCATTCTCTGACAGTTGGGCACGTTGGGATCCCGCTCTGAAAAGAAAGCTGTTCAGTGGAGATCAAGGCTTCCAAACAGGAGCCTTTTGGATGACGTTTGACGATTTTGTGGAGCACTTTGATGCCGTTGACATTGCCCGAATCCGGACCCATTGTGGCTGGTCAGAGCTACGCCTGTCAGTCAAACTTGGAAGAATCCACGACGAATGGGACAGGACAGTCAGATTCTTTGTCGAAGACCCCACAGAGCTGTGTTTCACGTTGTTTCAAAGCGGTTCAAGAGTTCAGCACGATTTGGTTAGTTCATGGTTTGTTCTTTTAAATTTACTCATCTAGATCGACCTGATGATCTGTGTGCATCGCATGAACCCGAATGAGACTGTGGGAGAGCTTATGATCCGCTCACCGAGGAAGGTAGATGGATCTGTTACAACAGGTAAAGTGTTTTTAGCTCAATAAAAAAGAGTATTTAGGGGATATCTTTCTCAGTAGCGGCGAGTACATTGTCCTGTGTCACAGCTTCAGCACTCTTGGAGCGAAGAAAGTTAATGGATGCATTGTGGTTCACAGGTACGATTTGCTCTTATTTTTTGCAACTTGGACACTGTTTATATAACTGATCGTGTCTGCAGATTTAAAGCTTTAAAACCCAATATATGATAAACAGAAATGGAATCTTGCGTCAGAATTTAACCGCTTGTTTCCAGCTCCCGTCCCATTTACACTGACCAAGTTGAAGCGAATCCAGGAATGTATGCCGACTCCCTAGTCCAAACTGTTCTCAAAGACGGCTCAACACACCAGGTTATGCCAGGAATCGTTCCGCGCTACTTGTCCGACAAGTTCAGTGGTCTACTTCTAATGGTCGATAACTTGTTGGAAGACCGCTGGGCTCATATCAGGTACGAAAATACTTTGATTTTAGTTACGAATCCTTTTAAGAACTCAATGTTCTGGCTCCAATAATGTACTCTCTTCACGGGGAGCCCTGGATGTGGCTGACGTTGTTCCACCTCTCAGCAGACAGATTATCATCATTCTCACTCATTTTGAGCATACTCAAGGATATTCAGTGCAGCATCAATTAAACGTAAGTGATTGTATATTCTGCTTACCCATCCCTTGTCTCAGATGTCCACTACTCGTCGTCCGTTGCTTGAAGAAGGTGTACCACACTTTCCTGTCTTTCCTTCCCCAGCTATTACTGTCGTCCATTCTACAAGCTCAATCTTCAACTGAAGGCATCCTTCAGATTCGCCTTGTTGACAAGAAGGGCATCACTGGACGAATAAGATTATCTCACGTTGTTAGCCATCTCGGAGCTTAACCGGTTGTTTCAATGGCATTTCATTTAACACAATTACGAGTTGTTCACCAAGTAATACATTCCCTGCATACCAGTAACGAGATTCTCGGTGATAAATGAATTTGGTTGTACTTCTGCGTTTGTTCAATGTGAACCAGACTGTCTGTTAAAAAAAACTGACATGAGAATGAGTCAGGCCGAAACCCTTGCGCCAAGCAGTATTGCTCCTGCTCTCTCCCCTACCTGTTTCGTAAATCTCATTCTAGCTCGATCATGGTCTATCACTAGAATCTCTGGGTACCGCTGTGTTAAACTATCTATATTGACCCTGTGTTAAACAGATTGGCAGGACCAAATTAAACTTCTGATAATTGATTAAAACAATTTCATTTTTAGAAAGACAGTGGTTGTACTCAGTATAGAGATTAGAACGGCGCAACACAAATAGTTTTAGCCCCGCCGATAAATTACCACAAAGTTTCATAAATGCTTGATTCCAACATTTATGAATTACAGCTTTCACAGAGAACTGCTAGTAGTTAACAAAAGGAAGATATACATTGTAATCCCGTAAAAAATTAACTTTTGTTGTTTATCAAAATAGTAGTGAAGCCTAGGTCTCGCCGCGACTCCTGAGCCCGGTAATTTTTGTCTCTATTTTGTGGAGACACTATGGGTGAAAAAAGGGTATAGACTATCGAAGGGAGAAGTATAGCCAAGATTGTCACAATCGCCGTCAAACTTTGGAAAACAAGCTTTATAGCCAGTGAGTGCCTAGTTTACGGTCCAGATTACCATCATGTTTTGGAGAAGTTAGAAAACTTTTGCAATCTTGAGAAAATGTCTATAGATTGTTCAGAAACTTGTAAAAGTGTACAGTTTATTGGACCTTCAAACAATCTATATTACAGTGATTTATTCAGCCTTCTTGATCTGAACGAGGTCAGGCTCAGGGGTGGCGACCTGATCATCTGATTCAGGATGGCTGCTGACATCTTTTGGATGGAAGTTGCTCTTGTATGAGGCATGAATGTCCTTGCCCATCTTGTTTATCTTGGTAACCACTTCAGTAAAGAACTTCTGGATCTGTTTAAGAGTGGTCTAAAAACTCAGGTTTGTGCTTAAATTTGACATTTTCTTACGTCCATGTCAAAGTTTTCATATTTTTCCTTGACAATTTCCCAGAGGGTCAAGACGTACTCGTGAAGCTTGTCGTAGTGCTTGGAGGCCTGGCAAGCCATGTCGCAATCCTTAAAAGTCAAATTTTTAGGACCTCGTTCAAAAAACTACTCTGCTGGGACGGAAAGCTCTCGGAACTTTTCCAATCTCGGTAATGTTCTTGTTGCAATCGGAAATGATTTTGACGCGGTCGTACTGTTCGAGAGTGCTGCAGTTAAAGTCGGGATTTCTTTCCACATCGACGATCTGAACAACTTAAAATCAGAAGTTTGCGGCTCTTACTTTAAGGTCGGGAAATTTGTTCAGGAGAGTAGCTTCATTAGGAAGGGAGACAATCTTGTTGTAAGTTAGTCCAATGACAGGGAATCCACGAAGACGTTGTCCTGAAAAATGTTTTTATTTACGATCACGGGCGTTTTTCTTCTAGGTTGTTTTGATGAACATATGGTCTCTAGGTCCTTCTGATTCACTTATGCACTTTCAGTATCGGCTGTCGGATCACAATATTTTTAAATCGGAAGACCAACCAATCGTTCTGTTGGAGCTTTTGGACACCTTGGTTGAGAAAAGAAAGAACACCTGACATAGGACCTTCAAGCTTCTTCCAGGCGTTCCGACTGAGAACTTTAGATCAAGTAACATTCTTTTAGGATTCAACATTGTATGGGACAAGAGTCGGCTAAGAGCCTGTTAAAAAACTTAAGATTCTTTAGAAAAGGTTTCATAGAAGGCTTAAGAATAGTTTTTTACGTTTTCTCAAAGCCAGAGCGTTAAAGCGTCTCCTGTTAGTCCCTCCACAGATATTCTTACCTGCTGGTAGTACGAGCTCGGTCCTGTCTCCATTATGACAGTGCACCACTTCGTCTTCGGTGTCACACTCGCAGTCGTCCAGACAGGTGAAAACATAGCTCCTTACGGGAGCAGTGAGAAGAAGAACAGCAAGCAGCGGCAACATGATGGGTGCTCTGGGACGCTGCTCCATGCCCACCCCCTTCTTATACACAAGAACAGCTGTCAGCATAACAAGAGGTCGAGAACACGTGAAACGTGAGTGTTGGACCGACTTTGTCTAGGTTAGCGTACACTTCTGGCGAATGACTCATCGTGAATGAAATTTAAGAGACAACTGCCATGGGAGAAGGAACCAAAATATTCATTAGTCAACGCAATGGTTTACGAAATAGGTCTAGGACTCGAAATTTTCGAGATGACAATCCCAAGTTACTCGGAAGCCGATACCGTTGTTCGTAGAAATGGCGTCGGAAACAAAGCTGAAGGCGACACGTCTTTTGATTCCTGGTTCAACCGTGAACTTCATGGGAGCAGACTAAAACGGTTTTTTTGTATTTTACATGGCTTCTTACATGTGAGCAGCTTCTAACTTTTTGTGAAACAATGCCTTTGGCGCCATCTCCGTCTTTGTGCTGAATCAGCAGGTATTCTTCTAAAAATTTAACTGAGAATCTTTAAAGGAAATTTTAACCTTGTAAAACACAAGATTCGTCATTTGGTCCGGTTGCAAGAGAAAGTACGGCGACGTCGAAGATACAACTGTGACCGTTAGGCGGCTCTACTGCCCATCTGAAAAACGTTTTGCTGTCAAAATTTTCCCTACTTTTGAGCTGTTGAATCGTTATAACCATTAGGATAGCCGATATTTGATATGACTCCACTGACGTCGTAGTTTGCCGCGAAAACATACGTTCTGGCCACTGGAAACAATATTTTCGTTCTTTGTCTTACGCTCTTGCCTACCGGCGTTATATCTTCCAGTAAAGTAAGTGGCATCGTATCCCGCGGTATTAACACTGTAGTCGGACAGGAGCATGATAGACAGATTGGTTTGGGTCAAGAAGACTGGTGGAAGACCGTTTCCGCAGAACATTTTGGCGTCTTGGGTGTAAACTCCTTCGTAAATCTGTTAAAGTAAATTAATTGTGGGTTATAGTCACTAACGTAGACAAAATCGTGATCGCATTTGGGAATACGGTAGGTGAGACGTCCAGCAGATAACGAGTACTTTGTCTTGTTCAATGGAGCATAGAAAAGGGGTCGGCCTTGTTCCAGACGGAAATCGCTGGAATTCTGCATCAGTTTTTTGCGTATTCAGACGTACCGGAAAGCCACCATAACAATTAGACCTCCTCCCGCCTGCAGGGTTGTTACACACGTTGAATTGAGATCGTACGGATTTGGATAGTTTGGACTCGTGATTCTTCCAGACTTATTCTCTGTTGCATTGATGGTACGGTTGCAGCCTATTCATCGATTTTGAGTAAAGTACAGTAATACCTGGTAAGAGATGGTACTCCAGCTGGAAAAATGAGCTTGCATCGACTTGAATTCTTGAAGAGGTCGTGATTTGGAGAGCCATGGTGTTGGAAACGTGTCGGATGAAAGGTATTTCGCCACAGTACCTCAGGGTCTGAAATCAGTGGTAATTTGAAAAAAAATGCTGAAAAAACTACCTTTTTGTCATGTTCGTGTTGTGCACAGGCAGGATGCTGACACTTAGCCACACTGCCGACATCACGAATTTCGATGAAGGCGTCAGAGCAGTCCTTGTCAGCTGTTACATTAATGTTTCTTATGACAAGATCGATGGGAGTCTGTTCTTTCGACTGGATGACCCATTGACATCTCTGCAACTTTTGTCCCGTCTTGGCATCCTTCAGCTGCATTGCAGTGAACAAAACTTTTTGGGTTTCAGCTTGAGCTGTGACCCAAGCCCCACAGTCTGGCTTGGCAGCGCGGTAGAGAAGACTGAAGCCATTGCCGTTTCCGTCAGCATCAGACTCGAAACTCACATGAGCAACCCTATAAAATTGTGGTTGAAGTGCCGAAAAGAAGCTTACTTGTGAGACGAGTGGAAAAACAGTGGCAAGGCTTTGGCAGTTTCCGTACAAAGATTTTCTACCAGGAGAGGTGAGAAAGCTCTATAACCGTCGTAAATCATCAACTCATCGACACATTCGTAGTTTGCTCGTCGTCTTCCAGGCAAAGTTTCAAGCTTTTCTGTCTGAAGCATTTCCAGCTTGAACTCGATCATGGTATCCTCTGGTCCGACTATAGTCCATCCACAGAGGAGGTTGTGATGGTAAGCTCCGTCTTTCATAGGCGGATTCAACGTCTTCCATTCTGTTGTGGCAGGCAGCTTTCCACCACAACCTTGTTTTGGACCTAAAATATACTTTAGGGATATGTATTTATCTTACCAAGAGTCGCAGTAACCACCAATTTGAACCCTCCACGAGCCATGCTGCTGTCCGAGACGAAATGAATCAACATTCGGTTGCCTTGGGTTCTTATAGGATGTTTGGGCATGCTAAAATTGTCATTTTAACGTAAAACAGGTAAGAACTCACTCTTTAGTTTCGCCACAGTACGTTCCAAGCTTCGAGTGGTTTGTAAACTCTGGTCCTTCATGAAGCTCAACCCAGTCGAGATCACATTCTGGCGTTTTTTCAATGTCCATTTTTAGGAATCTGAAATCTCAGTTTCTCTAAAAGGGGTCTTACTTGACAGAAAAGACTCTGTCTTCAGTCGTAGTAATATTCCAAATACAGTCCAGATCATGAGGATATTCTAGAGGGAAGGCTGGCGAAGAGATGGGATAGACGAACTCTTGCTCTTCCAGCATGTTGACTACTCCACCGCATTCTGCAAAAAAAGTTTTTGGTTAAAAGATTTTAAGCATCTTACTCTTCATGGCATAGCTAGCACTAAAGCCTCGATGTTTCTTCGCTACATTGCCATATATAAACGTGTAGTTGGTAACCATGCGGATTCCGACTTCTCCCTAAATTGTATATTTCTGCCCGTCAAAAAATACCTACCTTGACGGCGAGTGGCTCCTCTGTAAACTCATCTCCTCCACAGAACACTTGCAAAGTTCGGGCATTAGTCAAGTCCAAAATTTCCACGTAATCGGATTCGCAAGGATAACGACCGTATTCGACTGGAAAAAATGACAGTTTACAAACATCTGCTCACCTTTCACTGGACTCAGGTCAATGTCGTGGATCTTGAGGACCACTACAGCATTATCAAGTTCTCCTTCGGGCTTGATCAGGTACATGCATTCCATGTTCTTGTTTGGATACTCGTTTGGATAGTACGGAGATACAACTTCGTAATGACTCAGACGGTACACAGCTCCGCATTCTTAAAATTAAGGACTTTATAATACTTTAGCTCAAAATACCAGCAGACCACTCTGCCCTGAATCCTTTGGCATTGATTCGACTATTGGAGGTGAAGTTGATTCTCATTCTGTTTGACGTGACTTCCACGGGCGGAGGGGTGACAATTCCACACATTGGAGGCTTCTTCTCTTCGTCTTCGAACAAGAAGAAGTACTCCCCCAATGGCTCATTGGCTCTCGCGCTGTGTTCTTCGGAAATCTGTAACTAGTGACTAAGCAGAAACGGGTGGTATACATTATCCCCCCGCGCTGAATGGCCACGGGGGGGGGATAATGTAACCTGCCCAGCAGAAACGGTAGACCTGACCTGGACAAAATCGTTGGCACATTCCTCAGATGCTTCAATATCAAAGTGTGTGAACTTGAGATTTACATGGAAACCGACAGGAACCTGTAAATGATTAGAGTAAGTGAAAAGTAACAAATTTGCCTGGATATCCCAGATACACTCTTCATCGTTTGGATAGTCCTTCGGAAACTTTGGAGAATGCACAATTCCTGTCAGGGCATGTGTTGTGAAGCCGCATCCTTCTCCCTCATCCACGAACTCGTACTCGATTCTCCAGCCGTCAAGTTCAACCTCTTCGTTAGAGTGCCAACTGAGGGTCAGGTATCGGGAATGGGATCGGAAGGACTGGAAATTTCTCGTCCACTTTTTGGTTGGAATACAAACCCTGTGTCTCTCTCCCATAACGTTAAGAGCCGTCTGATTCTCATACTGTGCTTCAGGATTACAATGTCTGTGAATCACGACGTCATCCTTTCCTTCTCCAATGATCAGGACATCTGCCTCGCACATCAGATGTTGTTCAATGTGGAAATTGGTAATGTTAATCTGAAAAAGTTTATAGATTCCCCTTCTGTTCAAAAAATTGTTGTCAATGGGATGATCCTCGAAGAATCCTTTTGCTGTTTGCTGATCTACGTTACTGTTTAACCTGCCAACTGCTAGCAAACAATGCAAGCCGTGAAACCTTTGGCAGCATTAACAATTAATTCAGTTGACAGTTGGTCATTGGGCAGAGGTACAGATTAAAAAAACAATTTAGAGGAGGGAAATTTTAAGCTAAAAAGTCTAAAAAGCTGTGTTAAGGAATGAAGGGGATAGTAATTTTGTACTTTCTGGGATATTTTCCTGTGGTATTCCCTCAGGAACTGTACTAAAGCAGCTATTTGTCCGTCTTAACTAACGCCTTAATGGTTCGCATTCACTATTACCTTCGATTTAAACATCAGTCATAGTTTCAAGTCTGAAGCCCATACGATCATAGAGACCAGAACTCTGATTCTTGACGGGTGTTCTAGAAAAACCATTCTCAGGCTCTGGAGTTCAAGTCGGCAAGCTCTTTGAACAGTGCCGCGCCCTTGCTTGACAATATAGTTTGCTGCAGCTACTACGTGTTTTCGAACGGATTGACTAAGCCTCTTGTCTTCCGGGCTCGTTTGCCCTTCTTCTCGCAGTGCCAAAGAGTAGCGTGAAGTTCGGCCCTCTGCGCGGACGGCAAACAATTTACAGTATAAAAGATGAGCTCTTTGTCATCTCCAACATCACTGCCATGGCCTCCGCTAAGCTGTAAGCTTGCTTTTCACGCCTTTCCATTAAAAGTTTTAGGATCATCCTTGTAGCTCTGCTCGTCGCCTGCGCCTTCGTTGCCCAGACCGATGCTCAATACGTAAGCTTACCTTTAAACTAGGCTGAACAAAAACTTTAGTACTACTCTCCTTACTACAGCTACGGATACTACCCATACTACTACGGATCCTCTTACTACTACTACGGATACCCCTACTATGGAGGATATGGATACTATGGAAAGCGCGAGGCCGGCTTCGAGCCCCAAGGCCTGAATCAGCAGTAAGGCTGACATGGAGTAGTGCAACCACAACGAAAGAAATGAATTCCAACAGAGATTGTATTGAGAATAAACATATCAAGTCTACTTTGATTAATTTACCCTAATCATGGTTCAAAAAAGTGTCAAAAATATTGCATAATTAGAGCAAGAACGAAGCCTAATGGCCACTACTTTCCCAACTTAAAGTGTTCCACAAAGTTCTCTATGCTTAAATGAACAGTACACTTTAAAAGCACAGCGTCTTTTTTTGTGATCACAAACACACACACAAAGCTTCCCACCTCTGTTACCATGTTCGGGAGTGTAACCCTTAGGACTGGGAGTATGGGTGAGCCACATACCGTCCTCATGAGATAACGCATCCAATGCCGCATTTGTCTCACAGGTGGGTAACAGTCATGATGAGCTATATGGCAGCGGCCGGGGATTTTTTGAGAATAAACACATAGAGCGCTCGTTCATTAATTTTGAAATTATATAGAGTCTTGCATAAAAGTCATTTAAAGAGTAACTTTGCTTTCCCCTTTGCAAAATCTGCACATTAATCCCCACTGGAGATCTTCTAGGAAGAATCGAAAGCAAATAGATACTGTGAACTCTTTCTCTTCCGCGGTCACTCACCCAAACAACCATGCCTTCTGGTGCTTTAAGCTGCCACACACAGTCTTCATTCGGCAGATAGTTGCCGTGGCCAAAGTTGGTTGAAGTGATGACTCCAAAGTTGGGATCTTCGAGAACACCGCCACAGGCTAAAAAAACTTAAAGTTTACCGGATATAAATGTGAATACCATGGTACTCGACAGTAATGTTGAACTTTTGTCCGCCGATCGAGTTCCAGCCGCTGAGGAAGGTTCTGACATGAACGTCAATGTCCTTGTTGATGTAAACCCGTCGAAGTTCCTTGATCTGCTTTGTGTTAAAGGTAGCATTACAAATTCTTTCGTTGATGGAACGGACATCGTCGTCAGCTGAAAACAGTTTAAAAATCTCCCAAATTTGTCTTACAGTCAAGTTCAATGTAGCTTCCCCACTCTGTACAATCCCTAGGATAAGTAGACTGCTCGTCCGAGTAGTCGTGGATTTTGATGACGGTAGTACCGTATCCTTCCTGCCTCGAGAGTGACAAATGACAGTAATCTAGGAAACTTTTTTCGGTTTTTAATCAAAGCTTACGGAGATCTGCCATTATGGAAGATGAATTTTTGAAATTTCCCATAGCCATGGTCGTATTGGTTGTGATTTTGAAAGTACAGCCAGAATCATCCACTTTAGTCGGGACACGAGTGTAGTTGAGTCGGAACGGAACGTAGTAACGATCATCTTCAGCGCCTGGAGTATATCGCTTGTGTTCCCTTGTTGCCAAGTCGTTGTACCTAAAACTCTAGTAAAGGGGGTGAGAATTAGGTTCACATGATAGTGGCGATATCAGCCTCAGAGGTGTAGACTGTCTCATTTTCGCAGAAATACTGTAGTCCCAAGACGGCTGGTCGATCTTCTTTGTACCTGCCGTTGAAAAACTGTAGATCCATGTAGCAGCCGCGTCTTTTCATGCGACCAGTATTTTCGTATCGCTGTTGGTAGAATCCCTAAAAAACTATTGCATGGAGCTCCAAAAAGCTGTTCACATCTCTCTGAGGATCAGTAAACTCAAACTCCAGTCGGTATCTGAACCCAGCTCCAGCCCTCAAGTCCCAGCGACAGTTGACATGAGGAAGTAGACTGTCCGGATATCCTGGAGCAGTAATTGTTCCTTGCTGGTCATCGATCAGTCCACCACATCCTTCTTTAGAAACCTTCAGTGCTAGCTCAAAGCCGCACTTTTTGTCCTTGCAGAAGCTTCTCGAAGCTTTCTGAGCGTCTGTGGTTGTCAAAATATTAACTTTTACCGGCAATGTACTGTTAGCAATAAACTGGACAGTCATCATGCTGCTAGATGTCCTGTAGTCCAGAGTCTGGAGCCTTGTAGCAGTACAAAGAGGACCCATCAAGTAAGGCGCTGACGTATTCCCGTCGTAAGTCATGAGCCGGTCATTTGTACAGTTTGCCGTCCATGAGACCCACATGTGATTCAGGGTGGATTCAATAAAGTGAGTGTTGGGGGAATAGACAGTCCAGAGACATTCAGTTGACATGGGGTAGACATCCGGATAGTTTGGTGACTGTAGAAGGAATGTCTTGTTTTCACGGAGAACAACCGTTCCACCGCAGCTAGCTAGAAAACCCGTATTTACTGTCCTTTTTCCTGACTTACCAATCTTGATTTCAGCCTTGAAGGCGTCACTCTGAGCGATCGAATCGGTCCGAAGCTTGACAAACAAGAAATTTCCAGTTGATGTGATTGAGGATGGAGCAACCGTGTGACAGTATCTTCCGATCAGAGGCGAGCTTTCCGTCGGACCGTCACGGATCTCAATGTAGTCGCAAGAGTCACAGAGACAGGTGTCGTTTTCACCATAGGCTTCCAGTCTGAAGTGCTTGGGATCAATTGTGAACTGTAGACGATGTCCAGCTGGGGCTCGCATGACATAGTCACAGTCCAAAGAGTTGGGAAGCACTGAACATGACGTTTTTCCGAAAATTCAAAAATTTCTCACTTTGTGGGTATAACGGAGTATAGAATGTCCTGTTTGGAGTAATTTCATCCACAAAGAGCTCATCCGCTGTACATTCTTCCAAAACTTCATTGATCCGCAGTTTGAAACCCTAAAAGCCATAAAAAGACTTAAAATTCTGCTCTTATACCATACCTTGCTCTTTCTGTCCTTGTCAAAGTATTTCATAAAGAGCCGGCCGTGTTTCAGTGTAATATTCTTCGCCTCATCCGTTCGTCCACAGTATTTTGGTTTGTTGGGATTGTAGAAGGCTGTCATGGACCTGGAAGCTTTAAACGTAAAATTTACATAGTTCCATACCCGTGTTCAACCATGGTTAAGAAAGAGTCTTGGCATTCAGTATCAGCCATGTCTATCTCTTCAATAGTAACAGCGATTCGTCTGTTAGACTCCAGAACGACTGCCCAGCCGCAGGAATCCTAAAAGCAAAATTTTGGTTAAATCATTGTTTGAATTACCGCCAGAGCTGCATTTGGATAGCCTGGACTTGTAAGAGTGGCGCTATAAACTCCCTGTTCCTTTTTGATAAAGTCGAAAGAGGAGCAGCCTTAGAATCGAGTGTAAGAACGAATGTTCAATGACTGACCAAGTCGGTACTGAATAACGAATCCAGAACCGCCCCTATTCCTGTCCGAGACGAAATGAATGTTGATTCTTTTGTTGTAAGTATAGCTGTAGGTCTCGTTCTCTTGGTTGTTGCGACACAGTTTGTGAGCAGTGTCCAAGTCACTGAAAACGTTTTGAAAAACTCAGAAGTCTTACTCTTCCTCAGTCTGCTCGCCTTCAGCCGCTACAATGGCCACAAAGTCGAAAAGACAGTTGTGTACATCTTCCAGGTCCATCTTTACAATTTTGATTTCAATTCCCGCCAAATGTGGTCTTGTCATGTGCCACTTGCAGTGAAGGTCAGTTGGATAGCCGCCATCTAAAATTTGTCATATGATTTCGAAAAACCTATACCTGTTCTGAGGTTAGCATCCGTTGGCGGCTCTGGACTCATGATCGTCTGCCATTCCCAAGTAGGAGTCAGTTTTTCTCCACAGGCGTACTTTTTCTCTCCTAAAACTCGAAAAATGCTTGAAAATCTTGTAAAAGTACCAATTTCTGTGGTCGTGGCATTTTCGCTTGGAATATCTTCTAAATCAACAATGTCCCAGTGGAAAGAGTAAGTGTACATGGTGTCAACCACTCCAATGGCATAGACGACCACCTCGTGATGGGGAATGTAAATTTCTGAACAGGCATGTTTAAAAATCAGATTTGTTACGTTTCGGAGGATTCCACCCAGTCAAGGCATGTTTCGCTCCACTATTTGCCATCTCCCTCATTTTGTTCACGATCGAGAAGAAACCAACACTGTGATCGATGAACTGAAATGTTTTGTTAAGTGTTTTTTGCTTTAAGTCCTTACGTATAGCCCTGACGGTAAGTAAACATTCGAAGTTGGTATGTACTCCGGGAAGTTTAGACTGTCAATGTAGAAGACAAGACCTCTGCCCTCCTCTCCGCGAATCTTGTATTCGAGACTGTTTCCAACATGTGTTTTTGGCTGAGTGATGGTTCCGGGGACTGTTTGGACACCTCCTCCCACTGAATTTTGCAGTTTAGACTCTTTAAAGGTACTTACACTGCTGGAATCTGAACTTCATGCCGTACTGTCTCGGCTTTCCTGTACTCGCATCCAGAAGCTCGTCCATCTCTTCCGCAGCTTGTTCCGGCTTGATGAAACGGAATTTTATCCACAGGGCTTCTTCCTAAAACGGGAAATGTTAGAAATAGCTCGTAATTACCGTGTAAGTATGCACATTCCCGGTACAGAACCTCTCAACCAGTGGTCCACTATCATTGTACTTTCTCACTTCCACGTAAGACTCGGCACAGTTTTCAGAGTCCGGCAGGTAGAGATTACTGTAAGAGTTATGCAAAATTAATGGAAAACTCACGCAACGTTGAATGTAACCTTATTTCCGGGATTATTGTCCAGTGTCCAAATACATTCCATATCCTCAACAAGTCTTGGAGTATTGACCAGGCCAGATTTTCCTTCTAGCATGGTACCACAACCTTAAAGCCTCTTTTGAGATGTTTAATGGTCCCATACTTTCAACATCAGTAGAATAAGCGATGGCGATTTGAACAGTTAGAAGAGAGCTTCGTTTTGATATCGTTATTTTGATCTCATTTTCTCCTCTGAACTCTTCGTGAGTGAACAGATTGCGTAGAGTTCTGAGGGCAAAGAGATCGATGGATCTTCGGATTCTGAAGTTTTACTTAAAAAGAAGTTAAGGTGATAAGCTTACGGCTCCCCTCCATCTATCGTAATATATATTTCGTCGCTGAGATAGTCCCTAGACATTCCAGCCATATGATATCTCGAAATGGCTGTTCTGAGATGGTACTCGTCCAATCTGATGAACACGCCGGAATCGTCTAGAAAAAGTTTTTGATGCAAAGTGAATAGCAACAAACCTGGATTCTTCTTCCTCACAGTTATGTTACAAACAGACTTGGGAATGTCATAGAGTCGAATGACCTGTTCTTCCAAAGTGGCATACTCCATTCCGCCGCAGTTTGATCCAACGTCCATGACGAAGCCAATTCTTTTCTTTTCAGCCTCTCCGCTAACATGGATTCTATAACACTGAATAGAAGAAAAAGAACAGAAACCAACTTTGGCGTTGCTGCTCCTTGGAAAGTGACAAGAGAAGAGTTAGTATCGACTTCAATCGACTTGACTTTCTTAATATCCGTACAGAATCTTTCAGCTAGACGAGAGCGGGTATTATTTCCCTCATAGATAGCCAAGGCTCCTTCGATCAACTGCATGGGATGTTGGCATCTAAAACTGTAATAGTTACGCTCACTAGCGTCCCCACGTTAAGTTATTAATGTTGAAAGTGTAGATTTTGTTCTCGTGGAGTGGATGCGAGTTGGGAGTGACGTATTCTTTGAGGTAGTAGTTGAGATGATGTCCAGGCGGTGCCTGAATCAGACTATTAGAAAAACGACACAGTTTGGCCTAGGTAGTGAGCACCCTGTCCAATTTTTGGATAATCAGCAGTATATCTTTGCGAAAACTTCACATCGCATTTCTTTTCGCTCAGTAAACATGTTCACACATAAATTCAACTGAAACAAGCGCGCGTACGCAATTTTTTATCGAAGGAAAATACACAATGTAAAGTTATAATGGGCGGTATAACGCAAGCAATTTTTCAGTCATAAAGTTACAGTCAGCCGCTTCAGTATGCTTACCATGAAAAGCCATTGACAATGAGCATCCCTTGGATATTCTTCAGGGAACCTGGGTGAATGAATAGTCTTGTTTTCTCCAACTGGAACTTCCACGACTCCTCCACAGTCGTCAAGATCTCCAGAATTTGTGTCAACAAAGTTGATTGTCGCGTCAAAGAAATCTCCATTCGGTTCAGTTTGGACGATCGAGGATTGCCACTGAATGGGTACTTTGAAGAAAACCAATCTTTTCTTGCCTTCATCCTCACAAACATTTCGTTAGAATGCGATCGGAATACTACAGACCCGTCTTTTGTAGCTGAACAGTACTTGTCTTGTACGATTCCGGACACGTTGCTGAGACCGGCGAAGGACTAAAAAAGTTGCTGAAAAACTAGTTAAAAGTCACACCTCGATTCCAGTAAACGACGACTCTTCCCAGTAACAGTATTTCTGCGAGTTTTGAGGGTTATTCTTGAAAATTAGGAACTTATTGACTTGGAACTCAATCTTCTTTCCGATTGGTGCCTAAATAAGAAATTTAAAGGGGAATTTCAGTCCTCACTTCGATTTTCCACAAACATTCCGCAACAGAGGTGTTGTCGGCAAAATGCTTCTTGTTCACCGTCACGTTTGAAGACGTCTGGATTTCACCGCCACAGCCTGAAAAACTTTTTGTGAGGATTTGTACTTTGAATTACCCATAGTTGTCCAAGTCAGCCAGAACTTGTTATGTTCCTTTTGCCTGCTTTGGAAAGTCACGTGGAGAACATTAGATTTTGTCTGAAAAGCCTTAATTTTTAAAAAATGAGCAAAAACTTACAGTCAAGGTGAGAGGCTTGATCTTGTCACAGACTTCCGTAAGCTGGTTGGTAACGTTCGTCTCTCCAGAAGCCAGTGTAACAGTAGCTTGCGCAACTTCATCGTCATCGAACTGAATCCTTGGGTGAAAATGCCAAAAAGTCTCCCCACCTTGAGCCAGTTCTGATTGCAACCATTATCCTTCCTGTAAGAATAGGAGATGACTTGGTCAATGTCGAATCTGTGGAAGGTGACTTTTATCCGGTTGCCTTGTGGAACCTGAAAACTTTAAGCATATCCTCTAAAAATGGTACCCTAATAGTCCATTTACAGAACCTGTTGGTGTAGACGGGATCAGGATATCCAGGAGACTGAATTGTTCCGGTCAGGCTAGTGTGTTCAATATCTTGGCAGTCTGAAAATCTACTTCAATGGCTTCTTATATAAAATACCTGTAGTGAAATGAGCTAAAAATCCGTAGAGAGCACCAAATTGAACACCTCCTTGTTGTCGGTATCTGACCATAATCTCGTGATCATCCGATTCGACGGACTCTGCAGCCAGAATCTTTCTACAGTACCGACGAATGATTTTGGAGCCGGCGTGGGGACTGTCCAAGACCTAAAAAGCAGCAATTTTTGACAAAAACCGTCAACTACATCCAATCGATTTGAAGCAAAGATTCCACAGAATCCGTTCTCATCACTGGATCTAAGGTCGTCGACTAGGGCGAGCTGGAAGTTGACACGATTTCCAGGAGCGACAGCCACTATCCATTCACAGTCCATTGGTCGAGAGTCTTTTTGAGGGTATTGAGGAGCAGAAATTGAGCCGGCAACACCATATATGCGTCCTCCGCAGTCTAAAATCCATTGGTTTAACTTTACATCTACTTACTCGAAGAAATTTGCTCGTAGGAGATGTTGAACGAGACTCCAGTATTGTCCAGAAGCATAAGCTTGAGGTAAGCCTAAATTTCAGTTCTTTCAGTGTTTTAAGTTCCTTACTCTGTTGGCATGCGTACGAATAGTTGTTTGTAATGAATGTTCATCGCAGATCTCAGACTCTCCCCAAAGACTAGGGAATCCGGGAGAGGTGGAATCAGCACCATTTCTGAAGTTAGGATTGCTTAAAGCGTTCAAAGAAGCTACCTGATTTGTAGCTTTCCTTTCTGACAAGGCAAGGTCATATTCTCCACCTTCAGAAGAATTTTGGTGTTGAATGGAAGCTGAAAGTTTCTAGTGAACCCAAAGCAAAAGAACTTACGGCAATATGATAGTTACACTCGCTGAATCTTCCCTTGCTACCATCAAAAACAATGTTTCCCGTGGGTGCTGTGAAGGACTGATCACAATGAACTGAGGCATCTACTGAGTCGAATCTTAACATCAAATAGATTTTGAGTGAGAAAAAAATGAAAACCTTGCAGAGAAACCAGCTCCAGAAATGGATCTGTCGGAGACAAAAACAACAACCAGTTGATTAGTTCCAGACATGAGTGTTGGCGGGAGCATGGAGCCACAGAATCTGAGAATGTTTAATAGACGTGTGAGAAAGTTAAAGTTCTTACTTTCCCAAAAGTTTTCCATGATCCTTCTCACTGATGTATCTGTCGTAAATCTCCACGCGGTCATAGTTGCAATCGTCGTTCTGTACCACCTCCATGTCAAAGTTGTCAAAGGTGAGTCGGACCAGTTTTTGCTGAAAATTTCATCTTTGCAGGTACTTTTTCTAGTTTTTTGAGCCAGTTTTTAGAGCAGAGGTTAAACTTAACTTACCCAAGGCACTGTGATGTAGTACATGCAATGCATATGAGGCAGATACTTGTCCGGAAAGCTGGGGGAAGAGATAGTTCCCGTAGAAGAGCTATAGAACCCGCCACAGCCTGAAACTGTGTTTAAAACTAGAAACGCGTTAATACTGACCAACATCGACAGTCTGGTACTCTAAAAGCAATCCCTTGTTCTCAGCATGACCAGAGCTGCTAAACTCTATAGTCAGTGGCCTGGAAGCGCTGGTGATGAATTCTCCGTCGTTGATAAAAGGATATTTGGCGCAGATGTACTTTGTGTTCATGTACTTGTTGTCCTCTCGGCCACCAGAAAACTGAAGCAAGTGATTAAAAATATGTTTTAATAAAGTTTTCCAGCGTCTTTTCTAGTTTGTCTCTCTCTCGTACGTTGAACGATAGAACATACCTTGACATAATCCTCCGTCATTTCCGGTACTTCTTTGCTAAAGAAGCAGTCCTTAATGCTGGCAACCTTGAGAGCAATAGTTTTGAGCCTAAACAGTTCTTAAAAAAACTAAGAAGATTATCGAACTTGATGTAAATAGCGAAAGTTGGCTCTGCTTGAATGATATAAGTACATTTTCCTTTGGCTCCTCCATTGGGATAGTTCCACGTCTGGATGGTTCCATTTCCTCGCAGACGCTTCTCACAAGCTAAACCACAATTATTTTTGTCCTCCGATTCTCCTTGCCAAGAGAGTATTTAATTTTGAAGCCTTTTCCTTGAGTTTTTCCGTCAGAACGGAACTGAATCATTGCCCTTCCTTCAGGAATCAGGAGACTTGGCGGCGGCTTGTGGGAATTACAACCATCGAGGACGAGGTTCCCATCAGTGTAGACCTTAAAAAATGTGTATTAACTTTAAAACTTCCTTACGTGGACATAATCCTGGACACACTTGATTAGACTTCTGAACAGGGGCCGTCTTCCTCTGATTCTCATTGACAGCGAGTTGTAGCCGAATGGATTGTAGCGATCAAATTGGAACATGAACGGTGAGACGACGTCAAACTCTTCGAAATCAAGCTGAAAAAGTACCTAATGAACTTTAAAGACACCCACTTTAAGGCTTTGAGAAGTAGGAGTTGTTATATTGTCATCATTGATGCCATCGATCTTCCAGACGCAGTGTATGTCGTTCGGGTAGAGACTTCCCCAGTTGGGAGAAGTAATTTCACCGCTAAAGTCAAAGTCGCCATTTGTATTGACGATATTGGCTCCGCATTGGTTTTCGGCTAAAAAGCTTTGTTTTTTTTGTTAAAACTACACTCACGTTCGGTAAATTTGTAGCTCAGACGGAATCCAGTCAGCATTCCGCCTTCACTGTTGCTCCACAAAAGATCATTTTGGAAGAAGACGGACATGAACGGTCCTGTTGATTTTACAACGACTGTTTCGTTGTTACTAGCACAGAAATGGATTACTCTGTGAGCATCGTAAGCAGTGTAACCGTCGTAGACCTGAAAACTGTTGATTTTAAAAGCGACGGACCCACTTCAAGTTGATTGATTGTACAGTTCCGTTCCATTGAAGCCAATTTCAGTGGAGGGATGGTCACTTCGATGACCTTGTCAACAGGAGCAGAAATGAACCATTCACAAGAAATGTTCTGGTGGTGCATAGGGACAGCCAGTGACCCAGAAGGCAAGGAGGTACGGTAGCCACAGTCTCTCTTCTTCAGCTCCCAAGTGACGGCATAACTTCCCTTCGTTCCCTTGAATCTGAGTAGAGCACGGGATCCCGTCATTGTGATCGGTGTATTCATCAACGGAGCTCTAGGTGAGGATAAAGCTCCACAGAAAACACCAAAGACATTTCCATTGTCATTGTCACCGTCGAAGAGGGACAAATTTCCTGTTGTAGTCTTGCAATCAGTAGGCCCAGAGACTATCGGTTCCATATTTCCAAACAATGTGAATGTGATCCGTAGAGCTTCATTATCGGCCGGGGGAGAAATGATCAGATCACACTGCTGGGGCTGATCCTGTGAAATTTCCCCAAGACTGTCAGGGAATGTAAAGTTTCCTTCTCGGGTTGTAAAGTGCTGGTCACAGGCTAAAACTTCTCTATTATACTGAGAGACTGAAAGTTACCATTCTCCTGCTCTTCACAGTCACCTCCATAGAATCCTACGGGGCAGATGCAAGAGTAGCCACTAGTAACATCGTACTGACAAGTAGCACCATTTTTACAGGGAGTCGAAATGCATTCGGAGACTTTCTCACAGCGAGATCCGAAATATCCTTCGGGACAAATGCAATGGTAGGAATCTTCCGTAACCGCCTAAACAACAAATTTCAATAAAAACTAGTTTTCTTACAATGCATGATCCACCATTGATACAGCGTCCCTCAGCTCGACAAATAGTCGAGTTGCCTTGCTTGCAACCATTCGGACCAATTCCATCCCCAAGGAAGCCTTCTGGACATTGACAGGAGAAGCCGCCAGCATTCATATTGTCGAAGTCGTCGGTACAGTTGGCAGCAGGGTAGCAGGGCCGATGAGCACAGGCACTGAAGCGCTTGCAAGTCTTTCCATCACCTCTGTAGCCGGGTGGACAAGCTCCACAATGGTATGATCCAACAGTGTTGATGCAAGGAGCCCGAGGGCTGGTTGAACAGGGATACTCAGGTTGAGAACACTCGTCAATGTCGGCGCATTGGATTCCATTACCTGAACTAGTATTTACAGTACAGACTAGTCAAGTTACCGAAAAAGCCTTTTGGACAGCCACTGCACTGAAAAGATCCCGGCAGATTGATACAGTCGACTCCCGGGTGACAGGGACCCTTCTCACATTCGTTAATGTCCACACAGATTGGATTTTCAGGATCTCCACCCGATTTGTAGCCAGTCTCACAGATACAGCGATAATCAGCCTAAGATTATTCCTTCAAAAATGAGTTAATACCTACCGGATCCCCTTCAACACCTTCGATGCAATGGCCATGGCCGCAGATGCCAGGAGCTCTATTACAGGTAGCCGTTTGGTACTCGCAGAGCGGACCGTGGAATCCTTTGGGACAGTGACAGCTAAATTATTTTTTGTGATATTGTGTATGTTCAAACTTACAGAAATCCGTTGACAATGTTCTCACAAGTGCCATTGTTTCGACATGTAGAATTTCCTTCATAGAGGGCACACTCATCAACGTCGTTTTCACAGCGCGGACCCTAAAAAGCGAATAAAAGAATATAAAGTTTAAAATAGGTATACTCACAGTTCGATGTGGCGGACACAGACAATAGAAGATTTGGCCAATTCGAGGAATGCATGTTGCTCCACCTTGACACGGCTTGGATTCACAGGCATCGATTTTTACAGCATCGAGCAAAAGTCTAAAATTTATATAGTGAAGAAATCTGAAGCCGTTCACTTGATTCCCTTTGTGATTTTGTTCAAGTGCTTCCTGAGGCGGATATCCTTGATTTGTCTGTCTTTTTTCCATTCCCGAAGCATCTTGACGTCCGTCGATACGTTTCTTGTCTAAACTGAACATCCTTAAAGTTACGGTTTTTAAGTACCACTGCAATGATAGCCTTGGTAATATTCCCCATTCCGATGAGAGTTCTAGTGGCCATATCGAGTCTGCTCTTCATGGCAATGACCATTTCAGACATGGCTAGGACTTGATCTCCAATGGAGTCGACATCTGCCTAAAGCAAAACAGTTGTTCTACTGGATTTTGATCTGCCTGTGTACAAACATCAGTCTTACAAGTTATTTGCAGAGAGAACACACGCGAACGCGTGTTCCTCCAACTAATTACGACTAACAATTGTTGGCAGATCCGAGATGTCCGTCTCTCCAAGCCAGATTGATCCGGATCCTTGAGCCACAAACGTAATGTTCTTGTTGTAGCCGGCGTGAAAATACATGTTTCCGTTTATCATCACGATGCGTGACCTGTAACAGTTTTGTGCTGCGCGTAGTGTGCGGGTACCTGGGCTCTGTTGTGTCAAACAGCTGGAGCTCGTCATCCTGTTGAGCCGCAGCGGGGAACCAAGGAATGCACCAGTACAATAGGAGTAGGTGGACTAGCAGCCTGGTCATTCTGAAAGCTTAGAAAGTGTCAGAAAAATCTATATAATCTGAACAAAATGACTCTTAAGATTCTCATAATGTGGTAAAGTTGACAGGATAGCGTGTTCTAAATGTGTTGACAACAAACTTTTTATGAAAAATTTAAAATTGTATGTGAAAAGAATAGAAAAGTGAGGCAGATGTAGACTGAACGCTGGATCTGTTTTGTTCCGTGGCACTCAATCGTTGATGAAACGTCAATCCTCCGGTCATCCGATACCTAAACAGTCGAATGATGCAAAGACTACACCTGTCAGCCATTTGAAAAGAACAGTTGCCCTCTGTCACCGGAGACAATGAGACACATTACTAATCTAAAAAACCAGACTCTACAGTAACCCATTTTTGGAAATAGAAAATTTTTATCATCCCTACAAAGCACGCTGATCTCTGATTCTGAAACCGTTTCCAAACAGTGCAATACTGTCACCAGTGACTGGACTGCTCCTTTGTGTCAATGGCATTACTCAGTGGAGAGTTAAAGTTCGGATAAACAGTAGTTGGCGCGCGTACTGTTTGAAGAACGGGTGACCTGAGACCTCTGCTGTCACAAAAAGCGTGAAAAAAATGGCAGCAGAGTCAAGATTGCGCCACCAGGACTGAAATAGATGATCACTCTGATAATTTCATGGGAAAAAAGTGAGTATTACAGAACAGTACATTATATCTACAATATAGTACGTAACGGTATAGCTACACTGAAGAAGAATGAAAAAGTAAATATACCGTATTTCTTCTAATAGAAACACCCCTGTACGCAATTACATACGCATTTTTTTGGGTTTTTTTTCCTATACAGATAGACATCTCAGCTACTAAGGGAAAATATAATATTAATTGAAAAATTATGTCTTGGCCCCAAAAAAAATGCGTACGTAATTGCGTTCAGGGGTGCTTCTATTAGAGCTTTTACGTTATGTCAATCGGAAAAGATCAAAAATGGTTCTGCCTTACAAATGTCAGTCCAGAGCTGTCAAATGTCAGAAAAGCAGAACAGCTCATGCGGGACTTAACCAGGATGCGACTTTAAAATTTTTAAGCCAAATTTTTAGAAATGTTGTCCCTTACTGTTCGTTCCATTTTGCGTTCCTGTTAGTTGACTAACAGAAAATGTACCAGAAGCCACGTCACACAAACATCTATTCATTCCGCTGAGGTCTGCTCCGTGGTCCAGGTCGGCCGTTTCTTTCAGCAGCCCTTCTCCTCGGCACTGTGTCAAGAGCGTGCGGCTAATCGCGCAAACACGGCTGGCAGTATTTAAGGGTGAACAGTTACTTGTGGCCTCATACTGCCCCACTCGAACTCACCATGAACTCGTGAGTTTCTTCTTGGCGTCTCTTTCAGTCAAAAATGTTTCAGTTTCACTCTCCTTTGCCTGGTCCTCTCGTGTCAAATGGCTGCCAGTCAGCTGTACTACTATTACCCGGCTTCCTATTACACTCCGATGTACTATTATTACCCGGTAGTTCCCGCAGTCGCTAACGATGCCACTCAACAGCAGAATGTTCAGCCTAACCAACAGTATACTCAAGTAAAAAATAGATAGAAATGATTAGAAGTCACTTTTCAGCAGCAGCAGTATCCAGCTGGACAGCAGACTCAGCAACAATACCCTCAGCAGCAGCAGTACCCTCAACAGCAACAGCAGCAGTACCCCCAGCAGCAGACTCAGCAGACTGCCGGAACTCAGCCTCAGTACAATCCAAGCCAGCAGTATCAACAGCAGCAGCCATCCAACAACCAACAATATCAGAATCAGAATCAGCAGTATCAGGTATCCCAGAACCAATAAACAGTTTCTGATGTGATTTGGTTCAGTACGACCAAGCTCAGGGCACCGGTCCCATGACATACTACACATATCCTTATTACGTGTATGGAAAGTAGATACTAGTCAGTCTTAGGAACAGAGAGTAAAATAAAAGTTTCTATACAATGTTTGGACACAGAGAGAGAGAGAAGGTTTCTTCTTTTCCGGTCTTCCAATTTGGTTGCATTGGCATGCTTGATCGGAGAGAGAGCCACCGAAGCAGGAAGACGAGCTGGAAGAAAGTGCGCCGATTATAATCTTTTGCTCTTCTTTGTCTTCCACATCTTCACCAAAAGTACAAGTTCATAAATTGCGACTTTTCATTACGAGTGTCTCAACGGTCGGCGGCGTCTTGACGATAGAGTCTCTGGCGCATCCCCTCGGGAAGTGTGTTGCAGCACCATCGTCAAGAAAGAGCCGGCGCCCCCATAATTCATGCCGAGTTTCGCCGGGGGGTCAATGAGTGGATAGCCATGAGGCCTTCCTACAAACATGCTGACAAGCTGTCCCGCTCCCAAAATTACATCCTCATTTACGTAAGGCCAATTTTTGGCTGGTCCCCTGGGAGCACCTGCGAACGGAAGAACCGCTTACTTTGTGGCTCGTGGAGTGCTACTTTTTGCAAAAATTTAATGTATAAATGGAACTAAGATATGAAATAATCACTGAATAGGAGATCCAAAAAGGTCTGGACTGTTGGAGGCGGTGATGCTGTACTCCCAGTGGAGCTTCGGTCATCGCTCTCTGACAGCCGGCGGCGGCCGTTTCAATTTGGCTTCCACTTTCCCTACCTAAGGTCTCCAAACAATTTCCTTGTGCTGATAACAAGAGTCTGTCTCTCTATTGCCCGTTATGTGGTCCTGATTGACTTATGAGCAACTACTTCACGCTCTTGAGAAGCCCTTAACAAGGCTGTAAATCAGCAAGCTAGTGGCGAATATGCTAATTGTGCAATCAAAGACACATTCCAAGGCGTGTAGTCCTTCCTAATCGGAGCCGTTATTATAATAGCTACTCATCAGCATCAGCAAGTGAGGGTCGTTGTCCTTCTTCCCTCCAGAGCTCGTATATCGTTTTTGCTCACCGTGTCCGAGGCGTGGGGACTTTTGAATTTTTAACAAGGCTGCACTTGAATTTCAAAGATGTTCTCTTCCTCACTTATTCTATAGTGCTGCCAACCTTTTTCGACCTCTTGGAAAGAACACCTGTATAATTTTGTCGACGTTTATTTTGAGATGAACTTTTGCTAGAGACTAAAATTCTGGAGTGGCGCAATGTCAGGAAGCGACAATCTAATGGTCCCTTGTTCTATACCCCATCTCGACCAATCAACCTTGCGTTTCTTGTCCTAAGACCAAAAGTTCTAATAACTAGTACAAAATTTAGATGCTACTATGAAATATGATGTAATTTCGAAGCTTTAAACCCTGTATATTATGGCGCACCAAGTTGCACCGCTACCGAACGTACTGAAAGCTAAAATATTTTTTTACTACCTGTATTCCAACCATAACATTGCATGCTTTGATTGACATTTGAGTTGTCTTGTGGGAGAGCCACCCGGACTCCGCCTGCTTCCTTCTAAACTGCCGCTAATGTGATTCCCAACTCTGGGCCTGTGCCCTTTCACCTCTAACATTTCATTGTGCTATTTGAATATATTCGAACGTTCCAAGCGTCAAAACCCGCTCAGTAAAGAAGATGCGTCGGATCACGCTTGTCAGTCTCTCTCTATCCTTGCACTTTTCTTATTAGCTCTTTGCACCCCTAAGTGACGTGAAAGTTCAAAAATGTAAGAGTGCTTCCGTGATAAAGAGAGTATGTAGACTCCGGCTAACAATCTCAATGGCCATTAAGGAGGCTCATAAACTGGATACAGAGCAGAAAATTTAGCACGCCATGTTGCCAAAGGCTTTAGTCACGGAAAGCTTGATATGATATTTCTGTGTCTTAAGTCAGAAACTCCCCCTTCGGCTCCAAAGATTCAGTCTTTAAGGCACGTCATATCCTGGAATAGCCGGCAAATTGCGTCTTCTTCTCAATTTGAGAACAACCTGTTCTCGGCCTCCGCACAAAACAGCTTAAGCTCATTTAGTACTGATTAACTCGAGAACATGGTTTCCTGGGAGTGGAGCCATTTTCCGGCCCTCATCTCACGAAATGGGAGGTAGAACTTTCCCACAAGTTTGTTTTGCTCTGTCCATCACGTCAACCAACAGCTCCTTCTTGAGAAACACGAATCATTGCCTCGTTTGTCACTGATGCGTCTCTGCGTCTCCAACTTCTGCTTTATGCCTTAGGATGACCCCCGGGAGCTGAGCGACATCCTTGAATCGGCTCATATTAAGAAGCATGTCCACTAACTGGATCAGATCACCCGATCAACGTCATAGAGTGTGTAGAAAATAGACCTTAAAATACGCGTATAGTTTCAGGAGATAAGGGTGCCACACGTCAAGGTCTCACGGGAAAAGCATAGTAGATTGTTGCTGTTTAGACTACGTGTTGCATTTTTAAAGACTGGACCTAGTCCAGATTTTTTGAAATTCTTGATCTTTTTTGAACTCAGTGTGTCTTTTTAAGCTTATGTTTAAAGTAGTTCCATACATTAGTAAAACATTTTCACAATCCTTCTCTATATTATTTTTTTAAAACATCTTCCGGTTAACCTGCGAGACTCCTTTCTCTTTACTTAGCATGTGTTTATTTTCGACTTTCAAGTTTTTGTCCTCCTCCCCCTCCTCTTAGTCCGCAACATGTCACTCCAGGGAAACACTATCACCATTTTGCTCAACGCTCACCCTCGCTAATGTTGTGACCCCGATCCAGCAGCTCCTGGGGGCTGCTGCCTCCTGGGATAGATTACGCTATCGCAGCAGTCGCTTAAATCCTCGTTTGGACACTTGCCATATAACTTTTGGAATTGGTGTTCGCTAGGCGGCCTAATTGCTCCAAAAGGCCGCTGTTGGCAGCATTACAATCAAACTTGTTTTTAAGCCCACTCTGACAGGCCATTTTGTGTAGTAGTGAGAAGACGGGCTACAGCCAAGCACGCAACGTCTACAATTGCACTTAAGGAACATGTTGGGGTCAACCACTTTGTGTATATATATACAATTGTCGTTCTCGGCTATTGGTTCCGGTCTCGGAGATCATTTCCACCCCTCTCTGCCCTAACTGAAGACGTACACTGATCAATTACGTGATAAAGCCGTCTGACTGAGAAAAAGGTCATTTCTAAAGCATTTTGAAGTGATAACGAGCTAATTTTTAAAGATAGTTTCAGTCCGTGCCTCATAATTGCATTGCAGTCCACTTTTGGCCGATTCCAAGGCGTCTTGGAGCCATTGTTGTTAGACACGAGGTAAAATAGCGCGCCTCTGGCATTACGCACTAGCGAAGCTACTCACGTCTTGACGCGTATTTACCAACTACTTTTCACTACTTTATATGTGTGTGGTGTCACCAAAATGTCCTTCCCATAAATCTGCTGGGATAGGCCGTCTCCTGGCAGCCGGCGCCACACCACGACTCTCGTACCACCTGAGTCTCATGTGGCCTTTTGACGGCAAAATGTCTCGTTGTTAGTTTCGTGTTTCATCGCTTGTTTGTACCGCGTAACGTTGCAGCTTCAAAGGGCAAAGAATGACTTTGGAAGACAAGAAGCGTCATTTCATAAACTCTTCTGAACACTTTTCCATACCACGGAAAGCCTTTGCTTGCACTTTTGCTACGTTTCTATGAACTGATGTTCCTTCAATAAGATTCAATGAACAGCCATACCGTAATACCGCCAACAGGACCAGCTGCAAAACATGACAAAAAGTCAGACCAGAACACTTTTCACCAAAAGGGATGTAGTTTCCTACTTTCGTTTTCTGCCTGAACATTCGTGTACTACTTTGATAAGCTCTTTATAAGCTGATCATAGTCTGCGAATCACCAGAGTCTCTGGATACAGTACTTTCCTCTAATACTTTCCGAAGTCAGTGCTCGAAAAACTCGAAGAGTTCGAAAGTTGCTTGAAAGGACTGTTTAGGGAACTGTGACGAGACCACGAGTTGTGACTTTGAATTTTTTTTAAACATTGTTGAATGACTATCCAGAATGATTGTTTTGTCTCTGCTTTACCGTCTTTGATTATCAGAAAAATTTTAAGTATTGGCCCTAGCCAAACATTTTAAAAATACTTAGAAAAGGGGTGAGACGTCTCTAATGCGGCGAGCTTAATGAGAAAACAGCATGTTGTTTCCTGCTCTTCAAACATCTCTGTCTCTCTTCTGCAATTGGCACAACTAGAAACTGGATAATTTTCTCGTCTTTCTCCTGGATCATTGACCTCCCACGTGCGTGCTCTTTCACACGTTTTTTCCGCTTTCGCTTCACAAACTTTGAACAATTCTTTTTGTGACCTACACTCCGCCAGAGATTCTTTTTTCCGTCAACCAAAATTTTTAATTTCAGATGTGATGCGGTTTTTGATATATCGAAATGGCTTAGAATGGCCGTGGTTCTTTTTTCTGCCGTCAATATCATTAGCAGTAATTTTGTCTGGAGCAGCGGACAGTTATGCCAGGTACTTTAACATATATTTTTCAATCCAAAATTTTTGTTAAGATATCCAAAATGGGCTCATTCCTACGAAAATTCTCTTTCCTTTGAACTAAAAACCAAACAGTCCAATGGACTGCTTTTTTATACTGATGATGGAGGTGTTGCCGGTAATTTTTATGCCATATCAATTTCCGACGGGAGGATTCAACTAGATTTTCGGTAAGGTCTTTAATAATGTTAACTTTTGTGTTTTTAAAGATTAGGAGATCGCGGTAGTGATTTCGGTCAACGGAGACCGGTAACAACTATCCGAATAGAAGAAGTTAGAGTAGACGACGATCGCTGGCATTCTTTAAGAGTTCATCAAGTAGGATTTTTTATTTTATTTAAATTAAAGCTTACTCTAAGAGCTTCGAAAATGTCAAGCTGGAACTAGACTATACCTTGGTTTTCAAAATTCTGAATCAAAGAAGCTTCGTCTTTGGAAACATTCAGAAAAATTCCGACGTTTTTGTTGGCGGACTTCCCAAAGACGTTCACCACCTTCCGATTTTGTGTTCTCCGCTTCGGAGACACTCGAGACATCTGGCTGTAAATGTCAGAAATCTCATCTACAGGCTATATCCGCAAGGTAAGTGAAAAGTTGTAAATTTCCTGGATATTACAAATTTCAATCGAGGAGGAGGAAATTTGAGAAGAAGATCGTAAATTTAGGAAAAATTTTAGGCGAAACATCTCCCCAGCTTTTGGACGGTCATGGTATTCGACACAATGAGGACGATTACTGTCGACCAAGCGGGGTAAGAACACATTATCTCCTTAATTCATTTTCCAGTTCTCCTCCCGAGAAACCTTCATCTGTCAACATGGAGGTCATTGTTATTCCAAGGCAGAAGGTCCAGCTTGTGACTGCAGCATGTCTGATCATGAAGGAAAATATTGTGAGATTGGTAAATTTTCAAAGTTTCGTTTATATTTTATTCTCTAGAAAAAGTAGACGCTGAATTGACATTTTCTGGACACGAATGGCTTGGCTACGACGTCTCATCTAACATCTCTGCGACTATCCGTGCCAGAAGAGAAAATCTGACAATGACGTTCAAAACTGTCCACGGCACTGCTATGCTGTTTTTCGCGGGAGATGACAAGGTTTATTGAATCCCAACTTTTTTAATATGTTCTTTCAGAGCTATATCCACTTAATGCTAGAAAATGGAGCTTTAATAGCAACTTCAAAATTTGAAGGAACTGATGCCAGACTGATCAGAATGTTCAATTCCTACCCAGGAGAACGATACGACGACGATTCTTGGCATACTGTAGTTTTGGAAAGAACGCTCCAAATGGTGAGTTGTGGCTCAAGATGACCACTTTTTGTCGTGTCGTTTATTCCAAAACTCAAGACGCGATTGGAATAGATTCAGCATACTGAGAAGGTGGCTGCAGTTCACGTAAGTTGCGTTCTTGGCTATGTGTACCGGCTTCTTTCTTTTTATTCCTACGTTTGGAATGCGCTTCCTCTCCTTTTCTCTTCTCCTACGTTTGAGTAACCTCTACTTTTTTAATCGCACTTAACATAGAAAAGCTCCAATTTTAGATGACCCTGATTGTGGATGGAAGACGCGATGAAATTCGACAATACGCACCGGAATTGGACTGGATTAGTAACAATCACGCTTATCTAGGAGGTATTCCCGCTGGAAGATCAGCTCTAGGTGTAGCCAGAAATCCTTTCAGGGGATGCATGAAACTTGTAAATTACGCATTTTTGCTTGAAATGTATTAAATTAAGGTCCAATACGACATGGATGCCATCCAGATGCAGTTTGTTAACTTAGCCGATCAGGGTTACGGTCAAAGTGTTATTCGTTCCGGCGGAGAGCTCAGCTACTCCTGCAAAAACCCATTTCAACACGCTGATGTGATTAACTTTGAACCAAACGCCAGTCCTCTTGTTCTCCCACCGACCAACGCCGATCCCAAGGGAGGAAGTCTATGTAATTTTAGTGCGTGCTTTGATTTATGCCCAAATTTGAAGCCTTTTCCTTCCGTGCAGCCGAACCGGATGGGTTGATATTCTATCATGGAGCCCTGGTCGACAATTCTTCCGAGTACATGGCTTTCGAGCTCCTAGATGGACATCTTTTCATGGTTATAGATCTCGGGGCTGGACCGATTAGACTACAGGTATAGTATGTACCCAACTTTTCTCATTAAAGTTAAGACTACGGCCAAGAAAGTGACAGAAGACACAGATTGGCACAATGTCTACGTAGATCGGTTAAGACGTACGGGTAGTGTGGTGGTAGATCAGCAGAAGACGGATTTTTCAACACCGGGAACGTCTGCCAATCTGGATGTTGGTGAGTAGAACAAAACAGATCTATAATTTCTATCGTAAATTTCTATAGTCATTCCTATGAAAAATCTGCTTCAAATTCAATTAGTTTTCTGTGTTGACTGTAGTCTGACATCTTAATACTTTCCTTCAGCCGAATCCGTCATCCTTGGAGGAATCCCATCTGCCAATATAGTCTATCCTTCCTCAGTCTGGACTATCAACTTGAAAAAGGGCTTTGTTGGTTGCATCAAGAATGTACGGTTCAATGGTCTCAGCGCGAAAATTGCCACTGTACTGGAGAATTCAAACACAACTGGTATGTTATCGTACCGTAACACAAATCTTGACGGTTTAGGTGTCGCTCTCGGCTGTCCTGTCCAGTCTCAAGCCAATAAATGTCAACCAAATCCGTGCCAAAATTACGGTATGTGCACTGAGGGGCTACTGTCATTTCATTGTGACTGTTCTGCAGTTAATAGGGAAGGACTAACTTGTAACATTGGTAAACTTTTCATTTGTTTAAAAAATCAGTTTCATAGAGCCAACAGTTGTGGACATGGATGGTGAAAAGTCGTCTTTAGCAGTGCTTCCTAAGGCTGTTCTCTCTGAGTCTGAAGACATCTCTATCAGATTTCGGGTAACTAATCTTCGAAAAACACGACAATAAATATTCCAGACCGATTCATCCAGAGGAACCATTTTGGAGACAAGATCTGTTCGCAGGCCACGTAATAGAATTTCACTCCAAGTTGAAGGAAAAGAATTGAGGCTGCAAATTGAAACGGATCGCCAAAATCATGTGGGATTGTTTTCCGTCCCCTGTTACAAAAACAATTTAGTCCTTCTCTTGGGGCCATGGAGCTTCCGACGGTCGATGGCATACGGCTCAGGTCAAGCGTCGAGGAAACCATCTTCTTCTGAATTGGGATGGAAAATGGGGAAAGAGCTGTACGGACACTTTCTCTATATATAAGAAAACCTTTCAGATTATCTCCCAGTTTCGGTAGTAGTCGAAATTGACGAGATGACTGCCGGACGTTCCCTTCGTCCCGATGAGTCGCAGGACCCTCCATTCAAGGGCCAAATGACCAAGCTTGTGAGCCACTTCAAGCTCTAATTAATATCATATTCTCATTCAGCTCGTCAATGGAATTGATATACTGGAAAAGTCGAAGAAGGAGGGTAGAAGTTCCAAGGAATCAAAAGGCCAGCGCAATGTGTAAGTACGATATGAAAAATATAAATCGTGTCTTCAGAAAATCTAAACAAATAGCAGTGTCATTCACAAATACTACGGGTTACGTTTTGTATTCATCATATAAGGTAAAAGTACTTTAAAACTACTAAAATTAACATATTAGATATCGTCATTTACGGGTCAATTTCGGGTATCATTCAAATTTCAAACGCTTGTTAGGACGGCTATTTTGTTCGCAACACTGCCAGGAGATTCCACGGACAATTTTCTACTTCAGCTTGTTAACGGCAGGTAAATCGAGTCACAAAAACCATAATTCGCTTCCCTAGGGTCCGTTTTTCCTTAACTGGTCGAGGTGAGGATGTACAGATGACTTCTCCACGCGTTTCGGGAAGTCAGCAGCTCAGTGACATGCGATGGCATGCCGTCCTCGTCTACCAGGTAATAATTCAGTCTTTTGGGAAAAGATTGACCATTTTTGAGGACCCGAAGACGAAAGACTATCTCATGCTGGTGGATAATACCAGTGTTGTGGCGGCTTCAGAATCAAAAAGGGAATTAGTGTTAACCGGAGCTGTTGCCCTCGGTGGATTACCTAAAACTACCCCTGCTCGAGGCTTCCGTGGCTGTATGTCTTCTCTCCGTGTCAACGACCGCCCGATAGATATTCTGGACGAGGCGGATGAGAAAGCGGAGGTTCTTCGAGGCTGTGCAGGTAAATTATTAACCTCTAGTGAAAGAAAGGGTCCCAGTGGTCTTGCATACATTAGTTTTTTACAGGACCGGTAGCAAGATGTTCACCGGCAGCTTGTTCAAACGGAGGAAAGTGTATTCAACAATGGCATGCGATCAGATGTGACTGTACCCTAACAGCTCATTCTGGAGACAGATGTCAGGAGCCGGGAACTACAGTATCCTTCCTCGGAGAACCGTCGGCGGTCTACTACGAGTATCCCGTTGGAGAAATGCCCAGTTCTTCGCAAGACTACCTCGTGCTGGCCTTTAAAACTATTCAGGCCAAAGGAGTGCTTTTTGCGGTAGAATGTGCGGCCGATGAGGATTTTCTTACAGTGTACCTGGTACAGTTTTTATTTCTAAAAATAACTTAAGGATGTTCAGGATAGCGGCTATGTCCAAATCCGGTACAATCTAGGTAGTCGAGAACATCATGTCGGTTACTTTAGCCAGAGAGTTAACGACGGAAAAGTTCACATTTTGAAGGTTCTCCGACATCACGTCAAGTTTACGTTGCAATTAAACAGAGGTCCCGCCGTTCGTTATTCTCCAAAATGTACTTGAACAATTGTATTAGCACAAAAAATAGGAACCAATTTCAGCTGCTGGTGATGAACTCGTCACTCTGAATATGCACTGGAGACTAACAATTGGAGCAGCCTTTAATGCGAAACATCTTCAGGAAGAAACTGAACGGCGTCGAAGGAGTCAGAAGTTGTTTGATCCATTTCAGGGAGATATTTCGGGCGTCAACTTTAACGGCGTCCACATTCTTCAGCTCTACGCGGAAGGTAAGTTTGATGAGGCTAATATAACTCCGCATCATTGCCTTATCTCAGCCACTTTCCCATCACCCAAAGGCGGCGAAGAGTATCAACGCCGATGAAAATTTGATGATGTGACTGGGAGTAAAACGGCTACAGCGTCATTATAACGACCAGGTGGTCCTAGCCCTCTAATTAGTCCTTGGATGGCCGCAGAGCCGCAATTATGGATATTAGCATAGAGTAGAGGCGATTTGCCGCTTCGAGATTCACTCAGTCTCTCCTCTGGGGGTGCTCTTCTCTCTCACACAGAGCTTCACCAATCGCGACGCAAACAACATTTTGTCCCCGCACACGCACCCTCGCCTCATTACTCGACTCTGCTTCCGATATCCATGCCTTATTCTTTATTCCTCCTTCTACGGGCAATCATAGTCGCGAAAGCAATATGTCACCATGACGCGTCCACAAAGTACTGCCCGCTGTCTGGGGGAGAGAAAAATTTATTTTTTTCCACTCAGCGTGTTAATAATCATATTGGCACGTGTGTTTCGTTGGTCCTCAGGGGCATTTACTCGACTTCATTGCAAGCCACTCGACCAGAATGTCCTCACTCTCCAGCTTTTAGTGTACACGTTCCGATTGTTTCAGCCCATTGGCGTCGTATCTTAAGCCAGCACCACTTTTCCCCGGTTTATCAGGCTGAAGAAGTTAATCCCAGGGCTGCCGTTCCGCGTGGTGCGTCCTTCCGAGCCATTCTCTTCTTCGCTTTTGTGTCGCTTTAAATCGGATTTTTCGCACTTTTTGCGCACTTGCCGTCGGCAGATATATCTGTATGACCTCCAGTAATAGCCCCGGCCAAACATAGCTTATTAGACGCAGAAACTAGAGGAGCAAAAGTGCTATCGACCGACGCACGACGCGCTCCGAGAACCCTCCGAGAGAGTACAAATTATTATATGTACTCCGATTCGTATCCGTGGGCTACGGCGAGGATGCCTAGTCATCGCTCCTCGTCTAAAATTGGCCTCGTTTCATGTCGTGCATCTATGAGAACATTCTCATCAGATCTGAGCTTTTTCTCTTACGTACGCGACAAATCTCTTTTCCCCTCCCCCACAAAAAGTTGTAGTATTTCTTGCATGATTATATAGGTACAATTGGCATATTTCCAGCAGAGCCATGTGATTGAATTATGGGTTACACGCGAGGGAGGCCATTTCTTTTCCATTCGAGTCGGAGAAACAGGCAGTCTGGCGAGGCTTATTTCATCCTTTTCGTCATTAGTCAAAAGGGACTCAGTCCTGGAGCACATCTATTTGTGTCAAGAAGTGTTCGTTTGAAATTAATGGCTTCCGCTCTTTGCTTTTCTGGGCTGCATTGAACAATGTTTTTAGGTCCTGACCATCTGGAACTAGATTTTGATTTCAGGCTTCTTCTTGTCTTAAAAAATTATAAATCTTTGGGTGCAGTTACAACTTTTTACTGTTCCTAGAGCATACCTTTTCTCGTGGTTATATTTTACAAATTTTCGGTGTTTTTCAAGAAAACGGCATGTTTTGCTGTACAAGTTGACAAAAATCGTGATCAAATCGACCAAATATTGTGTACACAATGTTTGAAAAAGGTATGCAGTACTGTAAATAAACTGCTTTTCGAAAAGACTTTCTAGAAGCGTTCAAAAACAATTTCCGCGAATCGCTATTTATTGTAATCCGATAACATCCAGATGACGTTAACCTCTGAGAAAATGGGCCAAAATCTGCCTGAAAGAGGAGCTATAATAGTCAAATTTCCTGTGAAACAGGATCATAGGGCCGCCCCAACGTTCAAGACTAATTCTACATTCATGGCCGATTTCCGCACTCCCTAATAGTGATCTCACATTCTCCCCTCCCTATGGTTTTCACTCCCACAGACTCTCTCATTTTCTCTTTGAATACGGAAAAATTTCAGGTTCGCCGCGAATCTTCTCCATTGGCCCCGTTCAAAAGACTGTCATCGCTCTGGCGCCGCCTTCGATCGTCGGAGAGGACGTCATGATAGAGGACAACCATAAGGTTTGTTTTTCTTAAAAATAGCTTAAAACACATGCTCAGAGTACCAGCGACGCTCTCATCGAGTCATTGGGAGCCAGTTGTCTATCAGAAGAAGAAAGACAAGCCTGTTTTGTGGATACAGATGAATCAGGTGAGATTTTTACTGCGGGAATCTGAACTCTGACCAAAACAAATCAAGCTGTTACACATATTTTTTGTCAAAAAGAGGGGACGAATCAAAGACTGCCTATAATACATTTTTGACTCGAGACGCTTTCACATTAGAGCAAAAGGGTAATCCGGGAAAAAGTAGGTCTGGCTTCGAAATGAAAGAAACCTACTAATATAGAGAGATCATTTTCAGTCTATTTCTCAACAGATCACCTTCACTTGCTCTAGATTTTTTGTCCGTAAAATTCGCTTGACACCGTAACAGTGCTCATTTTCCAACAGTCAGATGCTGAAATTGCGTAAAAATTATGCCAGTTTCAGTGCTAACTTTCAAGTGTTCAAGGTCAGTAAATATAGGGAAAATGAGCAATATGGTCCAGTTACCAAAAACTTCCCGGACTCTACAATACTCATGGCTGTTTTTTGCACTAAATCATGTTAAAACATGCTATATTTTAGAGCAAAATTTTGGTCTTCATGTTCTTTGATACTGAGCCATTGGGCGTGAGAGCCAGCGTCCGGTTTGAATATTCTGCATGAGCTCTAGCAGCAAAGCATTACTTTGTTTACATTGGCACATTTTTCAAATCCCCACCAGCCACAAACAATTGGCTTCTCGAGAAGAACCAGTCGGACGGCTGTTATGCAAACGAGATGGTCCGTCATCTGTCGAACCATTCATACTGGTCCTGGCTCTTGGTCTAATCGCTGTTTTTGTGAACTAGACACGAAACGGGAGCAACCCCTTCGCTGTCATAATCTTTGCGGAAACAGTGCATTAGGACGTAGAAGGGGGCGCATCCCATCCATTTCACGGGAGCGCCCTCGTATCCATCTTCGCAACGAAACATCCCGTCGCCGCTCCCTATGGACATCCCATATTCGGGGCCCTCCCGGAGCATTGCAGTCTCTTTCTCTTTTTATCCTTCACAAAAAGGCCAGCCATCCTTGACATGGATCCCCACATTGGCAACTTCATATCCGGCTTTAACGACCGGAAATCTTCATTAAGACTGCATCTGTCTGTTTCTCTTCCAAGAAGATTCCCATCAAGAACAGATGTGCGCAGAAATTATCCTCTTATTCTATTTTGTGAACCATGCTGAGAGAGGCCACTGAGGCGACAGTTAATTAGGGTAATGAGTCTTCTGAGAGAACTCTCTCTCTCGGTGTCAGTGACCGGTAGGAATAATTCAGCTGGACAGCCGGACCTCTCCTTATGGCTCCGCCACTTCCCACGGCTTTTGTCGGCCTGTCAGCTCAGATGTCCCAGAATGCGGCGTGAAAGCTCGCGGTGCTTGGGTCGAGTTTCCTGTGCGGCCCTCACTCTTTCTCTCCCCCGGGATCGCTTTTTGGTTATGGCGTTAAACGCTCTTCTCGTCTAAAGAACAGGCTGCAGCTGACAGCCTCAGTCCTGTTTTTCAAGCCATTCTCCAGTTAGGCAGTCGTAAAATAATCTCCTGTAACCTGTTTGAGCAGTCTCAAGTTTCTAGCAAAGTTGTCAAACAAGCACCTGGTTTTCGTCACCAGAATATTTGGCTGGTTTTGCAAGCATAGTCAACGTTTTGGAGATAAATCTGAGAAGGTGTCAATTTTCATGGTCCTTAACCGGGCAGGGAGCTCCTTGGGGAACCAGAACCAAAAATTTATGTAGTGCCGTCTTCCTTAGTATGTCATTTCGAAATAATCTCTGATGGTGATTTAGAGGCATCTACCAGCTAGTGTTCTCACATCTCCCGAGGGGTTCATTGTGCCGAGGGCGCGCGGTGGCAAGTCTCACGTCGAAATCGAATTTAAACAAGCCACGATTCTTGGCGTAGTCTCTAATTTTGGTCTCTTTTTCCACCCGACTATAGCTCAACCAAATAGAAGACGCGACTCTTCCTTCCAGCAGCGTTACTCCAAGCCGATTATTTCGTATTGTGACCGGCACAACTCAGCGTCTAACTCAATCCTTGAAGCCTCCTTGTGTCGTTTGTTGCTTAGCTCTTTCGTTCCTCTGAAATACTATCCTTTTCTCTTACTTTTGCCAATTCTGACGTGTACAGGTCCGCCCATGTGGGATGTTGGTGACAAGCACAGTCTTGCCAATCCTGTGTCTTATGGATTGGCACTCGCCAAAGTGTCGCCTAAATGGACCGCCACCACCGCGGTTTGCACCGAATTATGACGCTGCGCGTGCCAGACCACAGCAGCAAGACGGTAGATATTTTAAGCATATCAAAAATTCTTGTTTTTTTTTTGTAATCCAGTACTTTTCAGGCTTCTTCACTCCGGTCTTGCCGTCTACTGCGCCCCACACGAGAAGGGTGACGCTGGCGCATGGTGAGTGGCCGAAGAGCACGACTCAAGCTGCACCCTCTGTGGTCTTCTTGTCAGAGCTGGATGACCTGCTAGAAGGTTCGGGGCAGCCGCAAGAAATCTTGACCCCTGCCACGAAACCTCTTAGCACTACTACGGTACCCACCACTACCACTTCCACCACTACCCAAAAATCGACGACCACGGTCACCGTGTTGCCTAGGCCCTATGAGAGTGTTAGCATAGCGGCGGAACTCAATCCCGAATATTTGGGAGAGAGTATTTGGGCCGAGGTGGATTTGCTTCCTGAGCCCATGGTCACAGGACCCGCTTGGCGCGCACCAAACACAACCACGGCTAGCACCACAAGCAGGCCTACGACGACGATTATAAGAACAACAAAAAAGACGACGGTCAGGAAAACTACAACGACAACAACAACAACTACCACAACTAGACCGACGACTACGAGGACTTGGAGAACAACAGGTGCTGTGTGTGGGGGCCTTTTGTTGGAGTGCTCCTAGAGGTTTCGTGTCTGGGTTTGCTACGGCTTGTGCATGTTTTTTCTTCTGCTTTCTTTGAGTTGACTCGTCTAGGGGGTCAAACCCTTCGCAGCATGCCAACTTCCGCTATTTCAATTCTTGAATACCAATTGGAGACTACGGCATTTGGCTCGGCGCTTCATTCGTCTGGATTTTTTCTCTGCTCGATTAAATTTCAGTTCTTTTCGCTATCCTAACAACGCGAAGAAGAGGCGGGAGGGCTGCTTTAACTCTGGTTTGATTGAAAATGCATAGCGGCTGGAAAATACACATTCTCGCGTTTCTCATACCTTTTACGCCCAGGGGGCAATTTTCCACGGTTCACGTGAGCCTTCCACTATGTTAATTCAATCAGAACCAAACGTGAGAGCCCCCTCCTTTTCTTCGTGTACTTGTCGGCCAAAGAGAGTCTGGCGGCTAGAATCACTTTCTAATGGTTCCCACTGGAGGAACCCTTTCAGGATATTGCCGCATTGAGGCTTTCTCTTCGAAATTTACCAGTCTATATCACCACGTTAGCACTCGCTTCTTTCGCTCTCTGTCCTTTTCTTGAAAGATTGCGCTGCCGATACGAGTGCTATTATTTTCAGTTCCGCCTGCGGAAGCTATTCAGCTCCAATTTTCCAACATGTTTCGAGAGCAATTTTCTCTTCTCTCACTCTGTCAAATGTGTGATCTTGTTTATGCTTATTAGTTGTGTGCAGGAGGTGTGAACGCCTGAAGAAGCAGCAGTAGATGGCAAGCCTTGTCCGACTTATTGCCGGGCAACGCCGCGTCTACTGCTTTTCTCGCGCGGCCCCTCGAGCAAATCGCACTCAATTTACGCCAATCAACGTTAGGTGTTGCAGACCGCTCCACTCCGACAATCACATTCTCTACTCTACTATCTACATCCACAAAACTCACTGCCACAGTCAAAACGACGTCCTCACAATTACATCACAACGTGCGACCCACGACGCACATGGGCGATCTTGTGACTACTACCATCAAGGTGAGATCCATTAAAATCTAGTGAGCAAACACTTTTGGTCTAATTAAAAGTAGATCCTGAATAATTTGGCACTCTTTGATCCGCGCGACTCATTAGGTATGCGGCGGAGACGCTTTTCTCCACATGTCTCACTGGAAACTCTTCGCTTTGACCATATCTCATTTTTCCGATGGCGGCCGTTGACAGCAGTTTGAGCTCGGACAATGGCTTCTATAAGGTAGAGCCCATTTTCTAGATAATGAGAAGGCTCTTTTTCAATACTAGTTAATTTCAGTATGCCACGGCAGCTGAAGGTGAGTTCCCGCGAACGGCCATGGTCATGATCTGCTCCGTGGCTGTCGTCTTGGTCATAGCTCTCATCGTCTTTTGTGTCTTTCTACGCTGTCACAGCAAATCGAGCACGGGTGGTGAACACTATGCTATGGTTTGTTGGCTTCCATCTGTTATTACAAACTCTTCTTTTTAGGCCGTCAATGGAAAGGCTTCTGGCTATGCTCCCATCTCGGCCGAGCTGTCACCACCACTTGGAATGGACCCATCAACGCAACCATTGCTTCCGAGACAAGCGCCCCAGGTAGTTGTCTAGTGAACAATGACAGAATAGTTTTTTTCAGGTGAAAGGTGGCTACCAACCGCTGAACGGAGCAGTAGTCCCGAATGGCAACGGCGTACTGCGAAACGGGAACGGAGTCATGAAAAATGGTGGCGCCAAGAAGAAAGACTTTAAGGAGTGGTACGTGTGACAATGGCGGACTGGGGCAAGCTCCCTGTCTCTACTTTATGGGTATTTATCAGGATCTCTTACTCGTTATATCCTCATGCCTTTTTGAACTCATTATCTTTGCTCTACTCCCTTCCTGCCTCTCGCTCTCTTAACTTAAAGAATATCGATCAAATGTGCTATATTATGATGTGCTTACGCTCTCCCTTATGCTAAAATCTCTCGTCTTTCCAAGTGTCATGTGCCGCTGGGTCGTTATTAAAATATTCAAATGTATTAGTTTTGTTTAAAGCGGTTCTCAAACAACAGTTTATACACAGTAGCCGATAAAAATTACCCGTGGCGGATTAATTGTAGTACTAAACGTTACACAACGTTTGATCCAAAAGTTGGAAACAGAACTAAACTCCCATCGGACTGGCTGAACTGGCTATATTATTGGAGAGGGGAAGGCGTTTATTATACTCTTCGGGAATACCGAACTTTCGAAGATTTCCTGCCTCCTGAAAAATTGTTTGTCATTCCAAGCTGTACTTTAAGAGAACTCACACTTTCCACAGAGTCGGGTTCATTGAATGTGATCAGATCCGGAGAAGACGTTCCATCAACAGAGACGGTACTTTTGGCGATTGTCGACTCAGAGTCTCCAGTGGAGTCGGAGTTTCCCTCACAGTCTTCAGAAAAAGTTTCCTTCACAGTAGTAATCGTAAAGGTCTTGGAAAACATATCAATTGAATCTGAAGAAAAATCGTCATGTAATAAACTATTGAACGACCTTTGTGTTGAAGCAGTTCGGCTTGATCCGAATAGTCTACATTATCCTGGAAATTAACCACTGACGGCTCTAAAATTTAAAAATTTGGAAGTACACATTGGGTTTACCGCTTTCAAAAGCATTTAGTCCAGGATCACATTTTGCAATACACGTCGTCTCCACATTTTTAGTTTCATTGGAATTGTGGGCTCTTTCCAGAAAGATGGATGGGACGCAAGGACGGCTCGTATCTACCATTGAGAGCATGGTCTCTCCCTGCTCTGGGATCGTGTTCATTTCTGAAAAGTAAGGTTAAAATCAACATAGTGTCACTACCATAGCGAGATCCTCTGAATGAGCCCCTATTGCTCAGGAAAGAGTGATTATTGGAGGCCTCTTCTACTTCCACATTCGGCTGAAAATGTGTTTCAAATTAGCCTGATTAAGAGTTTTTGGGGAACATCAACGAAAAAGCATTTAGCCAAATTTTAAAGCCATACGTAGTTTTTTTTCAGTTTCCTCTCAATCTGTCTAGTAATAGCCATGACATCTGACGGTCGACAGGGCAGTCGAATGGTAATCTTGTAGGTAATGATTTCATCTGAAAATTTCGCATGACCCAAAAAAAAATAAAATAACTATTAAAACCACACGGAAACACAACAACACTCTTTACCTGTTCCACTGTTGATTCACCAGGCTAAAATTGTATATTTTCAACTGTGATTCTTTCTCTGCCCCGACTCACCAAGGGGAAACATCATTCCAGTACTGAGTATGTTATATGAAGTGCATAGATTTTCCCGAGAAGAACTTTTCTGAAAATTGTAAAATCAGAGCAGGTGAAGGTATGGTACCCAATCAGCGATAAAAGATGCCGTTTCTTTCAGCCTCCCGAAGAAAAACGATCGGATAGGGTGGTTTAAAACGCAGCGGAGACGTCTCTTAAAAAATGCTAAACTGTGAAAATTTCAAGACTTACATCGATCCATCCCATGAACAGGTAGAGAATGATGGACAAAAATGAGCAAGAGGCCAGAATGAGGTAGGACAACAGTCCGGTAGGTGGAACTTCATCTCCTAGTCCAATAGTAGTGATGCTTATGAACGTAAACCATGTCGAGCTCCAAAGCGGACGGTCATATCCAAAGTGAAGAAGAATTGCAAGATAGACAAAGCCAAAAAACAGAATGCAGAGGAGTGTTCTGGCAACGTTCCAAGTGACAACGCGGTGTCCGAACGCGCTGACGATGAGTCTAGAGATGAGACACTGAAAACTGACTTTTAGCACATTTTACCAGCAAAACAAAACGGTAATTCTTCTGGAAGGACCACTATCCAAAAGTATTAAGCACGAACTCTCCTAAAAGTTCGTATTTCGCACATTTCATTATTTCAGTGAGTGTATCAAAGTCAGCATGAAAAATTGACGGGACAATGACGAAAACATGCGAAATATGACCTTTAGAAGATTTGTTTAGAAGACCTAAGATTTTAGCTGTTCCCTTCGAGACCCACTGAGCACACAAAAATTCGATATTCAGGAAATAAGTTCCAAAAATTCTTGGCTGAGTATTAAATTTTTGCGTACGTGGGTCTCGAAAGGAAGAGCTAAAATCTTACGGTAATTTTTGAACACACCATAGTAGAGATCGTGTCGGAATATTAATAACGTGGTGCCTTCCGGAATTTTACCGAAAAATCTTACCTCTGTGCTTCTATAGAACTGTCCAACTATGAGAAACGACACGAGTACGTTTAATTGCCCACCAGCGGTATGGATTTTTTTGTGCCCATAGCCGACTGTGGTGACCACACTCCACATAAAATGAATAGCGTCTTCGAGATTTTTAATACAGTTCTCTCCACCAAAATTTCTTTCCACCATCTAAAAGACTTTTTAGTTTCTAAAGAAACCTTACCAGGATGTGAACAACGCTGACGACGAAAAGAATAGTTCCAATAATGCTCTGAAGAATGATCTGAGCTATCACTTCTTGCTGATCCCTGTTCGGTTTCCAGGAACGGGGAGCCATGATGGAGCTGTTGATCAGTTGAGAAGCGTCTTCGAGGCAAATTTTCAAAACAAACGGGCAAGAATAGGCACGAAACTGTCGAAATGTGTGGGAAAAGGAACGCGGCCAGTCGACTGCAGAGTCGAGACTTAATAAGCATATGATTAATCGTCAATGTTTATATTCCTGCAACAAGAGTCACAGAAAATGTCAGCTAAACAAAAATTATTAATCATGGCGTGGTGAAGGGCAAAGAAAGATGGTACACGAGCATCTAAAGAGGCTGTGGGCGCGCGAGAAGCGCAAAAGCGCAAGCCGCAGAAAAAGACGCAAGAAAAGCGCGTTTTAGAAACCATGTGGTTTGAATGGTTTAAAGACAGAGAGCATGAGTAATCAGTTGCGGAGACGGTGATGTAACTCATTTATTCATCCACAAGGGTTCAAGCTGGCGCCGACCGGTCAGTTTGAGATGTTGAGCTTTGACGTTGAACTATAATTCAGGCACTTGCTGATTTATAGCTATAAATCAGCAAGTGTCTCGTACCCACCATAATTTCCAAACAAAGCATTGATGATTATTTCGCCGGTGTCCTTTTAGACCGTGTGCATTGTCGGTATTCCATTTGTACTCTTTTCTGCTTTGAAGAAAGACAAGAGTGGCGACGGGGCCAAACTGGCCTGGGCTAGACTCTGAATAAAAGGGTTTTCTAACATACAGTTGTCCTGACAATCGTGTAAGAGACCCTCTTCTGAATATGAAGCAACACTATAAGATAGGTACTGTCACAATTACTGTCCAACTGATTGCTCTTCCCTTCATTTCCCCTTTCTTTTGTGGTAAAGACGAGCCCGTAATCGGTTCCTCTTGTGACTCACGGTGCCGCCACTCATTCAGTTGTATGCTCTCCCTGTACAGAGCTTGTAAACGACCAGCACACCATTTTAGAGGCAGTTCTTTAAGACCGCTCGCGAAACGACCGCCTCTGTTTTTGGAGGTCTTTATCTCTTGACAATCGGCGGCTTCTTTACATTTCTCAAGGCTTTGAAGAAATTTTGGCATAGCTTCGGCTTGGATTTTTGGGATATTCCTCTAATGTCATTTCTGCCCAACAATCCGATATTTAATAGTTTTTCTAGTTATTTTTCTCTATTTAAACCCTTTAAAGTTGAGAATTTCTCAAAAAGGTCAAACCTTTTTAGGACTTTTTAAGGTTCTCAGCTATATTGCCCTGCTGTTGCCATCCATCGGCAAAACGAAACTTTTTGCCAAGTCTACCCAGTTCTCGTGAGGGTCAGACCTTATCTGTCATCTAGGCTCGCACCTTCGCGTCCTTCCTCCCCGTAATTAACATACAGATTTACGGGCCCGCTCAGTGCCACCCATAAACGATCTCACAATGACTTCATCAATCCATATCTGTCTAACTGCCTTATTCGCAGCAGTTTTTTAAGCGACTGCCTACGACCTTCAAATTGAATAATTAGAGATTTAAATTCCGCAAAAGCAGCTGCAAGCGGGCCACTTTCTCATGATTTCATATTCCTAAGCCATTAATTGTCTTTCCCGCTACATTTTTCACAGCTAATTTGTCTAGGCTGTCAGAAGAAAGATGTACTGTCAGATGCGCTCCAAGGCCATATGGCTGCTGCTCACTGACCCGAGGCTTTTTTCATTAGTCGTGCTCCTTCCGAAAAGCTAATCCATTTGGGGAGGCCCTGATGACCACAAGCAACCTCCTTGACTGCGCGAAAATCTGCCGACAGACCCCTCTCTTATTGTTTTCTCATTAATATCTCCCTTATTCTTTTTTTCGTAGTGCCTAGAAAACTCTTGACTAACTCTAGGTGTGAGAACTCTTGACGTCAATTGATGTGACAGTTACATGCGAGAGTGCCTTGCAATGAATTTGAATCGCGCGCTCTTGTTCCCGCTTCTTACCCTCTCGGCTGGCTCCCGAAGGTGTAAATCTGTCTATTGGGGACCCTTAGTCCTCCGCCCGTTTACGACGTCGTTTATTCAGCCTTTTATCACCTTATCGGCTCGACCTCTTATGCTAATTGCCGTGACAGCGGACCACCTTTATTTCATGCCCCGACAAAAGATTTAATGTCCTTGTTTAGGGCTGTTTGATTATGCTTCTTCCGACGCCTAATTTATTCCCTAGAGGGTCGATTAACAAGAACTCGGCACTTAAAAATTCGGTCAAAGTCTTTTTTTTGCTTAGTCCCATAAGCCGCTCTGTTGTGAGAGACTCGTTTTGGATTCTTTTCACACTAGAGGTCAAGTTCTCAACACTAAAGTGCGGGTTGTGACTTTGACGCTCAGCGATTTCCCAATGGCAATTTCCTGCTGGGATTCTCCATATCCTCTCTCTCTGTCCGAACGAGGAGTTCCACTCAGCTGCAGCCGAAAAAAATTCATTTTTTCTTCCGTTTTGAACACTCCAGGTGTGGGTGATATGTACCAGCTGGGTAGCCCCTTCTCGCGTGTGTCTATTGTTTTTCGGTGATTCACAACACCTGCATTCAGCCCGGATGTATGGGCGGTGAACTCAGAACCCGCGGGGAGGGCACACTTTATGTTCAAAAAATACAAACGAGTCACTAAGAGAGTCCGCTCGTCTTACAACAGGCGGCATCCGTCAACACAAACAAGATGCCAATTGGCTCAGTTGCTGCTCTTTCAACTGTTGCCGGCTCTGTTTTCAGGCCGCTTTTGACTCTTTTTTTTCAGCTGTTTTCAATCTGACTAAGGTCTGCTTAACACTCATTCCACTGCATGACCATTTCGGCTGACAGTTATTTACCAGGGCAAATGGCAATTTTTTTTGCTCTTTTTGCGCAAAAACTCTCTGATATAGGTAATCAACAAAAATTAGTGACGATTTTTCTTTTTAGACTCCTCGTACATAATGTCGTACATAAGGGTCTCATAGGGAACTGAATTAGGGTTTACTGTAGCGTTCGGTTTGATAGACTTTATCAGGCGTGTCATAGTTACGAGCAACATCTTCATATATAGTTTGGCAGCTAAGTTCGACTATGGATTGTCAGGTTCAATTCCTCGATCAAACTTTCACTTTCCCAAGACATTTTTTGCCCCAATTGCAAGCACCTAATTGTGTGCCATTGACATCTCATCTTGTCTCTCTTCTTTTTCTCTCTGCTAATCCTGCCATTTGTCTCTCTCCTCAGCACGGCGGATCGTATAGCCTGTAATCGGAATGAGAGTCTCTTAATTCCTCACGACAGGCAGTTTTTGATACCTCTCCTATCTGGTCGAGAGATATCCGAGACCCATCACATACCCGCCTGCTCAATCGGTCGTTCCCTGACCTTTTTATATCTGTCGCAATATGTTCCGCAAGATCGTTTCGTTCAGCAAAAAAGACATGGAAAGCACATGCTGTCTCACGGCGGTTCGGCGAGAACCTTTGACTGATTTCTCCTCTCTTTCTAATTACAAGGACAATTATGCAAATCTTCTTCCCAAGAAGGGGTGTTCTTCTGTCCGAGCCTTTTACAATTTGCATGACATTCCTAGTGCTTGCAGCCGACGAACGCACTCTACGAGAGCCTTTTTCGCACAAATCTCTTTTGACATTTGCTTAAAATAATGACTGAGATTACATGCAAAAGGCTGCGCTTAGACATACAAAGAGATGACTTGGGTGGATCTGCGTTCGCGATCATATTTCATACACTGCTTGCGGAGAGACTGGAATGCATACTTCCGTTCAGTGTTGCCTAAGTCGGAGCCGGCATTGTTACCAAGCCATCCTCTTAAAATTATGTTGTACTTAAACTAAAATTATACTAGTCGTGCGATTTTTTGAATGAGTTTTGCAAAGATCTCAAACTGACAGTAAGCGCAACTAGGCATTTGGGATCAATCAAAAAGATCACGCTGTCATCAAGCTTTTAGTCTTCATGTCTCTAGTACTCATTCCCTCCAAACTATGTCATTTGTACGTACTCCATTTATTTCCTAATAGTATTCCTTCTCTTAAGATTGGCCCAATCGGGCACGAAAACAGGGGAGAGCAAACTAATGAAATGAACCTTGCCCCTCAAGTACACTTTTTAAGATCCCGAGTATTAAAACACCCATTCTTATGAGGACAATCCGGAACGGCAATTTAGCACATTCCCCTGGGGATATGCAAATGAGGTCATATCATTTGATTAGCCTCTGCACAATTTGTGGCGGGCTGTCAGCAGCACAGAGGTCCTCTCTCGGACAGCCGATTGTCCCAAATTTTTCTTGGCGACGAGCATGATCCATCATACACGTCAAAAGTTATTGTAAACTTTGGCCTAAACTTTGAGCATTTTGCCTTCTCCTAACTTTCGAATCACAGTTTTTACGCGCGCGTGCGTATCTACAAGATGATTTATTGAGCTCAGCAGCATCAATCGTTGTTATCCTCGAAGAGTGTTAGTTATTTATTGTGACAAATGAGGTCGGCACTAGCCGGTGCAATTGTCAGATGAGATTAATATGAGCGCGAACTTTAGGTGAAAAAAGCCTGATATTGTTGCTCGTTATTGCAGTATAACGACCATGAATCGGTCGAAAAACACTCGTGTAGGTAATCCTTTTGCGACAGGAATCAGTCCATATCATTTTGTACAAAAAAGAGCCAAAAACTTACACACAATTTTTGAAACGCTCTGTGTTTTTACTTGATTCACAAGCCAAAATCTTTCATTTATGTAGAAATTCAAAAAATTTCAAACCAAATGATCTTCTTAGTTGAAATGTCTACTTTAATGTTTTACAATTTTTCCATGGCTCTTCCCGAAGTTTCCAACTTCCTAATTTTCTTGGCCATGGTGTGACCGAGTACAATTAGAAACCCTCTTGCCGTATTTCGGAGTAGTGGGGTAGGCGGGACGAACTGGGCTCCCAACTGCCCGCCCTCTCCTGGTTAATCCTCTTCCAGAGAGCATTGATCCGCTTTCTGATTTCTGTTTACCCAAACAATTACCCATATCCGCTAATTGTCATCTCTATAACATCCCTCTGGGGGTGTGTAAATCCGCGCCTTTTTCCACTAGGCGCCCGAATATAACTTGTTTGGCCACACATACACACAGTGCGAGACTGCTGCGTCTCTCTGATACTTACTCTCTTCTCATTTGGATAGCGATCATTTACTCATTTCTTCTTAAACGGACACTCTCTCCTGGTCAGAAGCAATTGTGACTCTTACGTGGTCTCCTGCGTCTGTCACTCACGCACATCGTTTTGGTTGCATTCGAAAGTGCTCTCTCAGTGTTTTGTTCAGTCTTTCAAAGGGGGAAGATTCCCATCATCAAGCAATACCATTTATCACTTTCGCGGTCGACTCCTCTTCAAAATTGGCGCCCAACGAACACCCGCTGAGGTAGTCGTTCAACACGTCAGGTCTTCGTTCCCGAAGGTCTTTCATCACTCTGTGTCACAAAATGGAATTAGTCTGTTTTCACATCAATTTCTCAATAACTACTGCCTATGATTAACATCTGTTTGCCGCGCAATTTGAGCTCGAACCAATTAACGTTTTCTCCTTTTTTCGGAACGGCAGCTTACAAAATTGGCGCGTTTCTCAGCAACGGCAGCTCGTAAAAACTGCCAGGGCCACCCAGAGAAGCTCAAGTTTGAAGTTTCCTGTCCTTGGCTTGTTGGTTTTCGTCTCGGACAATGGGGTAGTTATCGCCTTTGCGATTTGGAGAGGGGATCCACACACGCGCCATTTGCCCCTTCTGGACAGCCTCATTACCTCCTCCCGTCTGGTGGCCATCTTGAAACTTGGCACCTCGTGTTTGTTGAACGGGAAAGATACTACTCGGAACAGGTGCGATGAGAACATAGTTGGGGACGTCCATTCATCAACTCGGGAACGAATAGATGTTTTATGCTCCTGCCGGGAGCAGCAGCCGGTGTCCACCACTCTTTTTCTCATTATGTTTATTTAAACCGCACTCTCCTAGGCTTCCCGCAGCCAGAGGCATATTATTCACTCACACTTCATTGTAATCGCGCGTCCGTTCGTTTCTGAAATGACGGATGTCATTGATTCATATTCACACCATATATTATTACACTCTAACTCTTTCTCTTTTGTCATGTCCAGTTACAATCTTCTACAGCTCTTCCTCTCCACACCGAACATGGAGGAAGAGCTCAAGTGCGGCCTCTGCCGTCGCTTCTTCGAAGATCCGTTACTTTTGAGCTGTGGTCACTCGCTCTGCAGACCCTGTGCTCTCAAGGTAAGTAGTAAGTTGTCAAGCCGGCTTAGTTTCCACGCAATTCACGCAAGGTGGTAGTATCGGATTCCCATTCCGACAAGCCCATCCGTCGCGCTGACGACGATCGAGAGAAAGCATGCTCTTTGCCGCCGAGGCTGAAAAAAGAACAAAAAAGGGCTGGACATGTGATGGTCCTATACGGAATTGGGATTCAAGATTTATGACCACGGCGAGCAATTCCATATAGGATTAGAGAGAGAACTATACAGAAACTATTTTTAGTCTCAACAGCCATCGTCTTCAAATGCCACGAGACCGTGTACGCCTGGAACTGCTTCCACACCTGTCTTTTCGCAAAGTTCTCCACTATCACCACAATGCAGCAGTAGTGGTACGTTTAAAGGGAAAAAAGGCTTAAAAATGTTTCAGGTGCCAGCGACACCATCTCCATTTGTCATTCGGACGATCATGAAAGTGATAAACTTTCGGTTCTGTCGGAAACCGATTCAGGAGTAGTAGTCTGTGGAAGACGTTGGTTTAACTCCCTGTCTGAAAAACTCTCTAGTTTTAGAATCACGTCCTTCTTCCATTGTGGGGACTCCTCGTCTTCTCTCCATCCTCTCTCCCTCTACCAGTGGAACCCAAGTCATTTGCTGTAAAAAAAACTTCCCCACTTTTCTCATAACATTCTTCAGGTTCCTGCCAGAAAACAACTTATTTCACTGACGAAGCTTCACTGTCATCAGCTCCCACCAATCTGGCTCTGGCTAATGTCTTGGAACGTTTCTTGGCGCAGCACCCTTCCCAGAACCCAAACCCGCCAAAAGAAGCCGTCAGTATTCCTGCCTGCCAGCTCTGTGAAAATGGATCTCAACCGGCTACGATGGTCTGTGAACAGTGCGAAATTTTCTACTGTAACAACTGTCTGTCGGCTCTACATCCTCCAAGAGGACCCTTGGCAAAACATACGATTCTCCCAGCCAGTCAGAGGTAATCAAAATTTCGAAAACTTTAATCATTCCAGTTGCAGGGCTGAAGTGAGGCCAAAGAAGGAGGCCAAGTGTCATATTCACAAGCAAGAAGCTCTCTCAATGTTCTGTGTCCCGTGCAAGCTGCCCGTCTGCTGTCTGTGCCTTCAGGATGTCCGACATGCTGCTCATGACGTTCAATCGCTGGCCTCCACGTGCAAGACTCATAAGGTGGGTGTTTTATGCCTGGTAGAAGAAGGAAATCTCACGGATCCACTCATTACCAAAGTGGCCCATCAGACGGGTCGCTTTTCGCACATGGCTGCACAGGTAAACAATTTGACCCCGGCACCTCCAATTAGGGTCCTCTCATTCCCGTTTCGGATTAACGTAGAGAAGGATTCCTTGCTGCCAAACGACCGGGCTTCCGAAATTAACCGGGAGGCGCGCCTCCTCCACAAATAGAAAAAGTAATGAAGTGCATCTTTCAAGAAAACTATATGAAATGGATTAGACGCCGTAGCGCTAATTGGCCCCCGGGGTTCTTGCCGTATAGCTCCGGAGACAAGAGGAGTTGTGCACTTTTACGAGGGGTGTCGGGAGGCTAACAAGGGCTGTTAGACGACTTGGCCGCTTCCACACTCTCTGATGATAAGTAGCTGCTTGGAATAACACGACATTTCTCCATCGAGAGTGGACAGGGGTCATTCATCTTTCCAGACACTAATCCTCTTAAAAGGTGTTACATCGAGAGCACAGTCGTCCTTGCGCCACGCGAGCTTATTGTTTCTTGGTATGGGGATTAGTTGCTGCTCTGGCTCCGAGACGTATCGGGTCAACAGCAACAGTCTACACTGGGTCAGGGATAAGTTCTCGGGGAGTAATTTGATACAGCTCTCGCTGACAGAAGACTAGATGATATAATTGACCTTCCTGCAACACTTATAGCTCGTAACCCAATCTTGAGCCATTATCTCCACAAGAAAGATGAGGAACCAATCAAAGTTTTGGCCATTAGCCACTCGGCTGCGTGACAGCTTGCTGCCTGCTTGTTGATAGTCATTCAGCCGCGTTTTCAGTGCTGTAACACGCGAAACAATCAACACCAGCCATGTGTCGTGTGGATCCTTTCAGTCGACTAAAAATTGGTCTTGCATTCTTTCAAGCGAGGGTGGGGGGACCTTATCTCTGAGGCTCTCTCGGCAGCGGCAATGCTTCATTTGTGACTCTGCGATAATCCCGGAAAACTACTACGGCCATTTACGCAGAGCCTTCTCTTGCGCTTCAGTGCATCCTTGGAGGGAAGAGACTCTCAGTCTGGCGACGGGGACTATGACAGGGGTCCGGGCAGACTGAATGACGACAGTTACTCGTGTTTCTCCGACTTCGTGCCACACCTAATCACCGAGGTCATATATTGGTCAGAGCTCGCGCGGCTCCTTTGCCTGATGACAGGTGTGAGTTGGATTGTCTTGTCGTTGGGCCGCGGTGTAATCGGAAGAACAAGAACAACTGTCCGCGCCTCATCACTTGCATACACCGCTAACCCGACTTGTGCAAAAACTTCCACAAAGGGGGTTGTGGCCTCGTTTACGAGGAATGGGAAACCTTTTTCGTTGACATTCTGTCTCGGAACAAAACACGAGGGGACTTGATTTACACTCGCATCTGGCGACTGTATTTCATCCTCGTACAATTGACCCTATTTTACGGCAAGCACTCTCATGACAAACAGTTCGTTTACGACTAGAGATATTTACGCCCCCTGCTGTGTCGGAAGTCTTTTGTGCTCCGAAGATTTTCCGTATTTGGTAAGCAGGAACGGCGTTATCTGACACCCTTGTGGGGACCACACAAAGCTGCGAGAAACTATAGCCAGCTCCACAAATGAAGCACCGACACGCGATACGTTGGCAATAATTGCGACTGAGAGTTTACTTAAGAAGGACGGGGCCCTCTAATCTGAACCTCTGTGGGACGTCTCAGGATCAAAGCCACGATGAGGTGCTAAGTAGCTATTGCACGACCTCATTATCTCTCCTAACGGCTGTGAGGTTCTTTCGGGGCCCGGTAGAACTCCAGCTGCGCGTCTTGGCAGACAGACGGACGCCCGTAAATTCCCGAACCGTTTGTGCTATTGTAGATGACGCAGAGATTCCAGATTACCTCATAAGTCTGTTCATTCTTTTTCACCGCTAACCATTAGCTGGGCACCTATGATTACAGAGTCTCAGACTCTGAGTCGTAAAATGAGCGAGGTGTGAGTGGCTAATCGTCCCGGCTGTCAGCAATGAAAAATCTTTGAGTAATTAGGGATGCATATGGCAGACCATCTGGCCTCCGGGGTCGAGCCCAGCGCACGCGGCTCGCAAAGGTAAGCAGCTGTGCCTCAGTTGCGTAAGGGATTGCCGCGCTGGATAAACATGCGATGGGCTTAAAAATGATGGATGTCGCCTTTCTTTTCGTGGATTGATGACAAGATAAGGAGGGTCTCTTAGAAATTATACTATACCTGAAAATTGGGTACAATTATTCCCCGCGCTATTCTTAACGAGATGACCGGAAAGGCTCTTGGCAGCAATCCAATACTGACCGGAACTTAAGAAGCACTGACTATAGTCGAATAAAATGGATCTCCCTCTAAATGGCTCCATGGCCAGCTGCCTATAATTAGCCTGTTAAATACCGAACAACGGCTGCAACATTTGTCAAGATGACAGAAGACACTTGACCTAAGCAAATTCTGTGAATGGCTGATCAAATTTTCCAGGCCGAGCTCTCAACAACTCTACAGCAACTGGGAGAAAAAGCCAAGGCCGCAAATGAGGAGATCAGAAAGCTGAAACAATTGAGTGATATTATCAATGTGAGGAATTTCTAAGATAGGGTCAATATGTCCTCAATTTAGAACAATTGTGATGACTTCAAGTCTATGGTCTGCATTCAAGTAGACTCTCTGATTGAACAGCTTCAATCCAGAAAGGAGATTCTGATGAAGCATGTGGATGAACAGAAGGAAATGAAAGTAGAACTTTTTTTGAATATTTAAGGAAAATATTTCAGAAACGCGGCCTTCGATCCCAAATCCACCGCTGTACATCAAAGTTCGCTCAGACCATGGCTCTTATCCAGTTCTGTTTTGAAGTCTTGAAAGAATCTGATCCGGCCTCGTATCTTCAGGTAACACAATTTTTAACAATCAAAAACTTGTTTTAGGTCTCAAGCACGCTCCTTCATCGCTCAAGCAGCCAAGAGTTTCTCTGGCAGAAACAGATGAAGACGAAGCCGGAAGTGGACCCTCAATTTGTGCTCAATCTCGACACCAAGCATCTACAGTATGCCATTCAGACCTTGGACTTTGCGCAACTTAAAGGTACCGTACTCTTTTCAAAATTTCTCACATAACCCCTGTCTGTCATCTCTTCTAACCTCTTCCTTTTAGCCAGTAGCACATCAAGAGTGAAGGGCGATTCGTCCAGAGGTATGCCTGGGTAGTCGTGATTGTCTAGCACCCACACACCATTTTTATTCATTTGCACTAGAAATGGCTCAAAGTTCTGTGTTAACTCGCAAGTTTCAGTTCCTTCTCCTCCCGTCATTGATGCTTCGCAATGCTCGGCTGAGAATAACTCTGTGACTGTTGTCTGGCGACCGCGACCTGACGGCAGCGCCATCGACGGATACGCTCTAGAAATCGACAGTGGAAGGGATGACGGTGTATTTAAGGCAAGAACTACTTTAAAAATCTTAACATTTTTGGTTTCAGGAAGTTTACTCCGGTCTGGACACCATCTGTACCATTGATGGACTCCATTTCAATACAGTCTACACGGCTAGAGTGAAAGCTTTCAATGCTGCCGGAGACTGCGACTACAGCGAACCAATTTGTCTTCAGACTGCTCAAGGTAGCTGAACTGTTAGCTTATTATACTGCATATTTAGTCGCCTGGTTCCAACTGACGAAATCTCCCTCTCAAAGGGACATGGTCCTCTCGAACGAGTGTTGTTCTCTAAACGGAGCTACGATTGAATATAGAACGATTCTTGGATCTATTGCCTTTTCTAGAGTATTTTTAGCTTAAACTTTGATTAGCTTTGCTTTCAGGGAGTGCATTACTGGGAGGTTACGGTAGACAAGTACGACACAAACGCTGACATTGTTTTGGGAGTGGCACAGCCTGCTGTTAATCGCAATGTCATGCTAGGTAAGTACAATCTGAAAATGAGTCGCAAGGTACTTTTAAAGTTTTTTTGCTAGTTCTCTGAGATACACATAGCGTGTAAACTTTGGGCAGTCGACGAAGCAGACTAAAATGAAAATGGCGCAGAATTTTGGTACTTTGTTCGTTGTCGAGTATCCAACGTCTTGATATCATAACAATGGCTACTTAGGTAACAGAGAAGCACTTTTGTTTGTTAAAACCAACAATTCAAATCTTCAGGCAAAGATCTTCATGGTTGGTCGATGTACGTGGACGGTGAACGTTCTTGGTACCTCCACAACGAGACCCATCACAACAGGATCGGCGGAGGAATCAGTCGAGGAGCAGTCATTGGAGTTAAACTCGACTGTAATAGAGGAACCCTCGAATTCACTATCAATGATAGGCAGAGAATCTACGAGAAGGATGTTCTGGCTTTTAGGTAGCTTTTATACTGGAAACCGTTCAAAAATGTGTTCAGAAATCTGCCTCGCGGACTCTACTACCCCGCCTTTTCGGTCAACTGCAACGCTTCGATAACCGTGCATACTGGCCTTTGTCCTCCCTCATCGTCTCCTGAACTCTAAGGCTTTACGTATCCGCATTCTTCCATCAGCTGGCAACAAAAACTTCATCCACGGGTTGTTGCCGCCCGAATGAAGCCCCTATGGGCCCCTGTATCAATGTCATTTACCGTCTTTTGCCAGTCTTCTCCATGTACTTTATCAAACCGGTATACTATTGAAAGCCCATTTTGTGTGCAGATTGTCCTTTTTATTGCTGCAATGAATTGTTATAGTTTTAGATACTTTTAAAACTAAACTGTTCTAAGGGGCATCGGCGCCCAAACGTCGCGGGTTCGATCCCGCCGCATTTTTTCACTTTGTACAAGCTGAGGCAGACAGCGACGTTCGAACTTGAAAATAGAACCGAGCCGGGGTCAAACGTTGGTATTCTCTATTGCATACAGGTTTATATTGTCATGTTTTTCTGGTCTTTGTGAATCACGTTTTTGTACTATACGCAACTCGCGGCGGCTGTTTTCAGATACATTTTTCAGCTTTTCGTCAAAAATTCGAAGACTATTTTTGCAATGCTAATGATTACAACAACTCATAATTTGTATAGTTTAGGGTTATATTTTTATTGTTTTTTGAAGATCTCCTTCTTGTTGGCGCCAGAGCGGACGTGCGACCTGTCGTTCTTTTGCCTTTGCTCCTCGTTGTCGTAGCTGGTGCAGTGCCGGCACTCATCAGCCACTCTCTCTCTCTGAAGATTGTATTCATCAAGCGCGTGTATAAAGACACTCACCCCTCCGCTGGGCAGCCTCGCTTTCCAGGTCAGCTTGCCGCCGACGCTCCTGCTCCTGTATGCGGGGCTGGTGGCGCTCTTCCTCCTGGACGGCTTGTCGCTGCCGCTCCTCCTCCTGTCTGCGGGCTTTTGAGGATATGCTGCCGTCCATCATTATAGTCAACATCTATTCCTATGGCGCCTGAAAGTACTAGGTCATAAAATAAGATCCAAATAAAATCCCACCTGCTAGCATTTTGGTGAGTTTCTTGGCGTGGTCCACTGCTCCTGTCCGAATGAGCTGGAATTCCGAAATAATTTCGTTTGATGGATAAGGATATTCTTCAATAACCGGCAACACAATTTGCTTTGATACATCATCAACACAAGTCATTCCTTTGTTCACGAGCCGAGGAATACATCTAGTCTTTGCAATAACCTGGAAGAATATTTGGAAAGAGCATGCACCAAAAATATACCTCGACCGCAATGTTGTTTTCCTTTTGAAAAGCACAAACTGTAGTCCCTAATTCTTCAGCTTGTCCAACAGGCACTTCATTTGAGCTGTCCACAGTTCCAGTCGAATTGATTTGAAGTTCAGAAGGTGTAATTCCAGCTACCCTCTCCTCGGATTGAGTTTGCCAGAACTAGAAAGACAAGATTGCTAAAGAGAAATGGGGGGGGGGCCAAAGTCGGCCACGAGAAGATGATCTGGATGACCGAACTAGAAGAGGGCATGGAAGGAGACCCGACCCAACCTCAACAACATGTCTAAGGCGACCTGACAGAAAGCAAAAATAACAACACCGCTTTACTCTCTCCAAAACACAAGACTGTCCTCGGGTACCAAAAAGCGGCGGGGCCGTAAATGAGAGCGCACTCGGGGGCGAAAAGGTGTCTCCTGCTGTACTGAAGTTGATTCTGTCGCCTTCTTCAATTGTTTTACATAGACAGCATCGAAGGAAGCAACAGCAAAGCAGGCCATACACAAGTGTTCACCAAGTGAATTGAGTCGCGATGGGAATATGTGTTGTGAGAGTGCACACAATTGTACTTCAGACTGTTTTTTGTGTCGATGAAGTTCCCAGCCCAACTACACTCTAATGAGTCACTTCTGCAATACTTTATTGAACATAGTTTAATAAATTATTACTTACTTGCAACAGTAAGACCTATAATCTGTCAAACAGTATCCTCCAAACAATGGGTCTTCAAGACAAGCACTAGTTTCCACAACCCATTTATGTAGTCATTCGTCATAGGACAATAGGACAAGCAAGCTGGTGCATTACCTACAAATTTTCCTTGCATGTTACGACTGAAAACCTACTTCCCCAAGTGCAACCTCCAGAAGACACTTTTGGGAATCTGGACGTACTATCGATTGCAGCCAAGGCAAATGCAACTCCTGCAAATGAAAAATTGCTATATGTTTTCTTACATTCTGTTAATGGAACACTGAGCCAGATAGAAACAATCTGGGAAGCCCGCGCATTCATACTCAAACACGTCAAACATTAAATTTTTGAGGCTTAATATTACGTTTAGCTAACTGTCCATTATTGGTTCTCAGAACTCGTCTATGAACGAACTACTGCAAACTATGTGACCTACGAGTACTGCGCTCCGTTTCAATGAGTTAATGGGGACAGGGAGTCCAACTGTGAGTGTTGCGCCAGCCAGCCGTCGGCGTCAAGACTGCACACACTATGAAAGTAAGACTCACACTCGGTTGTCCGTAGAGTAGGGTCTCCAGTGGGTAGTTTCTGTATTCCTCCATATTCGACTTCATTTAAGAAAGTCTGAAACGTCGGAATAAAGCAAAAAAAATTGAAATTTGCAAGAACTAAAAGCAAAAACAAACAGCGTTGCTTGCTCAAGCATCTGAAAAAATAATGTCCGTAAACAGCTCAGTCGATTTGCCGCGCCGTGATGGTTGTATGAATCCTCCAGAAGGGTCAAAAGTGTCCTTACTCAACTGTCCGATGGAAACGGAAGAGTGGCTACCAGTCCGGATGATGTCCGTGGGGTTGTGGAGGAATTCTACAACGATTTGTATCAATCTCAAATCATCGCTCCGTTGCCACGACTACAAAATGAGGACGCTATCCCGACTATTCTACCAAGCGAAGTTGAAAATGCCATAACCAAGTTGAAGTTTGGTAAAGCTCCAGGAACGGATATGCTACTACTTTGCAAAAAACATCTATCCCGCCCACTGGCTGATATATACAATCGAATTCTTGAGACTGAGACTCTACCAGACGATTTGACTGATTCATCTATCTCGCTCTTGTTAAAAAAAGGTGACCCTCTGGAGATCAAACTACCGACCGATTACATTGCTGTCAGTCGTGTTCAAAGTCTTCAGTTCAATCCTACTTTCACGAATGCGTCGTCCTAGAGGAAAACCAACCACCGGAGCAAGCTGGGTTCAGAAAGTCCTTTTCAACAACGGATCACATTCAAGTGATAAACGAGTTGATTGAACGAGCTGTTGAGTACAATTTCCCGCTGTTTATCGCCTTTATCGACTACTCTAAGGCGTTCGACTCGATTGAACACGGAGCTTTGTGGAATGCCTTAAACAAGCAAGGTATACCATCCAAGCTGATCCGAATACTCCAGCTGGTTTATGCATCTACCCAAGTTAAGATTCGAGTCTGTGGAGAGCCTGTGGCGATAGACCTTCAACGAGGAGTTCTTCAAGGAGGCATGATCTCGCCCTCCTTATTCACAGCAGTAGTCGAGGACGTATTTCGGAGCCTGAACTGGGATGAGTTTGGTGTCAATATAAATGGAAGCAACCTCAACAACATCCGATACGCTGACGATACAGTCCTGTTTTCTCATTCAGCAAGGGAGCTAGAAGTAATGCTAACGGATCTGGCCCGACAGAGCTCTTTCGCAGGACTATCTTTGTCAAAAGACCAAACTCATGACAAACTGCGACCACATACAAATTTCTGTCAATGGAGAGATAGTGCCTTATTGCCGAGATTTCACATACCTTGGGACACGAGTTTCTTTCGACAGGAATAATACACTAGAAGTTTGCAGACGAATCAGGTCTGGGTGGTTCTCCTTCAACAGGTTCCACGAGATCTTCACCAATAGACGGATCCCCCTTAGCCAGAAGAGGAAACTGTACAAGATGTGTGTCGAGCCGTGTCTGTTGTTTGTTTCCGAAACATGGGCACCCGACAACCCGATTTGACCAAACTGAAAACGACTCAAAGAAAGATGATGAGGAAAATGGTGGAAGTTACGCTGCTGGATCGAAGGACCAACGAATGGTTAGAAGAGACTACCAAACTACCCGACATCAGAAAGGAACTGATCAAAAGAAAGTGGCTGTGGGCGAAGAAGGTAGCTAACATGCCGGATGACAGATGGACGAAATGTGTTGTGGAATGGAGACCCTGGCGACAAAGAAGAATGGCTGGACGACCAAAGGCCAGATGGAGAGCCGATTTTGTAGATCGATTGGGAGAGGTCTGGACGAGAGTTGCTAGGACTAGTGCCGATAACTGGAGCATCAGCATGTCACGACATATAGCAATTATATGATTATCGCGAATAAATTATAAACTATAAAAAAGGAAAGTCGCCGCTGAAATGGCTAACATCTTCGAAATGAAAGGAAAACGTCGAAATCGTCGGAACTAACAAAAATCCAGTTTTGTGCTCAAAATCAGGCTACTGCATCCCGATTCTTTATAGAAGCACTTTAAAGGAACTATGGAAGAATTAAAGTGTGCGCCTCCAGCTAAAAATATTTTTCTACGCGCATTTTTCCACTTATACTTGTGTATATTCGATTTATCGTCAAATGATTGGTCGGACGGTTAAACAGAAAAATAAAGACAGAAATATACGAAATTGTGATTTTTCGGTGACACGGAACTATCATTTCGGGTATATTTTTCAGAGGTATTTTTCCGATACATCATTCATAGCTACAGACAGGAGGCGGTAGAACTTTATACGAATAGATATTAACGGAAGGAAAAAATGAAGGGGTGACGGAAAGACTTGTGTCTTAAAAGAGAGCGCGTGGACGCAAAGAGTCGATGAGAAAAAGAAAACCTCTCGGCCGGTAATCGACTTCTGACCGTCCTTTCTGTGTAATAGTGAGAAAATCCAACCCCCTTCAAAAACTCTTTCATTATAGGGCCGCAAAGGGACACTTGGCTCCAACAGGTAGAAAGAAACAAAGAATGAAAGAGACAATATGCCGGGTTTGAACCTTATTATGCGCGCAAAAGCTTTCGTTAAGGAATGCAGAGTCGTAACTCTCATCTTCAGTCAGACAACAGGAGGTGTACCAGATGTAGGGTAAATGTGGGTGTCTGTCGGTTGTGATAAAAGAACTTGTTTCTTGGCTGAAAATCTCTGCTTATACGGTCCCCAGAGGAACAGCTGTAGTGGAATGTACGACAGGCACGTCTCAGTAGACATGGTTCCCAGACTTGGCCGTCGGACCGGGATCGGACCAAAAATGAAGATGGTCATATTATGGCGCATTTTAGCGCATTCTAGAACTAAATCAAAGAATAATAATATTGCTATGTTTTGCTGAACTTTTTTACAAAATTTCCCCGCGGGCCGGGCTTTTCAGGCCCGGGTCGGGTCTCAACTTTCAGGCCCAAGCCCGGCCCAATAATTTTCTTTGTTTGCCTCTGATCGCCATCCCATGTCGTCCAAACTGCCTAAGCAGAAGCAGAGCTCAATATGTTCTGACGATGTTAGTGATCGATTGCCCAAGCTCTCACGGACCACCAATGTGTTCAATGTAAAAGTTGGAACTGTACAGCATCGTCAATATAAACTTGAGTAAAGATTTGTCAAAAAAGTGACTATAGCTCCTGAAGAACAGCACGAACAAAAAAAAAGAAATAAAAAGGCTTATGTCCTGGAGGAGTTTGCCGCTTTTTTCGGTTCATTTGTTGTCTAAAGCTTGCGCTTTGCAGGAAGAGACGTCCGAGCCTTCTCAATCGCCGAATTCTTCAAGAAATTCGACTACAAGAAGCCCATTGTAGCAACTTCATATTTGTTATTTATATTGTTATATAATGAAAATAAAGACGTGAGACAACGTACATACGGGAAAATTATTATTCTCGGGAAACATCCTGGACAAGTTTTTACAATCAGGAAAAAAGCTAGACAAATCACAGGACAAGAAGCGTCATTCCTCACAATCTGTAAAATACGTCCCATCCTCTTGGTAATAGAGAACTTGAATGAAGTTCATGTTAATATCTTTGGTGGTTCTGACGGCAAAGACGTTCTCACATCCTGCTCGGTAGTCGTCCTCTCGCAGGACAATGAGAGACGCATGATAGGTAAAGTCCGTGAGATCCAATGTATAATTCGTTACTAGCAGTTTCACGAGGTTTGTTAACGTGGCTTTCTCCGTCCTTGTAGTGACAACACGTGCCTTATTTGAGGTGAAGATGGTCCAACTTCTGCCTGCTACCATGAAGTCCGGGCTCGAGATACGGTCCAAGCTGCGCGCCTTTGTGGCGATGTACGACCTTGTGTCGCTATAAATTTGAAACTTGTTAGGTATAATATGGCTGCCCAATTTGCTCTGTATAAAAAATGTGGTTGTGCTGCAGTAAAAAATGTGGTTGTGCGGGCATCAGTTCTTGCAATAGCCGCCTCAGTTCGTTCAAACTTTCTTGAAGTTTCGTTTTTCTCTATTTTTCTTCTATTTTTCACATTTCTAAGCAAATTTATCGAGTTCCGCGTGTAAAAAAAACCTCTTGGACGTAAAATTTGGTCGAAAATAACATGAAAAAGACGCTTTCCCTTATAAGCCGTTCTCGGTAATTTTCCTCTACTTCTGACCTTTTTTCGACCAATGTGAACACCAAGGAGGTTGTTTTACACGCTGAATCGATTAAACACGGTTACAAACGGGGAAAATGAAAGGAAACAGGTGAAAAACCAAGATATAAGGCAATTTGGAAAATGGCGCCAATTTTTTGAACGAACTGAGGCGCCTACTGCAGTACAACCAAAAATGCAAAGGTTTTGTTTGTTGTTTCCATCCAATTTCTGTTTTCATTTTTATGCCTACTTTTAATTGGATCTTCAACTTCCTAAAAACTAAAATTGACAAGTTCAACTTGGACTCTTGCGTATATTTTCCAGCTTAGCGATGTTCAACAAAGTTACAGTATTTAATGACATCTACAACTTCTCAGAATACAGCAAAATTCGGAATTGCTTTGGTCATAACGAAATCTTGCTCCAAAACCGCGTACTGCTCATTTTTGGCTTGAAATACCAGAAAACTAGGTAAAATCGGGTTCCACTGTAATCAAAGTTTTTCGAGCTTTCTGACGTTTAGAAAGTTGTACAGCCCATTAAATACTACAACCTACAGAACATCACAAAGCTGGAAAATGTAATTGGGAGTTCTCCCAAAATTTGGGGGTTTTTTAAAGTTAGTCGGATGTAACATAAAACGTGAACAAGCCTTTATCAGAAAAACTAACGAGAAACAAACCTGGGATTTCTACCGCCTCTATTTGGAGCTAGACGTAGTCTACTAGTTGTTGGTAGGTGGCGTTCGTTTCCGGGAAAGCGGTCCCTTTTACCAGCGTTACCATGTTTTTTTCAATCAAAACATTTTCGATTTTCGGCCATGTACTATTCAGTAGTTGTCCGAACCAGACCGAAACGAAGGAGTAAACCGGCACAAGCTGCTCTCTGACCACATTCACGTAGCTGGAAGCCCTTTCTGCATTTCCATAGTATGAAATATTAGCACAGATCATTGTAGAGTATTCCTGCAATGATTCTCCAGTTTGTTAAAAAAGTTTACCAATGCCGTGATGTGTTCCATGAATACATCTCCCATATGTTCAACCGTTTGTAGGCGTGTGCTTTGAAGGCAGATTTGAAAAGGCAACTAGGAAGAAAAGTAGTCAAAGAAAAGTAGTTAAAGATCGAAACGCACGTCTCGAAATTGTCGCTCAGACGAATATCGAACTCCTTCCTGAGTTGAGTCACCAAGACAAGTTTGTTCTTAAATGTTCTGGCCTAAAAAGGGGATGAGCATAAATAATACAATTTCTTCACCTCGTTGTCCTTCAAAAATTTGATGAGGGTTTGGCTTGCATCCGAATGATGTTCAATGTAGGAGGAAAGAACTGAAAATTGCACCTATTCTTTGGTAGACTAGTTAACCGTGCCAGCTAGATTTTCGAAGAACAGTTGCTCATCCTCTTCAGCTCTATGGACCAACAAATAGAGCTAGCTTGTCTAATTTTAATTTTCAAAAAAACTAATTTTCAAAAAACTTGATTATTTCTGGTCTTCCCTGATAAATCTTCATTTTCTCCTTTTTACCGAAAAATGGGAGAGCAAGGGGATAAATTGTAGTTTTGAAAATTTAAACCGTATCATGGCTATGCGGAAAGGTCTTCCCTCTCCCCTGCATTAAAAAATGAATGCTTCAATATCTTCCGGCGGGACGACCATTTTGGTTGCTTTTTTTTGAGGGTATCTGATGAAGACACTATCAGACCTGTTCACTTGAACAGAAAGCTGTTGACCGTCTTCTCACCATACTTTAACAATCTCTTCAAAGGAGAATGGAACGTGGTAAGATTTATTTCGTGCTTTCAAAAAATGACATTTTTTCAGAAAGACCTAGAAAATGTAACTGTAAACGTACCATACAAGCCATTTATTCGGGCCCTTCGTAATCTTCATCATATGGGTACGTATAATTTCTGATTCATTTTTGGCATAAAAGGACAGTTCCGTTGCGGATGATGCGGGGATATCAAGGTCGAGCGGCCATTCGAACTGCTGATAATCTATTTTTTGTTTTTTTTAGTGATGGGACACAAAAATTTGTGAAAAAGTGACAAAAATAGAAGGAGAAAATAATGTTTTAAAGAAAAAACAACCTTTATGTATTCTCGTCTCAATTTTTCACTATTTTTGTTTTATCTCTCTATTTATAAAACCACCTTTATGCATTTTCCTCTCAATTTTTCAGTAATCAGCGTGTGGGCAAGCCAAGCAATTTTTCACTATTTTTGCTTTATCTTTCAGAGGTAGTTCTTTCGATAACTCGATTAAATACAAGAGCAATTCGAAAAAATGCGCATACAGCGTACGCATACATACAACAAAAAAAATACACTGGTTACAATTTGAATGGGGGCGCGACACTGTTTTCCCCTTGATCATAGATTCCCACATAACGGTAATGTCTTTTAAAGCATCTATGCGTCATTTTCAGGATACGATGGAGAGTATCGAAATCTGGAAGATCTACTTGCCACTCATACCGTCGGAGTCGAATTGGACATTCCGCTGGTATGGTTAAACTGTCGATTTATTGCTTCTTCAACATTCTTCGCAAACAAGATGGACGCAATTCGTTACCTGGAAGCAGTTGGAAATGTCAATCTGAAGGTACAGAGCTTGATCATTTAGTTCTATGCCATACTTTTCAGAACGAATTTTTTTCGACGCTATCACCGGAAGAACTCGCCGAATATGTGGCTCAGTGTCCAGTCAACAGGGCTTTCACCCTCACGGAAATGGTTGCCCTTCTAAAACCACATGTATCAACTCTCAATGGCCCGGATTCTATTACCGAGGACTGTATCCTTTGCGCTGCAGACAAAGAAACTACGACTGAGAAGCGTTGCACTTCTTGCCAAAAAGCGTAAATTTTTAAATTTGATTTTCCAGTAAATTCTTATAAAAACATTCCTGACAAATTCATTTCCGAATGGGCACATTCCGATGTTGCTTTACTCATGCCCAATGTCGAAGACGGCTTCATTTATGTCAACGAAGAGGTGAGATGCAAAAAATCTAAAACTTAGGCAGCAAACTCAATTCAGATCATGTCTATTTTCTGCGAGCTGCCGAAAACTCGAAACATTGATGGAATGCAGTGCAAAATCATCTTTGGACATTTTGAAGACGTACATTATGCCGTTCACGTTATCCACGCTTTCAACGTTTTCATGCTATCGGGACAACAACACTGGAAAAATCAAGCAGCTTTGCCGCAACTGATTTCGGGATTGAAAGCCCTCAACGCCAAACATATCTTGACCGATCTTGAAAGTTTGAACATGTGAAACTTCCAAATGAAAATGTAGTTTCTCTATAGCTTTTGCCAGGAAGAATAAACGATTTTTTCTCAATCGGAAACCGTTCTTGATCATAAAACTTCCGTCAGTATTTACCACTTCGAAGCAATCACAACACTGTCATACTCACCAGTTGAGCAAACGAAAAACCGCTGATCATCATGATAAACAGTAAGCTCTGCGTCATTAAATTGGAAAATGTAAACACATTCTTTGTGTTTCTTGTTTAAGATTCACATATGGAAGTTTTCTACCTCTTTTGTTGTTATAAAATCAGTTTTAACCCGGTTTATTCCACAATGCCGCACATGTCTGAATGAGCATATTTGCATTTCAAAAAACTGTTAAAATCACGTATACGGTGAATCTGGTAAACTTTGAAACTGATATAACTTAAAAAGACGTTGATAAGCAGTGATTGTTAACTCTAATCATAGTTCAAGATTAAATTAAATTTTAGTTGACAGTTTCCCGGTTTTCCTTAAGCAGAAGACTATGCATCGAGCTTGACCCGTGTCTCTTTCGCCCCGACCTTCTTTTCTTTCGTCCTTCCTATTTTGCATCAATTTTAGTCGATATATTTCCGCGGCGAAACTATGTGAACCTTTTTTTTCTATGAATGGGATTCTCTCAGCTGTAAAAAAAAGTCTCTTTGAAGTTTTATAACAGATTTATTGACAAATATTATCCAAGAAAAGCGACGGAATTGTTCAAAAATATATAGGGGGTGTGTTGTGTTGCCAAAACTAGGATAAATTTGAAGAGAAGGTCGCTGTGTTTGGGGAAAGTATTCTTTTGCAATGATTGTTTCTTGAAAGTATCATCTACACGCCACAAGGCTACGCAAGCAGGGAGACTACGCATAATGATGCGACACGGAACGGGTCAGGACACAGCTTCCGGTCACCTAGAAAGGCAAGTACAAAGCGGGACGAGTGAACATCGGCACCGCTATGGAATTGTACACAAAGAGCATTAGAGAATCGTGGAAGACGAAAGAAACTGGATGGGGATAGAGGGCCAGCGGGCAGCCTGTGACGATGAAGGTAGCGGGGAGACCGGGGACCAGCTGTATGTTTTGGGAGAAGATTCGAGACAGGGGAACACCAGAAATGAGAGTGGAAGAATGTGGGGAATACAAAAAATAATACATAGTATATAGGCTGGATCACACACGATACACAACGATGACGGTGACTTGGATTATAAGAAAATATAATAGGGGAATAGGAGATACCAGACTCGGGGGTTGACATCGTGATTGTGGATCAATGAGAGAATTACTTGGTCGTCATCATTGTGACGAACTCTGCAACATGCAAATGTGAAAAAATATATAGTAAAACTGCCTACCTTCGTAGTTGACCTGACCGTCTCCGTCGATGTCAGCCTCACGGATCATCTCGTCAACTTCCTCGTCTGTCAGTTTCTCTCCGAGGTTTGTCATGACGTGACGCAGCTCAGCGGCACTGATGAATCCGTTGCCGTCCTTGTCGAACACCTGGAAGACGGGAGCAATTACTTTCTCGCCCAGAGCCCCACTAAGTAATTACACCGGTCCCAGACTAATGAAATCAGCAAAAGAGAGCGGGACATGGCTCTCCGAGTTAATTAGCAACGGGGCGACTAATTTGGAAAAGAGAAATAGCTCATACCCTGAAGGCTTCACGGATCTCCTCTTCCGAATCCGTATCCTTCATCTTCCTGGCCATCATGGTAAGGAATTCGGGGAAGTCGATGGTTCCGTTTCCTGAATAATTTGGGCTTAAGATCAAAAAGAAAAGACAATTACCATCAGCGTCGACTTCGTTGATCATGTCTTGCAACTCGGCTTCGGTGGGATTCTGTCCGAGCGACCTCATGACGGTACCCAATTCCTTGGTGGTGATGGTTCCATCGCCGTCCTTGTCAAAGAGGGAGAATGCCTCTTTGAACTCTGCAAAATTGGCGGCTTCATTAACTTCAGGAAGTCGGCAATTTATGGGCAGCACACAGACCGAAATTAAGCGGAATTGCGGTCTGGCGCACTCGGACAAAAAGTTTGAATGAAGAACGCATTGGTGCGCACTCGGCTCGGATTAAAACTCACACACACGTTGAGTATATTTCGAGAAAAGTGTGCTTATTAAATTCCAAGAAAACTCACCAGCGATCTGTTCCTCGGTAAGTTGATCGGCCATTTTAGTTTAGGGTGGGGAAGAGATCGAAGAAGAAAGAAGAACGAGCCCTGAAAGTTGTGATTCATTCAAGTTTGGTGATTGAAAAAGCTATAAAAAAGAAGAGCATCGATAAGGAAGGGTTCCTCGATACCAAAATCTGAACCCAAAAGACGGAGAGAGAGCATCAAGAAATCATGTACTAGGAAGGAAGGGGGCAAGAATCAATAGTGTGCGCAAAAAGGCGGGAACAACGGAGCCCGGACGCGGGCAGTGTGCACTCGATAGGAGTGAATTACCTTGACTAACCGTCGGGACTGAACTGTCAAAGTAATTGGATTATAGGGAGGTGGAGTGACTCAGAAGAGCCGTCGCTCTGTCCGGGAAGAGCCATTGATCCCCGCAACGCGTCCAGAGGAATGGGGGACCTTCAACATTTCTGGGGTCCCCGATAATATGCCACACGCCGCAAGTCATTAATCGTGCAATGCAATGCGCACGCACTGCGCCGCGCAGTCGATAACGTGGCCCGATCTGATTACATATTAATATGCGCTTACTCATCGAACAATTTTTGCATTTTAAACGGGACTTTTTGACAGGTAGCACAAAATTCGTTGATGTATGAATTTTTGATTGAAAGTGACGCTGAAATTGGAGCAGTGCGTGCAAAAAGTAAAAATATAGCGAAGATATGAAACTAGTAGGAAAAAACAAACCGAACGCGGGACTGAGAGAGAAAATCGGCCAAGAGAGAATGTGGATACTGTCCCAGAATGCGACGCGATTAGACAAGCGGCTGCGGATGTCAACGAAGCGCGCAATCGATTTCGACTGATAGCACAATGGGAAAATTTCGCGCCAATTCGCATGAACAAAGGCAGCCGGCGTGTCAACGGAGCACGATTATGGGAAACAATGATCATAAAAGGAGCGTAGATCAGTGGAAAAGCAAGCAATAGAAGGGGGATATTACCCTCGCTCTCTCACGGGTAAGATTTTCGATTAATCCTGTTTACTATGAGAGGTGATGAGATATGTCAGGCGCCATATCCGTCTCTCTGAGCCACGAGCGAAATTCACGAGAAAACAGCGTCTCTTATTTCGAAAAGCTGACACATTGTTCGGGGCTAAAGTGAGGTAAACAATCTCTCCTCTCGGACTTTCATTCGACAGGGGATCGACAAATTTTTGTTGGTCGTGTCCGGTCCCATGTTCTGCTCTACAACTTGCGAAACGTAAGAGTACCCGAGAGCGCCGAGAGGGAACCAACCTTAGTCGCTGCTTTACACAACAAACACTCGATAATCCTCTTCGGAAAATCACGTGTGCAACTGGAAGAGAAAAAACTAACAGGCCAGAATCGGCCAAGGGGCGGGGCATCGGCGCACTGGCGCAGTGCGCGCGCATTGCGCCGCTGTTCACCGTTGAGCATCCCTAGAGTATTGCAAGAGCACCCCTTTTGCCTATACGGTAGTTTTTAGGGGGTACATTTTGGTTAGGGGAAAGGGAAGACACCTGAGACGGAAGAGAAAGAGGGGATTAGGACAAAGCCGCCGAAAATTGGTGTCGGGGAAACAAGAGACTAAAAGGGCGCGCACGAGACACGTTCTCCCAAAAAGAGAGACAGGAGGTCATTTTTGACTTATTGGGTGAGAACTTTGGCCTCAGCCCCCGGAGTTTCAAGAAAAGAGAGAAGCGATGATTGGACATGACACTAGAAAGCAGCTAGCCATGCCTAATCGGCGTTAGTGGCCGTTCACTAATTGAATTCCCTGTTTGTTCACCAATTAGGGAGAAAGAGAGCTGGAAATGAAGACGTGGCAATGAAATACTGTGATTTTGGTGACTAGGACACAAATTGGCGCTCCTTTCAAAATTTAAACTCTCCTATTCGGCCAAGGATGAGGCCCGCGCCTGCGTCAACTTCTCGTCACTTTCTTCGGGGGCAAAATTGGAAAACAACACAGGTTCCTTTTCATCAAATCAAAGTTTTTGGCGACCCCTTGATTGTTGCGCTGTCGGCTTCCGTGTTCAGAAACCAAAACTGCCTGCAAATGACTATTATTTTCCCAGAGGAAGAAATGGTAATGTTGACGCACAAAGGCAAAATGTCATTTTCACACAAATGTCGTGACGTCTTTTTCTGAATTTTCTCTGAAAGTTTTCTGCTGCTGTACACAACAGGGAAGGGAAATTGAATAATGAATGTGTGAATACACACCTCCTGACCCTAATTGTTTGTTTGGGGCACACAGTTGTGGTGTACGAGAAGAAAGAGAAATAGTTAGTGGGCAGGAGCAGAGTCAGCTGGAACTGTTTAGTGGAAGCACGCTAAAATAAAACGGAAACCAGTTACCAAAAGATCAAAATTTTGAAAAACCTTGATCATAGAACTTACGCGTCCCGAATGAGGAAGCTGTATGTGTGCACAAAAATCTGCACTAGATATGAAATGCCAGTTGATGTGGACCCGTGAGAGGGGCGGGCCAAAACATGGAATATACAAGTGCGACTCCGCCCTTTTGACTTTTGAAAAAGTAATATTCAAAATTTTGAAAATGTTGAAAAGTTAATGAAATAGAGGGGACATCACGCTGCTACCGAGTCTCGAATGTTCTTGCCCTCAGGGACAGAGCAGTTGTAACACGGATCTCTGACAAACATCCGGGTATTTCAAGCAGTCTTTAAATTTACTTTAAAAGTCAGCTTAATGTATTTTTAGTTACCTGAATCAAGGACTTGCGCTATTTTTGGTTGTTTACGCGGAAGTTTCTGCTCTCTTTCTGACAGGGGAGGCTCTCGTGATTGCTGTTTCGCAGACATGAAACAGCTCAATCTTCTTGCAATCTAGATATTGAAAAGTATGCTCAAAGAACCTTTTTTCTGCTGGAAAAGAGGGAGTTAATTTCGTAATGAAATTTCGCGCTGACTGATGACTGTCCCTCTTCTCATCCGAAAATATGAATTTCCGTCGAAATAGTCAAAGACACAAAACCCAGAACAACCGTTCATGATCTACATTTACAACGACGGACTCAGTTGAAGACATGTGTCAGCGGGAGCCGCAGATAACTCAGAGGAACGACACTTTTTCGCAGATTTAGACCCGAGACTGATCGACAAAACTAGCTCAATTCAAAAAATGAACATGAAGATGAAATGCGGTGATTGGTATAATCTTTTTCGAAGAAGCTTCCACCAGTTTTTTGACGACGATCTAATTTGGAATCTTGACCAAGAAACTTTTTAAAAAGTTCTAAAACTAACCATAAAATCTTAATGTGTTAGCACTCTTTTCCGCCTACAACCTAGACATTCATCAAAAGTTTCGACTCTTGGGACTCATAATTTCAAGCCACCGGAAGTACACTCGCGCATCCACAACTCTTTGTTTCCGAACAAAAACTTAATGTCTCATACTCATCGGCTAGGCGCACATCTGTCTGTCCATTATGAAATATATGCCTCCAGTGTGTAATGAGGACCAGTGTGCCGATCGGTTTTTGTTCCTTGGAGCCTGCGAGAGAGGAAAATGTTCCAACATTAACATTCAGGAGGACGATGATTAGCTTGAATCTTTGCGGAAAAGCGGATTTGACAAAGGGCTGCCTCAGCCTGACCTTTCCCGGAAGTTGGGGAGACAAAATGAAGTACTGGCGGACTTCACTTCAAAAATAGACTGAGATCAGTATTATCCCAAAATCTCAGGGGATGATCTTAACGAAATTTTGACAGTTTTAAGGTTCCTTGTCTGTGTCTCTCCTGCAGATGAATTCCGCGTTTTTTTCTGCCATCCATTTATGTTCCACAATCCGCTTACCACTACTGGCATTAAACCGCGCTATTACGCATGTGATGGTTTAAGTGCATTGCATTACGCAGTTCAAGCAGAGCGCCTTTTTTCGAGTACAAAGTACCAGTTAAAATTAGAATATTTTGTCAGTAGTATAGCATATTCTCTTTCGCTAGAATGATTATCTCTAGAAGTCTGCCAGGGTGTCCATGACGACCGTTCAAGGGATTTAATCTGCGCCAATAATCGGCTAGTGGCAACTTGCGTCAACAGACATCGCTCAATTATGTATGGAATCGTCCGCCGTTGAACCGATTGGAAGCTCGAGGGGGTGCAGTGTGGAAAAGAAAAGAGAGATGAGAGAGAGGGAAGTCGAGACAACATTAGCTACACAATAGGGAGCCGAGCCGAATCGCAGAGAACGCCCCGAGAGGGTTGGAACTGAAAAATCGGCATGCTTATCTCCGGAACGAGGAAATTGAGTTCCTTCTTCTTCCTGTTCAAACTTCCAAAATAGATGCGTAGCGGAAAATAAATGAAAACAAATGTTACTGTAACCGGAGTTGATGCGCAGTGGTTTGAAAAATGGCGGGAAACCATCCGAAGTTTGGTAAAATTGGATTTTCCACTTTTTTTTACGGAATTTTCAGTATATTGGATATGAAAAACTCGATAAGATTTATTGGGCTTTAAAGCACAGAAACTTTAAGTATACTTGCACTAAAGTTTATGTGAGTATCGCCATATATAACGTTATAATTGGGTTGTTACAGTAGACACACGGACAAAATTGAGCTCCTTCTTTTTCTCTCTTCTAGGATAATGTGGAAGCCGAAAACGGTCCGTTTTCCCGAGCTTCCAACCTGGCCATTTTGAGACGTGATGAATGGCCCCCGCAGCTGGTTGATGTCATTTGTCATAACGTGGAAGATGTGTTCGCTTTCCGTAGCATGAGAATTTTAGAGAGGGATGACTTTATTAAAATTTAAAATGTCTCGGTGTTTTGGGAGCCGAAACATGCCGACTTCGGGAGCATACACAAGCAATGAATGCGGCAAGAAGTGTCACCACGTTAGAGATGCAAAGGATGAATAGCCAGGGACCGCCACATTCTTCTGAAAAAGTCGGTATGGAAACATTTTGGGAAGTGGCCACCTTCTTTCAATTGTATGTCTTCAGTAGACAGAGACATGGCCTCTGTACTGTCTTCTTCCTCGATCTGAACTCTCGGCAAATCTCGTTTCTTTGGAGAACGTGAAGAGCAATGGGGCGGCTGAAAATGGTCTCTGTTTCTAAGGCCTACACCTTCCTGTTATATTATAAGTGTTCTCGCTCCCGAGAAAGAAACTACTGTGAATAATAAAAGGTGTACTTACAATATCCTTCATGCATTGCTTATCCCATCGATGACAGATTGCCACTAGGCAGTTGAAATGAATTCTGCGCGAGTTTGACAACCTGAACACGTGTTACAGTTCCTGATACATAGAGCCTTACCGGAAAGCCTTGGCCTGGACGTAGGCGATCCCCTTGTTGAGGTCGTATTCCAGCTGTGGAAGAATCTTCTCATCGAGTGAGCATCTGAAATTTCCAATCTTTTCTGATTGAATGCTTGCTTTCTCAGTTACCGTAGTCGATCGTAAAGGGAGAGCCGAGAGCCTTCTCAGCGCATTAGTCGCCGGGCTACCTAATTTTACGTCTCTCAGCCCAGACAGCCGGACAGAGTGAGATTGGAACTGAGAAACCAAAAAGGCATTGCGGGGGATTTTTCGCAGTTTTAATCAAGAGAATTAAGACCCCGGCCAAAAAAAGAAGATTAATCCTCTCACCCCTTTTCGTTCACTATCGTGTAGGCCTTATCTAAGCCGTTATGTGCGGAACAGGCGTAGACACGAAAGGCATATTCTTCCGGGGAGGCACAGCTCCATTTGTGATAAACCTAAAAAATTATTAGGATTCAGTAAAATGAGGTACGTTTGCTCCAATTCTGGCAGAGACTGCCTGTGGGCCATCTGCAGAGTCTAGATGGAGGGAGTACTTGCACTGTGGAGCAGCTACAAGGAGGCGGACTGCACCTGCTCTCAGACCTCTGAAAATGAGTTGATCGTTTGTTTCAGTAATATTCTTTAAAGATGGTATTAATTTTTAAGCTACTGAATGAAGTTCATAGTCTCAAACTGTTTGAGTACTGTCATTTTGACCCTGACTTTAATCTGATTTAGTATAATTTAGTTGCCATAACATAAATTCATTAAAAGAAGTATACAGAGATAAGCTACAACGTATCATTACGATTTGGTCTGCTTACCAGCTTAATGAACTTTTTTTCTCTTTTATCTTACTATCACGCTCATTACTGAGAAACTAATATCGTTTTATGAGCATGCGCTTTTGAAGATACAATTGAACGGCTCACAAGTTCAATATACAGTAATGGTTGGCTATTTTGCAGATTCTATGAACGACCTAAGATACTTCTTAAAAAAAGTATAGGTAATCTTGCAGCGATTATGACGACTCAGAAGATCAGTTTTTTGGAAGTTGTAGTAACGACCTAAAGCGTCTCGCAAGCCATTCATTATCGCGGAAAAGATCACCTACACTTTTCTTTTAAGTATCTTAGGTCGATACTACAACTTCCAGAATAGCCGCCCTGCACTTTACTGTAGGTTTGACATTTGACTTTTGCAGTTGTATTTCCAAAAGTACACGTCCCGAGAACGATATTAGTTTCTCAAAAAGCTACACAAGCAAGTACTAGGGATTTGTGTTTCAAATAATTTAAAAACTTACACAGTATCATGAGCTGCAGTAACTGTCGTGTTGTGACTAGCGTATTTACAAACAACATCGTAGATTTTATCATCTTCAGTAAGCTGAGTCTTGGAATGACTGACAACCACACGAAGACGATATTCAATTCCTGTGTTCTAGAAATTTTAATTAGTTAACACGTTGAAAAACTTACTCTTCGCGAAACCCTGATTCCACAATGACTGTCGATAGGGGCTAGGAAATTTAGCCAGTCTTTCTTAAATGAAAACATGAGAGGTTTTAAAAGATTTTTACCCCAGGAGAAGTATACTGAATGCAAGCTGATTCTGATTCCTTGTGACTGGCATAAACTCTTCCTTCTTTTAAATGAGACACCCTTATACCAATCTTACCATGTTCGCAAAGAGCGTGAACGCCTAAAAATTGATAAAAAGTTGAAATATGAATAAAATACCATCGGCTTGGAGTAACGGAGACGCTACTGTAGATCGAGTGGGCTGTCTTCTCGGAATATAGAATCTTGCCTCAGACAGACTGTTCAAAGTCATCGGGATGTGATCGCCGAGGCGTTCTGCCAAGTCTGCCCATGTGCAGACGACGTGGAGCAGTAAAAGTAGCCAGACGGTAGGCATCACAACCGCATCGCCTAGAACTCTTTTCCGTGAAGCGGGCAAGCAAAGGTCATTTCGTTTTGCATAGGAGGGCGGCAGTGGCAGAAAAAGAGGAAAATGCTTTAGCGGTCAGTCTAATTGCTACTGCGTTCTCTCAAACTCTCGACCGCTTCAATTTCCAAGGTCTCAAAATTATTAGCATTTTCCGCGAGAGACGGACAAAAAATCTTTGCGGCTAAAATTGAAATGGAGATGGAATACGGGGATTGCCACCGACCGAATGCGTGTTACATTTTTACGAGAGAATGTTGGTCAAGAAGTGCGCAAACAGTTCAACACACGAACGCTTGCATATTTGGGCGCGATCAAAATTTTGAGACAAAAAGAGAGAACGAACCAAATTGCATGTTGACACCACAAGTTCCAGATTGAATGAATTGCAACTGCGCCTCCTAGTCTGTATATTCCAAGGCCACATCAATCGGAGACCTTTAAGCAAAAAAGGCCTACGAGGTCTAGACAAACGGTCGCCCTACTGCCTTATTTGAATACTCTAATCGCGCATGAAATCGAGACCTCTATATTTATAGAGTTTTTATTCAGTGGGAAAACACATTTACAATCAGGTTACAGTATAAAACACAGTACAGCTGAGTGGTCTTGACGGCGATATGCGATTTTGACTGTTTCTCTTCCTCTTCACCAGATCATCGGTCCGAAGCCCGAACCGTAGTATCCTCTGCCTCCCCAGCCTCCAAAAGAGTGATACTTGTTCGGTCCGACAAAAGTACGGTGATAGCTTCCGGGGAAGGGGAAGGGATTGGCCAGGAATCTGAATTTCATTGTTTTTTGAAAACAGTTTATTTGAACCTCATGAGCATGCCATTGTATGGAGGCATTCCGTAGGCAAGAGTGTTCTGAGAGTAGGCGGCATGACCGTACTTGTAGTAGTCAACTGGTGGGATGGGCTTAAAATATTTTTCATTTGGATGGTTTTTATAAGTTACGGGATATGCATAGCTTCCAGCGACACTAGCCGGCTTCGGAGGAGGAGCGGGAGGTGGAGAGATGGCTCGGTTTCGGAAAGTTGCAGGAGCACTGTCCATAGATGACGGGGAGCGGGAGTTGGCTCCAGTGGGGTAAGTGTGATAACCACGCTCCTAAACCCCGTTATTTTTAAAGCCATTCATTCTTCTTACAGGCGGTACAGACTGTGAACGAGTCGGACGACCAGCCAGATCGGCAGCAGAAATGACAGCCCCGTCCGGAATGTGGGTATGAATTTTAAGTTTGTTCTTCATCTGATTGAGGGCGTCGCGAAGGTCCTTGTCGTTGGCGATGATTACCTAAAAATATACACTTAATGGACATCAAAAATAGCCAAGGGGTGGATTTTGTCCCGGCTGTAATAGTCTGGACTATGATCAGCAATTCCGATGTTAGAGGTTGAAGTGTACTTGTAAAGTTTGAACCCTGATTTTTGCTTTAAAGATATAAGATGACGTCTGATCGTCTAGTGCCTCTTGAAATAGCACGAGAATCTTGTTACCTCTCCGCTTAAAAAGCCCAACACATTCAAAATATTTCACGGGAGGCTCTTCTTCTATTCTTAGAGGGCAATAATCCCACGGTGATATATGAGGTGTCCGTAAAGAACATAAGTCTGCGTGACCTCCAAAAATGTTGATCAGATCTCTTTCCCTAAGAAACACGAGTGCTTTCTAAAGGACAACACTTGAAAAATAATTACTCTACGGAGCCTATGATAACCATATTTCTTAAGAGTGGGCTGTAGCCAGACATTGAAAACATATGGAGGGGCAACACTTTCCACGCAAACAGCCTGGGAACCAGGAAACTGACCTGTCTGCCGTATTGGTCAATGTAGGCGAGGGCTCCCTCAAAATCGGGGCGAATTACGTAAATTTTCTTCATCAGAGCCTGAGTTTTTTATATTTTCGGTAAAATTTTAGCTTACATCGTAAAGATCGGCATATTCCATTTCGTAGTCGCTGATGCGGAGTTGATACTTTTTACCAAAGTGCTCCCATTTGACCTTTTTGCCAGAAAACATGGTGCCGGAACTGAAAGAGAGAGAATGAGATCTAGAAAAAAAGAAAACGGTAGAGGGGAGAGGTATCGGTTGCAGAGCTAAACTCTCTTATCTGGCAGAGCAGCCTCTTTCTCTCTTGACGCCTAGTGTGCAAATATAACTTTGCGACACTTATTCTCTCGGCAGAAAACAAACTACTTGAACGCCGAGAGAGCGGCTCAACTTCTTGTTCGTGGGAGGATTGGAATCTGTGTTCGACTTAGTGCAATGACTACTGGAACTTTCAACTAATTGGGAACCAAACACTAAGCCGACACCGAAATACGATACCGAGAGAAAACACGAGGGTCTTGAAGGCAACAGGAGCGCTGTGAGGGTGGACGGAATCAGCTGTGATGGGAACGCCTCTTCGCCCGAGGGTCACCTGGGCCGAGAGAGCAACTAAGAGACATGATTCTTTGCTCCAGGAAAGCCGGGCCATAACACGCTCTCCCTGGAAATGTAGCACTCTTGGAAGAATTTTTGGCCGCTTCCACGTAAGTGTAAGGGGAAATGCAAATTACGAGAGGGTGCCGCATCCGCAAACACACGTCGAATTTGAATGTGGGCCCCGGATCGAAATCAGGTGAAAGGACCAGACGGGTCCAGGACCAAAAAAGATCAAGTTTTTCCACTCGAGCTGCTACAAGCTTTCAGGATCAAAAGTTGCATGGGTTAAAGACTAGCTTCTATAATGAAAGACCTCAGTGCTTCTTGATATTTCAACGGAGCGTGGGAATAGCTCTTATCTCAGTAATTGCAGAAGTCATTCGCTCAAGATCTAAATATACTGAGATTCTGAGGAATGATAAGAAATTTTTCTGAAAAATACGAGACTAAGCGAAAACGGTCCCTTTTGTAGCTGAACAATTGTGTCAAAACAGGAATACGGTAGTTGGTCAGGTGTTACTCTCTAAGGGAGGGTACAGCTAGAGAACTGAGGCTTCACCGAGGATGTTACGGCGCCGCCCCTTCTGCAAAGGACGCACCGTGGAACTGAACTCGGGAATAGTGTCTCGACACGCTTCTATCAAAAGATCATGGAAACATTTCTCAGGATGTCATGTAGTCAGCGCAAAAGAAGATGTCATGAAGCTTACGTGAGAGAGGCAAAAAGGTAATTTCCGACACGGGAAAAGTAATGCATGGGTAGGGATATTCATGCCTAAAAAGGGCATGATACATGTGTTTCTTATAAAGACAACGGAAATGTTTTGCAGGCTTCATTTCACAAGCTCAATTGACGTAAAAATTTGGAAAGCAAGTGCCTTAATTTAGGCCACTTCTCTCACAGCTGCGTCATTTCGTCTCCGTATCCTTGTATGCTATTGTTTCAACACCACGAGGGCCAAAGATCCGTGTCCCGTTTAAAGAGGGCTCTACTAGTAAGAATTGAATTACATCCAGCTGGTAGCCTACTTTTAATGACTGTCACAAAGTTTTTAAAGTGGCCTCAGACTACGTCAGAGAGAAAGCGGTCCGGATAAAAGAAGGTGTGTTTTCCGCCGACTCTTCAAGGGATTCTCTCTATTGTACCTCTGACAAAAGGTAGCCGCTCATTTTGTGGTAAACAAACTGAGGGGAGGAGGTAACAAGTATTTACCGAAAGAGTGAGGAAGTGAATATAAGTGCCGGGTTCAAGAGCAACCAACAGCAAAACACTGATGGTCAAAATGGGTTCCAAGTGTTTGGCTCTCAAAGCCGATCGGCTACCGTAGCGTGAGATTCAACCTTTTCGGATGCTCTTTTTGGAACTGGATGGCTATTTCTATAGACCATGGGAAAACCACCGTTCTATGATTGTCGAGGATTCTCAAGCTTAGCTTCAAAATTTGCAGATATTTAGATTACGGTAATGGCAATTTCGGGCCTAGTATAAAGCTTGGAGGTGAGCCAAGTAGGAGTGTGTACAAATAATTAGTTTACAGGTGGAAAAATCTATTTTTCCTTGTTGGATACGTGAAATTACCATTTAGGCATGGCAAACAAATAAATCATAACTAAGCAAATACTGACTAACCATTTCAGAAGTTGTGAAAAAATTATTTAAACACGCAGGATCTGGTCAGGGTTATCTAGACCATTAAAAAAACTTCCTAAAAGGCGTCCTCTTTGGTGTAAAAGTATACTTAACGAGTACAAAAAGCTCGGGCTGAACCAGGACACGATGCTAATCTTAGCCCATCTTCTAGCTCAGACTGATATGAGATTTCCTTATTTGCAGCTGCTCCAACGTAATATCCTGTCCTTTTACACTCTCAAACTTACTCGTCAGTGGCGCGCGAAAATGGACGTGACAGTGTGTCAAAGACTTTCTCGTGCAGCACCTTCTCCCTCGTCATCCAGGTGGAGGACATTTCCTGAAAAATGGAAAAATGTGACCCCTATATGGTTGAGGCAGAAGAGAAGATTCAGGAACCTATATTTGCCGATCTTGGAGCCAAACAGAGGATCGGTTCGTGACGCGGCAGAGTTTTAGGCAGAAAAATAAGCAACACGGTCAATGGCAAATGGGGTATTCTTAGAGTCTCAAATTAAGTGATGCAGATATGGCGGAATGCGTAGCTTCCATTTTTTATAGGGTTCCCAGATTAATTGAAAAGAGGAACACTTGGTTGTAGGTGTTAGATCATTAAAAATTAAGTCATTTTTTCTGGTAGACATCGACAACAGGAAATCTCGTTCTCTGGATCATCAAAGTAATTATGAAATCTGTGCTCATCCAGTTGAATGCCTGTTTTTCATCCTTAGTAATTTGTTTCGGACGGATCCGTCTAACCAAATTTCGAGATGGGCCACGTGGTTGTAGTTGAGTGACAGGCGGCAAGTAAATGAACTCTGACAAATTGTTAAGAGTGGGAGGTAAAATGACTTTTTTTCACGCAACGAGGATGAGAGGGGTCGTCCCATTCATCGTGCTCGACGCGGAAAAGCGGCAGTGCAATAGGCGGCACCGGAAGGACCTGTCACCTATTTGCACTGCTCAGCCACTACAGGCGGAATACAGCTGCTAGAGCCGTACTTATGCGCAAATTCCGGATGGATCCCTCTTGTACACAACAAGACGTTATACAATTATGCAATGCAGAAATTTGTTGTGGCATGAGAATAAGAATGAGTCGCCTTTTCTCGCGATAATTCTAGTTTAATATTTGCGCACTGGGAGCAAAAAGTCAAGGACAAACATAACCCCCAATTCATAATGGAATTAGGCACGGACCATAAGTTTAAATTAGCTTGCAGAGATCGCCCCGTTCCCAAAGGTGTCAAGATTTATAATCGGAAGAAGATTCCCTCGAGAGGGGCGAAGACAAGTCTGAATAATGTGATCTTCCAAAAAGAGCAGATCTTAAAAAAAGGGAAATCCGGGGCTGGTTCTACTTTGCGATGCCTCCCTCCAAACCCACGCATAGCATTTTGGTCAGGTCTGACTCTAAACAATAGAGTTGCTGACCCGAGGGGAAATTACCCCCGAACTATGGAAGGGTAGCTCATACAGCAAAAGTCAAAATCTGCGGGTTTTATGAGATGAGCTGGATAGCTGGAGTCGAGTGGGTGTCGCACTTAAACACAACAACGGTTCTGGACCCGCTTACTGTTCTCTCCTGTTTACTGTAGGTACTCAATGGCAAGCTGGTATTTGTTCGTGATATTTTTCCAGAGAGAAGATCAAGGGTTTTGATGGCTTGTATTGGGGCACGATACATTTATTCAGAGCGGAGCCTAACTAAAAAGTCAAAAGGGTCACAAAAGTTTTTAGCCAAAAATTCTTAGTGAACGACTGATCAAACGTCTCTTTTATCTTCTCCAGATCAGTCGTCCTGTACTAATTGTGATGAAACGAGTCTAGGATCCAGAAGTTGGACCAATACGCGCAAGAACAGTTTATCTAAACAACCCTTCTATCTCGTACAAAAGACAAAAGTTCCAAGTTCTCAACCAAAAACATGGTTCCCTTATCATTAAATTCAACAACCATCTACATACAAACCAGCTGAGCTACTCTTTCGGAGGCGTCGACAATTATTTACCCATTCCCCCTCTGTACAATAGAGTCACAAAACTAACAATCTGACACAACTGTTTGACAAGTTCGTCAAGGGTGTGGTCGAGTCGAAAACTTTATTTTACCCGGGAACCTTGTTTAATTGCTTTTCGTTTATGCTCAAAGAAACAGAAGCCAGCAGTTCCTCCGGCACAGAGAGCAAATGCCAGCCAGACGGAATAGGTCATGAAGACTAACATTGTCAGATAACCCAGGGTCAATTGTAGTGCGTACATCAGACCAAACGTCCACGTTGGTTTAGGGGGATAACTAAAAATTGGGTTTAAATAAATTAACGAATTACCTGGCAACAATGCCAAAAGTTGAATAGCTTTTAACACTCCGTTGCAAGTTTCTTCTTTCCATTAACCACAACTGGAATCTAGTGAGTTCTGCTACAAACGCCAGCGCGGCTACCAAAATCATTGAGATCAAAAGTTCTGGAAAGAAATATCTGAAATCAAAAAAGGACAGCCTACCCACGTACAATTCCGTCAACACGCCAAAAACTGAATAACACATTGTCTCCTAAGGAACTATGAAACCATGATCGCATGTTGTGGTCCATTTTAGAGTGATCCATGAGCATCTGATGGTCCATCATGAAAATTAAAAGAAAATAGCTAAATGTAGGTGAAGAGTGGACAGTCTTTCACTGATAAGATAACGGAAACAACCACTATTACGTGACTTGTTGGTATTTGTTTGAACTGTATTTTCAAGCAACAAAGAGACTAAAGTAATTAACGAAGTAGTACAAAAAATGAATCACTAATACTGACACAAAACTTCAGCATTACAGAGTACTTTTTACAGCGTTTTTGTTCAGTTGTTAAAGTCTGGACAGACAATCACAATGTTCCCTGAGATGCTCCTCTCAACCGGAAATCATTGATATGTAAACGTTATGGAATTCTGATTATTAGTATACAGTCATTTTTAATTTGCGCCGGACGCCGTTGGCGGCCTCCCTTCTCCACGAGATGATATATATAAAAGGTAAGATTTTTTCTTTTCTTGTTCATATTCTGAAAAAATCACTTTCGATTTCCGGTAACTGAAAACGATCATTTCATTTCAAGCATTTCAATGGAAAAAGTCTATATTCTGCCCAAAACAGGAGAGTTTGTAGTTAAAAAGGTAAGTTTAAATAATGTCTCGGCATGCACAATTCAGTACTGTCCGGATGTCAACACCTCTTTTAATAATATCACTGGCATCCTGGTTACGGTAAATCTGCAATTGTTTCTTGAAAAAACATTTAAGTCATCCTTAAACAACAATCCAAGCTTGTTGTTTCCTATCGCCCTCGGAATTGTCGCTGTACTTCTACTAACAATATTTCTTTACCAACTTTGCAACTGTTTTTCTTGCAAAAAGCCGACAACGAGAAGTATACAGATTTTAGTCAGACATATCCAATTTTCAGAAAACATGCCAGCTATTGATGTTCTTTGTCTAGAAACTTGGCGTAATTGCACATACTTGTCGATTGAAGATCCAGAACCTCCCTCAGTAGGAGAAGTTCCAATTTTAACAAAAAGACTGATTACAATGATCAACGAGGAAGGACCGTTGGCTAGAGGAGTCCTGGAAATTGAAGCGGAGCCAATACCTTTGCTGGATTCAACTGGAGTGGACAATGTTTTTGACTATTCTGGCCTAGATGGTTGTAATGCTCTCCTTTTCAGGCATGCTGATTCAGATCTGACCGAATCTGACTGTATGTTATAAGTTCTCCTACGCTTCTATGAGATTTTAGGAGATTCGATTGAAAAAAGCATTATTGTACATATATTTGGTAAAACTGAGAACACTGGGATTGTTCAGTAGATGTAGTTGTTAATTCTTCATTCGGGATCCAAAAACACCTTTCCCGTATCTTCTTCATCTTCCAGTTAGTAACTGTCTCGGTGGATCGGGGCGGTATTGTCCTCCCCTTAAACTTGGGGTTTTCGGGGTCGGCGCGGGGAAATCGAAATTTTCCAGCTCTCGTTTGCATTTTCCAGTTTTGTTCCAGTGAGCAAAGTTGTAGCCCTGATCAAGCTCTACAACTTTGCAGAACATTGTGAAGCGTAAAATGCTGTTATCACTATGAAAAATGACTTTTGCCTTGGTTGACAAGTTTTGGTTTAGAATCATTTTTCACAGTGATAACAGTCTTTTCACGCTTCACGTTCTGCAAAGTTGTAGAACTTGATCAGGGCTACAACTTTGCTCACTGGGACAAAACTGGAAAATGCAACGAGAGCCAAAAAATTTAGATTTCCCCCACCGATCCCAAAACTCCACGTTTAAGGGGAAGGGCGTAAAGAAACCTGCCCGGTAGATCTACCACTGCCCCTCTCTCTGCTGTTCGAAAGTTGCAAGAGTACTTTTCACATTTTTCGAACTAATCAAAGATTTGGAATCAAAGTGAAGCCTACTCCTACCAAAGACTCCCTCTTCTTTCTAACTTTAAAGATTGTTCAACTCTTCAAATCAAGAGAATGCAAGAACACTTTTCCATCTACCAAACTGATCAGCCCGTTCGAATGTTTATTCATTTCATTCAAAATAAGTTTGTTTCGATAAGTTTGAGCTTCTAGATGGGTATACAATTTGGTTTATGAAGTTTGTTTGCAGGGGTAAACAACTAAAAAGAAGCTCAAACTTATCGAATTTGTCTCTCTCACTTCATCATGAGTGATTCAGAAGATACCTAAATCAATTGAACATCGCTTTCTGATTTTGAAAATTTTTGATGATCAAGTGGTCACCGAGTCGGAATTAGGGTCAAAAAACTTTTTTTCTCCAAAAGTCACCTAGAAGCAGGAAAGTACCTTCGATATGGTTTACATCCAAAAAGTGAAGAAAAACACAAGAAGAATCATAAGATGAAAAACAAAAACGAAAAAAAAGAAAATGGAATCGAACCCATGACCAAATGCTCGAGTCCGGACCACACACCACTGAACCACGCTACCATGTTTTCGGATTCGGATCCCGCGCGATATGTTTCACGGCACTGGTGCGACCGTTTTTAAATCGTCCATAACTCGGTCTAGGAGGGTATTCCGCATATTTGGATATATACCCCGGAATCTACTTGCCATGGGCTATCGAATGACACTTGACTCGACCTCAAACTCCGAGTTGACCTGACAAGCTTCCCTTGTGAGACAAAGCTGAGAAATGGAAACAAAAGCCGGAAAATTTGATTTCCTCGCCGACCCCACAAACCCAAGTACAGGGAAGGGGTAAAGATAAGGCCAGGTTTCTTGAATTCAAAAAAAGACGGCAATTGCAACCAGTTGCCAAGTAGTAATTTGGGGAGAGGGACAGGGAGAAGATCTGTAGGTCCGTTCATGTCCGCCTCCCGTGCATTTCAAAGCAGAGCATCGTGCAAGGCAGAAATGAAGCTCTGACAGCTGTATTCAAGGGTCTACGTTCTCAAATCACTGATGCTCTCCTTTTTACCAGCGGCTAGCACGGCATGGTCCGAGAGTAGATAGCCCTGAAAGAGCACAAAAAGAGCGTTCTTCAACCTTCTTTTGACGCTATAACGAGGCGAAAAAGGTTCAAAATGAAGCTTTGAGGTTGATTTTAGAAGTTTAGTTGATAGCCCTTGTACCTCTTTCCTCATCAGATCGAAGCGAAAATCTATTAACGGCTTACAAATCTACCTGTTTTTATGATTTTAATGGCGGGGCAGGCTCTGTATTTTCAAAAATGTGTTACTGCAGAACGGCTGCGGCTTTTCTGTGTTGTTCGAATTGTTCCAGCTGTTTTTCTTCTTTGATGCAAATATCCTTTCATTTGGAAAAGGCATACAACCAAACTGAAAAAGTTTTTCTTTTTGAAAACTTTTAAACCAACCCGTCAACAACATGTTCTGTGATCATTGTAAAGGTCACACAGACAAATGAAAAAGCTTTGGTGTCGCTTGCACGGCTCAAAATATGAAAGCTTATGTGGTCCCAGAGCAGAATTACGCCTTGAATCAAAATCTGGTATAGGGATAGTGTAACACTGAAAATATCACATACCTGTACAAAAAAGTGGACTTCGATCTTTGTGCAACGTTTGTCAATTTTTGCACTACCGGCACTGGAAACAGTCAGTCTACGAGTGTCCTGCAAGAAGAAAATATCGGCACATTTTTTACCGCCTCCTCGTAAACTTTGGGACTTTGTAAAGCAACTGTAATTTATTTGTTCAGGCTTTAATTTTAATTTGCGAGTTTTGTGATGTTGTGTTCCAAAACAGAAAACTGATCATTTTATAGTTAAATTACCAGCTAGCTGAAAATCGAGAGTTTTTTTTCGCAATCTCCAAGTTTAGGCAAGAAAGTATATCAATCGTTTTCAAAGCTTTCTAACAGATTCTTTAAACTGACCACATGTTTTCGTTTTATATGAAAAAGTGTTCCAATATCAAGAGCTGCCATCATCAACGTCACAACAATATCCTGTCCCATATCGAAGAAATTTAGGACTTTGCCGCACTGCTTCTCTTCATTATATCCCCATTTCCACAAGCTTGGATAGAAGACGAAATAACAGCTGTCGTCTAAACTGTTTACACTATTAAATGTTTGCTGCTTACACCAAAAGTATGGAATCACATTGAGAAAGCCCAGAATACACGGAGACAGACGGAGCAAGCGAACTTTTCCAGAGCTGTGAAGTTGGGTGGACTGAGAAATAGTAAAATAGCTGGAATACGAACCTGAAACGAAGTGCTAAATGTAAGATAACGGTCAAGAGAAGCAGCCAAATGCGAAAAGATGTAAATACTCCAAATTAGTGAAGAAAAATGGCCGGCCAGTTTACCAAAGATGCCGATTGAGAGAGTTTGATTTTGCCTGAAACGGTCTTGGAAATTGTTAAACAAAACTACGTCAGAGTCATCGGAACGACCCAGAGAACGAAAAGAGAGCAAACGAGAAAGTTGGCAACACATTGAGTTAGACAAAGTTGACCGAAACTTGTAGCAATAACTGGATTCCAGCCTACAATAATAATCGCAAAACCGTTGATAGCCAATCCAAGAGACGCGACCTAAAAATAATTCCCTGAAATTTTAATGCTCACAATGGTTAAGATCACGCCAATGCAGATGTCACTAAGATTTACTGAAGTGTTGTCCATAGCTGTGCTGATAAAAAGCAGAGGGAATTGCGATGTTAAAGACATTGTAAGCGTCAAAACAGGACGCTGCCTTGGTCAATAAGCAAATGTTTGACAAGGGGGCAAAAACAACGACGAAATTGAGAATAGCACATTCTCGGAAAATTGCCTGGGCTTAAAAGATTGCCAAAATGCAGACTGGAAGATAGCCGAAGAGGATCTAAGACGTGCGAACATAGAAGGAACTCGAGCCCGTTGGAAAGTGAGCATGTTCGCAGAATTCGGAATTCAGTGGATGAGAAGACTTCGCGGCGATTAATAAGGAATTTCGCTACATGCGAATTCGGAAATCAATGCGAATAAATAGTAGAAGAGAAATAGAAAAAAAAGCTATCCGTAAGTGTTAACTTGGTTCCTTGACAAACTTTTCAATACGAATTTAATGCCGTCGAACAGAGTCATCATAGTGTTTGATACTTAGGCGTATTGACCGTTAATTTCAACCCAGAAATAATCTATTCACAATAGTAATAGCCTTCAGACTTATCAGTTGGTATGTACTTCCTCCTAGTGGTTGAACTTTCTAATAGTAAACAACAATGAATCTGACAGACATCTATTTTGCTATAAATTGAACCAGACTAGACAATACTACTCAACTCATTTTCAAAGTTATCGAAGGAACAGTTCCCGTTGCCCGTCTGGTAGACAGTGTGATCGATTTCCATAAGGTAGTCTGTTGTAGGCGGTCCAAGTTACTGTTTTAAGGAATTTAAAAGAAAACCCTTCAACTCTTTACTGATTCGAAGTTATGAATCATCTTTCCTGCTCCTCCATCATTGGGTCAGCTGCGGCTGGACTAATTGTTACACCGCCATGCTGTCCTCCACGTTGACCCTGCTTATCATTATCCTCAAAGTAATTTCGGCCTGTGAAGACAAGGACACCTTGACAAAGTACTCTGAAGGAGATCGCTGGCTCCGGAATGGAAACTTCCTTGTAGAATGCGTTAATGGCGAAGCTAAGGTGAGTTGATCCCCTCTTTTTTGTTAGTTCTTTTAGGTGGTTAAATGCATAACAGATCATGGCTCTCAAATAGACGTAGGTACCGAACGATATTATGAAAATGGAGTAGAATTTTCTTGTGTCGTTAACCAGGAAGAAGTTGAAGGTTTGTCCCCAAATCCCTCTAACATGTAAATTTTGGGCTCGGGCGAGGAGCCAGAACCGCCACAATTGAATACAGCCAAGTGTGAGGAGCTGCAAGACGGTGAAGATTTGATTGTTGGAAACCTGGTAATTTGCTGCATTTCTAGAAAGTTTAAAGGTTCGTATACTGGGTTCAAAACACGGTGTTTTTAGGTTGTCTGGATAACCTTGACCGTCAAGTTCCTACCGGACACTTTGTTTTTGGTAAAGGGCTCTTGAAGTTTTGCAACATCCAACAAAATGGGCTTAAAGCTCGAGCAGAACCCAAAGGTAGAGTCTCTCTCCTCCATCCCTTTAAAATTCCAGGCTGCTTCACCGGAACCCTCTACGACAATCCCAATGATCCCCAATTCCACGTGAAAAAGTATGCAGTCTGGAGAAATGGTAGTTTTTAATCTCATCCCCACTTTATTTGATCATGTTCAGGAGATAAGGAGCTGCGCTGCGGAGACAATGGCATCCATCTTCACAGATGTTTTCACGAGGAAAAAGCTATCTATACGGGAACGGCTTCCATTCTCCCAAATGGCTCTGTTTTCAGCTGTGAATAAAGTTGACTGGGAATGTTGCGATGAGCCTAAGTGGATTGTGTCTATTTCTCGAGACAGATGGCCGTGTTCCTCCTTGCCGCGCCCACCTTCAAGAGCCCTCCGAATTGTCTTCTCCTTCATGCAAATCCCACTGGGAACCGGGGGCGATCGATTCACGTTTCGGCACGGCTTCCTGTTATTGTTACAAATCTTGGTACTTTTCTCAATCGCAAGCCGAAAGCTGCCGTAGTTGTAATGATAACACGTCCAGCTCATGTTACAGCCGAATTACCCCCGTCGGGCACGTGCGGCAGCCGCCTATTCCCGGTTCGCGCTAATTTGTCTCGTCTGTAGACCATCATTTTACGTGTCAGCTAAATAAATAAAGCCATTTTCATAGTCGTGCCACTGTTTTGGATGATGAGTTAACACCATGTTCTTCTTGGCTTTTCTGGGATTCGTGGCCGCCTCGCCGGCAGAAGTACGCCTTATGAATGATCTCATCACGGGTTATATTAAAGAAGAAAGGCCTGTCTTGGATTCTTCTAAGCCTGTTGTGGTCACTCTCGGCATAGCCCTTCAGCAAATCATCAACCTGGTGAGTACAGCTGTCAGTCTTGACGCCAGATGATTGTCAGCTAACAAGACTTTTCAGAATGAAAAGGAGGAACAGCTTGAAGTCTCAGCTTGGCTGAAATTTGCTTGGAGAGACGAAAATCTCAGGTGGGAACCGCTACAGTATGAAGATGTTGGAGACCTCCGCCATCCAGCCGGTGCAATCTGGCAGGTATGAAATTTTTATATTTTTACTTACGTAAATGTGCAGCCAGACATATTGCTATACAACAGCGTCGATCCGGCTTTCGACTCGACTTTCAAGGTGAATCTAATCAACTATGCAGATGGGACCATCAATTGGGTCCCTCCGGGCATTTTCAAGGTGAGGGTGGTCCTTTTCTCCTTTTTTATACCCGGGAAGTAATTCAGATCTCGTGCAAATTGGACATCTACTGGTTCCCATTTGATGAACAAATTTGCTCGTTTAAATTCGGTTCATGGTCGTTCAGCAGGGACAAAATTGAGCTCAAGGTCGGGGAATTCGACTTTTCAGAGTTTCTACCAAATGGAGAGTGGCTAATTTTAAGTAAGTATCTTTTAGTTTCCCTAGAAAGGTTAATTGTAGGCTCAACCGCTAACGTGTCAGAAAAACGATACGAATGCTGTCCTGAGGTTTACGAAGATATCAAGTTCACTTTGCACTTGAGACGGAGGACACTGTAAGTTTTTAACACCTTAATTTTGTAGGCTTAAATGTAGGCTTAAAGTGTATGGAAATTTTCTTTATACGTACGTTAAGTTAGGTTAAAATTTCACGGGAATTCGAATACTGATTTTAATTCTGTACGAAATTTAGTGTAACAGAGCCTAAAGTGAAACTTTTATACCGAAAACAGTATACTTAACAAATTTCCAGTTACTACGCCTTCAACCTAATCATGCCATGTTTTCTTGTGATGATCCTGGTAATTCTCGGCTTTACTCTGTCTCCTCAAGCTGGTGAAAAGATCGGACTACAGATTTCCGTCTCTCTAGCAATTTGTATTTTCTTAACATTCATGAACGAGATGACACCTCCGACTTCTGAAGCTGTACCTTTATTAGGTAACCATTTTTAAAGCAAAAAAGCCTGAAGTTTAGGCGTTTTCTTTGAATCTTGCATGGTTATATCAGTTCTAGCTACGGCTTTTACCGTCTACGTTCAAAGTTACCATTTTCGGAGTGATCAATCGACGAGGAGAATGGGGTTCTGGGTAACGGAACTTAAATTAAAGTAACTTGACAACTTCCAGCTACGGTATCTTCTCCTGGAATGGGGATCTTGGATCCTGCGAATGAAACTACCACGTCGTGAAAACACTCTCAAGACCCTCTCTCACAAATGGACTCATAGACATGACGATGATGAGAGGGCTGCTTTCAGCTTTGATGTTAGTTGTACTGAACCCCCAAAAATTTCTTTTTTAGACCGGTGGTGGGGACAGCACACTGTTCAAATCAGTTGAAGTAGCCCTTCAGGACGGATTTGAACGCTCAATGGCTCAGATCAAAATGTCCAAGGAGAAGGACAAGAAATCTGTTGAAAGATTAAGAGTTTTGCAGAAAATCTTTGACCATGTTAAGGTGAACATATTTTTCTCTCAAAAATCTTAAACTTAAGATGATTCGAGACCACGACGACGACGGTCAAGAAGAGCGAAAAGTTGCTTTCGAATGGAGATTTGCGGCCATGGTTGTGGATCGCATCGGTCTGATCTCGTTCACTACTTTACTTGGTGCTACCTCTTGTATCATTGCAGCACGTGCACCTTATTTGGTCGCTTAAACCACGGGCAGAAATAAATATTCGAATAGATCAGGTCTTTACACAAAGACGGACCCAATTTCCAGATCAGGTGTTGTTGCATCAGGATCAGCTGTCTATAAGGAACTGGCATGTATTCTTTGTTTCCAAAAAATTAGCTCCAAGGTTAAATCAAATCACGGTGTTCCTTCCCAGTAACAGCTGTTTGCGGTCTTTGGGATGGGCCACATAATACCCGTCAATGAGCGCCATTACATGGCTCTGTGTTATCGTCTCTCTGTCTCTCAGCGTTTGCGTCTTTCTGTCACTCTGGCTCTTAGATACTCGTCTTTCTGTCTCTTCTTCTCATACCCGCACCTTAAGGACACCCAGTTGAATTGCGAGAGTAGATTGAGAAGACACGTGTGTGTGGAGCCCCCAAAATTGGCTTCCTACCTTCTTCTGCCGTTCCATCCTGTCCCGGAGCGGCGCTGGTGATTGTCTTCTCTATTTGTCTGCGCAGATTGGATTAGAAGCATTGCCTTGAGATATTCGGAAACTCGATACACCACCGTCTGTGCTTCATATTTTCGCCGCTCCTTGGCAAAACTTCTGTTTGTCCAGAAGATGTGTATTCTCGATGGAAAAACAGTGTCTGTCTGTTGGTTCAGCTGATCCATGTCGGTTCTGATGAAACACTCACGCAAAGAGACAATTTCGTCTCCAAATTGGTCGTCATATTTTCGGCATCTTCCCGGACCAATCGTTCGTCTGTTTAACACTAAGTTCAAAAAGATGCAGAGCTTTTTAGGCATGTCAAGATGTGAGTTATGATGTCTCCCCCACTTTAACCTGCCCAAGCTTGATATTCTTTCCTCTCGAGTCATAAAGTATCCTGCTGGCCACAAAAAGCCCACAGAGCTACCGACCATCCATCATGCCACCTCAGGTGCCTGGAGTTGCCAACCAGAGGGGGTGGATTTGTTGTCTCTCTCTTGGTACACCATAGGTGTATGGGTCCTTTAGCCAAAACTCATTCAGCCTTCTCTGTTCTTTTTCAGTCAGTTTCTCACTATAACTCTTGTCTTGAAAGTTGTTTCCTGCTGTACTACACCGTCACCTGACCAGCAGTCGGGCCTGAGACGCTCATGCGCTGCAGACATGTCCAGTGTTCTTTGCACTAAAAGTTTCGTTATTTCGTATTTTTAAAACGTATGGCTATAAAATCGTAGATGTCTAACTGTCTTGTGTCTAGGTCACAATAGCTCGGTTGTTTAACTGTTTTGTGTGTTAAGAACCCGAGGACGCGGCTGGCTAACTATCTGTAGCCTACTTTCTTGAAGCCATGCTGTCTAACTGTCTTGTTTGTGACTTTCTTTTCTGTAGCCACAACGACGGCGCTGTCTAACTGTCGTTCGTATAAACACACAAGTCCGATCTGTTCTTTGCGCTGAAAGTTTCATTTTTCCGACTCTCTTCCAGTCATTCTCTCGTTCAATGCAATTAATTCTCAATTAGTCTGTGTTTTAAGTCTGAAGGAAGTTCTGCCACAGGACTACCCACCCACTCCAAAACTCACGTTTCCTCACTTCAGCACAATTCTCACAGGGATCAGTCCAGTTGACGTTAGTATGCAACGGCGTCCACATCCGCGACTAGGCCATTTTTTGCTTTGCAAATCTCGTTGTCATCATAGGTGTCAGTGGAAAGAATTAGAGACACCTGCACGAGGAGGGCGAAGTGCTCGTCGCCAATCCCTGGGGGAACATCAATTGTTTGGCGACGGGCTGCCGTTCATCCCTACTTTTCTTTTATTGTGCGAAACCTCTTGAATCACTTGCCCGCTACTTTTCATAATGATGCATGCGGGAGCATCGTCTTTTCAATCTTTGTCTTCTCTACTAAATATATATCATAGAATCTCTCACGACCGTTTTTGCTCCTCGGGGAGGACGGAAGAAGAGAAAACTACGAATGGTCTGTGATGTGGGATGATCGGTCATCTTGTCTTCACAGCGCTGTCATGTCTCGCGCTGCACGGCGCGCTAGCCTCCTATCACGAGAGGAGACTCTACGAAGATCTTATGCGCGAGTACAACAATCTGGAACGTCCGGTTGCAAATCATTCAAGTCCTGTTACCGTTTACCTCAAGGTAACTTTCGCTTTTTTATATTTATGGTCACTGACACGACAGTTAGACAGCCGCGTCGTTGTGGTCACATTCTCGACAGTTACGACAAGACAGACAAAACAGCGTCGTCGTCATGATCACACATCAGATAGCTACAGACAAGACAGCATTGTGGCCTCCGCAGCAAAGACAGCTAGACAGCCGTGTTGTTACTGTTCCGTGCACTTTTGCTAAACTTAGCTTTCAGGTATCCCTCCAGCAGATAATCGACGTCGACGAGAAAAATCAGATTGTCTACGTAAATGCTTGGCTAGATTACGTGAGTTTTTCGATTAATCTCAATTTTGGCTCTTTTTCTTCAGACTTGGAACGATTATAAACTAGCCTGGGACATTTCCGAATACGGCAATATCACGGATGTCCGCTTTCCCGCCGGTAAAATATGGAAACCCGACGTTTTGCTATATAATAGGTAAAGAACTTTGGGTACTTTTAATGTGATTATAGTGTCGACAACAATTTTGACTCTACCTATCCCACAAATATGGTAGTTTATAACTCTGGAGATGTACACTGGATCCCTCCGGGAATCTTCAAGGTACACATTTTTTTTTCTATTAAACCAATTTTTTTCAGATTTCGTGCAAAATTGATATCCAGTGGTTTCCCTTTGATGAACAGCGCTGTTTCTTTAAGGTGAATCACATTTTTATGTTAACCTTTTTCTTAGTTTGGTTCTTGGACCTATGACGGCAACAAACTTGACCTCCAGCCGGCCAAGGGAGGCTTCGACATTTCCGAATACCTTCCCAATGGAGAATGGGCTTTGCCATGTACGCATTTTTAAGAATTCTCAATCTTTCGACTTTCAGTGACGACAGTCTCAAGAAATGTCAAATATTACGACTGCTGCACAGAACCGTATCCTGATCTGACATTTTATCTTCACATGAGAAGAAGAACGTTGTATTACGGTACTTTTAGGCTTAATACTCGAAGTAGGGTCGTTAAGGGTTCAACTTAATTATGCCATGCATTCTAACAACCTTGATGACGTTGTTGGGCTTCACTTTGCCTCCAGATGCCGGTGAAAAGATTACCTTACGTATGCTCAACAGAAAACTTTCAAAGTGCCTCCTTTTCAGAGATTACTGTACTTCTTTCAATTTGTTTCTTCCTCTCAATCGTGTCAGAAATGTCTCCTCCGACGTCGGAAGCAGTTCCGCTCTTGGGTAAGATTCTCAAATGGCTTTAGGGATCCGGTTTTAGGTATTTTCTTCACTTGTTGTATGATAGTTGTGACGGCTTCGACTGTCTTCACAGTATACGTCCTAAACCTCCATTACCGTACTCCAGACACTCATGAAATGAGTTCAACGGTAGCTTTTTCTTCCTAGTCCATATAGACCAGTCTCAGACGCGCTCCTTACTTCTCTTCTGGTTCCCATGGGCGCTTAGGATGGAGCGTCCTGGAGTTAAGCTAACTTATGCAACACTTCCCTCACTGTTCTGCTCTAAACCGAAACGTCACTCGGAATCACTCATCAGGAATATTAAGGAGAGTGAGGCCAGTCCGAGCAGGTTTGAACCATTTTTTAGGGGAAAATATGTCTTCTTTCAGGTCAAACTCTTTCGATTTGGAAAGAAGACTGCATCATTATATGTCTACTTCTGGCTTGATAAACGGTCTAGGCCCGCTAGGAGCTCCGCATTCGCAAGTAGCTGCTCCAGTAGATATAGGACAACAAGCTACTCTACTGATTCTGCAAAGGATATATCACGAACTCAGGGTAAGACAAAAACCTTATTGACTATGACCACAACGACGCTGCTGTCTAAATGTCTTGTTTGTGGCTGTATACAAACAGGCTATAAACTGTTTAACTGGGCCACAAACGCCCGCTGTTTAACTGTCTACATACACGGTGGCCACAACGACGCTACTGTCTATATTGCTGCTGCCTCCCAATAGACCATAGCGATACGGTCACGTCTGTGGCCACAACGACAGGGCTGTCTACCTGTGACCAGATAACGCGGCTTTCTAACTGCTTTGTCCATTGCTATGCAAAAACAAGCCACAGCGACGCGGCAGTGTAACTGTCTTGTTTGTGGCCCTCGAAGCGTTCTCAGTCTACGCATAATTTTCCCATATGTTTTCAGATCATCACAAAAAGAATGGTGGAAAACGACCGTGAAGAGCAAGGTTCCCAGAATTGGAAGTTTGCCGCCATGGTTGTCGACCGACTGTGCCTTTATATTTTCACAATTTTCATATTTGCCTCGACTGTTGGAATTTTCTGGTCCGCCCCGTATCTTGTAGCGTAATATATCGCAAAAAAACACATTTCTCGCTGTGGCTTGGGTCGTTCATGAGCTTATAGTCCATAAGTTATCGACTGACTATTCTCAACTCCTTTTCCCGATATCACTCCTCGCTCAATATAAATACCGTTTATAAATAAAAAATGATGACAATTGAATACCCGTTTTAAGCATTGGATGACTTGGGAACCTTCTCGTCTTTGGCTCTTTGCAGGTTGTCTATATTGGTGCGGAGAACTCCAACGTAAGCATGGTGGAACTTGTTTACGTCTTTCACTTTCACCTGAAAAAAAACTTGTTAGAGTAAAAAATATAAGTTTTGGCTATATTTTCAAACGACAAAGATACAGTTAACACAGTTGTAGAACATAGAGAGTCAGTCACACAAAAGTGTTGTGTCGTCACAAATTCCTGAGCAATTCTCTACCATTGTTGGTCCCGTCAAGATTGTACCGTAACCTCTTGTGATCTTCAATTCTCTTGTACCATTGTGATCCTCAATTTTCTTCCATTGGTCCGCACCGAGCGTTCTATTATTCTTCTTTGTACAAATAAAGTTGAATAAACCAAGAGACGTGTTCATATCAAAAAATTCTTTAATGCCTCGAAGTGTGTGTCCGGCTTCGAAATCGAAGCGAACCAAGATTCACAACTTTTTTTTTTCACAACATTCATTTTTGACGTTGTGGACTGATCTTTTTCTATGCTAAATTCTTCTTTTTTACTGATAGTTGTAAAAAATACCCTCTAGGGTGAGAACGTCAAAAAACTAGAAACTAGTAAGGGACCTGCTACCTTACTTCTATGCCAGGGCTCTACTCCAAGCTTACTTAGCATTCAGTTTTTCACCATTCTTATTCGGCGCGTCTGTTTTGAGGCTACAGTTAAAAAACAGCAAAGGGTTAAATAAAAGTAACGTAACGGTATAGACGATTTTTATCCTATTAGGTAGTTCATTCAAGGTTCTCTAAAAGTATTGAACAAAAAGGCGGTGCTCCAGTCTCACTGGAAAAAAACAGGGTTCCGAATTTTTTTTACCACTGTTCTCTTAGTGAGCATCTTTCCCCAGCTATTTTACCTACTTTTCTCCGTTTGAAGCTTGTTTAACTAACAAAAAAGAAAGTATTTTTTACCTCAGTACTGATCCTTTTGTTTCCACATTTTGCTCTGAACAGACCGTGAAGATCATCACCTAGTTCTTCTCCTCTCTTCAACGGCTTGTTTCGACCATCATCTGTGAAAAAATTTATATGAAAAACAAATTGAATAGAACTTACAAGGTTTCATGTAAACGTAGACTGACTTTGGACCCTTGTCTCTTGACTGCATGTAGAGACCGGCTAGCTGGTGTAGGAATTCTTCGTTACTAAGGTGAGACATTCTGAAAAGTATTTGTTTGAAAAATTCTAAAAAGATTTGAAAATAGGGGAAGACTAAAGCTAGCGTTAGACTCTGGGAACGCCAACAACGCCGAGTCGCGAGTCCTGACACGAAATGTCATGAGAACCGTGCACGTTAAGACAAGATGCGATACAAGAAGAAACAACCCCAGTAAATTTCTGGCCTGTTAAGCTTGAAAAACACATTATTAGAAGAGTTTTAGACTAGAATACTGTCAAAAGAAAAAATTACATGAATTCATCTATTTGGGACTGAAGATGAGCCGAAGAAGCTATAGAAGAAAAATTCATGGGTCTCGAAACAAATGTGTGCTGCTGTCGAAAAACTACGCCTGCTTAACAAAAACTGTTTATCACGATTTAGTGTATGAAAAAGCAACGAGAAATCATTTAAAAGTATTGAGAGACAGAAAAGAGATAGATGTATCAGATAGTCAAGGTGCAATTATGTTTTGAATCCTTTGGAGCTCCACTAAGTACAGTAATTTTTTGTCATATTTGCTTGTTCTTCAACCTGGCTTTTACTACAATTGATAACCAATTTAACGGATTAAATCATGTCATGGTTAATTGTTTCTTGTTTGCGGAACTGTAAGTAAAGATTTCAGCTTTCCCAGGCCATCCGTGTCAAGTCTCTCACGCCAAATGTGTCTGCTTTGTCTCTAGTGGCTATAAACTGGGCTCGCTTCCACCTCACTCGACTACAGCAAGCCGAACAGTCAGTTTCTTTTCCTCTTAGCTGAGACAAAAACGGCTCTTTCTCTAGCAGTAATCACTATAATTTATTTTTCAGAGATGGAAATGAGCGGAACAAAGGATGACCCGATCCAGATCGACGAGAAGAGAAAGCTGTACAATTGAGCCTCATCGCTTTTCTGGGAACCTTCCTGCTGTTTTGGTGTTGTGGGCCATCATTCGTGTAACTCCTCTGGTTTCTCTACACTATCCACTTGTGTAATTGTCTTTTTTATATAAACAGCAGGCTCAAAGACGTTTTTTTAACAATTGACAATTATAGAAAGACATTCCTCCGAAGCTCCTCTTGAAATAAGTTCATTGAACTAACAGCGAAAAACAAGAAGAATGAGGTCTGTAGGCCTTTGCCGAAACAAAGGCCTACAGGCCTCAAATAAGAGCATGGTTGAAACAGTCGAGATTGACAACAGAGACCAACATTGGCACAAGTCCCATTCCGAACATCAACAGGGAACAGAAGGTGCCTTGTTTGCCGCATTCAGGTAGTGTGTTGGCTCGTAATCGTAATTCATAATCATTGGCCTAGCTCTAACCCGAAATTGGACGAGTTGATTAGAGACGCAGATAACGTAACACAATCGGACGCTTGACCATACGATCTCTTCCTGGCTTTTATTTTTGTCCTTTTTTCCTCTTTCTCTGAGACCTCAAATTCTAGTTACTTTCAGGATTCATAATTGGTCTTTCAATGGTTTTCAATGGTCTATTCAATGGCCTATTAAGGAGATGAAATTTAATTGAGTGAAAAAGTAAGCATTTTTTACGATAATTCGAATCGCAATTTTCAGCTCATAATTTATAGCCCGTATCCTGCCCTGTCCAATTTCATTTAAAAAAATTGAAAATGAACTCTTTTTGTTAATCATATTGTATTGCAGCTATGAAGGACACCTGACAAACCTGGAAGACGAGCCATTAGGGGCCAGAGACGACTAGAACACAAAGTTTGGTCAACAATCTTGTATCTGAAGCCCCAAAAAGACTTTGAACTGAGTAGGTTCAAAACCTGAACCGATCACACATGCGCTTTTGTCAGCTGACTTTTTTCTGTACTCTAAAAATCAAAGAATAACAGTGTGGGACAACTTAACAAAACGACGTCTACGTCAAGTCTACAATGTGATTAGCCGGACTGGGAACGGCCACCGAAACCAGCGTATTTTCCCAGCACGCGCTCATAAAATCACAGCTGCTCTAATTCAGAAGTCAGTTGTAGCCATGTGGTGGGTCTGGGCAGTTCGCGCCTGCTGGACTATTCTGTTCTTCATGGGAATCACTCCCAACATTGTTGTGGTTTACTGTGTTCTCAGAAGAACACCAAAGGATCTCAGAGCCTACAGTGTCCTTCTCTTCAGCCTCTCAACTACTGAAATAACTGCCTCTATTAGCAACTGGTTCATTATGGAGAGGTAAATATGTTACAGTAACCCAAGATTCCTTGTCTCTCAGTCTTTATGTCTCTTTGTTTCTCTGCCTTTCTGTCGTCCTGGCAGAAAGAGAAGGGATTTTTGGGCTACTGTACCATAAATTTCTAACAGACTTTAACTACCTGTTTTGTAGAATGATTCCATCAGTGCACGGTCTAAACTTTGTAGCCTACGGGCCTTGCGTCTTCTTTGGTTCGAGAACATGCTTCTTCTTTCACTCGGTCATGCTCGAAACTTATGGAAATTTGGTGCTGATCATCCCAACGTCCTTTATTTTCCGATACTATGTTCTGATACGCCACACTCCAAAATGGCAAACTATAGCCATAATCGCTGCTTTGCTGTATGTACCGGGTGTTCTAGCAGTGGTTTGTGGACCAACTGTTCCGGAAATTCAGCTGTTTTTAGGCTGCTTTGAATCAAATTTATTTAGGACCTGAGATGGTCGAATCTATGCTGGACTTGGTTCGGTATGCTGACGTTCACGAATCAAACGATGTAGCTTTGTACGGGCTCAGTGATATTCACTCGTGGCAGGTAAATCAAATAGAGTTGGTTAGAAAGTCGTTCGCGACAGTCTAGACAGTTAGACAGTCCCGTCGTTGTGGCCACAGACAAGACAGTTACAGCGGCATTGTTGTCACCATCAACAAGCCATTTCCTAACTATAATTTGTTCCAGAACATTGTCGTGTTGATGTACATAGTATTCCCGTGGGTACCTGCCTACATTATCGGAATTGTGTTCCGTTGGAAAATTCTCAAGGGCATCCAGCTGATTGGCCAGACGAAATCTGCAAAGACCGTGAGAATGCACGCGACGCTAGTCAAGGTTCAGCTCCTTTGAACTTGTAATACTGTAGTCTTTCAGGCTCTGACGCTACAGTCATGTGTTCCTCTGGTGGGTGTTGTGGCCATCACAATCTTCCTCATCGCCCAGGTTGGAATCTTCACTACTCCGTTCTTGGAAATGATCGTCTTCATGATAACCTGCTTCATTCCACTCCTTAATGGCTCAATTTCTTTGTACTTTGTTCCCCACTACAGGGCTGTCGTTAAGAGATGGCTGAAAAAGCCCGTTGAAGCATCCCAAACGATTACTGTTGTAAGCAGTGCTAATTCTGCTCAGACTCAATAAATTCTTATTCAAATGGGACCTTTAAATCATTCTTCCGTCTCATTGTGGCAGATCTCCAGACAGACGTAATCGTGTGCTCTGGTACATCTAGACGACCTTTTTTCGAAACCACTGAAGCCAAAACTTAATCTGGTCATTAGACAACCGGGCTCAGTTGCTGTTCGAACGTTCTTCTTATAAATGTCATGGGAGCATGATGGCTGACAAAACATTTATGAGACTCCCACTGACCCTGTGTTTTCAGAGTATGCTGAAGCTTGTGTTCTTTCTTGGTTTCCTGTTTGTTTCGGGCTTTGCCTTCAGACTTGGTACGTTAATTTAAAATGTTTCGTTGACAGTTAAAGTTTAAAAAAAAATTAAGTATAGGGTTCGATCATCGTATAGGGTATGACTTGGCACTTCGTTACCATGACTTGGCACAGTCAAAACAACCTTTAACTATGGTGCAACCGCTTGTAACAGGTTGTATAAATATTAAAAACTTGTACAAATTTGCCAAAAATGCAAATAGTAGTTGGAAGTTGTCGGAAAAAAGCGCAAGGCTCAACGGTAGCGGGGCTTGTCTAACCCAGGCCAGGCTGCCCTGCTGTCCATCTTGTTACCCATTAACAAAATTAAATGTTTAATGTTAAATGTTCAAAATTAAATAATTAATGTTACCCATTAACAAAAATTTGAGTACATCTTTTGATATTAGAACGTTGCATACCGGAATTTTGAAAGAGTCGATTGTTTCCTTTTTCCTGAAGCCTGTTACTTAAAGAGAGACTGTCCCCAAAATCAAACTATAGCAAAATGTGTCCCGTTACAAAATCACAATTACTTTTCAGGTTTCCAAAGTCTTGGTGATCTCGGAGAAGATGTAACTTATTACAAGAGACCGGAGACTGTGTCCGCTCCAATTCAATGGCGTCCGTCCCTGCCAGGTAATAGCAATTTTCAAAACTTCATCCCAGTTTAGGGAGATTCGCCTCTCGGGCCAGCAACATTCCGGAGAACTTTTGGCCGAAGAGCTCTGCTGAGATTGAAAACTAACGTCTGAAATAAATCATTTGTTGAGGTCCAACCTTTTTTCCAGTCGAAAAAATGACAGATATTGCGTTTTTGCCATGCATGCATGGCCACGACAACAAATGAGCGCGTTTAAGACAAATGCAAAACGGAAATTGGCCACCAACAGAGGCGGGAGATCTAATCCATGCATAATGAAATCTCTGGCTCCTTCAACACATTCTTCCAAGCCGGCAAAAGTGTCTTTTGCCGCCGAGCCCAGGTAACTTTCTTTACAATGATCACCACAAAACTTGCTTATATTATATTTGATTCCGGTACCAGGTGTGTTGTCGGGAGACCACTTTACAGCAAATCGCACATGTATTCGGGCTCTCTCTCTCTCTTCTCGGCGCGGAAAACAAATTCTATTAACTCTGCTGCCGTCTTTGCTATGTCTTTGCGTCAATTATGTCTTTTGCGGTGACGAGACGGGCCGATCTCAATTGAGCAAATTGAGAAACTCTAGGAGTTAGTCATGCCAAGAAGGTAAGTTCTGTGCTCTTTCCTCAAAACAAGTACTTCTTCGGGATGCAAGAGTTGAACTGTTGCAAAGTGCATTAGCATTAGAAGAACACACACACGAGTTCACGGGATTGTCCATAAATCTCATTTCCACACACACTTGTCGGCCATTTTCGATTGCCAGGGGGCCTTTTTACTCCAGGCTTGTGTATCTATGCAACCCTTTGACAGACTGAAGAGTTATGGGCTTTCTGTCTCTCTAACTCTCGGTAAGGTCAGACACTCTCACGACCAGACTTAAGCTCATCTGGATGACGTAACGAGTGAGAGGCCCGGCGAACATGTTGCACCTTTTTGCAAAAACAAAGGACCTCTCCGCGATGACTTTTTTGCACTTCTCTCCTTTTCTTGGAGAAGCACTTGTTAAGGGCCTCCCGGCTTGAATTGAAGCCTCCTCGTTTCTTGTTTTGATGTCTTTACAACAAAGTACCGGGGTAATTTCTCCGTTTGCAATATCCCGCGAGCCGTTTTTTCTCTCTCGCCAGCACATTTGCAATGAATGCATCAATCTGTCAAAACGATAGAATTTTGAGCTTTTCCCAAAAGTGCCGTCAAAGGGCGCGGAAGGGAACGCTGTGTTGCCCTCTCTGAATATTTTCATTGTTCCTCATCTCGGGGAAGCATTTCGTTTTTGCTCATGTTCCCGTTTATGACGAGTCAAGGAATGGCCGATTAGGCGTTCCTCCTAGCAAAACAATTGGAAGGATGCATTTGAAAGTTTTTCAAATTTTGAGTAATATAACATGCTCAGACAACCAGTTTTCCATTTTCATTTCAAATTTAGATTTGGTATCATTTCTTGAGTATCTAACGTTTGCACGTTATGTGGGTCTTACAAAGAGCATTTTAGAGGTGTAATTTTTGTCAGTAGCTTCTGGACTCACTACAGTTTAGTCGGCTTTTCTTACTATTTTCCATTTTCCTCACAAAACTTGTCAAAATCTTTTTTGTTCCTAGGCAATTGTCTAAAGTTATATAGTCTATGAGATCTTGAAAATTTTGGCGTTTGCTTCAAAAACTTCGCAACAAAAGTATGCAATTTTGTGTGCTCTATTACCGCAAATGATAGTCAAACGGTCCAAAAAGAGAATGTGTTAACTTTCTACGAAACATATCGCTTCTCTCCGAGTGTATGTGCAACATTTAATCCAACTTGATTGATGACCCCTCCACGAACTCCACACGACCGACCACAAATTGGCTTTTTTCAGAACTCCTATGCACCGTTATAAATGTCTTTTACTGGCATCTATTCTACTCATCGTCTCAGGGTTTCTTCTAACCGGATTTGCTCTCTTTTCACCTCTCTGGCAGGTAAGAACTTCAATAAAAAGACGCCAAAATGTTGCAAACTTTCTCCACGTGGTGTGTTTAAAGACTTTTGGGTAATCAACATGGCCGACGCGATTTGTCGCCTTTTCAGCGAGGGGACGTCCAAAAAAGCTCCTGCCATGACAATCAGACAAACGTCGTTATTCAGATTATGGAAATTCCCCAGGGTTACCAAACGCATCAACACGGTATATGGTGGGATTGTGTCGTCAGCACGGCCAGAGACGAGAGAATCATTCCGCTGGACCAGGTTGATAAGAAGGATCATGGAACAGGTACCTTTAAAGCTTGCAAAACTGTCAGTGAAACTTGCCAAAAGAATCAGCACTATGTCGAAATTCCTTCACTCACACTCTGCTGTGTACTCTTCAAATTCACACGCCATTTGATCCTGTCACTAGTCCTTCATTTGCTTGTCAAAAAGACCTTATTTGATCTCCCCGTATATATAATTTGCAGAGTTATATAGAGGAAATTCAAAAAGCAGCGAACAATCAGTTACAATCTAGATACGTACATAAGGTCTCCGCCATTTTGGTCCACCTTTTTAGGTTACTGTATCATTTTTAGCAGACTTTATCCATTAAAAACAGTTCCCTGTAGTCTTCTTGTTTTCTCACAAAATTAAAGGTTCTGTTGAAATCTAACAATGCTGCAATTATAATTCAGTTTCAAAGACTCTCAATGGCTGAAAAAATGTTATAGTATTGTTTCAGGAGAAACCTGTGTCAGCAAGTTCGAGCCCTCGGCAGCCAGCACTCTCAAAGCTGCTCTGAACAGTGGTGAGGAAGTCGCCAAAGAACTCATGTTACATCGTTTCTTACGTAAAATTTTACCTCATTTTCACACAAAACTAATATTTAGCACATCACAAAGCAGTGGTCTTTTTCACCGTTTTTGTCTTCATATTCGGACTGATCTCAGCCGTCATCGGTGCCTGTTCACCATGTTTTCCTCCAAATTCAATCATGTACATTGTTGCGACTTTTATGACCTGTACGTTTTTTCAAAACTTCGTTTTTACTAAATTTAGGTGCTTGTTCAATACTAGCCGATGTTCTTTTCTTATTGGGAAATTTACGACCTTCTGAAAATGAGGCACAAGTTCGGGTAAGGACTTTTCAAAAATTTTACAAAACCGTGTCTTACAGTTCAAGCTGGGACTAGCCTGCTACAGCCATCTTTTAGCTTCTGCCGTTTTTAGCATCGCACTAATTTTATCCATTCTTTCTTCATATCTACTAATTTCTCATCGTGGAGATTCGGACAGCTGTTGTACGAGTAAACAAGAATACGTCGAGCAGCAGAGGTTTCACTCTCGGAATATTTCTACGATCCGTTTAGATGGAGAACGACTCTTGAGAGGGGGACGTCCTGTGATAGAAAACATTGTCGATCGTTTGTAGTCGTTGACGATGACAGCAGCGTGTAACTACCAAAAACAATTGTGAAACCTATAATCTTTAAAAAGCCCTGTGACTATTCTGCCTGTGATATATTTATGCTGTTCTGCATATCAAGAGGATTCTAATAAATGCTTTGTTTATAATTTTACATGGTCATAATTTTTAGATACTCAGTTTTTGAAGACAGGACGGGGATTTTACCGTATACGGTAATTTATGACAAACTGGCCAGACTATTGATCCAAAAAGAGCTCTAACCTGACAAAAAAATCAGCCCAAAACCCTTAAGCCAAAAGCAGTATACACTCTTGTGTTCTGCCAGACTATTCGTGACCTAGGTACTTAGCTAAGCTCGTTCTAACCCGATGCTGCTCTGGGAATCAGTCCCTGGCTACATTTACTCTAACATTTCCTGGAGACGGTCAAATGGAGCTCGGAAGCTGATTGCACTGGAATCGGGACTTCTATAGAGTGGCTAGTATGGGAGCGACTTTAAATTCAAACAAAAATTAATCTGTTTTTCACCTTTTCACGCCATTGTAAACTATGCTAAACTCTTTCAATTACGGCACACAGTTACAAAGAAGCAGAGATGGTAAGGGCGTACAGGCTTCAGTTGAACTGTCACTTCCACGAAATTGATTTCTAGTGGCTATCAGCAACGTTTTTTCCTTCAGCTGATTGACAGACGCAAAAATAGACTGCTCTTACGAAGAAGACTGTTTTATCAGTAGCTCTCTTCGTCCCAAGTCGTTTTTTATCACTGATGTACCGCAAATCCCTTCTCCTCTTGTTTACTTCAACATTCGTCCTCAACCCCTCCTCTCCTAGTTACCTTGGATACCGCTCTCTGTTCGCCCTTTCACTGGATGAGAGGCTATGGAAACGTATCAAAAATTCTTCAGTTTTAATTTTCCTCTATCGCGTGCAAAACAGCTGTTTGGTCAAAGATCTTTCCACATGTTGTCAATTTTCCTTTTTCATGCCGTCTCGCCGCCACATTTTTTCTCCTCCAGGAATCGATTGTCCGGTGTTCGGCCGTTGGTATCATGCCTGCCGCTTTCCCCAGTCTGATCTTAAGTCCTCACAATTCTGCAGAAACTCAGCTTTTTTCGGCGCCGTGTTCCTCTGTCTCTCATTTGGCTCATTGCTGCTGCGCCCTGGATGACCGGATCGATACCAAAAGAGCAGCAGCTTTTCCCAAAATTACGAGTTCTCATTAATACTTCAAGTCTTTCATTTTTTTCATGAGCAGAATTTCAGGAAAATGAAGGAAAAGCATCGTGATGTTAAGATGGATCTTCTCAGCCGTTTTGGCAAGCTCAAGAAGCCATTAAAGACACCGAAGCAAGTGGTTGGTTTTGAATTTTATTAAATTTCCCACTACTTTTTTAGAAGCACGTGAAGAAGACCTTCCTGGAAGGTCTGCAGAAGACCAAGAATGTGACTCCTGACGCATCCATGATGAGGAGCATTAATGCGTTTATTCGGATTAACCTCATGGTTGGTCTTGAGCGCCATTTTTATTAATTAAGCTGCTTAAGGAAAAGCGTGTTCCCCGCTTTATTGGGACGAATGTCAGGAGGCAGAAGCTGTACCAAAAGGCTGTACGGATTATGAGTCAAGTTTCGAAAATTCATGGAAGAAACTGTGCTAATGTCAAGTGCAAGACCAAGGATGCGAAGAACAAGAAGGAGAAGCAAAAACTCCGTCTTCAAATTGTGCAGCTTCAGAAGGAGCTGCGAGAGAAGACCATCGAATACCGCAGGATGAGCCGTGCTTGTGAACAGGCTAGGGAGAAGATTCCACCCAACGGTAGCCAAAATTTGATTGTCAACAAATCATATTCAGACAATCCTGTCGTCCGCAGCCTTCAAGCCCAGCTTGACATTGAAAAACGACGTAGTCGCCATTTTGGGCAGCGTGCACGCACTGCGATACAACATAACCGTAGGTTTAACAAGGCTATCAAAAACGATTTCTACTTAAGGTGCCACAAATGATTCGGTTATGCGAGTTCTGGCATCAGCTACTACTCTGGCTCAAGGTAAAGTTTAGCATTTGTGGGGACTTTCACATGTTGATTTAATCACACAATTAATATGCTTCAAGATACCATATGGTTAGCCAAATTTGCATTTAAGTAAAATCTATTTCCTTGTAGTGTTCTCCGATCTGTTACCTTTTGAAATTTAGTTGTCCTAGAAACCAAAGCGAGGAATAAATTCCAATATTTGAAGACTTTAAGGCCGCAGTACAACTTTCCTTGCCGTTCTCCATAATTAACGCGTTATATTTTTTGCCCTTGGGCATTAAAACATCTCGTTTTAAGAGCTAACTTCAGGTCACGCTGCTCAAAACCAGAAAGCGATTGAATCTTCGTTGCGTCAGCGGGAAGCTGCTATGGGTATGTTGCATGAAAAAAATGTAATGGAAACCATTTTCAGAAATCCTAGACAGAACCGAAGATGACCTCGAGGACCACTTCGAGGCTCGGATAAACATGCAGCAAAGGGTTAACAACTTTAAAAATGTCGTCGACGCCAACTTTCCTTGGTATCTTCGATCTCGTCTGGGCAATGCATTGAACAACTAAATTCTGATCTCCAAGATATCCTTTTCCTTCTTTTCTCTCTATATACGGATTTTCTCGCACGTGTTGTCGCCTACCCGACAATAAACCTTTTTGTAGTCTTTGCATGTCACGCTTTTCCAAGATTTGCCTCAGACGTCCTACTAACCCCGTTTAACGCTGACCGTCAGGTCAATTGGTATGGGATCATAAATCTTCAGGGCTGATGGCACCGTCATTGAGACACACCTAGTAACCAGCTGTACTACTACCCGGCTTGTATTTGAGCTTTTCCAAAGTTTCACGATTCTTTTTCTTCCAGGTTCACTCCCGAGAGGAAGGAGAGTCGCTTTCTCAATAATGAGCACCTTCATGAGTCTCTTTGCTCGTAAACCAGAGTACGCTGTCCTCTTCTTCGCGTCTCCCGAGAACCCGCATTTTAGTGAAATTGCCCAGGAGTCGGACCGGCAGATGCGCTTCTGTCAGGTTTCCTGCGAACGGGCTATCGTCGCCTGGCTCTTTGCCAATGAGCCCAACGCTCTCGGATGCTGTGCCTTTGAAGAAATTTTGCCTAAAAGACCCATGTCAGACAATGAAGTAGACTACTATTTGAGCGTCTTTACAGTAATTGGAAAACTTCACATGCTTACTGTTGACAGGTATTTTTATCCTGATTCAATTCAATTTGTTCACAGATTTGCGACAGAGGCAGTCGAGCGTCTCAAGCATGTCAAAATTATCAAGCTTGAAGTTCAAAAACACCTCGGAGTAAGTGTTTTCCTCAAGACTGATCATTCTCAGAATATTCGAGTATACTTGTATCCGGAAGTTGGACCCATGGAATTTGTTAGCATTCATTGTTCTGACCAGCACGATGAAGTTCGGCTCCAAAAAGTGTTCGGATTGTTGCTGCACATCCTGGAACATTGTGACTGTGCAGACACGGATATTATGATCAATTTGGGGGTAACTGAAATTTGGAAAAAATTACTGTAACTTGTAGATGATGGTCCAACGAGATGTAGAAGAGTACGTGCTGAGGGAGCCACTCCGGTTCTCCAAAATTCTTCCACGACTGAGTCTGCCACAGTATGGAAAGAAGTTTCATGTGAATCACCTGGACTGGCAGATTGACGGTGACCTTTGTTTATGTCTTGCAGTAGAATAATAAACTGAAACCAACGGGAAAAAGAGTACAAATGGTACGAAGCGTTCACATATCAGGTGCCGCCATAAGTAAGTATACTTTTGGTCGTAACTTTTTTATCTTTCAAGCAAATCAACCGATCATTTTACAAATAATAGGTAATAGTTCGGCAGGGGATTACAGTAGATTAACTTTGAGGCTGACATTACCTATTATTCAGCACGATAAACCGCTAAGAAGTGTTGTAAGTCCTAGGTATCAAGTGCCATTATAAGTAAGTAAACTTTTGCTCGTAATAGTTCGGCGGGCGCCCCTCTTCGTTTGAAAATTTGAGCGGGAACCATCGTAATGAACCAATTTAGCATTTTTCTTCATTTAATATCAACTTTTATGCTTTCTAACTAAGTTTATCGGATTCAGCGTGTAAAAGAACCTTTTGAATCATGAATTCACTCAAAAAATGGGAGAAATAGACGAAATTCGTAAGTCTCGCTATTTCCTTTTGAAAATCGTCTTATTTCGAGGGAATTCATGGTTCACGGGGTTCTTTTACACGCAGAATCCGATAAACGTAGTTAGAAAGCATAAAAGTTGATGAAAAATTAAGAAAAATGCTAAATTGGTTCATTACGATGGTTCCCGCTCAAATTTTCAAACGAAGGGGGGCGCCTGCCGAACTATTACGAGCAAAAGTTTACTTACTTATAATGGCACTTGATACCTAGGACTTACAACACTTCTTAGCGGTTTATCGTGCTGAATAATAGGTAATGTCAGCCTCAAAGTTAATCTACTGTAATCTGCCAATTGAGACTTCGTATTAGCTGTGTTAATCGAGTCACAAGGCTATTACCATTCTAACCCTGTCATGCTTTGGAGCAATTCCCATATCTCTCGATCCCGTTGTTTGTATCCTCTCAAAGTGGCACTGCAGCCTTCGTTTTGCCACCATCACTCCCTGCGTAGCGTTTGCACGACGTGGGTTCACCAGGGCTTGATCCAAAAATAGATGAGATCTGGCCATACGTTAGGCTCTTTGTCAAAAGCCGTACAGTTCTCTACTCTTCTTGTCTGCCAGCCCATTTATAAGTTCTTTCTAGCCCGATCATGGTCTGCGAACCATCAGAGTCTATGGGTGTAAAACCAAGATTATATCAGTACTATTTCTGTATCAGTCAATCTTGTCTGTCATTCAAGAGGATTCTCTATATTTCAGGTCCTCTTCAGTTCTACGAACAGCTCCTCTTCAAGACTATCAACTACCATGGTCGTTACGTGACACCAGACGAATCAAAGGCACTGTTTGAAGAAATCCGAGTCCAGACCCTTAACAACACTGATCTGTTGAATCAACAGTTGCACACTCTTGAAGTCAAGAAGATGATCCTTAGCGTTACCTGCATAGCTCTGGCATGTATAGTTCCAATCCTAGTCATTCTCTTGCTCCGATTACTCATCCAATACGGTATAAAGACATAAATTTATTGACAAGCTAACCCGTGAACTAAATATGGCAAAATACTATAACTGCCACTCTTGCAGTTTTTCGTCGTAGACAGCTCCCATCATGTGATTTCCGTTTATGACCACGTCCGACGTGGGCGTCTCCTGCTTCATTGTGTCCGTGATCACCGAATAGTCTGTTACAAGATATTTTTGACTGTACTTTTTGCTCACCAGTAGTACTGTGTATTTCCTTCTTGCCGCTGTTAACAAACCGCAGGAGGGTCTGCTTCGAGGCTGTGTAAATGACCCGATTACAGGCACAGTATACGGGGAATCGAAGGCAGCTTGAGAGCAAAGTCATAATACTGACAATGTCATTGAGGTAGGAGTATAATACGGCAAGATCAGTTTCCAGGCTTGCCTTGTCGATGGCTTCCCAAAATGTTAGAAGGACCTTAAACTTTTTTCTTCAAAATATTATGGTGTCTTACTTGTAATGATTGAGACAAAATGTACATGGATACGACTCCAATAAGGGCTCTCGTAGCGTCCTAAAAGCGTTTTGGTGGGAAATGAGAGCTGAGTTTACCCTTAGACTGCTCCTCTTGGCTTTCTCCGGTTTTTCATTAATCCGATGTTTTGGTCCCTGTCTGACGTATTCCTTCTTCAAAGCCTTGATTATAATGCTGAAAATACAATGTCACTAGATCGTTAAAATCCCTCACTAATTCATCGCAACTAGGGCAAAAAATGGCAGGATTCGATCCAACAAGTTGCGCGTCAGGAACATCCACCAGAAGCGGTAGCTCTCAGAGGCGACCAGTGGTCCGGCTACTATCTCGTACTGCCTGAAAGAGAGTCTGAGAATCCCACGTATTGTGACTGAAAGACGACATCTGTCATAGATAACGAGGCTGTCGCAGGATCGTGCTGTTGACTCGATGTCGTTTAATACAAACTACCCCCCAGGGAACGTAGAGCCTGCGCTATCATATCTAGTGTGTTTGATATGAGACTGGTAGAGATTGAAGACTTGTTGAGGTTAACGCCTACTTGGTGAAATAGAGGTGTTTTCCACGTCAGATACCTGTTCGCATCCCTGAATGATACAGCCTCTTAAATTAACGTCAGCTCAATTTATCAAAAGAATTGAAACAAAGCTGAAAACTTTAACATTCATACATATTTGTTTGTCTAGCTTGATGCGCCCCTATAATGAAGCGATCGTAAAACGTGAATTCGGTGTTAAAAAAATTTTAAAGAAGCGTTTGATCATTGGAGGATTCAAACTTGTGTGAAGATTCATAATCTGACATCTACTACTGCGCCATAGTTTAACACAAAACAAAAAGGCGAGGCTCGCTTTAAGGCATAGACTAAATTTTTTTAATTTAAGCATAAATTTAAACATCAGTACTTACTCCCATCCCTCGTCGCAATCCGACTTGAACAAGACATCAATCTCCCAGTACATGCAGACCTTGTAGGCTACAGCCAGGATGATGCAGAAGGCACAAACTGTTGGACGATGCTTTTCCAAGAACCTTAAACAATCTTAAGGATACTACAGTATGACTCCAACTTCCGACAATGATGAAACCCTTTGCCTTCAAAGGTTCGCAGAAGCCGTTCCGTCGTGGCTAACACGATGAGGAGCATTGACGCGAACATGGCACAGTTGCTTTCAGTCAGGACGACGCGAAAATATGAGAGGAAGAAGCGGTACATGGGTAGATAGTGATAGTAATCCATGTAGACCTAAAAACACGCGCATTATTCAAAAGTGACGGATAATTCAATTAAGTCAATTCAATTGGGCCAACGTGACTAAGCCATTTTTCAGCATAAAGTGGTTTAAGCCAACTTACGGGTAGTGACATCACGGCGAGATAGTTCACAGCCATGATAGCATCAATAATGGCCAGAATGCCGAAGTAGAAGACGGATGACCTTCTGAATACTACTTGCTCGCGTAAATATGAGATTTTACCTGACGGATTGGTTCGTCACAAAAACGAGTGTGAAAAATCCATTAAAAATTATGGACAGGATTGCAATGAGTGTTGCAAAGATTCCAATCAAATAGATTTTGACCTCAATGTGGTCAGTTCCCTAAAAGTGATGATTTTTGCGTTCATAAACGAAAAATTTACCATATAGGTGCAGCTCAAATCCGTTCCGTTGACGTCGTAATCGTACTCATCGTCCATTTCTGAAAACCAAGCTTTCTGAAAGACACGACGTAGCTGGCTGTAAACAAACAGAACAATGTTCGGCTTAAAGGGAAGACTTGCGGGTCGCAAAAGGCAATGAGTCTGTTTCCCTTATTGCTAATCCACATTAGCTTGGTTTTCTTTACGTCTGCGCCGGATACGAACTGGGGAAGGAAGAGGGAAGTGAGTAAAACGTTTCCAAAGATCACAGTAGCAAAGTCAAAGGGATGCTGAAGTGTGATGCTTCTGGTTCCTCTAGAATTACGCACGGAGCGCGCGTGTGTGGCCCGAGTTTGTTACCGGCGGATATTTTAAGATTCGCAAAAGAATAAATTGGTCAGGAGACGGGAAATCTCTGGACTATGAATAGGTTTTCGTCTTTAGCCCCGAGCGGAAACCTTGAATAGCTCTGGCGTTTAAAGATAAGTTTTTTTTAAAGTAGAGCTTTCTCAGGGAGACTCGAGAATGATTTTAATTGAAAATTGGAAGGGCCCCCGATTTATGATGAAGTGTGGGCAAATACGGTGTGAGGTTCAGTTTTGAGAGCCGAGAAAAGAGGCGGTCGCATCTGGAGGACAGAGCAGTCTCTCTCTCACTGCGTAAAAAGGGATAAACACTACTGGCCTGTGTGGTCTTCATTGTGAGGACTAAAGACAAGCTTTGTAAAACAGCTGACTGAATTTGGCTGTTATTATAGCGTATTTGCGGGGACTATAAATTGGACAATTAGGTCGTTTATTGCTGGAAATGACATAAAACAGTCTCTTGCAAAGATACGCAGCTGTCTAACTGTCTTAACTTTAGTCGTATTTACGGTAATCACAACAACGCGACTGTCTAGTTGCCTAACATTTTCCAAGTAAGTGATTAAACTGACAAGGTAAGATTAACTGCTATGATTTCTTCTAATAAACGCTTAAACAAAAAGTAAAGGTTATTTGCCGACAGTTTAAACCATCCTTTGTACCTTAAAGTTCTCAAAAATGTTTTGACTACTGCCCGCTAAACCTATGCGATTAAGTAGCAATGGTCGTCTAAAATTCAGATGTACCTTGAGAGAATGTGCGACTCAACAGACACGGTACAATGGCTCAGGTGTGAAAGAAATATCAAAAAAGATGTATCAGAATAAGACATTAGGTGAATAGTTGAATTCATTTGACGCTATGGAGCATAACAGCCGACGAGGCTGGAAATGAGCACTTCTTACAAGCTATGCGTCGGAGTCCCGAAAGTTTTTGAAACGTGACCGACGGCTTAAAAGTGGTAGACAATGACAGGAATTATCGAAAAGTTCTCTTCTGGAAGTGCCTGGCATAGACAAGTTCAAAATTCAAGGCAAAAACCAGGAAACGCATATTAGGGTGCTGAGCATGCAGTCAACTGAACCGTAAGTGTGTAAAAGTGCAGAAAGTTCATTCGACATACAGCCACATACACGACAGCGGCGTCATTGGGGCAGCTACAGACAAGACAGTTTAACAACTGCCTTGTTGTGGCCGCCACCGTCAAAACAGTTAGACAGTCGCGTCGTTGTGACCAGCGGGAATGACATGCAGTTCAACAAAAAGAAGCTTAATTGATCGATCGTAAAGCAACCAAGGAACTGCTCGAGATAACAATCAAAATGACGCTGTAAACCAACATTTTTTTTTCAATTTTCACAGCATTGTAACATGAATTATAGCCAAGGTGGAATGCAACCTGGGCAGCTGTGAGGTCGCTAAGAAACAGGTAAGCCGGCTGCCGGAGCCACAAATTACGCTAACATTTTTGGCTGGTGTCCGCCCGGAAAAACGTGTAACCACTTTGGACGGGAAGAGAGGTTCTGGAGAGGACTTCTTGAGTCAAGTGAGATAAACACGCAACATGGTGTAAAACGGAACCCAAATTCCATTAAACTGGTCTCTGGAACCTTATCCCCCGAAAAGTTCATATCCACCCACAAAAGTTGTCTGAGAGGTGGGAAAGGGTAGATGTTGCCTTAGCATGTTTTTGAGACGGAGAAGAGTGGTTTATGGCTCCCCGAAGAGCTACCTTGTACTGATTACTCCCATCCCGGGAGTGACAGGCACAAAAACTCATCTCTAAATGGACTGGATGGAGCTCTCTTTCTGCCAATTACAGACCTCGGATAATGCACAAAGACCAGAGACAATTAAGAATGTTTAAAGGACCGGATACACTGAATAGGGAGACACGTCTGGTATGCACACACGTCGGCTCCCAGCCAGGAGAGACAGCCCAAGGGACCTATTTTGAAGTATTGGCGACACCACCACGTTTACCAAGGCCCGCTATTTATACTCACTCATCTTCATCATCTAATTATCCGAGGCCTGATGGTGGTCCTGCCAAAATATTCTCGCGCCTTTCCTAACAATAAAAATGTGCATCTGGCTCATTCATCTCCGGCGGAACAATGTTTATACGTTAGTACTTTTTGCGGGTGTTAATGTGTGGCAGATGTTTAAGAACACAGAGTCGTCTAAACAAGGAACTTTTTGCTCAAGGTCTCAATTAGACCAAAAGGGAATAAGAGAGCACACAAATGTCACCCGTCACTGATTGTCTAATTGGACTTGCAGGGGGCCCAAAGGTTGCTGCTCTTTTGCTTAAGATGACAAGGATGAAGGCACAACACTATAAATGGCCGTTTTGAGACCTCTTGGCAGTCCCAAGCATATCAGAAAAACTACTCATTTATGACTGCCTTCATACAAGGCTGAGAATTTTTAAGGGGAGAGAACAACGAGGCACATTTTGGTGATTGGGTCGAAAGCATATATCAGAGCATGTCGTCTTCTATTTCAGGAGAAAAAAAGACGAAAACAAATACCAGGACATTCGAGAACAAGATTGAAGAAAAATAAAAAAGAGTTAAACCAATTTCACAACTCGATTGTTCCAAAAGAATGTCGAGACATGGAGAAGAGCGGAAAAAAGTTATTCGCATGCTGATGATGACAAGGGCCCCGCAGTTTTTCTGGGAGATACAACGGCTTGATGAACCGGAAGGACGCCAGTTCCTTTGTGTTGGAAGAAGGATCTGTCACACACAATTAGAGCATGTTTGTATTTACAAGCAAAGGAGGGGTTTGGGAGAAGGAACAACAGCTGCATACTTCTGAGTTTGTTAGGGACATTAATAGAGAAAGCTCTCATTTTCGCACTTTAACGATTCCGGAGGTCGCAAAACATTTGCAGAATGCCGAGGCAGGAATGAATGAATATATGATGTTTGAGAATCTGTTTTCTGTAGCTAGAGTGTCACTGCATTTTTTGTATCGTTTGTTGTTTGACTTGTTTGTTTGACGTAACAGTGTGGATTTCTATACCGTCATATAAGTCAACAGGACCAGATTGTCTAATCTAAAAACAGTTCTGTCAGTTTTCTCTATAATCTCGTAGCGAGAAGGAAGTGAAGTCAAGGGAATGAAAGTAAAGCATGCCGTCCAAAGCCTTTTATAGTTAGGGTTAGTCATTCCTAGAGGTAAAATCATGGGAAGAGGACACACTGACTAGACGATAAGTAAGCATAACCAGTTTTTAATAAACAGCAAAATATAGAAATTTATTAATTTTGTCAGTTCTCTTTCGACTTCCATGAAGCTCCTGTTTGTTGTCGCATGGCTCGGTTCATTGCTCTTCCTAGTCTCTCACCAACATCCATGATAAATGGTTCCAAAACACCTAAAAAATAATTTTATGCCTTAAAGGACTTCTTAAGTTCAAATTTCCGGGTGCCTATAACAGGTATCGAATTTCTACACGGAGATACGGTCAAAAAAGCGAATAGACGATCTCTTCGACCTATGTCAACAGGCACCCGTACTGTTTGTACATTTCGCGGGTTCAAGACTTGTAATTGACCAACCTGTCAGCTTTTCCCACAGTCGTCTCCAGTCGGACATTGCTCCCGTGTCGGTTAGACGTACCTTTGCCCTCGACCAGGCATCTTCTAGATCCCGCCAAAATGTCTCAACTTGGAGATTCTGCACAACGGAATTGACTTTGACAATTTTGGGGGAAACTGAGACTGGAGCAGCTGTTATTGGAGCAGGCTTTGAGTTTCCCGTAGAGACGGGAATAATCTTCGGCTGAATGACGGGTACGACTTCCTGAGAACTGGAAGAACTCATCGCTCCGGCCTTCTGAAGCGCTCTCTGAAATTTTTACACTTTCAAATAGACAGTATTGATATGATCCTTTGTTTGACTCTGATACCTTAATGAACATTTTTCTGTAGGGTTTTGTTTTTCAGATGTCCAAAATGTTTATATAAAGGTATACAATGCACTTTAATTTCAATTTTACTTCGGATTAGGCAAATCTATGAGCCTAAATGCTTAAACAGATAAAATCAAACGAACACGAATTTGAAACCTCAAAAACGCAAACTTTGGCTGAAGTTTGAGAGCCACAGCCAAGACACTTAGACAATCGCGTCGTTGTGGCACGCTTTCACAGAGTGTTCTTTAATACATTCTATTAAAGTTGTAGCGTCTCTGTCTGTGTGTGGCCTCGGTGCCGGCAAATTGAAAACGTGCGGCGGGTTCACTGCCACTCAGCAACGAGTTTAAGTTGAAAATTTGCGGCGCGGCTTCCTGTCTAGCCCGGCCCAATTTGCCCCGTCGCCACTCTGGTTTGTACTAGTAAAACTCACAAAATACTGAGCTTGGTTGTAAATTGGCACTGAGAGGTCAATTGAAGGAACCTCGATGATGGGTGAAATCGGCACAACTGGACCACTCGGAGACCAAGGCGCGTTCTGTACATTATAACTGTCAGGCCTTTCCGGCCTCAAAGTTGGAAATTTGTTGGGCTCGACGTTGACTGGAAACTCGGTCACTACTCGTTTATTTGGTGATGGTGTTGTGAAAGTGAAGGTTATTGGCTGCTGTGTATTTCTAGCTAAAGCTACAAATTCCAAAGACCCAAAATTGTCTTACGCTGAAAAATAGGAACTATGCCAGTCCGAATCTCTTGAGGCTGTGCTGACGTCCCGACGAGAAGCAATAGAACTGAGAAAATTGGCAAAAATCCCATTTGATGAGAATTGTGATTAATATGCCCAATATGGGGGTACCTGAAATTTGTATGGTCTCTGTCAAGAAAGAGTCCGAAAAATCAATTAGACTACTAGGAAAAGGACGCGTATAAGGGTAAGAAGAGTCGAACAATGCAAAGGAAGGCGGAGCACTCCACGCGACAGTTCAAAATGAAAGATGCTGAAAAAGGGGAGCAGAGTTTCCAAATGGTGGTTGATCTGGAATCGGCCGGTCGGAGGGAGTGCCCGGAGGCATCTTTTTGGTTGCTCGTTCTGTTGTTCTCCAGCGGCTGAGCCGCTTGTTCGCAGTTGCTTTGGACAACAGTACGCCGGGAATCCAGTTGCACTAAAGCTGACACAGGGTCACGGGCGATGATAAAAATAGTAGAGGGAAAGAAACATTGAACAAATGTTGGAGGAAAAGACATGAGTCAAGATGGTCTCTTGACAAAAGTGTCAAGCAATCCAGCGTGTTGAAACTCAACCCCGCACTTCATTTGCATATTTGCTCGTGCCCCGACACTGAAGAATGAACAGATAACCTGAACAGAAGGGAGTCTTTCGGAAGGTGAATAGTCTATAGGAGTGACGTAAGGCTTAAGTCATACAGAATAATTCATGTTTTGTGCTGCAACAACGACGCAACTGTCTAATTGGCTTGCATGTGGCTGTCTGCAAAGTGGCCACAACGACGCCGCTGTCTAACTGTCTTGACTGTGACTATTTCTAGCTGACTTTGTTGTTGCTCCCTCAAGGTGACCAGAAGGACAAACCGTCTTGACTGTTGCTCATTAGTCTGTATTCACAACGCTGTCTAGCTGTCTTGACAGCAACCCATTAAACTACTTGACCTAATAAATACTGTTCGGAGTTTTTTTTGGTAACCTGTTACCCCCGGCGAGATTACCTGCAGTGACCGGTTCTATCGGCGCTCTCGATGGATGCCACCGAGGATCATTGTGTCGTAGCATGAAATCGTTTACACTACTCTGCATTCTGACTCACGTATATTCCGGTGATCCTCTTCAAAATTTAATGAGGGATGTCATCTTGTCGGTGAGATCAGCTAGTGAACGAGTAAGTTTTACAAATTTTCTTATTTAAAGTTCACAGTTCATTTCTGCCATGCCAATATCAACTTCCCAAGGTCTCATGTACCAAATGGACCCAAAAACTTCGCAAGCCATTGAATCATTGGCCGATGTAAGTCGTGAAACACCATTTTTCGAAACATGGCTGCAATATTTGTTCCCTAATCTTGCCGGAAAACAACGAGGAGGCGATAATCTGAAAGAAGTGCACATTGGAAATTTTAGTTTGTAAATGTTTGTCCGGCATCTATTGCGCTACCTAATATGGATGGATTTTGGCAAATTACTCATATTAGCAAGCAGCTTTTGTTGGGAGTTTTCTCTGAAGTTGAACAGGTACAAAAATTTATGTTTTCTATCAAAATTTTTAAGCTAATCGACAGAGTATCAGTCGGTGGTCCCGCATACGTTCCCAAAACGATTGGCGATATTTTACGAACTGGAGAGTTGCCCCATTGCATGGCTTTATCAAGTAAGAAGATCACTTTTTCTTGGAAAAACATCCTTCAGTCCTTGCTGACCCGTTTCCCATTCCTTTCGAGTACTCTTACGGCTCGACAATGGGAAGAAAGTCCATAATCGGGCAACTTTCAACGGCTGATGGTCGACACTTGTCCTTAAATTTTGGAGGGGATGTAGAATTTCGTTCCTCTTTAATCTACGCCTCCCCAAGTGACGATATTTTGGTCCTGGCTGACTTGGATGCACTGCCGAAATGTTCTAATATTATGGTATTAAGACGGAATCAATCTTTTGAAGGAAGGTAAGCAAACCAACTTTTACTTAAACTAAATACTTAAGGCTACCGTTTCAACTGGCTTCGCAAGGTTCAAGTCCTCCGTCAAATCTTTTGCTCCCAGTGCCGTGTCCATAGATTCGTTTTCCTGTGTAGCCAGAGATATGAATAATCATAATTTATGACTCCGAATGATAGACCGGAGCACGTGGCGCCGGTCGTGATAAGAACGATGTATCATAAAAACGATAGACGTGGTCAATTAAATTGGGAACGTCAATCCATAAAACTGCACCAAATAACAATGCAGGTTTTTGCAATTGCTTAATGATTAAAACGTTAATATGTTAACAGGTTAAGCTCATTATAAGTTAAGAGTAGAGCCTTACACTTAATGAAAACAAAATTAACCGGAAACAGTAGCAAATCATGAAAACAGTCACCGAAACAGGACTTTTGTAATCAGCATTGTCTGCAACTCCTTATCAAATTAATCCTCAGCTAAGTCGTACGTCTTACCACGGCTTTAGACGACAAAGCCTTTCACGTGGGTCTCGCCCAGTAGCTGAATTTTACTGTGAATTGAACTTTGAATTATACCTAAAGCAAATATTTGATTTCGGTCCAGATCAATTGGCAGCCGCGAAGCAATCTTTTTGCACTCGGTTTTTCTAAAACTCTCCTTTTAAAATAGTTTCTAACCCATTTGCTACAAAAAAATCGTCTCAGTGTTCGGCCACAACAGCGCCGCTGTCTAGCTGTCGAGTTTGTAGCTCTCGTATTTGTGAGAATATGAAGACTAAGTGTTCAGAAGTATTGACAAGAGTACTGGGCGGCATCTACTAAGGATTACCCTGTGTACTTTTTCCGACATTTTGATAAGGAGATGGTTGCTGCAGCCTATTTCAGCCACGCTCTTACTGCTGCTGTTTCGATCCTTCTAACGTCGGGAATCTGGTTAGCAGTGAGTTCTTCTCTTTACTGTTGTACTGTCCTTTAGGTTTACCTGACGTCGCGGAACGGTGGAGCTGTCACGAATAACATCACTAATCAGTACCCTGTAACTAACAACAATGTCAACACTTACAACAACTATTATAATGTGAATTCATCTAGCAGCTGCGGTCAACCGAGTGGAGCGAAATGTACGGATACTTGCGAGTGAGTTTTAAAAAGTCAAGACAGATAGACAGCCGCGTCGTTGTGGCAACAGACATTGTTTCAGATTTGTGATCTGTGAATCCATACCAGCTGGACTCCAGTTTGATCCAAAGTATCCCATTTTTAATTCAACGACGAGTTGCTGGATGAGGTTGATGGGTAAGAAGAATCCAAAATTCAAAAATAAGATGGTTTAGCCGAAGCTCAACAAGAAGTTCTTATTGGAAGTTATTACTGGAGCTTACTTGTTCAAGACACGGGTGATGGATATACTACCGATCCTACCAATACCAGTGGAGATGTGAGTTCAAAGGTTAGGCCTATTTCTAGGAGCAAGTTTAGGGTGCCCTTATCTACAACACGCTTCTGTCCACCGCCCAACGCGGTATCAATGTTCGAATTGCACAAACGTATCAGGAAGGAGGTAGGGGAAAGATCTTTGGTGCAGACTAGTCTTTAGGATATCCGGAAACGGCCAACTTGGAGAAGCTGGGCAATGGAAAGGTTCAACTACGATCTTTGGACTTTACTCAGTGGTATCCCGGAGGAATTCTTCATACCAAAACTTGGGTTGTTGACAAGAAACACTATTATGTGGGATCGGCAAATTTTGACTGGAGGTCGCTTACTCAGGTCAGGTTTTGTTGCATGATCTATACGAACAACTAAATAAATTACCGCCATACTTACAGTGCTACAGACAAGACAGTTAGACAGCCGCGTTGTTGTGGTCAGAGTTATCTGTAGTATTCAGTACATTTCACACGTTTTCAGGTAAAAGAACTTGGAGTAGCAGCCTTCAACTGTCCCTGTCTAGCTGAAGATGTAGGCCGAATTTTGGAAATATACTGGCAGATGGGTGCTCCCGGAGCCAAAATTCCCCAACAGTGGGATTCTCAGTATTCTGCCTTGGCAAATGCTCAGTCCTCGACTTCAGTTCCGCAGACGCAAGGCAATCAGGCTGTATACTTTTCTGTAAGTAAGACAAAAACTCAAAAAATTAATTCTTCAGGCCTCTCCACCTGGATTCCAGTCGTGCGGACGAGAAGACGATCTAGCTGCTATGATCAAAGCCATCGACGCTGCCCAAGACTATATCAACATGGCTGTTATGGACTACGCTCCTTCTACGCTTTACATTGCCAATAATTTGTATGGTTCCCATTTTTTAAATTTTCAACGTTTTCAGCTATTTCCCTGATCTGGACAGTGCTATTCGTCGAGCTGCTTTTGACCGACAAGTCAAAATTCAGTTCCTGATGTCCTACTGGTCTCACACAAAACTGGATTCGTTCTCTTACATGTACTCTCTACAGGATCTGAGCGACAAACTGCCCTGTGTTTACCAAAGTGAGTTCCGGACTTTGAAAATGCCAAAAACAGGCTAACTGTCCAAATATGGATACAGGTGGCCGAGTGGTTATGGCGTTGGACTGCTAATCCAATGGGGTTTCCCCGCGTGAGTTCGAATCTCATCCTGATCGAATCTTTTTGCTCCTTTTTATCGCCGCAGACAAGACAGCTAGACGGCCGCGTTGTTGTGGCCCACATATATTTTTCAAATTTAGATAACACCTGTGTCCAAAAAGGAAGTATCACCGTCAGAATTGTTGAGGTCCCTGATATGCAATATGGAGCAGTTCCATATGGTCGCGTCTACCACAACAAATATCTAACAACCGAGAATGAAGCCTACGTTGGTGAGTTTCTTTTTTCTCACCAGAGATAACCCCAGCGTTAAGGCACATCAAATTGGTCAGCTGACTATTGGCTCTACACGGCCGGTATTGGAATAGTTGCCCGAAATGACGACGCCTCCCAAAAATCTTTCCTCGTCAATGATCTCAACCAAGTCTTTCTTAGGGATTGGAATTCCAATTATACTTTGCCACTGACGGCTTGGACCGTCGATGGCAAACGTAAAACTTGATTCTTTTCAATGAACTTATTTATTTAAGCATGATTTTACGTTTTTGCCATAGTGAAATATACTGCTAAGCCACAGATAAGACAGTTAGACAGCGGCGTTGTTGTGGCCTTCTCATGTTGTCACATCTGTTCCTTCTTTCGAGCAGAGCATAAAATGGGCGCGAAAGACGAATTGTCAGGTCAGATCAGAGAGTATGCATAAATTGTAGAGGCGCGGACAGTATGTGACAGCACGTGACCCTCTTCGAAACTCGGCGCAACTCTTCCCAAATTGGGTCACAATCTTATCCTTCAGCTGGAATTTTAAAGAATCCTGGTATTTTGGTTCCAGTTTGTGGAAAAGCTGAACGTTTTTATCGGATTATGTGCTCTATTGTAAACAATGAAAGCGATAAATCGACAGCATGACATCTTGAAATCGATGGCTTCCAGCCATTTTCCCACGCCAAAAGCTATTGGCCATTGTCCGCCACCTTTAGTGTTTTATTACTCTCGTCGTCGGGCCTGTTGCCAAGACAGCATTTCTTCCTAATCGGTCTTGATGCACTTGACTTGTGACGCGTTAATCGATCACTGATATGACTTTCACGCAACTTTTTCTGAATCGCCTTCTTTTTATTGTTTACTTCGTTTATTTTTCAGAAAATGGCCGCAGAGATTACTTCAGCCGCCACGGACAGCCTAGAGCCGAACAAGAAAGAAATTCTTGACGAGGTAAGCCGGTTCACAAGCCGCCAAATTTTTGTTTTTTTAAGGTCAAAATCGATTTGAACTTTGACCGTACCACCAGCATTATTCCAATCAGTGGCGGCTACTATTATCTCACTCTGAACAATTGCAATGTTTACGACATGGCTTATAAGGTCAAGATTGGAGGAGTCGTAGTGGAAACCGGTGTCATTGGCGAGTTCAAGCAGAAGAGGGTCAAGATTGAATTCAAGCCGACGGTCGTTCAGCGACAATATGTTCTGGTGAGTTTTTTAAAGTTTACAAATGTTGCTGCAACGACGCCGCTGTCTAACCGTCTTGTTTTTGACGGCACGTAAATGTTTCTATCAACATTTTAAAGTAGATATTAAGTAATGTTTTAGGTGAACTACAACGACACTACCCAGAACACCTGTAGTCCTACGATCCTCGTGCTCGTCGACAAGATCTCAACCTGATTATTTTTATGTTTTCACACGAATAAACGTGTTTTTCAACGTAGTTTCTCAAGCGTAGGCAAATCACAGATGATCCGATTTGCTTTTATGAGTAAGTCTCTCGCGCACTCGTGTTTTTCTTCCTCTCATCAGGAAATTAACCTGCGTAGCATCCCAAGTAATATTTTTGGCTACTGGTGTCCCTACCAGGAACTTGTAACTACTCTAGATATTGTTGCCTCTTCCATGAGTGGACGCTAACAAATATAGCGAATGCCAAATTATTCATCGAATGGGGACACACGAGTTACTATCATGGAAACTTTGAGTCACGCAATCTTGAAGATATTAATATTAAGGTGTTTTGGAGGCTATAATCTGACCATAAGGAGATTGCCATTAACTTTGGAAAGTTTGTGATCTCAAATCCGTCCCATGTTTTCTGACTAGGTGAAGGTCATTGCTCACTTACTAGAAAAAAAGGCTTCATTTGGAGATTCATTCTGTACGTCGTTAATTCAAATTTGCGACTCGACTTTTCACGCGCATGTGAACCACTGAGCACTCTGTTGTTTTGGCCCTGTTTGGCGTGTCATGTTGCCTGGAGACGGACGATGGACAGTAGTGGGGTCAAATTAAGAGATTGAGCTGGTGACGAAACCGGAGATAATCCGAGAAGATTAGCAGGACTCACTATAAATCGGATAGCCGCGAGACAACTCTTCACTGACACATAGCAACTTCGGCTTCATCCAGCATGCCGTCTGACAGTAAAACTTCACCGAAACTGAGTAAGTCTCTGCCTTACATAATCTTGCTTAACCAGAATTTTTCTCTAAAAACAGTGTCCTTATTTTTTTCAGAGACAAGTTTTAATGCCCAACTTTTTTTAGGTGCTAAGGATCTTAAGTTTCATCTCCCTATTGCCCTAACTTGGGCTATTTTTCTCCTCCAGCAAATGCTCTCCCCCGAGTTTTCCCCATTGCCTAGACTCTCAAATCAAGAGATTGAGCTTGTGACGAAAAAAATATTCTCGAGCAGATATTCTGTAGACTGTAGTCAAGATCCTTAAACGTTGGGCAAGTGGGTTGATATAGGAATAGTAGAGTCCCTAGAAGAAGTCAACTTTGGAACCCGCACGCAAGTTCATCGGATGTCGGCTTAAGAGCACGAGTGTTCAAGGGTTGCCAGCTTAGTTCCTACTGTGAACAACATTTGTTTTGAGACTACAGTCTTTACATTTATACATGTTTAAATGATTGGTTACTTGAAAAAGTCATGCAATTATTCACCTTAGCACTGGTTCTTACCAAATGTTCAGTCCAAATTACAGCTGTACTCTCCCAACACACATTTTATGTTGGCGTAGTCTGTATTTAGCTTTTATTGCTAGTTTTCTAGATGTATGCTATTAGAAGCTCCGTACATGTTTCTAGTTTCTTCTGTCTCGTTTTTTTCACACTTTCTTAAGTTAAGCTTAATTAACATTATGTTTTGTGCTAGACTATCACTGGCGATGAGCTCAGCTTCCCTCTCAATTTCCCTTTTGGGGTAGGTCTGCTCTTTGGAGCTTACGCATCCCCTTTCCGTAATATCGTCTGACGTCCTAACTGGCGGTCATTCACTGAACTCAGAGAATCATATAGATCTTATCCCCGTTTCCGGAACACTCTCTCATATCATCCAAATATTGCCAATTGCAGCCATGCCGTCGATTGATGATAACAACGCAGCAGCTCCACCGGATACACTTCTAACACCTCCAGTTCAGAGTGGTGACGAAAAGCGAAGCATAAAGGTATGTCACTGCATTCTTTCCTCTCGTAATGATGTATGATTCATTGCAGAACAAGTTTGTTGTATTCCACGAGATTTTGCCCACATTTAAAACTACAAATCCGGAAGGACGAGAGTTTACAGTCAGTTGCCTGTTAGTCTTAACTCTGTCCTGTCCAGAAATTTCGGTTTGCTCGTAGAATCTGTCCTTTCTTTGACGTAAAAATCTACGTCGATAAGCCCTGGATCACACATAACAATCTGGCTTAAACACAACCAGCCATCTCCTCGTGCCTGCCGGCGCGCTTTAGAAAATTGTAATATCTACGAAAATTGTTTGCGTTTTGTCACGTAAAAGCAAATGGCAAAAAATTATTGTTCGAAGATTAATCGGCCTGAGTGAGTCGGCAAAAAAGCGCGTTTTCACTTGCTTACGTAGCTGAGCTTAGTTTATAAAGATGAGATCCTGACCATCAATGTTCATTTCGCTGTGATCGCCCACCCTCACCTGCTAGAATATATTAATAAAGGCAGGCTCGATAGAGGCCTTTTCCCATCTTCTTGCGTCAATTTAGCTGACAGCACGCGAAAAAACTTCTCTTCTATCTATATCTCTCCAACTGTCAACTAGTTTTTCTTATGGTAGGGGTTGGGCATGTGACGATGTTGTGTTGAAGACAATCGCAGTCAGTTGTGGGATAGATGAGCTACTTTCACCTTTTGGTAACTATTTTACATTAAACAGAGCCTCCAGATTTAAGTTCAGTTAGCCACACTCTCGGAGTTAGACAGGCGCGTCGTTGTGGCGGCGTAGAGAACAGACATCGCCAGTACAGGGCCTTTTGTAGACAGCAACAACCAAGTCAGCTAGACGGGGCGTCGTTGTTGCCAGTAACGTAGTGCCACAACAAAGACAGTCAGACAGCCGCGTCGTTGTGGCTACCGAAAAACAAACTCATCGAAGACAGTTAGACAGCCGCGTCGTCTATTTTTTATTTTTAATCAACAAATTCAAACAGAGTAGATAGTCAGGCTCGCATTAAAAATATTAAGTCGTTCACATGGAAGATTTCCCAGCGCTTAAAAATTCCCATCAGAATGAAATTCTGTTATTGCTGGAGCATTTTCTGAAGCATCGGTCACCTGCCTAAGCCCCTACACACATTTGTCATTCAGGGCAAAAACACTTTATTATTCCAAATGACTGCCTCTTGACACAACTTACTCTCTTCCTTTTCAGTACCAAAGCGCCGGCTCGTCGCTCGACTCGGATACGAGTCATCAATCCCGTCGCCGTCTTAACATGCCCATGATGTATCAAATGTACGAGAGTCAATATGAGGACCTGCGAGGCACCGTCTACGGCCCGAACAGCCCTGATTTTCAACCGGCCAAGGCTGGAGAAAAGCTCCGAAGTGCATGCAGTGGATTGGGTGATCAAATTTGTAACTTTATTAATGTGCAAAAGTTTTAGAAACCAACGACTTGGATATTATCAACGTGATCGTCTCACACGACAATTTCCAGCGTCAAAAGATTCAAAGCGCTTATGAGGATATGTACAAACGGTCCTTGACTGATGACTTGGAAGAAGAGACTGGCGGCTTTTTCTTGGATACAGCCTTGGCTCTTCTGAAGCCAGCTCATCAGCTCGATACACTTAATTTATATCTGTCCATTTCGGTAAACTTAAAGTTGTTCAAAGCTTAACTAACCCCGATTCAGAACAGATACGGAGATCGTTCGGTTGCCATTGAGATTGCATGCACACGGTCCGCGAGGGTAAGAATGTTTCGAAACAAAAAATTGTCAAGTTTAGCAACTTCGAGTCATTCGGGAGACTTACGCCACAAACTACAAGAAACAGTTGGAGAAGGACCTTGCAACCAAGGTTGAGGGAACCGTCGGAAAGATGCTCACTCTTCTCTTGTGCAAGTCACGAGAAGAGACGGGAAAGAGAGTTAATGATGAGCTCGTCAACAAGCATGCTGAAATGCTGACACAGAACAACATTGAGGACATTGCCAGGAATGTACAGCTCTTTGAGACTATTTTCACTGGAAATAGCTGGAAACACATGGCGGCAGTTTTTGACAGGGTAAGATTGGGATTTTGAAATTTTGCCTGGAAATCGCCTTCTGTCCCTTTAATACTTTAAGATCATCATGAGAGTCTCGGCAAAGAGGGGATCCTCGCTTTAAAAGAGAAAAACAAAATTTTGGGATTGAACCAGAAGTGAAGCAAACAACAGTACTGCTTAAGCATTAACACTGTCAAGCATTAAGGTTTTTAAATTAAAAATTTCAGTACGACGAGATGAGGAAAGATGAGCGCGATCTGGAGAGTCTAGTCCGCCGGAACAAAGTCGCCCACTCTGAGATTAAACTCATAATCTTGACATGCAGTAAGTGACTTCAACTTCCTTCTAAAAATTTCTATTTAAAGTAAAAGTAGCCCGCAACATGCAGCTGTACTTTGCCGACAAACTGAGAACTGCCATGACTGGCGACAAGCCCGATCACCAGACAATTATTCGGATCTGCGTCTCGAGAAGCGAGGTGAATTTTTTGTTAACCCATAACTTTTTTATCTTAAGATTGATCTCTTCGATGTTGGAGAAGAATACAAGCGAAAATATCAGCGTCCCCTGGATTTTGATCTTCAACATACCTGCAGTGGTGACTACCTTCGACTCATTTCGTTTCTCCTTAACGGAGCCAACAATAATCATATGATTGGCTCGCCGACAAACATGTGATTTCCCCCAGCTTTTTCTTCTATTTGTGTACATATTTGCATGAAATCTGTTTATTCGATATGTATTATGTCTGAAGATGGGGTCTTATTATGTTCTGAGATCAGTAAAGCTGACTAATTAAGAGAATACGAAAACAATCAAAAAAATTAGCATTTTACAATTCCGCGGAGAATTAATGTTTGAACTTGGGCGCCCGGATAAGGGCTTCTTGCGACGTTGAGAAAACAAGGCGTCCATCTCGGGTCCAAAGTTTTCCCTCGATCAAGGTTCGGGATCCTCCTTAAATATGCTCCGTTAAACCCTCTCCAAAATGATGAAAATTCTTCTTGGAAACATAGACTCACCCGCTATGGTGCTGTGGTTTTCATAAAGAAGCCAGTCATCTACTCGGAATCGGTCAGAGTGCATCCAGATACAGTGGTCGAGAGTCAGAGCCATTGAAGGAATGAAGCCGCGTCTTAAAGCATCGTTTCACCTAAATTGTTTAACTGGGTTACCTGCTGTGTGGTCGTAGAGCAGTTTCGATCATCGTGGCATCGGAGATGTAGGCGGCTGCTGCAGCATGTAGACGTGGATCGTCCCCTGAAAATGAACTAATCACCAAACGATAACCAGATGACAGTTTAAGACAGGGAACCAGGTACAACTAAGGATACAAATGCCATGACTGGACGCCTGTATTAGGAGTATATTAAAAGAACCCGTAAGCTGTTGGAGATCGAGTCTAATTCGTCTCGACAAAGAAGTCAGAACATAAAATGCATTGAATTCCCCTGCCTTAAACACTAGATTCCCATTGCTTAGAATTTCTCTGTACTGGATGGGTCGCCGGACAAAGATCAGTGAAACTAAACTACTGTTTTGGCTATCGAGACGCCAGACATGGCAGGATGACAACTGAAGAGTCGGTTAGGGGATTCAGGCTTCTCACGCTACAGAATCAGCAAGATAAGCGAGGCTGGCGAAAGATAGAAAAGTACCCTTCATTGTGAACACTACCGGGGTAATTGAATAAGCGACAACTTTGTTCATAAACAGATATAAGATATACTGTTGAAAATTGTCCGTTACCTAAACCTGGTTGAAACAGGCTAGGACAATCTCAAAGATCCAGTAAGCTTAATCTTCGTTTTTGTTGGGCTGACTAACTTCTTACTCACCAATATTTTCATTAACTTTGATCCAGACGTAAGTCTTAAATTGATCATGGTGAGGCTTTGAGTCCATTTTGTCCGGCTTCAAAATGAAATCGACGTCGACAGGACGAAACTAAACTGATTAATGTTGCTACTTTTAGTCTCCTGTTTACAGAGAAGACCCGATAGAACGCAGAGGGAATTTCTTCTCTCCTGAATTTGACCATGGCCTTCATGGCTACCGGTAACTCCATCTTGGAGGCCTTCTCCAAAATTTCCGTCCAATCCATCAAATTTTCCGGAGAAGGCACTTCTGGCATTGCTACTTGATGGACAATGGAATCGGGCTCTGGCTGAGAAAACTAAGATTAAGGAAATGTTCTGCCTACTCTATGAAATGAAATCTGGACTGTGAAGATGGCTTCTCCATTCTGAACGGCTTTGACGAGGCGAGTACAAAAACTTCTACCGTCACGGATTGGATCCACCTGGTACAAGATCGGCTGGTCAACATTTCCTGAAAGTTAACTTTCTTTGTCAAAGTGGGTTCTACCGCTTTGAATGAAATAACTATGCATACTGTTGGGAATGAATCCACTGGCTACTGTGGCAGTTGCTGCCGAAAGAGACTGAAAACCATTTTTGGGAGGTTTCGAAGTCGAAGTGTACCTGTCCAATAACCTGACCTCCATAAACATGTGGCAGTGATAGCCGGCCCTTTAACAAATGTCTAGCTCTGAAATGAACACATAAGAACTTGAAACAATTTTGCTTTGTTTGACATCGGAGCACTTTTTCACTGGTTTTTGCTTATTTTCAAAATATAGCTAGACATCCGCGTCGTTGTGGCCACATAGGGAGTCATAACCTTTAGTTAGACAGCCCCATCGCTGTGTTCATTAGGAATGAAGCCACAACCTAAACAGTCAGACAGTCGCATCGTTTTGGCCCCAATATGGGCAGCCACAGTCAAAACAGCAAGACAGCAAGACGTCGTTGTGGCCGCAAAATCTTACGTCTGTCGGACTGGGCTTTAATGCAGTATTAAAGTGACGGTCTCATATTCTTTCGATCATTTACAAATACTACAACTCACACAAAGAGATTCTTGTCAATCTTCTCCAAATTCAAAAAGGTATCGATGAGACCCGCTTGAATGTCTTCTGCCCGTGATGAGAATTGTACATGTGAGACATTTAACAGCGTCGGAAAGTGTGGAACTGGCGGTGCGCAAGTGCTAGGAGGACGGCTAGGTCTCCTGGAAGGAGGGTCCATACTGTGTTCTTCTTCCATTATGCTGAAAAAGGAGTCGATTAAAAGTTACCATTAAAAGGAGGAAAACAAGAAAAAAGTCCTAGATGAATCTGATACTCAGAAAGAGGAGAAAAGAGAGAAGAGCAGCCGGCAAATTGCGATGCTATCTGCTGCGGTAAATGTCGGTTAGGCTGTCTAGCACTAATCAGGAGCATGCAGCGATGCAGAAATGGAAGGAAGACGGTTTTCAAAGGAAAATGGCGGAATTGTGTGTGGCAGTCACAGCCGGCCCTGTTAGTCACGGTTTACGAGGCGGTGGCACACAATGGACATGATGTTTGTGAGAGAGAGAGCGAGGAGAATCAAAGTGCGGTGTATATGGCCATTTTCACGTTCTTGGTTGCCCTTACCTCAACGTTGATAGTTTAGCTATGAAATGTTGCAAAAAATTGTTTTTTTTTAAATTTTTTACGTGAGATTTTTTGTTTTCTTTAAAGTGGCAATGTAACGCCTGGTAGTCAGCCATACAAATATTTTTGAATCCAGTCACGAAATTTTTGGCAAATCTCATTTTGTAGTTTTTCAGCATATTTTTCAGCATCTTCAAAGTGTGCCTGCTTTAAAACAGTTAACGATAGTTCGATATGATTTTGCAAAACTAAAAGAGATGCCATGTTTAACTAGCACGTGAATTAAGCATCGTAAAAATTCACCGGAATTCGATTTTCTTGGGAAAGTTAGTGACGGGAACCAATAATTTTTTTAAATGTTGCTGTCCGTTGAAAATAAAGCAAAAAGCCTGCAAAGATGAAACGTAGCAGCTGGGCATAGAATATCAGCTGGGGCTCCAGCTGTTGTGCTCTGGCGCTATTAAAGGACTGCCTTGCACTACGGTAGGCGAGCAAAAGAGAAAACCATTAAATATAATCAATTAACATTTCCTAGCCCAGATTTTATTCACTCTATCGATTTTGGACATCTTGAGCCACCTGCAGTTTTCATTTCACCCCTTTTCAAAACTTCCCCAAGGCTCAGACCGGTTCCGAAATTTTTGCATTAGAGAGCAGTGTCTGCGTCCTTGAGCGTCTGTCAGCTAGTCGCAGTGTCCGTCGAGCACCTGCTGTGAAAGAGTGAGAAGGGAAAGACGAAAATGAGATTATTCGGAAAAAGTAAGAGTGTGAGTCTTGTTGCCGTGATTTTATGCAGAAGTCTATCTGTCCATCTGTCTCTCTGTCTCTCAGTCCCTCTCTGGCTCCGTCTCTCTGTCTCTCAGTCTATCTGTCTTTCTGTCATTCTGTCTCTCTGCCCTTCTGTGTTTTGCTATGGAAAACTTAGACACTCCATAGCACAAACATTGGGGTGCATTTATCTTTCAGTGTTGACCCAAGTTTCTCCAGAGAGCGACCCGGTACAAAGGGCGTATATTTCTGTATCGTTGCTGCCCTGCCACCGCGCAAATTGGACTCATTTTTTATGGTGCCGCTGACAGTCAGCTGTAGGAAATCGATCCCGACAAAATCTCGCTTTTAACGGGACGCGACCTTGTGGGGATTTTACGCGTGTGTTTTTACGCCTCTATCCAAACTGACCGCACATGCCCACTGATTGTGTTTCATTGTTTGGTCAAGCGATCGATTTGTGACTGAAATGTGTTTCTTAAACCAGACTGCCTTTGACAGCCAAAAATGTTTCCATTTCGCGATTAGACTACTCTTATCTTTTCCATTTTTCTGAGCACTACCAGGAAACTATTTTTCCATGACCTTTAAAATTCAACAACTTCAGTGTTCCCGATGATAAAAGAATGACGTGGAGTGAGGGTATAGATGGCGAGTATGGCTGGAAGGCCAGAGGAGACTATATTTCACCTGAGGCAAGAGCTCAAAAACCCTTCTTCCCAAGGCTATGGCATGCCATAAAACTCTTCCCGATGTTAATAAGGTTTGTCACCTTCCATTACCTTTAAATATGTGCTTTATAGGCTCATGTGCTTCTGTGTTAAAGAGTTTTTCGCCGGGCGCGGAGCGTTCATTGACCTTTTTTATCAGATGAAACATGATCCGCACACTGGTAAGCACATGTCAATTTGCGGGAAAATAGCAGATTTCAGGCGTCCCTTTGGGTGGAATCGGGTGTGGATCCATGGGAACAGATTTTCGGGGAGGCTTTAATAGATACAGTCTAGTGCCGGGCAAAAAGGAACAGAGGGTCAGGAACATTAAGGCCAATCAGGTGTGTTTCGGGCAAAAACATAACATAGTATTTTAAGTTCATGCTCACTGTTCATAATGAGAATGGAGAATTTGTGTACTGGACACTACTGACCTGTGCGGATTTCAAGAGCAACTATCTTAAAGCCTGGGACGTTCAGATGAACGGAGAAGATATCAGGTAAGCAATATCGAAACAACTAAAACCCCAGATGCAACAAGTTTAACGAAGCTTGTTGTGAATAGAATTCATAGCATCTTCAAAATTTCAACTTGTATGCACAGGATGCAGAGAATGCACAGGCTCCATAAATTGTTCCATGAACATGGTTCACCTATCCACTCAATATCTACGATGTACTCCCCCAATTTTCCTAGTTTTGCTTTAAAATACTTTCTTCCCATTTTTCAGAGCTCAATGAGCGTAGCCACGTTTCTTCTTTGATGGAAATTCATATTGCACTTGCCTGTCTAATTTTACTTCTTAACTTGGTTAATCACGCTGAAATTACTCTAGTTTTATGACATAACGGTCACGGCTAGAATAAACAAATATTTTACAGATATCGAGGCCTGTTTCCCCGTGCCTGGAGGGAATACCATGTCCGGCATCTTAACATCAAGATCATTATGGAACAACTCTCTCCGGTGATCCCACAAAACTATGAAGATGTTTCTCTCCCTGTTGGATTATTTCAGTTCCGAGTAATAAACAACTCGAAAAAGGACTATCGAGTGGCCTTGACCATGACTTTTCGAAACGGTACCGGTAACAGGAAATGGGATACTGAGGGAATGTGCAGGTATGTTTTTCATCTTTTTGATAAACACCAAAGTATAGGTCTACTCTAGTAGATGAAGCTGAGTTTGCTGGATGTACCTTAAAACACGATATTAGGAGGATGCAGACGATTTATGCTGTTTGTGCCAAAAAGACGGTGAGAGACTATACTTATTGTATAAACCTTAAAATTACAGTCCACTGGAACCATCTCAACCTGCCACTTCTATCCAAGAGGGGATGGTGCCACAGTAAGGAAAAATCTGGAGGAACACGGCTGTTTGTTGGGAACCTCTGACACACTTTCTCAAGAACTGGGAGTCGGAGTTTCAATGAGTGAAGAAATCCTTAATGGACAGTCAAAAGACTACCTCTTTTCACTCGTCTGGGACATGCCTAACATACAATTTGGCTTGGGCCAACGGACATACAGACGGTATTTAATTTCTTCATATTTGATATAAATATGTTCAGGAGGTATACCAGATTCTTTTACGGACTAAATTCTGCGGTTCACATTACTCGGAGGGCCATTGACCGTTGTGAAGCTTGGAGAGAAGTCATCACAAGCTGGCAGGAACCGATTTTGAGCGATCCTCTCCTTCCAGACTGGTATTTTTGAAACTTTAATGCTGAGCCAGATTTTAAGGTTCAAATCAGCTCTGTTCAATGAACTATACTTCATTGTTGATGGCTCAACTGTCTGGGTAGAGTACGATGAAAATTGGTTTAAAGAAGAACAGTCGATCAGTATTCATACCAAGAACTGGTTCAAGCAGTATGGGAGGTTCGCCTATATGGAATGTAAGTATCTTGGTCTAGACAATTAGACAGCCGCGTCGTTGTGGCCACAGAAGAGACTTTAAATGCTCCCTTTGAAATGTATGATACTTTAGCCTGGGAGTACTACATGTACAACACATACGATGTTCATTTCTACGCCTCTTGGGCCCTCCTTCAAAACTGGCCTGCTTTGGAAATGTCCATCCAGTACGACTTTGGTACGCTCCCTCAACTTTTTTTTAAACAGCCACTGTTCCAGCTGACCAGGTTTTCCGGCAAGATAACGAACAGATTACCTCCATGTTCACTTGGAAGAACATGGACAGGAAACAGTTTGGAAAGACCCCTCATGATCTAGGGCATCCAAGTAAGAGGGTCTATTTAATTGTAGTGAATTTCAATTTAGTGGGAGAGCCTTGGCTACAAACTAACGCCTACCAACTGCATGACACTTCGCATTGGAGGGATCTTAACCTGAAACTGGTCCCGATGTGCTGGAGAGACTATAAAATGATTTTAAAATCGCACCTGTCTGAAGATGAAGCTAAGAAGAGTCTGGACTACTTCTACGAGAGAGCAAAATTCTTGGTTGAGCAAGCGGCGATTGAATGGGACACTGGAAAAGTAAAGAGAGGTGTTATCCAGAACAGTGGAACAGCCGATCAGACTTATGATGTCTGGACAATGACTGGAATCAGGTAAGGTTAGATTTTTGTATGCTAAAACATTAATTTCAGTGCTTACTGTGGCTCGCTATGGCTCTGTGCCCTGGCCTGTGTTGCAGCCATGGCAATGGAAACAAAAGACTATACCAACTACAAAAAGTACAAGGAGATGCTGAACACTGCCACAGCTGAGTACATAAGATCCTTATGGAATGGAAGGTAGAGTCACTGGAAGTACAGTCCCGTAAACCTTCCAGGTTTTTCATGTTTGACGAAAATAGAAGTAATTCCGAGACTGTCATGTCTGACCAGCTCTGCGGCATCTGGTTCTTGGCCATGATTCAAGAAGAAATTCCTCTGGACGATGAACACGTCAAGTCATCCCTTCAATCAATTTTTGAGCAAAATTGGGCCAAGTTCCGTGGTGGACGATATGGTCCAGTCAACGGGTTCATGTAAGTAACTACTGATATGTTTATGCTGATTTTTTACAGCGAGGACAAAAAAGAAGACATTTCGTGCATTGAGTCGGAAGAAGTATGGACGGGTATTGCTTACGCGTTGGGTTCATTTTTTATTTCTCAGGTTACCTGATAATAAACCTTTAAAAGGGGGTCTTTAGGGTATGCACGAGCACGGTTTTGCCGTAACAGAAGGAATGTACAATAGTGTCTGGAACCGATTCGGATTGCAGTATCAAACTCCAGAGGCAATCACAGCTACGGGTTACTATAGGTCAGTTGAAAAAATACGGCTTTACGAAATCGGTTTGAAAGGCACGTTTTTGTTGAAGACATTTACTGGGAGAAGGTGGGCACACAACGACGCGGCTGTTTAACTGTCTTGGCTGTGGCCACATCCAGACAAGATAGAGCCAAGACAGTTAAACATCCGCGTCGTTGTGACTCCTATTTAGACAGTCTCAGTCGACAAAGACAAGGAGACAGTCGCATAGCCTTGATATGCTAGCGTAGATAGCCACAACCTAGACAGTTAGCTGCGTCGTTGTGGCTTACGGGCTGTTAAGTCACAAACCAGACACTTAGACAATCAAATCTATTGCCTTTCAGAGCCATCGGTTACATGAGACCTCTGTCCGTCTGGGCAATGCGTTACGCTTACAAAATGTTCCCCAAACAGGACCCCGCAGTCCGGATCCAAGAAGAAAACGAAAAGGCTCATCTCATCACTTCTTACTGTATAGACGACTAGTTGAAAAAGCTGCCTGTATATCCGTGTGATAATTTACGAGTACGAACTATGTGCTACCGTTTCATTCCGCCAAATAAAATTTCGTTATTTGTGTCTGCGCTAACTGACCGCACCATGTTTCGATGTCGTGCATCTCGAAACGAATACCGAAAACCCACATCTTTTTCTCACAAATGTGAAGCTGAAAAGATAGAAAGAAGTGAATAGGTGCAGCAAGTAAATCCATCGGCAGAGTATACAAAAACCATCCCTTTTCCATTCATTTTCCTTTTTTTCCGAAGTTAGAGGCCTTTCTCTTCTCCAATTTTTCTCTAAATTCCTTGCAATATGACAGACAGCTGCTTATCACTTCTGACAGCATCAAGATAACGAATGTCCAGGACCAATTTTGGCATCGTTCTTCTTTCTTAATTTTTTTTTTCGAAAATATTAGATGAACTCTGTTATGTTTTGATATTAAAGAAATTAGTAAGCTGACGCGGTGGTGTGAGCGATTCTGCGTATGTCATTCGTTTTCTGCAAACTTCTTCTCTTGTTTCTGTTCAAAAGAAAAGCAGACAGCTCTATTCTGTACGCTCATGACGAGCCATATCTTTAATATTAAAGTGCAATGGTGTCTGTGGCAGACTCTGTTTATTTGTTTGCCTGTTTGTCTAACCTCTATTATTTTATTTTATTACACGGCTACACACCACCATTTTTTCAGAATGAAAATTCTCAAACTTGTCCCTCTTCTTCTACTACTATTTCCAGACTGTACGGCAGGTAAGCTCTATTACTCCTAGTGCAAGTCTGCGGAACGGCATGATTCTGATTTTTCTTCAGGAAAAATTTCTGCAGAAAAAACACCATTTGATACGCGTGTTGCTTTTGGACTTGGAATCCAAATTGATAACTTGCTAACCTGACATTTGAAAGTTTACAGGCATTGACTACTCGAAATGCACCGATGTCCTATCCTGCCTTGAGACTGCCGTAAATCTCCCAAAAAAGACGTTTTTTTGTAGACATCTTTCTGAAACTCTAATGGCCAGATTCATTTTCCTCAAAAACATTACGCCTTACGGCAGCTTGTTCGCAACGGCGTTGAAAACCTTTCTCGATGTAAGCATATCTATTCTGTTAAATTTCTAACGTCTTCGTGTGTGTCTGTCTGTACCCTCGGTTTGGGCAAAGTGCTACCACTTGGCCAGGGTGTAAATTGAGAAATTGTCAAGCCCGGGCCAGTTTGGCCCTGTCTTCACTCTTGTATGTACTTAAATGCTCAAACAAATGTTTTCCAGTCTGATAAGAACAAACAATTGCTCACCACTATTACTGAAATCTCAAAAAAGCTGGACAAGATTCAAGAGTTTCAAGCCCTTGTTTTTGAAAGTACCACCTTTCAAACTTTCCTGAACAACTACAGGGTGGTTTGTTTCCCAAAAAACACACATTAATTTTTTTCAGGAAGTCAGAAAACCGTTGAGCCTCATTTCTTACTACGTGAAAATGTTTGAAAGAAAAAAGTTCAACGTCACTGACTCGAAAATTGACGCCTTTACAGAATTCTGTCTGAGCACTCAAGGACCGCTCCTCATTGCTGATGTAAGTTGCAGTGAGCCCTATCTGTTTATTTTAGAGAATGGGAGAAGTGACATTAGGCTACTGTTTCAATTTTTGAACATTACTGTGAGACTCATGGTGACATCAATTGGCTAAGATATAAAATGCTAATGAGCCATCTGAACACGTTCTCGTTTTACGGAGAGAACAAACTCGACTCCAAGGAACACATACTTATCGCCCGTGAGTTTAACTAGATTATTTTTTCGACCCAACCTGTTAGTCATTATTATTAAAAAAAACAACCCGCAAAAAGAGAGATGGTTTGGAGTATACAAAACCCTAACCCCGTCTGATTAAATTTATCTGTAAGATGTGGTTTTTGGTTTTCCTTTGAGCTAAAATAATATTGCCCCGTTTTTTGTATTGCCCTGTTTTTGTAAACTACAAACTTCTGCTTGTTTCTACAGGACCCAGGAAGTGCTTTTTTACTTTCTTTAAAAAACTTATTTCGGTCATTTAGAACATTTAGAATATAAAACTGAAAAAAAGGCTAGAAAGCTGTGAAAAAAATCAATTGCTAGAGTTATGGTTCAAAAACAACAAAATCTCAAAACTGTCTCTCAGGAAATCCAGGCGAACAAATGAAATCGGCTGATATTTGAAATTTTTTTCTACGAGGGGTAATTAGTGCACCACACTTTAGTATATTTACATCACTTTTCCAGACTGTTTTCCTGAAAATATGCCGTTTTTTATAATAAAGGGTTTTTTGCAGACTTTTCTTCCATCTCGAAGATATGAACGACGCAGAAACCAGCCAACTTTTCCTAACGTTCCAAAACAAACATGGTAAGGATTTCAATTCCTCTTGCAAATATACATATCTCCCAGGAACCGAGTTTGAAAATTTCAACGACTTGCTGACACGCTCAAAGTGTACTTCAACGTCCAAGAACCCATTCGGTTAGTTTTTTTAAATTTATCAAAAAAGTCTTTTAGAAAGTGTTTTCTGAGTTTGGCCTACTTATTGTCAAGTCAAAAACATGGAGCGGTCTACAGGTTAGCCGATATGTTGCTCAAGGACATATATCACCTAGCAAGTTATATTTTTTACTCTAGATGCACGTAGCGATAAAACGAAAAGCTGTGGTATGATCCCTGCTAGGAGTAAAACAGATCTGGATCTGTGAAAAAGCGGATTCTTTGAAGAAGAAGGGATTTGTCTTTGCCCAGCGTTTTACTGAATTCAACCGAACAAAAAGAGAACAATACTTTTGTGTGAACTACGCAACTGGACAAAAAGTGAACAATAGCTCTTACAATAGTCAAATCCTCGTCTTTTCTCATAGGATCACTCTGTTATCGTCTGTTCCACAAACTATTATGAATCAAGAGGAAATACTGAGTTAGGGATAAGAGTTAGATGACACCTTTTTCATTGAGAGAATCCAGTTGTTTTTCATCGTTTTCTTATTCTACTCGTTGTCAACTAGATCCCTTTCCTACAAATGTGATAAAAACATCGGGAAAATTTCTGTAACTGGACTCCCGTCACAAACTTTTCAGAATAATATTCCTTGATTCACAGCAGTTTCATGTCACTAAAAATAGCGTATCCTTTAGCGCTAAACATTGTTCACTGCTCATTTTTGGCTGTGGGTCAAACGTATTGGGTTTTCTTCGATGTTATAAGCAGGTTTTCTGGAGCTAGCAATAAATGAATGATCCTATGAGAAAAGACGAGGATTTGACTTTTGTAAGAGCTAATTTTTCGGCACAGACCGGTTCATTTTTCGTACAAACACCAGACCGGCCAGAATTTAACGTAATGAAGTCGAGCTACTTCAAGAAAAGATCGAGTCTGCATTGGTTAGAGATCATGCATTACACGCCTCACAATCCCTTACAATCAAGCTTTTGGTATTTTGGTTCTTTGTTACGCTAATTTCCACCACTTTCGAGATTTACTTCATTAGAATCTGGGGAAGCCTATACTCAGAACTTCAGCAAACCTAAGCATACCCTGAGCCATTTTGCAGGACCAGGGTAGAAGCAGAAAACTACAATACTCCCTCATTTCTAAAAGCATTCGTATAAACGAGTAAACTCAGAATCCTTGTGTGTTTACCTAATGGCAGGGGATGGTAGAATGCGATCAGAAAAAGATTCCAGGGGTTGTTCACAGTCATTTTCTACTCAAAGCATTTTAGCAAAAAGGTTTGCAGAAGGGCGGGATCGAACCCGGGTCGTGTGGGTGGAGTGGCGACTTTTAGCAATACACTAACTTTTTCGGTAAAAAAAATTTGTCCAAAAATGCAGGGCGTAGGGGTATGATCCGGGTCTCAAATCGAAAAACAAAAAGACCCTTCCTGTAGGGTCGGAAAAGTTACATCGATAACCAAATTTTCAGTCTTGTAGGTCAAAAAATGAGAGCGCAAATCGCCTACACAGGACGCCGGACAGCGGACGTTTTGGAAACAGAACATTTCGGCTAACTTTTTGTTCGTCGATCAAATTTTTTGAAAATATGTTTCTAGGGATAACTTTTCATGCTGAATCCGATAAAACTAGTCCCAAAACCTGAAAATGCTGTTGACGCGCGCTGCGCGCGATTTTATGCTCAAAGCGTTTCGCACTAATGGAAGGCAAAGTCGCGATAACCATGATTGCTCAAGTACTGTTCAGCCAATCGATCAAAGAAAATTTATTTGCCTTCCGCCAACGGTATCCTCATTCCGTAGTAGGTTATAGGACAAAAGACTGTTTAAATTCACTGAGGCGTGGTGGGACGGAAAGTACTTTAAAGAATCCCGGAAGTGCCTTTTTGACTTTGCTTAGAAAAACTCGCCTCGGTCCGCTAATCACTAATTAGTGTATTGAAAACGCGAGAAAATGCGTAAAGAATGAAGAAAAATTGGGCAGAAGTGAGCAGCTCCAAAACCATCATGAGATGACATAGATGTTTGAAATTTCGCAGTCAAATATTATCTCTATCCTTTATCGTAAAACCAATCAAGCTGATATTTTTCTGTCATCACCCACTCTTTGAGAACGAGATAGTAACAAGCTCATGGTAGTTCAGCGGGAGATAGTGAAAAGATTTTTGGGCGTCACTCTGCTGGATAGACGTACAAATGGATGGCTGATGGAAGCTTCGAAAGCCACCGATATCAGAGAAAGATGGGCAAGACGAAAATAGAATTTTGCATGGAAGGTGCCCATGACGACACGTGGACGAGGAGAATAGTGAATGGAGACCATGGCGAGCAGTAAGGCCCACTGGACGACCGAAAAGATAGAGTGACTCGTTCACAAAAGACATCGGACAGAATTGGACGAGAGTGGCTAGAGCTTAATATTGTAAAATATATTGGAATTGAAATATCTACATGCTTGGTAATACTACAATACTTGTCAAAAGATGTTTCAATAGTAACGGGTGAATTGCGCCGACTGAGAAATGGAATAGGGTCATCGACCATCTTAGATAATTTTATGATTTGGTGTTATTTAGAGATAAATAAATATCTACATTACTGACTGCTATTTGTCCGAGCTTCTCCCACACCAAAATATTGACATTTTAAGTTCCTCCCACCACTCTTTCGGGACCCTAGTTAGCCTATTAAATTTTGTCAAAAGACGTCAGTTTCTCTGATAGGCATTGTCTTATCTCTGCTGGTGTGAACCGACACCTCGTCTCCTTCGATTTTCATTTTTTGCAGGGCATTGTTAAATGCTGATTGTAAGCCTCTTTGAGTCTTTCTGCTAAAAAATAGTTTAGAGATGAAATTTCTACTAATTCTACTTCTTTATAACTTCCACGCCTTGGCCGGCTCTGATTTTTGTGACGGTGAGAAAAAATTTTCTTAAGAGGATTATAATTCAGTCACATGCGTCGCCAAATCTAGTATAGTCCCTATTTTCGCTCAAAATTCCACTATCGAGGCAGATCTTATTAGAATACACCTCTTATCTCAAGTTAATTCCTGTTTTCGCGGCTCTTTTGTGGTTGATGTTTATTTGGCTGCAAGTCAAGATTGGATACAATGCTGTGACGCAAGGTCATGTTCGAGAGCCATTCTGAGTCTTGGAAATGATGATTTTTACTCGCAAACTTTTTCTGGTAAGCGTTTTTTCATAATTAATACGGCTAAGTTCAGGCTTAGTCGATAAACAAGACTCTAGTGGAGTTTTGAAGATAGTGGAAATAATTGCGGCCGAAAACTCCAGAACTCCGTATGTGTTGACAAATTTTCTACAGCCTAAAATATGGAGCCCGGAGGAAGATGTTAAAGTTACTTTGGTCACTGACCGAGCAAAAGGTATCTTTCACTCCAAACCAGTACTTTTGTTTAGATTTTGGCTTGGATCTTCATGATGGTAACGAAACAAAGAGAATATTGAGCTATGAAGACTTGACAAAATTGAAAACAGCTGTTTGTTACAGAGGTAACAAGACGTGTGATCCTCAACCAACAGGTATTTTTCAAAAAAAGATTGCTTACTCTTTTCTCAGGGAAAGATGAAACTGCCGTAGAGCTTCGCATCTTTCTGGGATTCTCCAGTAAGGGGCATTTTATGGAAATTGTCACTGGCATGGCAAATTTTCTAGCGAATGAATACTTTGATGGACAGAGGGGAAAGGTTCGCCAATACATTCTTTAAGCTTTCCTACATTTCAGGTCCTAATTTTTGGTCCCAGAGCTAAAATTCTGGCCAAGTGCTGGTGGCACAATGTCCACAAGTGTATTTTGGGGCTCCTAGCAAAAGGGAATGATTCTATCTTTGTGAAAACTGACAAAATTAGCCGAGACGACGTTGATTTCGCTCCAGATGTCATGGGCTTCATGAGGAGGGAAGCCATAAAGGAAAGAGAACTTCCACCAGTGAGTACCAGGAATGTTCTGAATTATTCTTTTCAGACCGTCGTCTTGGTGCTCAGTGACTTTATTTCTGTCAACTTTCTCAACAACAAGTACATTTTCCAAAAAGCTCTGGAGGCTCAAAAGGTGGCAATTATCTATGGCATCGTGTTGCCTTGGAATAAGTTGGATAAAGCCACTGTTATGCAGTAAAATTCATGGTAATCTGATTAAATCCGTATGTCTAGATATTACGGCAAGCTCCTAAGCGTCGCTGACCTCTACCCGATGGAGCTTTTTGCCGATCTCAACAATCTGACGGACCGTATTCTCAACATTAGTTTTGAGAGGCCTGGACTTAGCAAAAGTGAGTCTTTTACAATTTAGTATAGCCACATGTTCAGGTATAACTACGACACTTACCCCTAGCCAAACAGGAGTTCCGATAACGGGTAAGCGTTTCACACAACAAACTGTACTGTTTTGAATTAGACACACCTCACCCCTCGGATGTAGTCATTGTTTTGGCACTGGCCTACTGGACCGATTTCGTGGAACTGGAGATGTTGAAAAACTTTTTGATAGAGACTGCTGGAAATTGCGCTGATGAAGGGAGCAAGTACGCTGTTCAGGATAGCCAGGAAGGGCAAAAGACAGCGTTTTGTGCAGAGTGAGTTCTAAACTACTGAATGAGTGAATGGGCACAAGGACGCGGCTGTCTAACTGTCTTGAATGTGGCTCTCTCTTAGTGACCCCAACGACGCTGCTGTCTAGCTGGTTTGACTGTGACTCTCTATTTTGTTTAACTGCAACCATTTTCAGTCAAAGATGTTTTATGGATCAAGTCAACATGTTGGATCTCTACAATGCGATCTCAGAATACGACAATACTGTAGATGTAAGTTGGTTTTTTTGTACTGGAAAAGTCTTTCAGCTTATAAAACATGCTCTGGACATTTTGAAACCAAGTCGAATGCCCACCAGTAGAGTTCCAAGTGTCTATCTGGTGACAAACTATGTTTCTGAAAAATTCATGAGAAATTGGGACGACAGTCAGTCAGACTTCCGTACGAATCTCTCCTTTGTCGATTTTCAAGTAGGATATTTCCTATTTTTGTACATTTTTTAGGTCATGCTGGTCAACACCTCGAATGACTTGCACATCCATAGTTCTCTCTCAAACAAGGTCATTCATGTTTACCCGACTTTTGAAGATTTGAAAACTGCCAAGAATATATTCTGTCCAACTAAAGAATGCAAGTTTATTAACGTTTAATGAAAGTTGTGCAGATCAACCTCCTGAAGACCATCACAAGGCAAAAATTGGTACTCTTGGAGTAATAGTCTTATGCGTATCCTCCGCTGTTCTGTTCATTGCCCTCGTAGCCATCGCTTACAGTGTTCAGAAGAACATCCGGAAAAGGAAGATTTCAAGGGTATGAGAAGGCCAAAAACGTCAAAATCCGTCTTTAGATGAGCGATAAGGAACCCATCATCAGTAGGGATCTCGACGAGCTTGGCAAAGAAATTCTCAACATTTCGGGACTGGCACGTACACGTGTAGATCCGTGGGAGATGAGCCGTCAGCAGATTATTCAGGTTTTAGAAGTCTTAAAGTAGAAGACAGGTGTTTTAGGGTGCAGAGTTGGGAAGAGGATCTGGAGGAGTGGTTTACAGAGGTAGGCATTGGAATAAAACGCACCCTGTATCCAAACATTCGAAAACTACAAAAAAATGGAATATATCTTAGATTCGAAGACCACAAAGAAGACAGTGAGACAGCTGCATCGTTGTGGCTTGATTATAGACAGCTACAGACTAGACAGTTACACAGCCGCGTTGTTGTGGCAACTATTTACATAGTTATTTTCAGGTTCAATCCTCGGCCGAGCCCCGTGCGAGTACATTTACCGTCGAAATTTCTACGCCTACCAATACGACAATTGCCCAGTGGCAATAAAGGCACGTATGATGCTTTTTTGAATTATGGATGACCTGAATGCGTGGGCCAAGCTAAATATTCCAGGAACAGCTCATCGGCTCAGACGAAAAAGGTAGGCAGCAGCTGCTGGACGAAATCGAAATTATGAAGGTGGAAACCAATTTTTCTGTAATTTCTATGCTTTTAGGCAATCCGTCCACACCAAAACATTGCCAACATGCTCGGCTGTGTGACTACAGTAAATCCAATCTGTCTGGTGATAGAGTACGCTGAAGGTGGCAACTTAAAGCAATTCCTTAAAGGAAAACTTGTTCTACCCTCTGTAAGTGCTTATTTTGATTCTCCGCCCTTGTTTTTGTCATATTTTGATCAGAGCATACTTGAACTCATTAAGCAAGAGAACGTAGCACATACTGCTCAAATTATTAAGCTCCACTGCCCTGGGGAGTCGTTTCACGTAATTTGTTAACATGTCATAGAATTGGTTTTGTGCCTTGTCACATGTGAAAAGTCGCAGCTTTAAAGGTTATGCGATCTTTGACAACACTTAATTTTCAGGGCAATCAGCTTCCTGGTGACAATGTGATTCACCAGAGAGATGTCATCGCCTACTTGTGGCAGATTGCAGATGGACTTGTGGGCCAAAAAAAAATCAAAAATTATAAAAATATTAAGGCATTTGTCCACCATTGCGGTGTAGCCCATCGAGATGTAGCCGCAAGAAATGTACTCATAAAACGTGGGCGCGATGTTCTAATAGCAGATTTCGGCCTGGCAATCTGGAAAGAGAGCGGCACTTCGCTCTCCAAGGTGCATATAAACTTGACTATTACCATGTTTTTCTTCAGATTAAGCGACTTCCAATTAAGTGGACGCCCCCAGAAGCCCTGTCCCGGGCACAGTTCTCAGAAGCTTCCGATGTTTGGTAAGCAAGTTCCGGATGTTTTTAAAGAGAAGATCTTGATGATCCAACACGCATAGGCTAGTTGGGAATAAGACATGCCGAAAAAGAAGCCAATTGGGTGCGGAAAGTAGCCAAATCAAAACTGTGGCATTATGAAAAACTAGGATGATGACAGTGATCTATTTTCAATGGGTTTCACAAAGCAAAACAACTTCTTAAAGAATTTTATTTGGTCCTGTCACAAAATTTTTGGCCAGGGTCATAACAAATCTAGCATTCCCTTTAAATGTATCACAAAAACGTGAAATTTGCGAGGGAGACTCCAGTTTATTTGCATTTTATTTGGGCGCGAACTCTCCTAAACTTTTGCGTATATTTTCCTGTTCCGTCTATTTCAACTCTTAGTTCAGCATGAAGAACAATTCGTCGAAAACTATTTGATAATTTGCCATAAGTAAGTAATCTTGACTTTTGACTTCACACGCGTCATTCTCCAAGTTTTCAAGGTATACCTTAACGATATAAGGTGTCTTTAATGTACACTTAAGGTACTTCTTAGATCCGCATACCTTTACTTAATGACATCTTAGCCCCTTTCAGGTCCTTCGGAGTCTGTGCCTGGGAAATCCTCATGTCAGGAGCTGATCCCTTTGACCACGTGCCACAACCCGAAATTTTGTCTTATCTGCACTCGGGACGACGGCTGGAGCGTCCAGACGCCTGTAGTGATCCCCTCTGGAAAATTCTGCGATCTTGTTGGCTGGACGACGCTGAAAAAAGGCCAGGCTTCAATTTTATCAAGACGGAGCTTTCTCTACTTCTTGAAGATATTTGCAGCGGGTACGGCTATGTAACTCCACTCAGGGAATAGTACGAGTTTAATAAAGTTATCCTGATTTCCGTCTTAATACTATTTCCACTTCTCGCAGCTGCTCCAAGTGTACTAGGAAAAACAATCTAGGGATGGGTCCTAGTATTTTTTGTTAAAGAATGAATATGTCTGACACGTGTTAATAGATCATTTCCCCGGGGAGAGTATTAGTTCATAATTTTCTATTGTTAGAAGGCTCCACAGTCGCTGCCCACAGCCTCTAATGGGCGTGGCGCAACTTCATTCCGTCATGGTCCCGCTCCGTCGGTTGGGTCTGTCCCTACTTCTACTCATAGCTCTAATCTCAGTGATTAGTGCACAGTTTGTGGAAATACAAGGTACAGTCAGCCTTACAGTACAGTCTATTTGAAAAGTTGAAAATCTCACAGCATCCACCTCCTAAATCTTTCGAGTTTTTACAATTAATAGACACAATTAAAATCCCGAAAGTCTTTTAAAAAAGTGAATTGGAACCTTGGAATTTTTTAAAATTGTCTCAAAACTCGTTTAAATTGTCTTTAATTTAGTTTTTAAACTGCAGTGATAGACATACTTACAGTCACGAAAATTCTTGAAAAATGTGGTATTGGACCTTTGTAACTTCTTGCAAATTAGCTATTAACCTTTTTAGCATCTCTATGTCACTTCATGTAAAACTTGGTCATAACAAACCAAAATTAGGCAAAACCACTTATATATTCATTGCCAGTTTAAGTTATTACACAAAACAAAATTCTTCTTGCACTTGCTTTAATTTTTTGCGACTGTTCAAACTTCTCCCTAGCCTTTAAAGCTCTCTGCATTTTTTTGTACAAAATTTGCAGCTTTGAACTTAAGTCGACGTTCAGCGAAAAATTTTATTAACCAGTTTCTTTAAATCATGTGATGGCTGGCGACTTTCTCCGTCCATCAGTACATCTTTTTTTTCCCTCTCTGATCCTGGTCATTAACTCCCCGAGGGCAACCAAAAAACTCTCAATTGCAACAGAGGACATGACGAAAGTCTGATCTATCATCCGGCTGCGTGGAATTGTATCCTGTTTTGGTATGGAAAGATTAATGAAATTATATCACAGAGCAAGCTTGTTACCTGAATTTTGATCATCACATAGTTTTTACCCGGAATCGAGATTTCTAGTTACGCCAGTCATGCAAATGAGAATATGATATCATTAGCTTAAAAAACTGATTATGGCACACAATCCCTAATTCTCAAATCCTTTTTCTTTCAAAATTTTTTCAAAAATTTAAAGTCTAAGAACTTAACATCCAAAAACACGTGATTAAATTTGTAGGAGGAGTGGGTGAAGCCTAATTTAACCTGATTTGAGGGGCTCGAGTGAAAATTGAACTCGCGTCATTTTTACGTAGCCACTTTTTATAGTCTACAAGATTTATGTGTTTAGGTCTCCAATATTTACGTCTACAAGAGTCAATTAAGTCTTAACTTTGTTGATAAAGGCAACAAGAAACTTCAGAAACTTAAAGTATTTAAAATATCCTCCATTAGATATTTGTCTCCAAGATTTATGCCTGAAAGTTAATTAAGCCTTAACTCAGAACCTACTAGGTTACTTTGTCAGATGAATTCACAATTAATGCAAAAGCTTAAATCATTATACTATGTATGCCCTTTTCGTATAGTCTGTCTTTGACTCCTGGTCTTCAACTTTTATGGTTGATTTAATGCACAACTCATGTTATGAGCAGAGAGATACTGGGAAGCTTTCCAAATGGGCTCAATGGCTAATGAGCTGAGTGGGTTATGTGACTTTAAAGTGGGCGCCTAATTTCCGCTTTTAAATGGCCAAATTTCCAGAAGAATTCCTGCCCATCTTATCACGTCCACGACGCAACAATCTCGTCTTCACAAACCTCATTCGAAAATGGCAGAATCAGAACAATAAGCGCTACGTCATCAGTCCCATCAGTGTCTAATTGTCTCCCCGTCTTTTCCCCCCTTACGTAGTAAGAAATCCCGCCAGTGCCATACACGAATAAAGGCTCTTGTAAATAATGCAGAGTATTATAAAGAAAAAAAGAGTTTATGATCAACAGTCAGCAAACAGGCTATATCACATTGTGTTGTGCTACATAAATGACGATGGGAAATGGATAAATGTTATGTGATATAGTTTTCTCAGCCAGACAAAAAAAGTTAACTTCTGTTCGTTACTGAACCCTTTTCTACTCACAAATGATGTTTTCGGGTGACTAAGAAACGTCGAGAAATTTCTGAAAATTCTCGTTTTCAGCTTTTTAATGACATTTGCATAGCACTTTTTAGCGGAATTCGAAACGTAAATAAAAATACGGAAATATGAATGTTTTCTAGAGTTGGGCCAAAAAAAAAATTAAATTGAGTGGTGCGATCCGAAATATTATCAAAAAACTGTTCCTTAGGTGAAAAATTGGATACTCAGAAGATACGCAGCCAAATTAAAATTTTATGCTGTATATCTTTGCCCGAGTCTATAAAACGTTAAATGTGAGTCAACCGTCTAGTTAAGCTGTGTTAGAGACTTAGAATTGAATGAATTTCACGAAAGCATCGTTTTTGGAAACTTCATAACAAGAAATCGTGAAAAATTGGCTTAAATTTTTTTGCTGAGAATTTTTTTTTTGGCAATGGGTTCCGCAAGGATTAAACTTTTTAAAAACTCTGGCTGAGCAAACTTACTACGCGGATTTTACTACAATTTGAGGCAGACAGGTTTTATGACAGGAGACTAGATTCAGGCACAGAGTTTTGGAACGTTTTCGACTTGATGTTTCGCAGTCCCGGCATAATCATCTGTATTTTGTCAACGACTCCTTCCTCCTTCTTTTCGTCATTCTCGTCCAGCTCCTCCTCTTCCATTACCTCCTCCACTTCATCGCTAACTTCCGGCACTTGAAGTCTCGTCTCGTCAATTTTTGAAGGACAGAGCCTCTCCAAGACGGATCTGATTTCTTTTCCCGACTTTTCAATTTCCAGCGCTGCCTTGTGGACCTGGAAAGACAAATTTGATCAAAACAACGAGTCATTGAGTTAACTACGCAATAAACTTGGTTTGTCTGTTTTTAACGGGCTCTTTTTTGTCTGGAGCACCAGAATTCAGGTAATTGATAAGGATCAAAGCTCACCTGCTTAAGAAAGTACGGACCGCCTTGGTTCACCATCCAGTTGTAAATGTAGCGAGGGATGTTGGCCTCTGGATTGTCCGAATAGGTCAGAATGTAGTCTTAAAGTTTTAGTATGAAGACACTTTGAGTGAACTCACCGACACCGTGTTCATTCCAGTCATCATGTGACCGAATAGCCATTCGGGAAGTATAGGTACTAACCCGAACGTTTTTGGTCTTCGGAGATGATGGCACGACCTTAAAGCGTAAACATAAACTTGATTTCAGAACGTTTAAGACTCATAAAGGACGTGTAAAGCTTGAATAAAGAGGCGAAGACGCTGCGAGACCGAGTGCACAGGTCCCGTAATTAAGTGCAATGGATCCCGCCACGACCTTGTCTCAAAAAAGTATTTTGGCATTTTTCGATGTATTACACTCATTTTATCGTTTTCATGGCGTGTTTAATCTGTTCAGCGCAGAAACCTGCCCTAGAAAAGCAAAGCGTATATTCTATCACTTTCCCATTAATTTTATCGTCTGCTGATTTTCATGTTGAATAAAAGCATGGTTTTGGAAAAAACAAATGAGTGCGCAACACCAAAAAATTCCTAATACTGGAATAAAGTTCGTGGCAGGACTGGTGCTCCTTGCCTCGCAGATTTTTTTGTAGCACTCGATTTACGGGGAAATGAAAAATATATGGCAAAAAACATACCTCCTCTGGAACAACTTCACTTTCTATTACGACAACTTTCTTGTCATCTGAGATCCACGTCCGTCTCACATACACGTATTCTCTGGCATGAAGAGGGTAAGGAAACTTGGACACCCAGCGAAGGAGCTGAATGGAAAAAAAATTGAATGTTTGCGTAAAAAGAAAACCTCGTGCTCTTCATTTTCATCCAGTAGCTCGAGACTTATGATGTTTCCATCCCATTCCGTTCTATAGTTGATGTCGTTTTGGGCATCTAAGAAGGAGCGAGGGGAAATGTCCCAGTAGGTCCCGGCACATTTGTACTCGTAGAGCTCGCGGTCTCCGGCTAATCGTCTGAAAATGTTTGGTTGTACTTCTGGAGATGACAAAGCTATTTTTTTCACACCGAAGGTTTAGTGTTATTACCAAATTTTCCATGCATTTTTTACATTCTTTGAGTATCTTTATCGAATTCTATGCATAAAACAACCCTATAGCGTGAAATATCGGATTCAGCATAAAAAGTTACCCCTAGAGCCTTATTTTCAAGTCGGTAGTTCGAAAAATTAAAAGTTAGACAAAGTTCTAGTTTTCCAAAACGTCCGCGGTCTGCGATTGTGGACGATTTGCGGGCTCATTTTTGCGAATTTTTCTCTGAAATTTTGGATAGAGGTATTACTAACTCTATCTCAGGACAGGTATCTTTTAGAATTTTGATTTTCGACCCGGATCACACCTCTACGCCCTGCATTTTTGGACAGAAATTTTTTTATCGAAAAAGTTGGTGTATTGCTAAGGGTCGCCACTCCACTTTTTGTGATCGTATTCGACCGTTCCCCGCCATTATGCAAAGGCGCAAGGCAGTTATTCTGAGTTTACTCCTTGTTCATGGCGCAATGTCCGATATTTTTAGAAACGAGAGAGTATGGTAGTTTTCTGCTTATATTCTGGCTCTGTAAAATTCGAAAGGTAGTGGGAGATACCCGATCCTTTCTTGGAGCAGCTCGACTCGGCTAAGTTCTGACCGGTCTGGTCTCGATCTGGGGTCGGTGCGAAAAAGAATCGGACCGTGCAGAAAACGATGGTTAACACTTTTTGTAGATGGGACCACTATTCGTAAATTCCATGAATTTTGACAAAAAGTGAACAATCTGGATTTGTGAAAAAGTGGATTCTTTAGACAAAGAGGGATTTGTCTTTACCCTGTGTTTTCTTTTAGGAGACCGGACAAAAAGTGAACAATAAAAATGGAACGAATGAAACAATAAAAATGGAACGTATGAACTCAACAAAAAGTGAACGCTGCCCTGTGTTTTAAGGAGACCGGACAAAAAGTAAACAATATTGCCCACAAAGGTTAAATCGACGTCTTTCCTCAGTGAACCAGACCTCTTATCTTTAAGATCTAGAGAATTTTCAAAGACCAGTTGACTTTTGCACTATGTTTGGCTTATCCCGAAGTCCACTACTGAAGTTATCTTGTTTCAATTAGAGAACTCAGACGAACACCAAAGAAAGTTTTGAAGTTTTCTAGTCCACATTTTAGTCGAGTGACTGTGACGAAGCTGGCCTCATATCCAGGACACATTTTAGATCAAAACTTTCTGAATATAAAGTTTCAGGAGATTACATCGGAGTTCAATGAAATAAGCTCTGGTGCAACACGACTCTTCTTAATTTTAGTCATTTGGTCTGAACATTAAAATATCTCTGATTCTTAAAGATAAGAGGTCTGGTTCACTGAGGAAAGACGTGGATTTGAGGCTTTTTCACAAATCCAGATTTTTGTATAGTTTTGATCCGACGAGTTGTTTTACGAAAATACCAAGTTTTTTTCTCACTGTTTCACGTTCTAGGGTTGTTTTCCGCTGAAAATTCGATAAATACTCAAAAAATGTAAAAGAAGCATAAAAGTTGAGCTGGGTGTGTTGTCTGCCCGAGTTTTACAAAAGATTTAACATTTTTGAACTGTCATCCAAAAGGCGGGGATGCGGTTTTGTATAAGGCGTATGTCGCTATGCAGTTAACCCCTAAAAGTGCCAAACTTTGCTTCATCTAACTTCAGAGCTGACCTGTCTTGACAGGACACAACCTGTTCACTATTGCTTCAGACGGCGAAATGAAAAGGGGACTCAAAAACATCGAAAACGTCATTAGTTCGAAAAATGGACGTGGTCATAATCGCATTTTTATGTTCTTTTGGGGGGGGGGGGTAAAAAGTTCGAAAAAACTTTCGGCGTCGTTAGCTTTGTAATAAGATGGATTTTTTTAGCGAGAATTTTGCTCTGGATCTAAAACAAAAAATAACACAAAAAGGTACCTTCTAAGAGCTCTGAAATCCTTTTCTTCCCTAAGAACTTCCCAGCCTCGCTGTTCATCATCTCTGGCGTCTAAAAAGTCATTGAAAACGAAAAAATATTAAGATTTTAGATTTTACCAAATTCATCGACAGCTTTTTCTGCTTTTTTGAACCTCTCGTCCGAAATTCCGAAATCCTTGAAAGAAAACGACGCGGCTAGGGCGAAGAGAAGCTTTGGTTCATACGATTTTCGGGAGCTGAAAATTTAAGTTTGCAAAAATAATAATTGCATCACTTACCCGGTACGGGAGTACCTACATCTCCAGCTGAAATTTTTCGTCCGTTCATAGAATCTCCAAGAGTAGGAGCTCCGGCTAGTTCCCGCAATCTTAACACGACTTAAATAAGACCAAAAAATGAAAAATACTTGAAAATTTCGCGAAACGATACATTCCAGCACTTTACGAAACATTTCTGTTCATATGAAGATCCTAAAGTTTCCTAGTCGGTTTTCTTTGACAATTTTGAGGGAAACACAGTAAAAGGGGTTGTTTTCGTAGCAAAACAGCCCAAGATTGTCCGGAGAGCGTAAACAATAGGAGAGAGGAAGACCTATTTTTGCTGGAACGCGCAAGTCTAGAAAGCTGGTCACGTTTTTCACACTGCGTGATTTGCACTCTTTTGATAGATATCGGGACAAGGGGCCAGAAACCAAAACCTTTGTCATACAAAAATCTACGTATTTTGATCGAAAATTGTGCAAGGGGTAGAAGCCTTCGGGAAGAAACCTCAACTTTCTAGTATAAGTACACTTTCCAGTTTTGTGATGTTCTGCAATTTTGTAGCTAGTTATCTCCTCTAACATTACAAAGTTTGAAAAAAAAATTAGAGAAAAGTTGAATTTCCTGTAGCAGGTCTGGTTTTTATGGTGGCGAAGCACTCATCGTGCTTCAGGCATGCTTCGTTGAAGCCGTCAGCACGACTGGGGCATGCGCTCCGGATGGCCGCTTCAGAAACCACTTCAGTCCAATGCTTGCTCGAAGGACCACAGTGCCACTTTCCTCCGGCAGCCAGATCAATGACAATCAGCAGGACGACAAGAGTTTTCCCGTTCATACCTGAAAACGACTATTGTTTGAGAAGAAAAAGTAAAGAGAATGAGGAGTGAAAACGGCAAAAGTGAGTTTTCAGTCATGTCCTATAAAGATTTTTTTGAGATCCGAAATACTAATGAGACTGTCTGTCTGGCGACCAGAATTAGTATTCTGTAGAAATAAAAATGAGAAACGTCGAAATGTGTTTTGTGTTTTGATTGTCCGTTCTTCTTCTGAATTTCGTTGAAACTACAGTATTATGTTTTTTCTACATGATTCCAGAGAAGAGGACTAAAACAATGAAAAACTTGGGAATGAGATGCATTTAGCCGAGATAGGTTTTGCGCCGGAGCATCTACATCAGGGATACCCGGACCTTCATTCCGTTTGAAAATTTTTCAGAGAACAATATGAGCAACGGGTCAACCCGGTGCTGTTGTTCAACCCACCGACCTTTTTTCACTTCTGCACAAAAATCGCACCTTGTTCATAACATTTCAGCTGACTGCTTGTCTCCGACATCCATCGGAAAGCAAAACGAGCTTTCAGGCATCTCCTATAAAGGTATTATTCTCAGATCCGAAGTACTAATGAGACTGTCTGAGCTGTCTGGCTGAACGAATTAGTATTCTGTAGAATCAGCCGTAAAAATGAGATTGCGTCGGAATGTGTTTTGTGCTTTGACTGTTCGACAACTGTAATTCTCTTCCTTCTGAATACACGTGGACACTACAGTATTATGTCGTTTTAACCTCACTCCAGAGAACAGGACTCATTTGATTTATTTGAGTTATTCGCATTATTTCAATGAGTTTACTTGGAGCGAAGATACTCAGCTGCCGTCACGTTGTCATCTCAACTATTGTGCTACACTATCTATCGTGCTCCTGGGCGTCCCCTGTTTTTTTATGATCATATCGCCGCCATGCGCAGATCTTCTTCGGCCACCGGTCAGTGCTCATTTTGGCAATCTCCCAGGCCAATTTCCTCAATTTTACCATATCCAGTACATGCGCCAGTTTGATCCGATGCTTTATCCAATCGTTTCTCCTTCTATCGAGCAATGTAATTCCTAGCATAGACCGTTTCATTTTCCTCTGAGCGACTGCGAGTTTTGAAGTTGGACATTCGTGGCTGACCAGGAGAACAGGACTAAAACAATTAAAAGCTTTAATACTAATTCAACCAAGAGAGTTTTTTCGTAGGAGCATCTACATCAGGGAGGCATATGAGCCCCAGGTCATCCCGGTGCGCCGTGTCGACCTTTTTCCTTTGCTCGTGCCGAGGATAAAAACGGACGATCATTTGCTTCACCTTTATTCTATATTCGGCCCAAAACTATTGTTTAACCCAACTTCGTTTTCAGTTCTAATGCCACAAAAATTGCACACTGTTCATAACATTTCAGCTGACTGCTTTCATCCGACTTCCGTTGGAAACTCAAAAAATCCAGACGAGAACTTAATTACAAAAAGCTATCACAGTCATGTATTCCAAGACAATTGTTGACAAAAAGTGTACAAGAATATTATGGAATGATAGTAGAATAACACAGAAGGGAACCAGAGATCAAGAAGAGGCTTTACAGACTAATGTACAGATGTATACATTGCAAGACACGAAAGGGGTTTGTGAGATCGTTGAGCTGAAGAAAAGTACAGAAATCAGTCTTCGAAGAGATGATCTTGGAATATAAGTTTTACAAATGGTTTTTCTGTAGCCAGAAGAGTGGTGCAGAATGGACAGACGGGATGGAAACTGTTGGTGCCGTGGGGCAGAGGTATCCGAGACCAGTACCTGAAAGAATACAATTAGTACGTATGTTCTGGAGATTGTCCCCAAAAGTCAAAGAATCTTATGTAACTGAATCTCTGTTGACATGTTCTCAGGGCACTTTAAAGGTTATACAATCAAAGGTCTCCGGGTCCGTGCAAATCAGCAGATATGGGAAAGTTTTAAGACATTCAAGCTACTGTTGCGAGATTTTTATCAGTTTGGCTCTACGTTTCGAGCACTGTTAAAGTCAATGGAAATAGTAGGCTTAAAGCGAGAGTGAACAGCTACCCCAGTTGAATAAACTAACTGACAAGTCTGATGTCCCAAAAACAATGATTTCTAACGTACTCGACACAGAGGTAAAGGAAAAAAACTATTGGGCAAACTGGGACTCGAACCCAGGACCTGTGTCTTTGCAACTCAACTGCTCTACCACTAGCTATCGGCCCGCCCTAGCCAGCTCCTTTCGGACGTTACAGATTTCTGCCAAACTTAGGGGTTAGCAAAACTCTTCACTGAAACACAAAAGTTTGTTGTCACTGGTTTTGCTCCGCAGTCTAACCGCCTGCGCAATGTGACAAAGGCTGTGGCCGGGCATATCCCTTTAGATAATGGCCACTAACATAGACTGCCCAGCGGTATACTGTCGCTTTAAGTAGTGACATCAAAGATTGTAGATAGTTACTCATCGAGTTCGTATTGCTACCGGTTGGAAAAAAGACAAGTGCTTTTTAAAGTTCCGATTGATAGTTTAACAACTAACCTAACAGTGTTGTAGCTTGCCACATGACCACAGGGATTGAAAGCATGGTCCAAATCACCAGAATCCAGATGGAATGCAGATTCCATGCCCATTGTCAGCTGAAAATGACGATTTCTAAAGTCCTTCAAAAGTCCCTAACCTGTAGTATTCTCTCACTCTCGGCTAGACAGATGGGACATTTACAAATAGTTTGTCCGTTTGCTGAGTTCTGATAGCCCCAGTGATGCTTTCCTTGGACGTGGCCGCATCGGAGATACACCTACAGTAAGATTTCTTAAAGCGTAGGGAAAAAAATCTTACGTAAGGTTGCCGTGAGCTGACTCCTTTAGAACTCTTCTTCTTAGGGATAATTAACGTGTTCAAATTGACGGGACATTGCGGTTTTCCTGCGTTTAAACGATCCAGAGCCATCTCGAGTTCTAGTAATGTTGGAGACTTGGCCAGACCGTCGGCTGTCCTCCAGAGAAGAGTTGCTCCGCAAAGATCTATCAGGGTTCCATCCTAAACAGAAAGTTTAAGTAAGCTGAAGGTTTGGATAGTTCTTTACATGTAAATGTAAAGTTTTACTTCTCAACGACAGACAATCAAGCCTAGACTACAAGATTCTATATCTCAGGCTTTCTGTTATGCTGCCATTAAATGATGCATTAAAAGTGCTTCCTGAAGTGCCAGGTTGTTGGAAGTGATCATTTCAAAGGAGCCCTTTTTTACAAACGCCTTTACATGACAACAAGCTCTACCATCGTAGCGACCTCAGACAGGATGGAATCCATGGCTGGACCAAGATTGAGTTTAAGATTTTGGCATCTTATCACTAAGCCATCCGTTCTTTTAACTCCCTTTGGAAAAGAACCCCCTTGTTTTCAAAGCAAATCTAGCTGTGTCCTGTGTAATAACTCTGTGTTTATAACTTATCTAAACTCTTAAGAACGCCTGGAAGCGTGGTGCAGTGGTAAGATGTCCAAATAGTAACCCCCTCCAAATGGGTTGAAGACAGTAAAAGTTTAAAAAACTAAAAGTAACCTGTAGCATGTTAGTTTCCTCCAAAACGTGGTCTCCCCTCGTGTTGCTACTTCTCGTCTCTCGAAGAGTGTAGATGTCTCCGTCTACTGACACCTCTCTCCACATATACGGAGTGATTATATCCTCCGAATCTTCACTGTTCCTATTGGGATGAAGTAGAAGAACTCCATTTGTTGTAAGGCCATCAATTTCGCTATTTTTTTTCGTCCATTTTGTTGCCTTCTCCTGAAATATTAAAATGTACAATTTTTTGAGATCAAACTCACTCCCAGGAAGATGTTTCTGTGGGAATCGAAGCCGGCAGCGTAAACAAAGGCCTTGTTAGAGTTCTCACGGTCAACTATCAATCGGCAGGCGTACCTTGAACAAAAAGGATGAGAAAAATTCAAAATTTTCATCTTACCGACTTATTGTCGAAGAAATCGGTCTTTCTCCAGCTCGCATGGCTTGATTTGAATGATTTTTGACTAAAATTACAATTTTCCAACTGCGTTAATGGTTCACAAACCTGGACTGGAAACATTTTGTGTATTTGAAGCTAGCCAAGTGTCAACAATAGTAAAATCTATTTGATCTTCGGATGAGCGGCCAATCTGAAATTGAATTTTTAAGAAGACAAAAATCTTTATAGCTAGTGTCCGGGTAACTTCAAGGAAATTGTTATGGGTTCAAAAGTGGCGGGAAAATCGAAAGACATGTTGCTACTTCTCGGCGAGTATGCAGTGTATCCGTTCAGCTAGAATTATCGTTACGCGAAATTTGCTTAAAGATTTTTTACAGTTTTTTTTGTAGGCTGTTTCTTACGTTAGCTTTTAAAGGAGTTTCACTCTAGTTTTCGAATTAGACGCGCAGACCAGTGTAAGACTAAGTCCCGTTTAAATTCCCATACCTGGAACATGTCCTTGCTCACATCGGCAACAAACTCTACCAGGACCGTCTGTTTTTTGCCATAAGAGTACGAAACTACGTGTTTTGTCGCATCTTGAACGGCCTAAAAATATCGAAAGCTCAAAATCGGCTTAGAAACTTACAGGCGCATCTTTGGCGTCAACATTAAGCTGTGAGACTGAGCCTTTTTTGATCCCGTTTCCAACTGATCGCTGCAAAAGAGTCATTTTGGTCCGGTGCCGTTTCATATGATGCGACGAGCCGCTTTTAGTGTCTTGGAGTCCGTTATACCTGGAAAGTACAGCTGGATATGAACTTTAATGCCACTTACCCTAACAAAATGAGTTCACCATATACGCCGTCGTCGTCCAGAGCCTGAGATGTAAGCTGCATGGCCTTTTCCTTCGAAGCCAAAAGAGCGTTTTCCAAATCACGAGAATCTATGGAGACGCTATCCATTTCAGTCTGAGCCATTTGGCTGCTCCAGTTTAAAAACTGAAAACTGAAATTTTCTAAAGGATATTAAGAAAAGCGTAAAATTTCCATTAAAAATATGTTCATTACTTACTCTTAACAGTCATAGGTTCGATTTCAAATATGGCATTCTCGGCGTGGCTTCAGCGGAGGTGAGGGGATATTTAAAGGACTGCTAGAGGATTGTGGTTATAGCGCGCATGGTACTGCGCGTGATTTTTCATACGGGAAAACCTTTTTAAGATTGTATAAAAAATGAGTCTAAAGAAGCAAAGTTTGGTCCGATTGTCGGATGTTTTGTCCGCAAAAAAGAGAGAGGGAGTGACACATTTGGTTGTAAACAAGCAAAGAGGAGATAAATGGCTGTTTGTGCAGAGTGCAGGCCAGAGAGAATGTCAATTTCTGTGGGAAAATGGCGGGCAAATCTCATAAGGGTCTGCTGCGACAGATGGCTACGCGCGAGGTCAACTGTGAATTGCTGCGTGCGGTGCGCACAGGCGACAGGAAAATTCCACTTCTGGTCTCCAGCTGGCCGAGGTTCATTAATCTTGCTGATTAAGCGCCATACAATGCTCTCTTTTGACGGGAAGAAAGGAGAAAAACAAGGAAAAGACCTATTACCGTCCCGGCATGACAGGATATGGGACAACAGACGACTGCGTGCGTGAGCTCTGATGGAATCTGCTCATTAGGAGTATAGCCAATGAAGGGCGCGCAGATATTACACTTGACTGCTCAAGCGATTAAGGCTTTTCCTAGTACAGAAAAGGAAGGAGACAGAGAGAGAGAGACGGAGTTCTGTCTGTCAAGTTCCCCATCAAAGGACACTTATACCCCGACGTCTGATTGCCTCAATTGAGAGAGAGAGAGAACTTGAGAGTTTACAGCCCTATGTTTTTTGCCCGATTGTCAAGACGAATTAAGCTAATCTTAGGAGCACGTACACACTTAGGCCAAACAGAAATAGATAAGCCTCGAGGGAGTGAGCCTCTCAGAGATATTGCAAAAACCTGAAACTATAGAATGTTATGGCAACGCTAATTGGAAAGTGCTCTCAGGGATGACTTGTTTTTGACTCCAGGATCACATGAAATATGCACATGAAGATCTAGGGAGGAGGCCCTCAAGTTTTTGTCTACGACAATCGGCGAAGATTCTACGAAAAAAAAACAATAAGAACTGACTCCATCCATGGATTAGTTGATCCCGCCCGTGCTTCTGTTAATTCCCCTGACGCATGTACTCTCGAAGAAAGGAGTGATGCAGAGGAAAGAGCATAAGGACGTGTAAGATAATGAAGAAGAGGTCAGCCACTGATAAGATCTATGCCACAAAATAAGAAACAGGAGCCCTGTTCAGAAGAAAACAATCCATCCTTGTGACGACAAGGTATGGGGAGGACACACGTCGAGGCGACTGGAATTACCGCGTGAAATCCTATAGTAAGCGCAGAACAAACACGTCGACTACGAAGAAACAAGCCGTGTGCGTCATTTTGCATGAAGAGAGAGAGCCACCCTCGAAGGCAAGCGTTTCCTGCCCATACACGCGGATATAGCGAGCAAAAGCACAAGGAAACAGAAAAGGGAGGAAGAGAGTCCAGGAAACGACGCATTCTGGCTGGATTGCTGACGCTGCAGACAAGACAGTTAGACAGACTAGACAACTAGACAGTCTCGCACAGTCGTGGTCACGACAGTAAGGCGTTATGGTCTAATAAGTAGAGATAGGCAAGACATTCAGTCAGTTGTGGTCGCAGAATAAAAACCACAGCTACGACAGTTAGACAGCGGCGTTGTTGTGGCCATCGAAGACAAAAACTAGAAAGCCACAAACGGTTTCCTGCGGATGCGACGAACAAGGACATGAATAAAGGAATAGTCTCAGAGCCGAGTCGCCCCGGCAGGATGAAAAGAACATCCCCGCTTGATTAATCCCCTTCTATTGAAGGAAATGTGTCAAGACTGTACGGGAACAAGACATGCTCTTGTTCGCTGACACACGTCTCCCGCAAACTGAATAAACAGCTCTCCATTGGATGACTGTGGTGAACAGAATGACCGATCGTAATGGACGTTGTTAGAATTTCAAAGGAGAGAGGCCTCTAACCCTAAGGAATGACCAAGCAGGCGGCTGCTGTTTTCTGAGGACAGACTGAGAAAAGAATAAATTGGGTTTCAAGTGGTGTAATTGCAAAGGATTGAGGGACCATAACAAGTTGTTTAGGGAGAGCTAAGGAGAGTAAAGATTATTGTGTTCACGAAAGTATACCCAACATTTTTGCAACACATTTTTGTGGCATCCTGGTGAACTCTGGATCTTGTAAACACGTAACAAGACCTGGACTCGATGTAATTGTAGGTCCATACGCTCCCTAAAGCGTGTGTCCAGTTTTGAATTTAGCCGAAACGGGAAACTCTTTTATCATTTTTGGTTTCTTTGTTTTTTTGCCAATGTAGACGGTTTCTGCACTCGGAGTTTGAAAACACACCTAGAAGCTGAAAACTGAATGAAAAATGTCAAAATTCGGTTTAAAAACTGCGGAAGCAGGTCTGGTCGTGGTTTTGTCCTTTCTTCCGCAGTCGGAAACTTTCTTTAAAGAGAAATGAAGCATTCCACCATAATGAGCTCTATATGAAAGTGAAGAAAGTTGGTGGACAAAGGTTGCCGGGAAATGAGCGCTTGTTTTTCGACAACACGAATGTAATAGAAAGATAATGACTGGAGCCTGGTGGCTACCAAGTGGTATCTCTCCGCACTCCCCGTCTCCCCAGACACCCGGCAGTATTCATTTCATTGTTTACCCGCGCGTGGTCAACAAAACGAGGCGGCAAAACAAGCCTATGGGGAGCAACAGCAACTACGGGGCTGGCGATGCTAATCTGCCCGTGGGGCAACGGCGAACACCAGTTGTTGGCAGGCGAGGAGAGAGAGTGAAAACTGCCCTTGGAAAACTACCAATTGACTTTAGCTGATGACGACCCGGCCCGCCCGGGCAAAACTAGAACTTTGCCTACGGCCAAAAAGTTACGTTCGCACCACATTAATCAGCCGACTTGACGACACTGAAAAACTGACCTCCATGCAGCATTGGAAGCCTCTCCAGGCACATTGGAATAGTGGCGAAAAACAGTCGAGAACCATGCTTTGTTGGAAAAAATAATGGGGTGTAATGCCTACTGGACGGTGTAAGGCATAGAGACACACAAGATTTTCTGGCCAGCAGTCCAGGCGAAGAAATCAGCTGGCGCTATGGACATTGAGGAAAAGATCTTGATGTGAGGCTATATTGCGTGTGAGAAAGCAAATTATGCATTGTCCCGGTAAGGCCATTGTAGAAAATAACAGGGGCCGAGGGTCACTTTACTAAGGAACAACGGGTAAACATTAATACTGTAAGCCACAGACTATATAGTAAACATCCACGCTGTTGCGGCCACAGGAAAAAAGCCACAACCAAGACAGCTAAACAGCGACGTCGTTGTGGCCAGTAAAGCAGCGCCAGAACCCAGACAGTAGGCAGCAATGTCGTTGTATTTAGAAATAATAAATGTACAGATTAGACAGTTTTCGCTAAGTTTGGTCAGAGATCAAAAATTTTCATTTTCAATTTTCTGACCCCATGTTTTGCGTGAGAAACTCGAGCTCGACACAGGAATCACCATCTGAGAATGGGAATTTTGGAATCATACGATATTTTGACTGATTGCAGGGTCTTTCCAAATCTTCTTCCCCTTAGTTTTCTCAATTAGCAACATCCTTATGGTGTTTCATGTATAGAAAACATCTTGTTTTGACAGCATGTAAATCCAACAATTATGCAAAACTGTTTATAAGGTTCTGCCTCGCGATGTCAAACTTCATTTTCATTTTTCGTAACTCGACTTCCCCCATATAGGTCATGTTTGAGGCGGAAGAGAGGCTGCAAATTCAATGATGAACTACGTTTATGATAAGCTAGGTTTTCGCCATTTCCTTCTCAGGGTCATGTATCCGAGGTCCGCCTTTAATAAGTTTTGATTAAAGAGTAATTGGTTAAGCTGGTGTCACAGTCTCAGGAAATAAACAGCGGCGTCGTTGTGGCAGACTACAGTCTCAACAGTTAGACAGTAGCGTCGTTGTGGCCGCTTCAGTGAGCTCTCCGAACTCTGATTTTCTAGGATAAATTCAGAGAATAGGTCATTTTGTCTTCCCGTTCGCCACAATCTTTCAATTGTCAGCAGCAAATTGTCTTCCTCCGAACATGGCCCATTTCTAGGAATAGCTCAAAAATTCCTCGAATCTCCTCCTTGACCCTAAACTGCCCGTTATTCTCAGGACTAATCTTAGTTTGAAGACATTCTCGAGATTGCGGATGTGCATTTCAAACATCTTCTTCTCCTCCTCTACTCGGGTCAAAAGCGCGAGATTCTTTGTTCTCCTGGGCCTCCCTCGTTCAAAATCTACTTATCCAGACTCCTAATTGAAAAGGACACACACACACCGTTTTTTGGTCAAAGTTCCTAGAACGGCGACCTGGATAACATTTCTGTTTGTGACATTTTCACTCCATCCCAATTTAGTTATTGTAAATTAGCAGCAGTTATTTTGCTTCTGGGGCTATCTGTTTCAGAACTCCCTTCATTTGTGTAGCCTCTGCTCGAATGCTCCCCTATATTTTCGGACCATCTTCCTTGTGATTATCAGTAATTGTTATAGCTGACATGACCTGTCAACCTGAAATTATGGCAGAAGGCTTTCACGAGGTCGGCGAAGAGTCCATTCATTCCGAAGAAGAGCTAATGGTTTGTCCTATTCAAAGCCCTTCATGTAATCATGTATAGGACGAAGATCGTCACATTCGCCGGAAGTTGGGACGCGTCGATTCGAGAACGTTTTTGGATCGGATACTCAGGTAAGTTTTCAGCCGTTTGATCTTTTCGTATTCGGAGGAAATTTTTGTTATTCTTGCTCTACGAGAGAGTACATGTTTTTTTTCAGGGAAGCGGCTGAACGACAGAAGATGGCGTCTCGCGACTCACGGCGTTCTCTTCTAAGGTGAGTTCTGTTGTGAAAGTAGTGAAAAAAGGCATGAAAAACTTGGTATTATAAAGAATCTTTACAGTTTTCTTACTGCTTAAATTCTGCCATTTTCCATCTCAATGGGGGAACCTTTAAATTAATCGTGTCTTTCATGACGTCAAGCTAGCCGAAAATTCTAAAAACAGTTCTAAACCACAGCCAAAATAACAGCTTAAGGCATGCAACCTGACCTGGAAAACCCAAAGAATTTTCCAGAGAAAGTTACTACTATGGCCGTCGCCGAATGCGTCACATACATCGAGCTAGCACCTTTAAAAATACAGCCGTCTCACTGATGAGCTTCAGGAAAAAGTTTTACATCTTCGACCGGGCGGTAAGTTTTTTCTCCGAACCATGTGATCCAAAAGTCTTGGACCAGATGTTTTCTAATCGCTGCCATCTTGTGACCAAGTTCCTGCACGTTATCAAAATTAACCCCATTCAAGGTCAGAAACGTAGGCAACGAAAACAATTTTGTAGTGTGTTCACCTTTGCGCTCAATTTGCTTCATACTGGTGAGTTAAGTTAAATATAACTCTGCCTTAAAGAGCGCTGCTTAAGTAGAATATTCTTACATGTAAATGAGGGTTAGAGTACTCTTCAGGACCTACAATCTACCCTGTCTTTTGATTATTCCCCGAGAAATGGCCACAACTAATGGATTGGGCACTCTCGCGGGGTCGCAATGACTAAATTCGTTTGTCGTTGCGGTTTTGTCCTCCTTATTGCGACACCAAACTTGCACACACATGTGCTTTGAATGAACGACGGCTTCCCCCTCTTTCACACAAATCGACCGGACGCTATCAAAGACCTCTCAGTCCCGTACGCCTCACAGATTTCAGACACATTGAGAGTATTCTTTAATCTTCTTTTCCTCTTCCTCCCTTATTTTGCAAAAAAGCACCTGGTCAGATATATGACTTCCTCTCCGGAACCGTGGCGCATTCGTCATGATTATTCTAATTCTGATCGGCAGCCGATGTACACAGTTGAACAACAGCAACCGACCGAGGTAATAAGTACAAACAAGCTCGGGAGATTCATATGACGCAGTCGTTTCCTACTTTTTGGATAGGCTAATGTGCTTGACCCCAGAGCACTTCCACCCTTCAATTAAAGAAATGTCTTGGTCCAATTTAAGCACAGCTGCGTTCCAGTCAAAATATCTTTTTTGAAAATTTGGTTTGAACATTGTTAAATTGGAAGAATAGTTTCCGGTCTCATGAACCTTTAACCGTGGGAACCACAAAAAACCTTTCAAACCTTAACTGCTCACTAATCCCAAGTTTTTTTTTTCAACATTTTTGTTTACTACAAGCCGTCGTTAAAGCGAGTGTCCAGCTACGAAATTTGGCGGGGCGATTCTACTGTATGTTGCCGCGGGAATTCAAACTGATTTTATTTTAAAAACAACGTTTTTGCCTGAAGTTTATATGTTTTCACGAGTGTTTTCTATTATAAGCTGTCCATTTGAGCACAACTAATCGAAAACTTACAAGAAACTATCGAAAGAAAGCAAATAGGTCCTCATAAATACACTTTCTGAGAAACAACGTAGAAAGTCGGCATTTCCATCCATTTTTCTTGCATTTTTTTTATTAATTTCCGTTCAAACGACCTTTCTTGATATCACTTTACAAGAAACAACATAAATGGAGCTGAAATCGTCGACAAATTGATAAAAATCCAAGTTTTGACAGGTTTTCTTGCGTTTCGCGCTGTTTTATTTGAATTGTGCGCACAAACTTAGTGCCCACGTTCCCAGTAGCTGGACACTTGCTTTAAAAAAGTTTGTGGTAGTGGCCACAGCAACGCCGCTATTTAGTTGTGCAGTCTGTGGCTTGCCACAACGACGCGGCTGTCTAACTGTTTTGCCTATTTTCAGTATTTTCACTGCTCCCGTTAATAGGGTGAACAAAGCGCGATAATTGTTAACGAACACCAATTGTGACATCATCTTAATCGTTCTTTTTAGGATATGTGTCTTTGCGGGTTACTATCATTGGATCTCTCTGTTCATCTCATTTGTTGTGTCGAGGTAAGATTTTTTTCTCGATTTAAATAACAAACAAATTTTAGGTCTTCTTCTCAATGGTTCTGCTGATCCAGGCACCGGATTTGCTAACGTCAAACGGGACATATTTCTACTTCCTTGGAGCTTTTAATGGCTGTGGCATCTATTTTTTCTCACTTCACTTAATCAGTAGTTGTTGGCTCACAAATTTTCTAAAAATAAGTTCCAGTGTGTGTATCTTGTGTCTGCTCAGCTCTTCTTCTATACATTGGTGGGAAAATTAAAAGACCCGGTCTAGTATTTCCTCACCTGATGTGGCAGTTACTTTTCATCTGCATGGCTATAACATTGTCAATTTGTAAGTGTTAACAAATTTTAAATGGTTTAGTATTTCAGGTCTTCTAAATCTCGGAGCGAAAGGCGTCATGTTAATGTCCTCAAGCATCGTTCTCAGCATCATGCTCATCACACCTGGTGGGTCTGAGATATCGGGTTTCATAGCACTCTACGAATATGATTACTAAGTGTTAGATAAATAGAGGACAGAGAGGTGACAGCTGGTCGTTTTCTAGTGGTTTTGGCTGCAAAAATGTGACAAAGTTGACATAGAATTTAGCCAAAATTTGCTATGCGCCCCTTCTTCGCGTCATTCTGGTCAGCCACACCCTCGGCAGTCAGACAGCGGTGTCGTTGTGGTCACTTTTAAAACAGCCACAGACTCGACAGTTAGACAGCGGCGTCGTTGTGGTTACAATAATATGATCATCATCAAATCCCAATTTCAGCCCTGGCAGAACTCTGGTGGAGCTATTTGACCTACTGCTTCTATCTACAATTGAAGAGAAGACAAACAAAAAAGAAGCTAACAGCCTCATCATCGGATTGCATCGAAATTCCCCAAACGGAATGCTAATATCGCAAAAATTGTATCATTCCGACGGGTTTCCTCTCAAAATGAAGGGTAAAGATTCACTTTTTTTGTTTGACTGGAATCGGCAGGGATCAATAGCCGGAGCAGGCGTTAAAACGCCTCATGTTGTGTGCAGATACAGTAGAAAAGGCTCTTGTTACTCCAGAGCGAAGAGAGCCATGGAGCGCTATCGCCAACAGCAGAATTCGGATACCGCGTAAGATTCTCACCTTTCCCATATCGAATGTCCTCTCGGCCGTCTTCTCATTTGTGCTTCTGGCTTGTTCGTCTGTCGGTCTGACTTTATTTTTTCTCTTTAAAGAACATCTTAAGTATTCGTATCAAAACATTACTTGTAATGCAGTAGACGCCCACTTTAACAGGCTTTTCACTGGTGTACCTAGACCAAATTGTCTGATGTAGAACGACCAGAACCCTTTGACCAAAAGAAGTGCAGTTCCTTGCCCCGGTTTTCTAAAAACCCACTGTTAAACTACGATCCAAATAGTTTTGTCTCTGCTTTCTAATCTTCAAATTTTTGAACCGCGTTTTTCGCATATTGAATTGAAATTAACAATTAAAGATGCCTAAAAAATTTTGATCCACTATCTTTCAGAACATGTCCCTTCACAGCGGAAGAAATTTCCTGTATATGCGAGGCACTGGCCGCGGATACCGATCGTCTAGTGAGATTTTCCAAAACTATGCGAGAATGTTTTGTAGGGTTACTTCCTTTGGTCACTGCCATCGACAGAAGACATTTTTTGTATAGAGAGTGTTCTTAAAGGCCACGCTCTCGTAGCTTTCCATCGCGAAAACTACAAGGATTTGTACCGGATCCTTGAACATCATCACTTTTCTTCACAAAATCATCCAACCCTTCAGCAACTTTGGCTTAATGCTCATTATAATGAGGTCAGTCAGTCACAGTAAAGTGGTGAATGGGCGGTAGGTGTCACATTTCAAAGCCCCTTCTGTAAAACAGGTGCGAGTCAGTCGGGATCTTTGAGCGGATTCTAGAAGAAATTGACTTCTAGGCTGAAAAGCTTAGAGGAAGAGAACTTGGAGCTGTCGGAAAATACCGTATCCGAAGGAAATATCCACTACCGCGGACGATATGGGATGGGGAAGAGACCAGTTACTGCTTTAGGGTAAAACTTTTTATAGAGATTACAAGTGGATTTCTTTAAAGGAAAAGTCCAGACACGTTTTGCGGGATTACTACACTAAAAATCCATACCCAAGTCCGAAGGAGAAGAAGGATTTGGCTCATCGGACGCATCTGACAATGACGCAGGTATCAAACTGGTTCAAGAATCGAAGACAACGGGATCGGGCAGCGGAGACGAAACCTGGGTAAGTACATGTTTAAAGGTCTATGTAATTATAATGTAATCACAGTCCTTTAAAAAATTTGTTGGTTTTTAAGACCGTAAGCGCACCAGAACTCACTTTAGCCACGTAGTGTTGCCCTAGTTTCTTGACTGAACACCCAACTCGTTAAAGATTACAAATTGAGAAAGATCCATATTTGGATATCAGTAGCAATTTAAAGGACTGATCTATTTTATATTCCTCTCAAGTCTGTGTCTGTCTATCTGAAGCTCTAATTGACGAGGGAAGATTTGTGAAAATCTGATAAGAGAAAAGAGAAAAGTTTCTTTGAAACAACGAAGATAATTAGTCAGTTATGAATAAGAAAGGTAAGGGGAACATTGCTCAGTGTGGGTATTACAAATCCAAAAGCGAATGTATTCAGTACTTTCATCAGAAATGTTTATCGAAAACTCGATAAATGACCCATATTAAAGGACTGCGACTTCAATATCTGACGAACCGTCTTTCAGAGAGTCGAGAATAAGAGCTTCCCCAAGTGAAGAAGAAGAGCGAAAACTTCTGTATCCCCAACTATTGCCAACGATTCCTCTGCCTTACGCCTACTCTCTCTACTAACCTCAACCGTTTCATCGAATAAACACAATTTGTATCCATTTGTCAGACAGCTGACATGATTGCGCAGAAAGGGGTCTAAACACTGTCTGTAGAAGCTATAAACAGGTGACTCCCCCAATCCGGAAAGTGTCCTGCCTCTCGCTCCTTGCTGTCGAGACTGATGGCGCAATCGATGTGGGTGTAACCTGATAGCTCAGAGGCTACCGTAATCTGCGAACCTTTCGCGAAAACATGGTGCTTTTCATCTCCAGGTCACTCTCTCAGTGAAATGGAATAATTACCGTGCGTGTAAAATCGTGTTAATAGCCGCTGAGTTCGCGCACAGTTGTCTTTGAAATTGATACTCTTTGTCGGCGGCGGCGAGTTCTGCGTCTCGCCAGAAGTGGCGCTCCTTCGCAGACCGGCTGCCAGATGACCACAGCTGTAACTGCTACTGTCCCACCGGCCAGCCGTGGGAGAGCAGTAGTTGCTGTTTCTCTGCCAAAAAAACAGAACAAGAGGTTTTGCTCCAAAGGATGGCCAATGTTGCACCGGCTGGCAGGTGTCAGTCAGCTTATGACATGCTACGCAGGTAGCTGCCAACTATTTGCACTTTCTTGTCGCCTCTGCCGGCTGCAGAGACCTCATTAGCATACAGACAAGCGGCAGTAGTAGTACATCTGTCTTTGTTTGTATAAGACTTGTTCAGTACCATTACCAGCTGTGCTTCAGGGAGGAAGCTTAGAGAGCCAATAACAAGGTCCGATCACCTGTCATGTCAATGAGGACGTATGTTAACAGAGCTTTACCGTACTCTGCATATCTTTAAGGGGGACGTCGCATATGTTTTCAGGGAAGCTATATAAAAAATTACAGTATACGGAAACAGAAACTGTCTTCAGATGACTAGAAGTACAGATCTGACCTCAGAAGACCAAACACTAGACTAGGGCCTCATAAGGATGCTGAAAGTTTCGTTCGAAGCGTTCTGTGTGAATTTTTGAACAAAACCTGATTTTTGTCTATAGATCACATACTATTCAAATAACTCTCTTAGCTAACATCTTTTCCTGTCAAATTTCTACACCCTCCTGGCTAGTGACACCTTTGACACCCAGGAATCTCAGAATGCTATGACTCACAGGTTTCCGTCAATAAAAAGGTTTTCCAGCGACTCTTTGTCATTATTGCAACTGGAACACCATTCCCATCGTTTTCGCTTTAAAAAGACCTTTTTTGCTCTTGACTGGGTTACGGTAGCTTCACGGCAAGATGCCTTTGAAGCCGCTCAAAGGTTCAAAAACGCTGTCACCTAAATTTTCGCCGATTAAATCTGATTACTTATCACTTTAGCTCCAAGGATTCTGCTCCAGCTCCCTCCATTCCGGACACGGCGTGACCTGGTGAGGCTGTGCGAGAGGCGAGGGGGGCGTAACTCGAGCCGGCGTCATCACAATGCAGGCGTACCCGGCGGCCGGCTCGGCTCATATGCTCCCGTGAGACTATCAACTTTCAAACTTATTCAGTTTCCAACTTATAGATCAAGTTACGATCCGCCCTATCGCAGTCTCCACCATTGCGCTTGACAGCTTGTTCACTTTGCCATTTACAGCCTGCGCGAGTTTGGTCTAATTTTTTGGCGCAGCTGCTATGTATTCAGGACAACTTGATCTATTCGTTGGACTGTTTCCCAAGCCTGTATTTCTATTCTAATCGAAATTTTTAGCACGCCATCTTACAATGAACAAGACATCGAATGCATTTGTGAATCCCTTTTTACTGAAGGCTGGCAGAGCGGGAGATGTGAACGATTGGTGAGTTTTTGGGGAAATTTTGGAAATCACTCTGTTCCAAACCTTTCGGATCCTATTCTTGATAGGAAGTATATTACAGTATGCTCAGCTCAAAAAACTAGAATCCATCAGTTTTCGCTTTTTCGAACCTTGTTTGATTCTGTTCCTAGTACAGAAATTTTCCGCATTCGTTTTCAAACGTTAGATATCCTACCGTTTTTTCTTAAGGCGTTTTGAATGCTAACATTAGTTTTGAAAATGGTTCGTTTGTGATGTACAAGTGAAAACCACAGATTTTTAATGATTGCTTTAGAAACTGCTTGGACCGAAACCGTGGACGTTTCACTTTGACTCCAACTTTGCTATCTCCTCAAAAATATACTGTATAGAAACATTGGCGCTTTAAATATACTTTTTGGGAATTTCATTCATTGACTTGTGGACCACCATATTTTCCTGATAGCATCATATTGTAATTTAAAAATCAGGCTTTATTTTGTGAAATTTTTTTTTTCGAACCCAAAACCTTTGTTAGGACATGATGTTCTCCTCTCCCAACTGCCAACAGTTTTTACACCGTTTTGAACACTTCTCGTATGACTGACATGCTGTAAACGGGTTGTAATTTCGTGGCAAAAAGGCGCACTTGCTCATACATCAGTCCAAACAGGATTACGGTAATGGAGAATTTTCCCTGGTTCCAATGCCAAACAATCAATATAACACTTGTCATATCTGCTGACAACTGGCTGCCACGGTGGTACCATTGCAACAAGCTGCGAATCACCTGTTGATTGACATTGAGCAGGTGGAGCGAGTCCTCTTCTTGGGGTCCCTTTGGGAGGGAAATTAGTGACAGACGTCATCAGATCCATTAAGTCTCTTCTACCGTATGCCATCTGGCTATTGGGAGCTTCGGAGGGAAATTGAAGCGCAAATATTGGGAGAGAGTGGAACACACGCTTGCTGTCAATACTGACTACTAAAAGAGAAAAAAGTTCAGGCACACTTCCTTCAACAAGTACCAGCCTACTACCAGGAGAGGCTGGAGAGTTGCCTCAAAGGACAAGCCTTGTGTCTCTTCCAAACGCAACAGTTTAAAAATTTGTATAGGTAAGGGATTATGAGTATACTAATTGTGTGGAATCGGGAAATAGAGTCTATTCAGAAACACAAACTTTTATGTGGGGTTTTTGATTGGGCTGCCTAACAGCCATTTTACTTGGTAAAATTTGAAAATTTCCGTTGTTAATCTGCCAAGAGGTCTTATGGGGAAGAAAACTGTGTGTTAGCTTTTTTGAACAGACTTTTTCATCTTTTACTGTTCTCTCATAATCGTACTTTAATTATTTTTTGAAAATTTTAAATTCCGTGCCACGAAACTGGCAGATTTTCGGCTCCCGAGAGTTAAAAGCAGCGGTTCTAGCTGTAAGTCAGTAAAAGGTCGAAGATCGATTCCTTAACTAACTTTCACAAAGCTAACTTTTAAAAGTAGACTATACTGTCTCTTTATAGCTACCCATTATGTAATATTTTAGGTTACTAGAATCACACAAGTTCTCCATCCACAACCATCAGATTCTTCAAGAAATGTGGCTCCGAGGTCATTATGCAGAGGTACGGCTTTTTTTCTTTGCCATGGCTCCATGACCAAAGTTTTGTCAACAAACAGGGTCGTCAAGTAAGATTGCGCAACTACCCAGATCCAAACCTTGCCTCTCTAATCCCGACTTTTTAGGCAGAAAAGACGAAGGATAGGGAACTTGGAGCCGTCTGTAAATATCGTATCCGGAAGAAGAACCCGTTCCCCAAGACTATCTGGGACGGCGAGGAGACTACCTACTGTTTCAAAGTAGGAGATGTGTACTATAATTATCGCTTCCCTTTTTATAGTCAAAATCCAGGAAATCACTGAAAGACGCCTATATTTTATCACAATACCCGTCTGTGGACGAAAAGAGACGATTAGCAGCCTCGACCGGCTTGTCAGTCACCCAGGTACTCTAACTATTTTAAGCTTTTAATAAACTTGTTCAGGTTTCGAACTGGTTCAAAAACAAACGTCAGCGTGACAGGGCTAATGGGAACCTAGACAAGTAGGTTTATGAGTTTGTGTACCCAGCAGCGATTAGCGCACTTGAGGACCCGGGATTATGTAATGAATCCACAGGCATGTTTGCCGTTAATGACCCTCTGTTGACTTCCCACTGGGCGATTGTGGTTCAATTCAGTCCTGGAACCTTTTTCTTAGATCTCAACCTTTATAGGATGACTACAGACTAGACAGTTAGGTAGCGGCGTCGTTGTGGCTCGAGGAAAGTAGCCACAGGCGCGTCGTTGTGGCTAGAAAGAAAAAGCCACAAATTAAACAGCGGCGTCGTTGTGGCAACAGAAACTACCAAGTTTAGATATAAAATCTTACTTTTTGACTCCAAATCGTTTGAGCTCATTGACACTCTAATTGCATATAACTGTAGCAACTGTTGGTCTCCTGCAGAGTCTCAGCGAGCCATAGCTGTTGCCTCAGACTCACACCTCGAGTCACCTGTTAGGGAAGACAGCCTACAGGTCAAGAGATAAACACCTTTCCTGTCGTAGTGTGTGTTTCGCTGACCACTTCACCCCTAGTTGGTTGTCCAGCTAACACGAGCTGTTTGTCGACATCGGCGGGTGGCTCTTGTTCCTTTGTTCACTTCATGTTGGGGGTACGGTCGCGCTCTGGGTCAGCCGGTCAAGCAGCTTGACATTTTTTTATATCCCCTTTTCCAGAAACTCTGTGAAGTCTGAAAGCGACGAAGGCTGCAGCTCGGGACGAGATTCAAACGGTCGAGACGCACCACCTCCACAAGGAACAACGGCGCTTTTAGAAGCCACAACTCAGCATTCATTCGATGTTCAGTCGTACTATACAAACGCGACGACAAACCCGTACTTTCTCAGCTCGAACATTTATGCCGCCAATCCTGACATTTTCTCAATTCATCAGCTATGATCAAGTTTAGCAGCTCTCTTTTTCTCTAGTCAGCCTCCCCCCGTTGCACGTTGTCATAATATTATAGTCGTCGGAGGCCAGGTTCTAATCTCAAAAACAGTATTCGCCCAAATTTGTCCCTCGAGTATTTTAATATTTTATGCAATGATTATTGCCACTCTGACCATTGTGTTTTACCCGCCATAAATTGTGTTCTGTCAAGGCATTCCCCTCGGGAGCCTGGAGAGGCTTCTCTTAAACGAAGTTCAAAAAATCTTCATAATATGTAAGCTGGACAAGGAAAGATTCGAGATGATCGAAAAGAGAGAATGTTAACCCGTGTTGTGGTCCTGGTGAAGGAGGAGGGGAACCCGCGACTAGATCAGACGATGAATGACAATCAGCAGTAAGAGGAAAAGTTCTGTTCTATGGGAGTAGTTGCACAATGGACCGTGACAGCCACAAATTGTCAGCCTGATAGGCTCCAATTCTCGACGATGTGCCGTCGGGATGAAGAGTTCTTTTGACGTTGTGTCTAAAAAGTTTTGAGAACAAAAATTACGAAAGTCTTACCAATACACCCGGCGTGGTCCCCTAAAGCCCGGATTATGCTATGACTGTAGCCGTGAATGTCCGAAAGACATCCTCGAACGTAGCCATGACGTCTCCTCCCTGAAAGGAAATGACTACGTTTATGGTAAGACTTGGAGCATACCTCCCACCACGTCATTCATTCGTAACGTAATGCACATGTCCGAGCAGTTTTTCACGTACAGAAAGTTTCGGTCGAGGCTGAAAATTGTGTTTTTTAAAGTTGTGGACAGAACAACCAGCTGCTTAGAGATAGTTTAGTCATAACTGACTGCTTAGAGGTAATCTCAGCAAGATCATAAAGTGCATTAACCCCTCAGAAACTACCGAACGTCGTTCTCTAGCGACATTTCCACTTCATTTTGATGAACGTCGAATTTTTATTTCAGGAAATTAAACTCTAAAAGAACAACCAAGATATAGGCTGAAGTTGGTGAGAATCACACACTACCGCTCTGAATCCTCCATTGAAAAAATATCTTAGCAGGCTTAATTTTGGACAGAGAAACCTCAGTTGTTTTACAGCTACCCTTAATGGAGTGTTATGAATATCTTCTGAAAAAGTTTGAAGGGCCTAAGATGTATATTGTGGTTGTCCGGCCTGTATCAAAAAAGCGACTAGAAGCAACATACTAATCCAAGAAGAGGAGCAGAAAGTGATCTCCGTCTGTGTCAGGAATTAAAATTTAGATCTCATTAAATCTCCTCTACCTAAAGGACCAAAACCTAGAAAAATTTTCCCATCTATTCTCTCGTGAAAACTAACCTGTTTCGATCACAATGATTATCAAAAGATATTGGTTTCCTGTAAAGATGAGAGATGTAGTCAAAGTTGTCCTCCAAATACGGGCTCATGCAGCTGTAGCATGGCAGTCGTAGTGCTGAAAAACTTGGCGTCAGAACCGTTTAAGAACCAATTTGACTTTTCCGCCGTATATCAAAATACTGTAGTTTGAGGAAGTTTGAGGAAGTTGTCAAGTGTTTTTGATTTTCCTGCTGCAGACAAAACTGCTGAACCTAGGGAATGTGCCATTGTTTCGGACTTTTTCCGCGATTGTTTTCCGCCCAACTACGAGTGTCAATCAAGCTGCCGCGCATAGAGGCGAATCACTCCCAGCTGCGCATTCTTCAACACAGGAGGATGCTAATTTAAATGCATGATGAATGAACTTCATTTATCCCTAGCCATTTTTAGTATAGACGACTGCTTAGGCAGCCGAAAATTGAAGAGATTTATCCGGAGTCTTCGGGCCAGCGAGTGGAAGACATCATTTGAGTGATGAGGGGAACGGCTGGTCGCCCCAAGCGCGTTTTGGGAATACAAAAAGACGAGCTTGATTAATCGAGAATATATTAGCTAGGATATATAAACATCATAAAAGACGTGTTGCCATAACGACGCCGCTGTCTAACCGTTTAGGTTGTGGCTATGTTGAAGCTCTCAATCCCCGAAATTTGTGTAAATAGAGTCTTTCCATGCCCCTATGGCCCTTCATTTTGGAGAGTCCTTGCCCTTTGGCCTCTTTAAAAAGATTCGGAAGCGCATAAATCGCGACCTGCGAAGAATCATTACGCATACTGAACGTGGCGGCGTTCCCCCGGTATTTTGGCCGGACCCATATGGCGTCGACGACTACTTTGGGAGCCCGTCGGACCAGATTAGGGCAACGATCCAATTAAAAGACAACGAGAAGCGCCGCATTAACGCCCGCTCAAGCGACAATCCGATGTACCTCTCAAGTGGAAGTCAAACGCATAGTTAGGGTCAAATTGGAGCAAAAGAGTTGCCAAAACGATTGAAAGTGAGAGTACAACCTGTAGAAAAGTCTGACACGTTGGCTAGAAGATAGGAGAAGAGCTGGAGGACGTCTGCTGCCATAGCAGACAATGTCCGTCGAGAGGGTATGAGTGACAAGTCGGTCCGGATTGGATTCAGCCCTCCGAGGCCTCCATTTCGATGACTGACGCCTTCAAACGCGCTAATTCCGCCATTTCTTCACTCTGCATTACAGAGAGCCATCAAAAACACTATATTGGCCCAGACGACGGCCTCATACCCTGTGCTTCATTTGGCTGCAGGCAAGAAATTTAGGGTACCTTGGCTGCTGCTGCACTTTTACTTCCGGTAGAAAAGCTCGATCAGCTGAATCTGGAGGCCAATTCCGCAATTTGCACGCCATTGGAAGAGGAAATAGCACATCTGCATCCCGGAATTATTTGCCTTTAATATCTTTCCCCAGTCTTAATCATCTATTTTCAGCAAGTGAGACCGCATGTGAAAAACCAGCGGCGTCGTTGTGGCTTTTGCAAAGTAATCATATCTGCGTTTAACAGCACCCTCGAGTTTTTTGAACCTCTCCCCAACCGTCTAATTAATCTCGGCACACGGGAGAGATAAATTAAAGAGCACCTGCTCCGGCTGCCCCCATGAAGCAAAAAATTGCCCTCCGACTCTATTTTATCTTGTCTAAGGTGTCGCGAGGAAAAGTGTGTAACAGCTTCTGTGTCGGTAGAGCCATTAGTTGCGATAACATGCGGAGCGCTTTGATCGCCTGACAGGACTTGTTCCCCCAAAAGATTTAGCAGTTTACAGCCAGAGGCATCTGGAGCTGCGACCTTTGACACTAGATATTTTAAAGCAACTTTTTCAGGAGCCCCGAATAATCGCGATGAAATGCTAAATCTGTTATTCATGAATACCAAAATTACTTTGTGCAATGAGAAGACGTCAGGCGGAAAGAATGTTCGAAACGGCAATTAAGTAGAAAGTAGCAGTTAGCCTTAAGGCCAGGTGTGTGTATTTAAGTTCCGACTTCCTGTGTGTACCCGTTCCCTCGTCTTTTCAGCTCTTTTTGAAGCGGACGATAAAGGAAATATGTACATGGGTCCGTGGCACAATTTGATGAGGCCCATTGTCGGAAAGGGAGAGAGGGCTCCCAATCTAGAAGAATATCAAGACGGTTTATGAGAAAAGGTGCTCCCGACGGACCCCGTCGTCTGCTCATCCGAAAACTCGTCAGCCGGTGCGAAACCTCGTTAGTGCATCTGCTCTGCCCTATTTCGCATGTGGAGGGCCGCCAACACACCTATTATCCCCGGCCCAAAACGAACTGCCAAATGGGCCCCCGGCAAAGGAAAGAAGACACGAGTTTAGAGGTGTGGGGCGACGAGGGTCCTTAGTGCACCCCTGGGACCAGGAAAAGACCTTCTGGTCCGCTTAAAGCGACAACCATCTCGCCCAGATTGACACGATTATTCGAATGTTATGCTAAAAGTTCACTCGCGGGTAAAAAAGTACTGTCACACTTGACGGCTTAACGCCTCGAGCATCTTGTTAATTAATTGCCTAGATGTTAGGAGCAGCATAAATTGGAAAACATGGAATCAAGCGAGAAATTTAAGGCTACTCGACAGAAGTGCTCTTCGGCAAAAAAGAGGGGAAATTTGAAGAAACTTTGCTCAAAAATGTCTGAGGACATGGCTTTAAGAGAGAAAAATTAAAGAGTGAGATATTCTTCCCAGTTTGAGGTAGAATCTTAAGGGTGTACTCTTGGCAAAAAGTGACCTAACCTGAATCTTCAAAAGTAGCCGGATCGTGCACATTAGCGAGAATAAAGGAGAAGAGTTTCGTAAACTGTGAAGTCATTTGGACCGGCTGTCTTCTCCTCTGTTTCTGCTGATCAGATACAGGTAGGGGAGCCGTCATTGGAGTCGGCTGCGCATCGCCGGCGCCGCCACGAGGCAGGTGCGGCCAGAGGGGGGCGGGGCACGTAACGCTGTTTAGAGCGCTTGCGAGCGAATAAAACGAATCAGGCACCGCCATGCCTGAGTGACGCGGCCCTGGAGAAGAGTGCTACTCGGACAGAGAGACGGACAGGAAGGACTCACTTGATACGATAAGCTGCCTTAACACCAAGTCATGCAAAAAGGCTCGGCCAGATATTCTTCTCTGCATTTTTTGTTCAATTAAAAACTTAAGACGGGCTAAGCTTAATTAAGCTGTAGACTAGCTGTAGACCTACTTCAATTGTAGATTGTACCAAACAGACTTTACAATTTTTAAATAAAATCTTTACAATTTTTGGTTAAATTTAAAATCCTAAGCTTTGTAGCTTAAGAACTTAATGTGCAGAACTACTTAAATTGTATGTAGACTGCTTATAAGGTTCGGACAGCTATTTTTCTCTACATTTTTTTGGTTCGATTGAGAACTTATAAGGTTGCAATCTTACTTATTTAATTAATACTGTTATTTAAGGTGTAGACCCACTTGAATTGTAGACGTTGCCAAGACAAACTTTAGTTCTTGCACATCTTCTCCCGATAATCATTAAACCTGAAGTACTCCAACAGACAAACACCATCTAAAGAGATCAACATGTCTAGCCCTGCTAACCGCATTATCTTCTCACTATCAGATCTTCCAAGAAGAACGACCCTTCTTAAAACCACAAGTTGCGCAAAGCCCAGATTAACTGATGCAAATGACTAGAATTAGCTGACCCCCTGAGGTCATCCTCAGACTCTGTATAGTATGGGAATTATTCAGATACGGTAGCCGATTAGAGGGGCAGTTTCTTGATGGACAGGCTTGAAGCCGCACGGTGACTGCTGCCTTATTTATGCGGCAATTATACTATTAGGTGTCGAGAGTTTGCTTGGGGGTCTTGGCTTCCTCGTAAAAGGATTTTTAACGAAGTGACCCAGGGACTTTGAAAACAACAAGTGGCAAAATGCTAAAAAATATTCCAATCCCCAGAAAAAGACCAAGACTTTGTTAGATTGTGTTGCATGCTTACAAGTAGTTAAAGCAGTGTAATTTGCATAATTGGCTAAGATTGGTCAAGAATAGTCTCTAGGCATTAAAGTTTTACCTTGACTTCTCCAGCGCTGCTGAGGATGTTGGTCTTTCCAGCCGGCAGTGCTACCGGCAGATTCAATCACAACTATGAAAAGAACTCCGGCTAGGAAGATCATATCTGAAAGTATGGGGAAAAATTGGTCTAGAAGCGAGAACGAAAGCTTGTTCTTGCAGAATAATCAAGTAAGGCTATCGTGTTACACAGTAGGACAGAGTGGAGGGGGAAACGAACCGTCTCCAATCGAGAGGATATGTGATAATTTCCCTTCTGTGGGGGAGATGCGCGCATGATCACAAATGTACTGCTGAGATGGGCGTTGAAAGCCGCACGGGGTCATTCATCACTCGGAGAAGCTAACAAACTTTTTTGGTTCCTTAAAAAATACTATATTTTTTCCATTCTCGTAATACATTCCGCAGCACCCAGAAATCACTCTCCATTTGCTGATGGAGAGGCGTTTTTTGGCGCGGCACCCATTTTGGGTGAGAAGATCAAAGTAATGGCTTTGAGAAGATGTAGAGGTCACGAGGTGGACATGGAAGTGACTGTGGGCGTGCCTCTCTCTCGAAGAGTGTGGGTAGCCAGCTAATAGCAACTGACAACGGAAATTACTGGCGCAGCGACAGATCGCACCAGATAGGGAGCTCCTGTTGAGTGAGCTAAAAGTCATCAGTCTGTGTAGGTTAACATAAATCAGCCCGTGGTGAACAACTGCCGCCTATTAGTCAAGCGGTGGTCAGAGAGGGTAAAAAGACAACTGAGCCTGTAGCCCTCGCAAAATTAAGTGACTGAATCAGGCCAGAACGCCTCAATCAGACCTAATGGGAAAGAGTGAGGACCACATTTAATTTCTACGCAGGTGTGGCCATGCCACCGTCCCGGTGCACTAGTTTCAGCTCATAAAGCAGGAGACGAATGGCAAGAGGCCAGATTGCTTAAAAGGGGTGCGTAAACAGCGCGCAATGTTCCCCGGCCAATTTCCTTCTTGACACCCGCAGACAATAGAAATCAGTGACAGCTCTGGCTAACATACTCAGAGAGAGAGCCGAGAATCAAGAGCTTCTACAGTTAGGCGCAAGTAAGAGCGTCAAGCCTTGCTTGAAAAGTGGAGGAGCAGAGACTGCCTGTTGCCAAGGCAGGGGATTACCGTGTCGGGAAGGGCGCTCGAGCTCAGTGTCAATCAAGGTAGACCCATGCGTGAGAGTTCTCCAAATAAAAAAACTGGCCAAGCGGTGAAAAGTACTAATACTGCCTGCTTTACAGCTACGGTACAGTACATTGCCAGCAATGTCAAGAAGGGTTCTTGGATGCACGAACGAAAACCTTCGAATGAGATTAAAGTAAACTTAAACAGGTATAGCTGGGCATTAGATATCAGACAAGAATCGACTGTCACGCTTACAAACTAGTATCAAGCCTTCGAGTGTTAGCATTTTCCCTCAAAACTGTAAAAACAAAAACTTTAGCATTGTACTCTAAAATGAATTAGAAACAGCTTGCTTTTGTATTAAAGTGAAGATAAAGAAGAGAAATCCTGGGCAAAATGATTATAAATAGGGGACTTTAATGATGTGGCTAGACAAAGGGCCGAGAGAATCTTGAAAGCAGGATATTTCTACCCATCTTCTCTTCTACTATTCTTTACCGTTTCTGAGCAAAAAAATCTGTCTGCGTAGTACACAAACTGTCGGTTTCAAACGCGACAGACAAAGTCTTGACAATGTACAGAAACATTTAATAGAGGATTAAAAAACTGAATCTTTTTGGCTCCTCTTCTAATTGACGCCGTCACTGATCCCAGCAAACATGTCAAAAGTATTTGTCCCCGAGAAAGAAAAGCAACAAATCTAATGGAAGAGCCGTCTGTGAAGATATACACGGATTAGCTTATGCAGGCGCATCTCTCACCTGCCCTCTCTCTGCCGCTACCACTGCCTCTCATCTTCTTTACATCGTTTTATCCACTCCCGAGGCAGATATGTTTGAGAGAGTTTCTCTCACAATATCCCGCCCTGTTGCCCTCAAGGCTCTATATCTTTGCGCCATCAGTACATTCTCCCCACTAATGAAAGGGTGCAGCCAGGCATCAAATCAAATCTCGGCCCTGATAAAGTTAACGCCTTGCGCCATTCATTTAGGCGCCAATATATGGGCTCAGGGCAGTCCTCCAGACTCTCCGTCTCTTTTCGCCTGGAAAGACATGCAACAGATGTTTTATGACACGATGATTTCTCTTTAAAGATCTAACAAAACTATTCGGGGTGAGAAAGAAAACCCAAGAGGGAAAGATGCGCTACACACGAGCCCATTATCTCCCTCCTAGCGCGGATTAAATTATGAGACGGGGTGACAGGATATGTAAAAGCAAAAAAATAACATAACGTGAGCATTGAGGACGGTAAATTCATCAGTTTTTGAGTGGAGTTAAGGCACAGTGTAAGTAGAAAATGGAGATGTATAGCAACCCGTGGGAAATGGAGTAATGAATATAGGGAGGAAAGACGTCTATTTGCTATCAGCTTCGATCGGGATGTTGAACATGATGAAGTTCAATCTGAAGTTGATTGAGTTAAAAAATATGAAAATGGGTTCTTACTTTTTCCTATGGCAAATGGCCGGGTAGAGAGAAAGGTAAGTACGGGGAGCCAGACCGACTTCTTTGCTTTCTTTCGTGTTCTTCTCGCATGTCCACCAGTTCTGAAATGAGAATTTTATGTTACGATTAGACAGTTATACATCCGCGTCGTTGTGGCCAACTTTTGGACAGGCACAGCTTTGACAGTTAGACGGCAGCGTCGTTGTGGCTTGAAAAATACCCACCTTCTCGACATCGTCCTTTCTCACCACACGAAGCTCCTCTCCAGCAATGAACGAAAGCTCGTCGTCGTGCTCTCCTGTAAAGTCATAAGCCGCATAGACCCTGCCATCGTTCAAAGTTCCTGTTCCGTTGTGAGCAGCGGCCAGGTAGTGGAGACAGTTGTCATAGCCCTAAACTCGTTTAATGAACAAACGACTGAATTGAAATTACCTCTTCCTCCTCTTCGCACTTTTCAACAGGTGTTTCCATGTCGGAGAGAGTAGAGGCCAAGACACATGCTCCTCCTTCAACCAGTTGTCTGACCATCGGTAAATTGTTACAGGAGGCGGCACAGTGAAGAGGCGTCCAGCCATCGCTATCCTGAGCATTGACATCAGCATTGGCTTCTATGAGAAATTTGACAATTTCGTAGTGACCGGCGCAGATGGCATTGTGAAGAGCCGTGATTCCTTCATCGTTGGCGACGGAAACGTCTTTCAACTTAAAGCAAATTTTTGAACCAGATTTTCAATAAAGTTACCTTCATTGCACTGCTTCGAACCAAATCAAGCTCTCCTTCAAGAGCAGCGTCCAGCAGTAGAGCTAGCGGATCAAACTCTATCCTTCCTCTTCCTTTGCTAATTCCAGGTCGTTTCAAAATTCCTTTTACTTGTCTCGTGCCAATTTCCATATCACAGGTTGGTTCATCGTCGGTCGTGACGGATGACGACTCTTCCGGAGTCGAGGGTGCCGGAATTGGGGAATGGTCTTGAGCCGAAGCAGGAGGCATGACTGATTCTTCCATAAGAACGTCAATTTCAGGGAGATAGTGAGATTTTCCTCGTTTTTGTTCCTCGAGAAGGACTCGGATAATAGTGTCAGCTTCGGACATTGTGGTACCGTCGGAAGCTGCCCAGGATCTGGAACATAATTTTTTTCGAAGTTATACGGTATCTGTGTTTAGTCGCGTGACTCTTAATTAAGTCACCAATTCAACTGATCTCGTCGCTGATCCAAAATTAGGTCAGACCTAACAATCAGTCAGGCCAGAACACGCTTCACAAAAATTGCCAAGTTCTATTTTATCGCTGTTTTTCTGTATCTACGCTGGCCAACTTTGCATATTTTAAAACAAAATTCTTGAACATTCTTACCTTCTCTTCGTAGCCTTAAGAGAGTCAGATCGTAGGGAAACTGCGTCCGTTCTTCCTGATCTAAGACGGGCTTCATCCAGAGAGTCGCCGAATGAGGTAGGCCGAGAAATTACTTCCTCAGTTGCTTTAAGTTTATCTCCAGAAGGTGTAGGATGGGGATCTTTAGGAGGTGAAGGACTGACATCCTGTCTAGTTGCGGGATTGAAGGGTACTGTCATTGGAGCAATGCCTCTTGGTTCACTAGGTGGAGGAGATGGTTCTTCGTAACTGTTCGGAGTGGATCTTTTGGCTGGTGGCACGTCTAGGTCCACTTTCGTTACGACGACATTGAACGGCTCGACAGAGGCACGAGGACGAACATCCTCACTAATCACAACGCGATCCTGAGAACGGTTAAGAACCTTAAAAAGGAATATCAGAGAAAATGAAAGTACAAACCACAGTGGCAGATTCCTGTTGCATCCTCCTATGTTCCACTAGAGCAGCGGCGTTTGCAGCCTGTCTCCGCTTCCTCATGTCGTCCATCTGTTTCCGGAGACTCTCTACACGACTAGCTGCTAGTCGAAGCTCCATGCGGTGCTCTTGCAGATTTCCAGTCAGGGTCTTGAGTTCTTCTTCTTTCTTGGCGTTCTTGCTCTTCAAGTCGATAGTTTCTCGCTCGAGTTCATTCAGTCTGAAAAGATATCCCTTGATGTCAAAATCAAACTTTTTCAAATGGCGAATTTCTTTACTTTTTCGAGTAAAGTATAACAGCCACTAACGCTCTCCTGGAACTACAGGAAACAGCGTTTCTTCAGCTTCAACTGTTTTCGTAAGTTTTATGCTTAAATTGTCCAGACTTCTAGCTTTAATCTGTACGAAATATATCAAAATGTATCCTTAAACTTTAAGGATAAAAATAGATTGCTATAAGAATAACTTGCGAATTTGGACAGTTGCCGAGAAATAAATGTATAGATAGTATATTCTTACCTCCTGAGCTCGCTCTCCTCATCCGCTACGTCTCTTTTGACAGCAGTAACTGCATGATGTATATTCCTTCCCGATTCAGCTCTGTGCTGCTGGATTCGTTCCTCTTCCCGACGGTTAGCCTCAATCATTCGTCTCTGCTGCTCCGCAAAGTCGACCAATTGCTCGTAGCTGCTAAAAAATAGCAAAAATAACAGGAAAATATGCTAAATATCCCACCTCCCAGTCATTGGCTGAACAGACATGGTCGGCAGGACCGTGTTTTGATATGGTCGTGGCGGCATGTGCGAGTATGGAACTTGTGGAACGGGATGTCGTAGAGCTGGCACGCGGCTGGGCGGCCTTGACATCTGAAAACGAACTTTGTTTTGGTGCAAAAATAACCAATATTTTGCTGTAAAACAGTTGTCATAGCCCTAAACTCGTTTAATGAACAAACGACTGAATGACTGAAATCGATTTTTGACAAAAATTTCAAAATTGGCGCTTTCGCTATACAGCAATAGGCACCGATGCTACATTACGTATCCGGTATTCACACTTTTACGACCGACGCGCCCAAAAGTCGGTCGCACCGAAGGTGGTGGAAGATTTTGCAAAGCCTGAACAATAAAGAGAACTTAGCTAATTTGATAAGACAATCTCTCTGCAAAGTGTGACTGACCAGTCATTGAAACAATCAGTTTTTCAAAAGGTGATCGGTCAAACTATTGAGAGAATTTAACGACTCTTAAGCGGAAAGAGAGAAAAGCCGTTCTTCTAAGCTATGCGTGAAAAACGAACCCATCCGTCTTACCGACACTTTTGATAACTGCGCGGAGATGTTGCCACACTGGAATGCGCGGAATTGGAGATGATAACGTCTTAGAGAGTTTTTCACAGATCAGTCAAAAACACAAGAATAGCAGTTTTGAAAGATTCAAAGTGGGAAAGAGAGTGAGTTGCAAAGGGACAGCCACGCCAGCCATAAATCTATTTGTTCACTAGGAGTGGCAGAATCTTGGTGGTCATCGTTAAAGTTTAAGGAATGCATGTGTGTATAAAAAGGCGGAACGATAAAATGGCTGACGGTGGATCAGCTGTCAACGAGGCAGGTAAAGGACAGAGACTGATGAGAGGGAGACAGGTTTGTGTCAGCAGGACGGCACATGTGCCGGGAAATGCCGTTTTATGGGAACGTCATTTGGAAGACGGGTTTAAACTCTTCAATTTCAATTAAAAGGAGACGGCTCGGAGAGTTTGAAAAAATTCGAGAGCCGCCGTTCGCGACAGCTGGGCACTGAAAGCGCAATCAGTTTAATATTAAACTTAGTAAGGTCATCAGATATCAGTCCACAGCGCATTCCTACTACTTTTATCGTGGAAACGTGTCAGAGCATCCACCTGATTGTTGGTAGTTGATTGATGGCTTAGAGAAAACAACTGTGCCTTTTCGGCGTGTACTCGCAGACTATCACAAACATTACAATTGACACGGATCAAGAGTGTGGGTATCAGTAAGTCAAAACAAGATAAGGCAGGTTCTAACAAGGAACAACTGTGGGTAAGGGACGCGACTAATGGGTCCAGCTTGAAAAATGGAGAGAGTACAGAGGAAAATGTTGGGAAAGGAAAGACATTGTAGTTTTTCGCTACTTCTACAGTAACCAATCCCTCATTAGAGATTCATTGGTGTTACAGCAGAAAAAACATTTCAAAACTGGGGAATTGAACTGGACTTCTGTTTAGATTTGTAATCGGACAACGTACCAGTGCGACATGGTGAAAGGCTGGCCCCACTTATATAAAAAACTAAATCACAGGTATAAGAAACAATAGGACGAGACTTGCTTTAAGGGGGGAGGGGGGCTAAGACTTAAGAACAATACCCAGGCTGCCGGTACAATTTTGACTCTTTTACAAAACTTCTGTTACTGTCCTAGGGTGGCTATGTCTGGCGCTGTTAAAAAGCTACAGGAGTTTGACCTGCTTTAACACAAGACTTACGCAGTCAATGTAACCATAAATTTTATTTAGGGTATCTCCCGGAGATAATAGTAACTTTGACCGGATTTTGACTATATTTTACTGCGCTTTAAACCGGCGAGAATATTTTTTTCGAGAATAGTGATAGAAGGTTAGACAAGAGTGTGGAAAGCGCAGATCTCCGAAGGTCTTATCATCTGCTTATCAAAGCTTTATAGGGACAGTCGGTGAGACATTTTACACATTTTCATGTGAAATCAAGTCGCGGAGATGTGTCTAAGAAAATGACCCCAAATGAGTCATCTTTTTGCAGACGAGATCGTAGTTGGTGAAGACGACTGGAACGTCTCGTACTTTTTTCCAAGAGTAAAGGGAAAAGTGACTGACAAGATGTCAGAAAACGTACTTTTTTGGCTGACCATAGTTTAAAAATGAGAAGGCTGTGTGCCAATTGCGATCTAAAGGCGTCAGCGATCCCATATCATTTGCCCGGGAGAACCTTGAACGTCTATAACAGCCGAACGGAATCATTAAAGGGAAAGAGACGACCAGAAATGTGACATGCAACTATAATAAGATGGCTATTGTCGACGGAACGGTGGTTCGTCTCTCTCTGTCCGAGATCAAGCCTGCGCGCTTGCTGATCGCCCACAGCCGTTCGAATCTCAATCAATCTGCTCGCCTATATCGCGGACATGGAGGAAAACTTGAAAGAAACGAGTTGCTAAGCGAAGAAGATTATGGAAACGAAGACTCCTGGAACGGGTGAAAGCATCGAGGAACTTTTTATAACTAGGGGAAAGCAGGAACATTATCTCTCTCTCTCTCTCTGAATAACTCCCCCTTTTTGAGAGTGATTCTAGAAAGCTGTTACCGGCATAGAAAGTACGGGATAGACTGTCACGCACTGATACATAACCCACATTTGGTACACTCTGGTCGTCTCACCCTCTGTGGCTGTAACAACGACTAGCTAATGGGACTCTGGGGGACAAGAATCTCTTCTTCTTTTTGACTAACCGTCACCTCTAGACAAAACCGCCTGTGTATGGGGGCGCAGACTCACCCTGTTGACGGGAATGGAAGTGCTGGGAGATCCATTTGCCAAGGTGCGAACGCTGTCAGTCGAATGTATCAGAGCTACCTGAAACTGCCTGGTCATGACGATATTTTGGTCGCTTCATTTGTTGGTCACTGTCCAACAATGGACCGGTTTATAGACCTATTCAATTGACGTGAAGAAGGTCAGCGCAACATGCAAAATTTCAGGGATGACTGTTCCCAGACCGTTTAAAGAGAGAATAGCCATAAATGGTCAATTAAAGACAAACTATATATATAACCTGGTCCCGCCACGATCTGCGGTAGGTCGAAATTTTTTTAAAGATAACGCGAGCAGAAACAAAGTTCGTGAAAAACACCAACCTGGGATAACTGACTGCTCACAGAAGACGACGCTCCTGTGGCATACATTGCCGTGTTTCTAAAACAACAATGAAAAGTCGAAAAGAGAGAAAGAGGCGTGAAGACAATAGAAAGAGTCTCTACAAGCTGTTGAATAAACAATACAAAAAAAGACGCATCAATTCTGAAGCCCGGGCGCGAGGCGGCGTGAATCACGTCTCACGTAGCATTTTGAGAAGGCTGACTCAGAAAACAGTGCCCAGAGCGTATAATGGTGAGAATAAATTTGTGGAAACTGGCTGAGGCCACTTTAGATCGGATCAAAAACGCTCTCCTGAACGCAGGTAGCACACACCTGGAAATACACTCTTGTTCAGTTCAAGGGCAAAAACTAAAGTGAGAAAGAGGAACTGGAGAATGACCCGTGACAATCTGAGCGGTGTAAAACGACAGCTCAGTCGGACCAGGGAATACCACATGGTTTGAAAGAGCGGGTGTGTATTGTTAACCAACCCCCTAAATTTCGGGACTTTTTAAAGAAATTTCTACATTTTTCAGCTTTGCAAGTTTTCGACGAATTCTGCAGAACATTTCGAAGCTTGAAAATGGGTAAAACTTTGCACCCTCATAATTTAATAGTACAAGAAAAGATATGAAGAAAACATTTTCAGCTTTCTTTCGCAATACTGTAACGGAAACTACAACTTTGTTGAACATTACATAACTTGAAAATATATGAGCGGACTAAAAAATTGAAGTTTCTGGAGACTAACGATACACACCCGGAAAGAACAATAAAACGTCTTCTTAGGGAGAGTATGGCGAGGCGGCGCCCCTCCGCCAATGCAAGCAATAAGCTGTGAGAAAATTGCATATACGGTCTGTGGAGAAGAGGCTGGATAATGGTAGTCCATGTCAAGGCTATTTCATTGTTAAACGGGCCGCCATTCTTCATCCCATATGGCTAACGGGTTCCTCTTTTCTTGGCATGTTTTGATGCAAATCGGATTACACTAGGGGCCGTCGGAAGTGATGGTCATTAAAGTGCCCCCCAAAAAACAATGGCCATTTGGCAAAGTTGGCAGTAAAAAGAGGCTTCAACGAAACTTGATGGCTAAAAAATGGGTCGGAATCTGACCGAGTACGCGAGAGATGGTCACAAATAATTTCAGGGTCAGCGCAAATCGATATTCCATCTACAGGCCGTGGTGCAGCTGAACACCTTATCTAGGCAGAATTCGTTTTCCACACCGCTGCGCACGTGCTTCCTTGCGAACAAGGCAAAAAGATGTTCAGAGACGATGGATTGAAGGAGATTGCAAGTGGCAATAAAGGGAAAATTGGAAATCTTATGGGAGTAGTACATATTAAATATTTAGAGTACCTTAAGTACAATCATTCAGGAAACATAAAGCAAAAATATAAGAAATTTGCCCTTTTGAAAAACTTTAAAATTAAAATCTTTTCCAGAAGATGACTTTGGAAAATGATACGTTAACACAGAACTTATTCTTATTGTTAAAGTTAGCTTAATTTTAAATTTTTTTAAAAATAAATAGGTAAGGAACAGATGAGATTTCTTTAAATTGTTTAAGACATGTGAATGTGAAATTTTTCCACAGCGGTCACATGAAAAGTGACTGAAAATTTGTATTCAGAATAGTAAATATGTTAAAAATTGGGAAAATGTTCAAAATTTAAAGCCAAAATAGCTGGGAGTTAAGTATTTCAAATTTTACGGCATGGAAATCGTTTTGGAACAATTCTGACGCGAAATGAGGCAAGCGGAGGGGAGCTCAAGTTACGAGGGACGACCCGTAAAATTTTTAAGCGACTCCGCCTCCAAGTAAAAAAAGGAACAAAAGTATAGGGAAGAATAAGAAAACGTCCTAATTTGATGATGGTGGACACTTAGCAAATAGCCGATACAGAGCGGGAGGGGGAAAGATGCGCGCGCAGGGCTGGGGGTGCACCGCGACCTACACACAGTAAGAGAGCACGAGACTGTGTGATATGCAGAGAGGCCAGATTTGGGTTTCGCAGCGCAGAAAGAACGTGTCATAATAGGGAGAGGGCAGAGGACGCCGGGGAGCGACAACAAGAGATTACGGACTGGCGGCGGTCAGGAGAAGGACTCACTCAGAGTCCGCTTTGAGGTTCAGAGTGGAATGTGTGTTGCGAGCTCTGAATATGCAGCAAATAAGTGTGGACACAGTCCGCCGTTGAAAACTTTTCTCTCCCGCGCGCGCGAGGTTTAAAAAACAGTGTGACCGCGCTCTCATCAACAGCCCAATAAGGAACTTTCGTGAACTGGTGATTTATTTTAGAAACAGAGAAATTGATATGTTTACAGATCACTGGAAGTGGTGGCTGTGTTGTTCTCAGTCTCTTCGTTAGAACTTCCTGAAAAATAGCTTGCGCAGGAGGTAAAGAGTAACGTACCGATGACATGAACAGTGAAGCCAATCTTGCGAAGAGTCTTCTTATCCAGAATCCTGTGACCGTCAAAGATGAAAGCAGGTTTGCTCATCTTCTTGTACATTCGCTCGTAGTCCAGGTTCTGAAATATACTTGTTTTGACCTACATGTATCAATTTGGGTCGAAGATAATCTTTTTTCTTTAACAGAGAACAGTATTGCGAAAATATGGGGCCATAGGAAATTTTTATTTATTGCAAGAAGCCATGCACCGAGAAAAACTCCTCGTTAAAACACACAAGTAGAGCAACAGGCCAGCCTATCATCCGTAAATATTCCCAATACACACTTACTTCCGTGGCGCAGTGCCAGTGAGCGCAACTTGTCACACGAGCATCTCGGGTTCGAGTACTCGCCAGCGTTTTTCAATTTGCCCTCACCGAGGCCACACACAGACGAACAGAGACCGCTCAACTTTAAAGAATAGATTTAGAGCTTCGATTTGGTAGAAAACAGCATTTTTCACTATTAGGTCGCCGGATAAGTGTTTTCCTTTTGCTCATAACTTTTTCCAGATTCATCCAAATCGAGTGATCTTTTTTTAAAATGTAGGTCTAGCCGAGGCCGAATTAATAGGCTATATACGAGCCCTAGAAAGCTCATCGCCTGAGTACAGTGATTGGTCAAAGTTTCGATCAAAACACAATTTTGCCCTTTTGTAGCATACTACTGGGCTAAGAATCACCCCTGCAAAATATCAGCTTAAACGGTTCGGTAATTTTCTCAAAAAATCAAATTCGAGCTCAAAAAATCACCATGAGGTGGGGTACATGCTGAAATTTGGGACTCAAAATCGTTCCCCATTCGAAATTATGCAACCAATCGAGCTAATGTTTTACAGGGATGATTTTGAGGCCAGTAGAATGCTACAGTTAAAAAACAAAAAGATTTACTCACGGCGGAGTCGAACTCTGGTCGTGCCAGCGTGAATTTTCCAAACCCACTGCGCCATCCGGATATTTTCAGTTTATTGGTGTTCCCAAAAGGCGAAAATCGTTTTTCAAAAAAGCAAAACACTAGTCATTCTGAGAAAAAAATTATTGTAGTGGACAACTTTTTTGTAGGATGCAACCCTGAAGAGTTATGGGCAAAATTGTGTTTTGATCAAAACTTTGACCGATCACTGTACTCAAGCGATGAGCTTTCCAGAGCACGTATATAGCCTATTAATTCGGCCTCGGCTAGACCTACATTTTAAAAAAAGATCACTCGATTTGGATGAATCTGGAAAAAGTTATGAGCAAAAGGAAAACACTTATCCGGCGACCTAATACATTAAACCTTTAAGTTTTGAGCGCCAAATTTAAACGTGGTAGATATTGATACTCAACTAAATCACTGACAGTAAAACTTAACTAGGAACTCCATACTTACCTTGAACTCATCCCATTCAGTGAGAACAGCGATAGCGTGACTCTCTTCAACGGCATCATAGGGATTGTCCCAGATGTCGACATGCTTGTAGAGAGTTTTCTCCCCAAGACCCTGAAACACTTTTCACACCTTTAAAATCTTCTGATTACAAAGTAAACATCAGTAATGATTCCCTCCTTGCTCGCCTTCGGATCATAAATGGAGACGACCGCCTTCTCCTCGACCAGATGTCTGATGATGGCGTTGACCGAAGAGTCGCGAGCATCTCCAGTATTCTTCTTGAAAGAGTAGCCAAAGATGGCAATTTTCTTCTCGGCGACGGTGGTGAACATCTTCTCCACGATGATGTCGGCAAAACGACGGCGCTGCCAGTCATTCACTTCAATGACCTTAAGAGACTTAACAATTTTGCACGGTCTTACGTTCATCCAGAACTTGGCAACAAGATCCAGGTTCAGCGAAGTGCAGAGGTAAACCAGTGAGAGGAGATCTTTCTGGAAGCAGCTGCCTCCAAAGCCTAAAAGATATGCACGTTACAGTACTATGAAAGTTCCCATCGCAGTCTCACAGTGAACAGAATTTTTCCGTCCACAAATACAACTATTTAAGTCTGCCTACTGCCTCCAGTTAGGCCCTAAGCAGCTTCTTGTGGTTAATATGGTTCAAACTGTTTGGTTATACATCTAAAGCTCCTTACCAACAGAAGCCTGAAGAAACTTGTTTCCGATTCTAGTATCCATGCCAATAGCCTTGGCACCTCCTGAACATCAGTTCCAGTAGCCTCGCAGATGGCCGAGACGGAATTGATGGAAGATACACGCTGAGCCAAGAAAGCGTTGGCGACCTGAAACATCTCTTCACTGATTACAAATTGGACCTTTTACCAGCTTAGATAGCTCGGCACTCCACGTGTTTGTTGTGATGATCTTCTCCGGTGCCACCCAGTTGGCATAAACACCTGCCGTCTTTCTTTGATCGCTTTCGCTGCTCTTATTTCCTGCCGGCTCCGATACAGGCAATTTTTCCAACTTTGAAGCTAGGGGAAGAATCCTCCATTCTGTAAGACGTAATAGAGGGAAAAGAGAGAGAAATTGCAGGTGCTCGTCTTTTATAGACACAGCTGGGACAGAAGAAGCAGGCTGAGCGAAATCTTCTGCTCAAATCGATATAGTCAGTTGACTTAGCAACGAAAATGAATCAGCGGAAGAGTAAGAGAAAACAGGGGCGTATGCAATCGTTTAGAGAGTCCAGACATGCGTAAACTATCACGTCATAGATCGTATTTTCTCGAAAATTAGAAGGACAGAGGCAAAACACTTGTTTTAGTACCAAAAAATGAAAGTTATATAACGAATATCTTTAGGTAAATCAGCTAAAAACACAGCTTAGCCAGCCGAAATATTCCCAAAAACTTTGGGAATACTTCGGCATTACTTCGAATTTTGGGTTCCTGGCGTAAAGTGTTTTACTTACTGTGACAAAAAAATGTATAAATGTTAAGTGTTGGGATCTTTCCCCTTATTCAAATACCCGCGCTACCGCATCCCTACGATTCGGGTGCCAAACCTTTTCCCATTTTGAATATTGTCCTCCCTTTACCCAGATTTGTGATACTTCCCCACCTAGAGTGGTTGTTATTATTTTCTCTCTAAAATAAACTTATTGTTCCAAAACTCCTTGTTATCCTGTTCATCGATCACAACAATGTATTAAGTTTTTAAAAATGTGTTAAGAGCTGAGCCAGCGAGTGTGTAAAAATGACTTACTAGCGGATAGAGAGAGAGTGAGGCGGGGGCATGAGTCGACAGTACAGCAGCTGAGGGGGTTGATGTCTATTTTTGTTTCTCTCCCCCAGACAATTTTGCAGAAAAATAGACAAAGACGGAATCAATATTTATACCCTGGGGTCACGAGAAAAATCTGTACAACAAATTATGACAATTTTCGTTGCAGGAGCTAGTGCGCGCCGGGCTGCGGCATGAACTGTTGCTCAAACGTTTGTGACAAGTAGTGCCACCAGTAGATGAGCTAAAACTGTTTTTTATATAAAAAATTGTGCAAAATTACATTGAAGCAGGTGAAGGCCAATGGGAATGCAACAATACTGAACTTGTCGACTGCTTCAGGATGAAATCGGACCAGACAGCCGCCGGGTTGTGGCGATGGCGATCGGAGCTTAAAAAAAAAGGTGTTAAACACGGTTCTGAATATGTGAATCTAGTGCTCTCTTTTCTGTGCATATCGAAATCAGACAGGGGAAATCAGACAATCACACAACATGTATGGATTCACCAGTGGAACATAATGCAACTATGTTTTACCTCGTCGATTAGTGGCAGGTCCTGTTCGGCAGGAAGCTAAAGGTTAGTAGGGTTAAAATAACAATTTTACATATCATTAAACTGGCAGTAAAGTCGCTGTGAGACTCATTAGACTGACAGACCTTTAAACTTAAATTTTCATTTCAATTTTCCGGATTGTTCGAATGTGTTTGGCGTGGACAGTTCATCCAAAAACTATATTCGAATCAGCAAAGAAGACGGATTTTGGATTTGATTACTATAATTTAGTGACCATAGTGACCCCAGCCATACACAGAGAAATTTGAATTTGACTGAGTATCTTTTGTAGAGTATTAATGTTCACGGATCTCACAACAAACATTTAAAAGATTTAAACATTATCTCCGTAAGACTCGTGGGGTGCCTCGAGTCGAGTCGAGTCCGACTCGGATTCGATTCCAAGTCGAGTCGAAATTTTTCGGTGTTTTTTTTGAAAAGTGTTTCAGAAACTAGAGTGAAAATGTAAAATACTAGTATAAAACAACTATAAAACGCGAAATATTAGTTACAGCCCGTTAGAAACGCTTTACTTGACTCGACTCGACTCGGATTCGAATCCGGAATGGGGTCGAGTCGACTCGGACTCGAGGACCATCTCGAGTCGAATCGAATCGGGTCGACTCGTGGGATGCCTCGAGTCAAGTCGAGTCCGACTCGGAATAGAGTCGAGTCGCCCAAGTATAGTGTTCAGGGTAGTACACACGGCTAGAAAACTAAAAACCGATAAAAAGAGGGTAACCGTCAGATTCATGGGTCTCACAGCAATTTTGCATTCCTTACACTTCCTTCAATGCTAAGACGTAATCTTACCTGTTCAAAAGTTAAAGGTGTTTCTGAATCAAACGTTGTCATGTGTATGTGAAGCGGTGACAGTGGTGGTCTCGACACAGAGCCTCTGTTTCCGACAATGACGGCGTTTTGACCGTTTGAAACGGAGCCTGAGAAAAGCTTTAAGATTAAAGGTGAAGTGCCTACCATTTGCATGTCCGTTAAGGACTCGGGACCGGCAGGAACCATTAGCCCAGACGTTGGAGGCACGCTGACGTTCACGTCTACGCTCAGCACTAGAAAGCGGTCGGGTCATGCGCTTTTCAAACTCTAACCTCCGAGCACTATTCTGACATCGCGAAATGTAACAAACAAAAGCAAGCTCAACCATCGTCCCGAACACAAACGAAATACAACCTAACATCCACACGTCCATAGCTGAAAATCGGGGTTTTTAACTCATCTCAAAAAACTTCTTGCCTTTTACATAAGATACCCGAGGAAGATTCTTCAGAATGTTTCCGAATTGAAATGTCAGCGCTAGCAGTGATGATATGCCGACGGTTGTTCTGGCCGGTAGAGCCTTTGGCTCCATACAGAAAGAGACCCATGAGACGATGATTGTAAGATACGTGGGCACGTAGGCCTGAATGATGTAGAACCCGTAGCGTCGCTTGAACGTGAAGACGACCTAAAAGAGTTTTGCTAACCCCTTTTCTTGACAATTTTTGATGCTCACTAAACGGCGCATCATGTGTTTCAGGCTCGCCAAGACAACGTCAACAGAAAAAGAGCATGATTTACGGCAATATGCGACGGGGCGACAGTGGGGTCCCTGCTGGCGCATTTTCGTAGAAGATGACTATCGTCAGAAGAGCGTCAGAAGAAGCGGATATTGCGCGGGAAATATGATAGTATGAAAAAGGAACGACGGATTGAATGGGATATAGAGTTGTCTACGTGACAAGGAAGCAGACTAGAGACGCCTGAATGGGCCCATAAAGCCAAATTTTGGCTCTGCGTACTGTCTTTTTTTTTCAAATTCATGTGTGGAATCGCGTACACACTTTTGCGTAATTAATACTACGCAGAGCAAAACATTGAAAAACAGTGCTACAGCTTGATAATGGGTACAACTACTTTTTTTTGGGGGACACCTTAAAAATTAAAAACAAGCCCAAATCCCGTGGCTATTTGATGTGTATTATTACTTTACTTAAACTGTTTTGCAAATTTATTTTTTCACAGTCTATACCTAAAACTCAGTACAAGTTAAAGCAAAGCAAGTGATTTAAAAAAGCTAGTCTTGTTGTTGGCAGCTGTTAACGATTTTAAAGGGATTTCCTTTTATATATTTTTGAACTACAAGTTGTGCTACGCCCCTCCGGGGCTAAGTGCCTTAGTTTTGTCCTTTTCAAAACAGATAGCAGTTAATAGTCTATCCCTCTGTCCCTCTGTTTCTTGTTTCTCGACACTTTCTCTCTATCACCCTTGCATTCTGCAATGTGTTCTGCCCTTCCCGGTTTTCTCGTACCCCTTTCCGTCATATGTTTTTTTCTTTCTCTACCATTTTTGATGTCCCTATCGGTATGTCCCCTTTCTTCTGTCCAATTTTTCCCTCCTTTCGTCTCTCTAACTTCATGTATTTTCCGTGTACATATCCTTCCCTGCTGATCTCCCTGTCCCTATTTCCACGTGCTCCTGTTCTCCCCTATCCCTGTTCTCCAGTTGTGATATCTCCCCGTTGGAACTATAGTTATAGTAGAAACCCCCTTGAACGCTTTCCCGTATTTCTAACCTGCACTTGATTCTCTACTGTCTGGAAACTATCCCCAGTCAAAAATAATCAAAGTCCAATCACTTGCAAATTGACGTGTTCTACTAACTTCTTTCCCCTTAATTGTGCGCACAAATTGCTCCATTTTGATTGCCAATTAAAGCTTCCGACAGACAAACACACACACACAGAGACCTGGGAGCAATTTAAAATAGATATTTTTGAACGAAGCGAGACTCAAGCTTTAATGTTTAATAAGTAAATTCATAGGTCCCACCAAGGAGATCTCGCATCACGAAGTTTTAGTTTGGTCTTTTTGCTATATTTCTCTACTGTAAGGTCTGCATGGGTGACTGCAACATGTGTCTAAGATTTTCGGACGAATGCGAGAAGTTCTCCACTCACCCACGACTTGCAAACAGTAAAGCCTCAACATGTTGCAAAAAATCTTTGGGAAAGCCATTTTTAGACCGTAGTATGTCAAAATGAGGCAAAAAATCGAGTTTCTTTAGGAAAAGTTCAAAAAAAATTCGTACCTGTAATTGATCCCAGTATCCGTTCGGATAAAGTAACGTCTCCTTCTTGACTTCGAAATGCACCATGTCAAAGTCGGGAAGCTCGATTTTCTTCATCAATGTCACTGGTTCATCCATCCAGTGGAGCTCCACCTAAAACTGTCCATTTCAAAGCTAAACCTTAGGTTACCTCTTCCGAATTATGGCTGTACGACTCAAAAATTAGAATGCAGCTCTGTACATCGAACGGAAACTGCCTGAGATCCAAGTTACACGGAGATTTGACGGAGAGTCGATGATTTATCCAAACAGTCCCGTTCTGAAATATATTTCATTCTTTTGTCTTTTCCAAGAATGTGTGTGACGCAAGTCAGACGGGTCCGGATAATTCCCAAACTTTTGAATAATTCTCGTAAGTACGCATGTGTATGTGTTGACCAATCAGAAAAGTGCCGTGTCGCGAGAAAGAATGCGAGACGAAATGCAAACTAGTCTTAGTTGTTGAGAGAGCACATGTCTCTCAGAAGGAACACGTATGGCATGTAGCCACAGTTGGACAGGCGCGTCGTTGTGGCCCCGGAACTCACATCATAAAGAATTATCATCACATTTTCAGAGGGCGAAGAATGAATTTTCGTATGTTTGGAGTTAATTAAACACGTATTAGGTGACCAGATTCGAGCCAGCATCCGCGCTTCCATGGTTATATTCCTAAAAAGTATAATTTGTGTACAAAAAATTTCAAAAAACCTTTTGCATGCTGGAAGATGAGTAAAGGAGAGAGCCTTGTCGTGCCAGAGCTGTGTGAAGAGTATGTCAATTTCAAAGTCGGAAGTGATTTCGTTCAATGAGCTCATGTCCTGAAAAATGAGGCATTCACCTTGGTCTCGGTGTTCTCTACTCCCTCGAGAGTTAATAAAGGAACGTGCGCCAGATTACTTCACCCCTCTATTCAATTATGGTTAGACATCCCTTAACTTTTTTCCCAGATATAAACCACTCTTCCCGCCCACACCTTAGTTTCGAGACCGGCCTTAGAGACTTCTTTCCATGACATAGAAAGACCTGATAAGGCAGTATTATAAAACAGGCCTGATTCCGGAAAAGGCGTTCTTCCGACACAATGAGCTACAACCCCTACCGACCTGCCGGCTACCCTATTGGAGCTGGAGCTGCTCCGGCCTATGTCTACCCTCCAGGACATCCTATGGCTCCTGGTGTAGTTCACGTCCATGTGGACCATCATGGACACCATCACCACGGACATCATCATCATCACCATGGTTAGTATCGAAAAACTCCTTTGCTATTTCATAGCACTAGAATAGCACTTTTAACATTTCAACACATTATCAAACAAAGGAAAATTGTAGAAAACCATCCATATGATAAGAGAGAGGCGTTTTTGGTGATAATAGCACCAAACTCGACAATTTGAGGAAATTTTGAATCAAAAGGATAGACTTAAGGAAACCGCCACAGGAAAGACAGTTAGACAGCGGTGTTGTTCCTCCAGAAAGACAGCAACAGGCGTCATTGTGGCCACAATTTTTACTGTTCTCCTAATTTCAGGTCATCATGAGCATTACGATCATCACCATCACGGTCACCACTATGAGCACCATCACCATCACGGCCATCATCATCACCACTGCTGATTCGAAATGAACATTTGCAACATCTCAATGTGCTCTTTGACCGACTTTTCCGCATTTCTTAGGCCCATCTTTTATGCTAATGTCTCTTCCGGATTACGTCAATTTGCTCAGGGTAAAGCCTCTTTGCAAGAACGGGGGTAAATTCACAGAGGAGAGAGGCAGTGTTCTTCTTAAACTTTCAAAGATGTTCAATGCAGAGCCCCCCGTTTTATGACAATATTTTGTCAATCAAAATTTATATTCGACAGAGCATTCTGACAGCATGATATAAACTGAGACTGCAAAAAAGTTAACTGCCCAATTTTACGATGAAGCTGGGGATCTTGGCAGACTAACACCGGAGGGTCCCGGGAATGTTGTGTTTGTAATCCCGGGAAGAGAGTGTATGGGAATGTGCTATAGCCATTTTTCTTTACTTACAACAGAAGGCTGATGTCTTCCGGGCCACGATGGGCTTTCTCGAGTCGCGTTGTTTTGATGGATCGGCACTCACACTCTCGGGCAGAAGTCACTTTGTGAATGTCACCCCCCCCCTTTTTTTTTACCGGTACCCCGTGAGTCATTGATCGAACCGACCTGAACGTGCATCTCGATATTAACCCTGACGGGATCTTCAGCGTCTGGCAACATTTTTGTATATTTCTGCATAATCTCTTCCACAATTTTCGCCTCAGACATGGCTCCTTCTGGACACTTGCGCCTTTTGCCCTTTGCCTGAAAATTGTAGATTTCCGTCACGTGCTTTTAATACGCCGGCCACAGCTGACGGGAGACATGACATGTAGACAGAACCTCCCAAAGGAATGAAAGTTTCAGAGGAACTGTTGCAAAATTCTGATGGACAGAATGTTTGAAGGGGGAAGTTGTCAGTCTTCCGAACACAAAAACTGACATCTATCCCCTTAAGGCATTTTTCAGCTTCCGGCCACTTATGGCACAAAAATTAAAAGGATGCATAATGGTCCCCCTCAAAAATTTCGGAGACAGGGTACAAATTGAAACACGGAATCTCGTTGTCAACCCATCAATTATTAGTGTACGACAAATAACACAGCCGCTAGGCGTGTGCCGGTGTGCTTGAGCATTTTTGACTGAAAAATACTCACCTTGGCAAGGGCTAAAAAAGTCAGTGCTAGGACCAAGCACGACAGTCTCATCGGGCCCGCGTCATTTTCATTTACAGTATTCTGAAGCCTGAATCTTTGAATTTAGAGGGGTGTAAGAAAAAAAAGTGGGAAAAAGAAGAGATCATTGAACAAAAAAAATTCTTTCAATTAGAAATAACATTTATCGTGAGAATGTCCAACCGGAAGACCTGAGCGTGTAAGAATAATGTTCAAATTATACGGGACGGAAATTGAACCTATTATTCTTTCTCGGTACAGCGGAAAGTAATCGCTGGAAAAAGGTACAAACTCTAACACGTATTAAAAGTAGGGGAAGAGTTTATGCTGAGTTCCAGGGGACTCGCTGTTTTCGCCAAAATATATGCCCGAAAACCTAATAACAAGTTTGACACCGGGATTCGGTGCGCAACATTTCAGGGCTGTTTTTTAAAGCCTCGGGCTCTATTGCGAAAAACTGCTACTTCCGACACGGTCGTTAAGATGCTTTTTCTTACGATGTTTTGACAGCCGGAGCGCTAACATTTTGGCGCAAAACAGCCTTACGGAAAATGTCTAGAAAACAAGGATCGTCGTGGAAAGACCAAAAAGAAAGGTCAGAAAGCCTTTGGGAAGACGTCGCCGCCGCCGGGAATCAGCGACTGTTGGGACGCGGCAAGGACCACGCCCCCCTCGATGCATATCCTCTCCCCACGTGTAGATATGCAATTTGTGCGGGAAACACAATTTGGACCAGCAGCAGCTCAATGTTGATCAGGCCTGGAAACTGACCGTGGATAGATATGTAGGGGTCTTGGTCAGTTCCCTGGAGGAAAGAGATAGAAAGTTCATATTCCGAGAACCAAGGTTTGAACAAAGATTGGCAGTAAATCATGAATGTGGTTACGAGGTCTCTAATACAATAAAGAGCAGCGTTTTGGAACAAATTGTACAACTTTTCATGGCGCGATGAATTTTAATACAAGTAGCTCTAAAAATTAACTGAGGCAGCTGGTTAATGACGCTTTTAGTATTCAGCTATTCAACCGAGACCATCTCCCACATTTTGAGCGGACCCGGTTGCGGAACTCGATGGAGAGAAGCCAAAAATCGTCAGTTAAATTGTCTAGCAACGCGATAAAAGAGAAGCAAGTGGCGGGACCTTAGCATAGGTTAAAGACAATGGAGAGATTTTTTTTTGTGGCGGTTAGTTCCGTCGTCATTACAAAGACAAAGATCGGCTGCAAGAGGGTAGGAAATATGTAGGTTGACAGTTTTCTAAAGGAAGAGGACTAGTTGCAAAGAAACATCTTCTGCAGAGCCAATTTTCGTCGCAGGAGGTCGTCGAGAAGCGATTGCCCTCATTTAAAGACGACAGGCCATTATGAGACTTAGAACGCTTCCGAGCCTAACGGGCCCTTTGCCTCATTTGAAAAAAGTGTAAATGAACGTCGCTTGAGCTAATTATTGCCGGAGAGCCGTCTGGAAGCGACACATCCTCCCCCGTCAAAATTGTGGCTCAAAACAATTGTCTGGCAACATAATCCGAGAAACGTTAATCCACCCGCTGCCGTGTTTTCAGGACACCACACCGAAGGGACTTTCCTAGTCTGAAATCCAATTACAGACCGGGAAATTGAGGCCGAGACACTGCCTTCATATTTCCGCGGAAAATTTCAAAAAACCACAACGACGCCGCTGTCGAACCTGTGGCTGGCCACAATAAGGCCGTTTTCTATTGTGCCTGGGTTTTGTGTTTTCCCGGTAAGTTATTTACCAAAAATTTACGAATTTTCCAGCAAGTGAACCAAAAGGGCATAAAAAAGCAAAGTTAGGTTAAAGCTGAGCCTCACCAGTCAAATTGTCGCCTCATTGCTCTCTTAGCTGTTCCAATTAGGGGTGCCAAGTCAAGTCCGGGTTATCTGATGACTGCTGGACCCTCTCTAAATTAGATTCAGCGTCATGAGCCAGTTACAACTGATTTCAAAAATCACAGACCAGTTCACACACCGACTTTTACTCTGTATCTCTGACGAAGGCCGCTTTTTCTGTTTGTGTGTGTTCGTCTGGAAAATTGCGACGTTTCTCCTTTTTCTGATTTTTGGCTGGTGGACTTGATGTCCTTCTGAACACGCATAGAGACGGGAAAGGGGGACGAAATTTGAGACGAATCACAGGAAGCACGGCACCTCCTCATAATTCCCAAAAGCGGTCTCTGGTATTCTGGCGACAGTTCGGGTCACAAAAGTACATGCAGTTAGCTTTAAACGAGGCTAATCACGAAACGACCAAGGCACATCTCCTGCAGGATCTAATGGTCGGGCAGAAAAAAAATTCTTTTAGGTGCTTGGCTTACTCGATTCAATTAGAGGATCCGCCAATCTCAGCCAAAAGTCCGCCCGGGGGCAGCAGCGGATCAGCGCGTCGCTGCTTAAACGTCTTCTGTCTGTGCCCTCTCTTTTTTTGGTTGAACAGAGGAAAACACAATGGGAAGAGGATTTGGGCCTTCCGTTGTGGATCAAACATGAATTTGCCACTACTGATTCAATTTTCTAGAAGATTGGAAGATTGATACCAGGTGCACTGGCAACAAGAGGCCAAATGTCATGTTCACCTATTCAGAATGATGGAACTTTCTGAACGAGCTGAGAAGAATAGAACTACGTTGCCGTACTTCCTGGCCCATTGCAAAACTAATGATTTGTACACACTTAGTGCTTATATGATCAAAGGGGACAAAGAATAAATCAGAGGACTCTTCGGGAGGCTTTTTCTTGTTTTGTTGTGTAGCCACAGCGACGCGGCTGTCTAACTGTCTTGTCTGTAGGCAAAGCAGTTATCTTATATGTTCACGGGGACAAAGAATAGATCAGAGTCCTTATTGGGAGCCCTTCCCAAATTGAAACGTTTGAAAAACCGGAAGACCCAATCTAGATTGAGCTAATACAGTTACATCTAGCTCTTCTTCCAAAAGCAGAACATGGTTTCTTCCCAAGAAATATGAGATGTAGCCACTCGCCTACACAGGTCATGTTTTTGAACGGAAAGTGCATAAATTTTAAGCGTTGAGACGGAAGGGCAAGGATTATTTCACGCGCACGGTCATTCATAAGGGCGTCTTTAAGGAAGAGCGCCTCTCATTTGTCCTCGGCAATCCAACAGCTTCCTTAAATGTCGGATGCAACGAAAAGAAGAATTAGTTAAAGAGGGAGAGCCAGCCGTTCATTTGGCACACACATGTGCCCTTAAAGACATCTGACAGAGGTGGGAGGAGGCCGTGACTCAGAGCTCATCCAGCGGTTCCAGAGAGTAATACTGCCGTCGTCGACTCCATGAGTAGTACTTTGTGGCTCCAAAAGTTACAAAAATCATCATGACTATGACGCAAAGCAGTGTTATCCTCCAATCTTAGCAAGATTTGTGCTTTTTACGTTTACAAACACTTACCGTCTACTTGAGAATCTAAATTTTCAAGTGCTTTCAGCTGTCTCAGTGTGACGAGATGCTTCTCCCAAAGGTCCTTCGCTTCCACCAGAGAGGGGAAGGTTTTGCTCTTGACGGTTGAGCTGTTGGTCCAGTAGGAAGCTGAAAGAGTTAGATCGTGAGAGAATGGGAGAAGCTTACTGAACCCACTGACGACGTTCACCTGAACAAAGCAATCAAATTTTGGTGGAAATGAAGACGAACAGCTCATATTTCCTGCCGTACTGAAACATGCACCGGTTACCCAAATCAAGGCTGTTCGAATAATTTTTGTGTGCCCACAACGACGCGGCTGTCTAGCTGTCTTATCTGTGGCGAGCTATAACGACCGGCTGTCTACTTGTCGAAACTGTGACAAATGTGTATCTTTCCGGTACTCACCTCGGTACAGTATCCTCAAAAAATTTTCGAACGTTCCTGTAGTACCCTTCTTTCTGACCAGGCATCGCTCCATTCTTATCAAAGTCTGAAAACCCATTGTTTCCGAAAATATAAACAATACCTATAAGAAAATAGTTGCTCTTGTTCTTGGACCAAGGCTCCCAAACTTGTTCTTTCCATTGAGGACTCCCGTAGTTTGCAAAATTGCTAATCATTCCACTGTAAACCCTTTCAATGTGGTAGTCCATTGCAGTCATGTACTCCTCTATTCTAGCCAGTCCGGAAACGTACATCTAATTACTGTCAATGGCTGCAAAGAAAGACTTACGAAGTCTTCAGTATGTTGAGGGGAGAGTTCTGGATCGTACTTTCTGTATGCCTTTCCACTATTGTTATAAGCAAAACTGTAAACGAAAATTTTGGCTTTTTCCGAAAACTTGTCAGCGAATTGGATTGTTGGGTAGTGGTAATGGTAATCGTCGTTAATGTACTCCGGACGAGTTCCTAAAATTGCATGCTCAGCAATTTTGTGGCTGTCTAATTGTTTTGAATAGGGCCACAGCGACGCCGCTGTCTAACTGCGGAGACTGTGGCTCAAAAGGTTTACAAGTCCTTCATTGAAGGCTTAAACTTGCCATAAAACTCATTACATATCCTTCTGTACTCTTCTGGTTTGGTATAGTTCCGATCGTAGGCAATATTTTCACACAATAAGTCTAGTCTTCCCCTGTTCACAGTACCATCAGGATTTAGAATGAATCTGTACAAATTTTCTTTCAAATTGACAAAATCCCTACCTGGTATCAATTGTCTCTTTCTTCACTGTTCCAATGAGCAAGTTTATGGGAGAATCAAAATTTTCAAGGGAATTTTGGACCTTGTCGGGAAATATTCCTCCAGGACCGTCAATCCAAGTCCCGAAAAAGTCTTCAACTTTGTCTTGAAAACTTGCTTGGGCTTTCCATAAGTCTTCTTGACTCTGTAGCCTCATACAACTGATAATCTGTACGTTTTTTTTTCCAATTTTTCCAATAAAAAGTTTTTTTACCTCTTCAGCCCTGCGAATTTCATTGAAAGTGTCATTAGAAGTGGCACAGCCAAGTTCCACCGACATTGCTTGAGAAAATTTACTGTTCATATCTTTTGTCTTTTCTCCCAAAGCTGTTCCACTCATAACTATAGCTTGTTGAAATAGTCCATAAAAGTATGGAGATAGTGCGAACTGAAAAAAGTTGAAAGATTCCTTCATCCTTACTTCAGTAATAGTTTGTCCACCAGAACTATGTCCAAACAGAGTTACTCTTTTCGGATCACCGCCAAAACTAGAAATTTCTTCCTGAACCCATTTCAGAGATAGGTAAACGTCTGAACCAAGATTTTTTCACAAAACTCCCAAAACTTTACCGCGGTTCGGTATATTCGAGTCCACTGAAGTTTTGAGGCCTGGAACCAAGTTGAGCCAGCCAGTAATACCCGTTCGGTACGGGACGGTAACAAAGACAATATTTCGTTCCTGAGACGCGAAAAATAAGTTTTTTTTGTTAATTTACGTTATTGGAATAGTTGTTGACAATGATTTCTGGCCTTAAAGCTGCCGGCGTTAATCTGTTTCTCTGTCCACCATGAATATGTACAATAACTGAGCAGCCGCCCTAAAACTGAAATGTTTAGAAAAAAACAGATTATTTACCTTTTCCAGACAGTTTCTGCTCGTAAAAACGTTAATGTACAAACAGTCTTCAGAAACCTTGACTCCTCCCAATTGATTTACATCGCTAACGTTTTGGAAACAGGCATTACCGTAACTGAGAGCATCAAGGATTCCGGACCAGGGATCTACGGGTATTGGAGCTTTAAATCTGAAGAATATGTCAAAAACTGACAGATTACTTACATACCTTAACTCTCCTATGGGTGGTTTCCCTAGAGGGATACCAAGAAAAGCATATCCTGAATGTTGACCGTAAGAAGTCACAACCTTGCCCCGAAGATTTCCTTTGCTCAAAGTAAAATTTAAAGAAAAAGGAGAAATAAGAAACCTGGTTGAGACTGTTTTAAAGATTTCGGCTGCTATACAGCCGAAAAGAAGAAACATTTCGATAAGCATATAGACAACAATAGGATAGAAAACAGTGCTAGGTGAAATCTAGTCTGACCTTAGATAAGGCAGTTTTTGATGTACACAAGAAACACCGTCATAGATTATACGGGCGAATAATCAAAATAACGAGCTGGGTAGTTTCCACATAATACAGAAATTCTCGAGCTGCTTCTGAGATTCTAGGAAACATCGCAGAACAATCCTTAAAAACTTTATTCAACCTATATTTTTCTCTTTAAAATGAACACTTTTTGTGTTGGCCATCAGAATCTTCATCTCTTGAGCCTTCTCATCCAAGAAGCGGTGATAAAGTGAAAGAACAACTAACGCGAATCTAAAAAAAATCTATGGAAAGTCAAAACTCATACCCTGTGAACAAAGTGAAGAATAGCACAGTAGAAAGAGATAGCCAAGTGGTTCGTGTACCCGTAACACTCAGAATTAACAAGGCTGTGAGGAGAAGAATGTATACGCCCATGTGGACAATACATACGAGAATATTTGGAATGAGCAGTGAGGTTCTTGAGTACTGAAATTGTGTTATCATGGATTTGGCTTTGCCTTCCATTAGTGCGAAACGCTTTGAGCATAAAATCGCGCGCAGCGCGCGTCAACAGCATTTTCAGGTTTTGGGACTAGTTTTATCGGATTCAGTATGAAAAGTTATCCCTAGAAACATATTTTCAAAAAATTTGATCGACGAACAGAAAGTTAGCCGAAATGTTCTGTTTCCAAAACGTCCGCCGTCCGGCGTCCTGTGTAGGCGATTTGCGCTCTCATTTTTTGACCTACAAGACTGAAAATTTGGTTATCGATGTAACTTTTCCGAGCCTACAGGAAGGGTCTTTTTGTTTTTCGATTTGAGACCCGGATCATACCCCTACGCCCTGCATTTTTGGACAAATTTTTTTTACCGAAAAAGTTAGTGTATTGCTAAAAGTCGCCACTCCACCCACACGACCCGGGTTCGATCCCGCCCTTCTGCAAACCTTTTTGCTAAAATGCTTTGAGTAGAAAATGACTGTGAACAACCCCTGGAATCTTTTTCTGATCGCATTCTACCATCCCCTGCCATTAGGTAAACACACAAGGATTCTGAGTTTACTCGTTTATACGAATGCTTTTAGAAATGAGGGAGTATTGTAGTTTTCTGCTTCTACCCTGGTCCTGCAAAATGGCTCAGGGTATGCTTAGGTTTGCTGAAGTTCTGAGTATAGGCTTCCCCAGATTCTAATGAAGTAAATCTCGAAAGTGGTGGAAATTAGCGTAACAAAGAACCAAAATACCAAAAGCTTGATTGTAAGGGATTGTGAGGCGTGTAATGCATGATCTCTAACCAATGCAGACTCGATCTTTTCTTGAAGTAGCTCGACTTCATTACGTTAAATTCTGGCCGGTCTGGTGTTTGTACGAAAAATGAACCGGTCTGTGCCGAAAAATTAGCTCTTACAAAAGTCAAATCCTCGTCTTTTCTCATAGGATCATTCATTTATTGCTAGCTCCAGAAAACCTGCTTATAACATCGAAGAAAACCCAATACGTTTGACCCACAGCCAAAAATGAGCAGTGAACAATGTTTAGCGCTAAAGGATACGCTATTTTTAGTGACATGAAACTGCTGTGAATCAAGGAATATTATTCTGAAAAGTTTGTGACGGGAGTCCAGTTACAGAAATTTTCCCGATGTTTTTATCACATTTGTAGGAAAGGGATCTAGTTGACAACGAGTAGAATAAGAAAACGATGAAAAACAACTGGATTCTCTCAATGAAAAAGGTGTCATCTAACTCTTATCCCTAACTCAGTATTTCCTCTTGATTCATAATAGTTTGTGGAACAGACGATAACAGAGTGATCCTATGAGAAAAGACGAGGATTTGACTATTGTAAGAGCTATTGTTCACTTTTTGTCCAGTTGCGTAGTTCACACAAAAGTATTGTTCTCTTTTTGTTCGGTTGAATTCAGTAAAACGCTGGGCAAAGACAAATCCCTTCTTCTTCAAAGAATCCGTTTTTTCACAGATCCAGATTTTAGCAAGAATTTGCAATTCTTGGTCGACTTTATGTGCCCACAACGATGCGGCTGTCTAACTGTCTTGTCTGTGGCCGAATTTTGTGGCCACAACGACGCATTTTCAGCGTCGCCAATGTCTAACTGATTTGACTGTTATTGAAAAAAAACTTACTCTGATTGCAAAAATGTTAGAAATAATAGAAACTATAAGAGTAATGTGTAGTCCAATCCAGATGGAACATAAGATTTTGTAAGTAAACCAGTATTTGATTGGATTAGCTCGACGAAGGTACTAAAAAGAATTAGTATTGAAGAAAAACTTACTACAAGGGTTTGTTTGTAGAGAATAGTACCCTCATGCCATTCCGGATATACTAATAAAAAAGTTCCAAGGATGATCCCTAGTAGGGAACATATCAATAGGGTTCCACTTATAATATAGGTCCAGATCTAAAATTTTGGTGGAAAATAAGGGAAGAAAATCTACCTGTATATGAAGACGGCAATATCGATGCTTTTCCTCGATTTCGGAAGAGGACAGGGGAAAGGGCACCTGATACATGAACTAGAGACAATTGTGACGCGTCGAGGGAACAATCAGCTCAATCCAGAGAGATAGGACTAGGGAAGATGGGCAGCTGACTCTCTTTCTTGCAGACATGTCTGTCCTCAAATAATGCAATAATATTGAAATTGGGTTCTGATCGAGGTACTGAGTATAAGTATAAACATAGCTATAGTCAGTTCCGTTTACTATTACGGTAAATTTTTTGTGTCAGAACACTTAATGCGTACCAAAAAAAAGGCCTAAAAACGCTAAAAGGAGTCAGAATGTACTGTGCTCTAGATCCCAAAAATCTCCTGCCAGTTAATTTTACTCTGAACAGCCATTTGAGAAAGCCTTCTCTGTAGTGGCACAATTGAAAATTTTGATACAAAAAAACGGTAATACTATAGCAGGCACCCCCCTCCATTCAAATATTTTGGCGCGCAATGTGTGAAATCGGGATTTTCACCACTTTTCCGTTATTTTTTCGCGTTCCAGATGTGTTTATCGAACTCGGCGCCAATTATAACCCCTAGGATGCCGAAATACTTGAAAAATTAGGCGAAATACTTCAGAATAAGCAACATCGCTAACATATTGCACCCCCCCCCCCGAGAGTTTCTCTAAATTTTTCACTATTTTATTCGATTGGACACTCACCCAAGGGGTAGCTTTTGATGCTGCGTTCGATAAAAGCAGCTAGAACGTGAAATAATACTGGAAAAATGATTAAAAACGCGAATTTAGTCAATTTATGGCTTGCGCGCCAAAATATTTGAATGGAGGGGGGTGACTGCTATAGTATTACCAAAAAAGCTTCATATTCCGTTGTGTTTCTATTCACTGAACACTTTTTGCCTCTTTTTCGAATCATTTGTTGAAAATGCATTCTTAAAAACAGTTTTAAGACCTTATACTACAGTAGTACGCATTTTCGATTGCTGAAAAATGTGCCTACGTAATTACGTACACACTGGAAATTTCTCGAAGCTCTCCGCAAGCCGCTTTAAGCTCATCCTATCTCTCTCCCCCTTTTCAGACACATTTTTCATATATTCTTGACCAGAAAGCATGGCCAAGTGGGGAGAAGGTGATCCTCGATGGATTGTGGAGGAAAGAGCCGACGGAACTAATGTTAACAACTGGCATTGGTAGGATTTTTGAAATTTCAGTTATCCACAAAATTTAAGGTCAGAAAAGAATGCCACTCCTTGGTCAATGGATCGCTTAAAGGAACTTCTTGTTAATTTAACTATTGAGGTGCTTTTTAAGCCATTTTTTCACAACTTTTCCTTCAGGAAGGTCCGGTCAAAATTATCCTCTCCGACTTTAAAAAGTGTGAGGGAGAAGCCACAGCGAACAACAGAAAGGCCAAACTGATCTTTCTCTTCGAATGGGAGATTGTGATTCCTTACGTTGGTGAGAATTTGTCATTTTTTCGTTTTGAATTTTCTTTAAGCTCGTGTTGCCGGCAGTGAGCTTGAGTACAAGGGATCCATTGAAATTCCCAACTTGTCCGATGAAAATGAAGCTGATGAAGTTGATGTCATCATAACATTGGACTCTAAGGGACCTCATGAGCAGCAGGTCCGACATGTTCTTGACAAGAAAGCGGACAAAATTATTCATGTAAGTTGTACACTTAAGATTGGTTAAATTTTACGTGCAAACATCGTAAAAAGCTTCCAGGAACAACTGGGAATCTACATCAGGGAGCTTAAGGAAGAGTTCAGTAAGGGTCTCCAGCTTCCGACTGACAAGAAACCACAGGTTTTTTCCTTTTAAAAAAGTTAATACAAAACTCTTTAAGGTTGTAACAAAGGGAAAGACTATTACCAACGTGGATAAGCAGGCCTTCCACAATAAGGTCGTCAAAACTGACAACAGTTCTTCAAGCGGGACTCCTGGTAAGATTTTTTTAATAGTAATTTTCAGTGAATTTCAATTTCAGTTGTGGAAACGAAGTCCTTCTCCTTCCATGAAGAGTTTAAGGTCCAGCCACACGGTCTTTTTGAAGTTTTCCAGGATAAGAACGTAATTGACAATTTTTAGACCAAACAAATTATATTCAGTTGGTTCAAGCCTGGGCCAACGGCAGCGTCGACTGGAACTTTAAAGAAGGCGGAATTTTTGCTCTCTTTGGAGGAAATGTGACCGGAACTTTTACTCAGATTGTAAGCAAAGAAACAGCCGTTGTTTGAAATTTTGTCTTAGGAGCCAAGCAAACGAATTCTGATGGCTTGGAGACTAAAGGGGTATCCTGAAGGACATCACGCCGATATTGAGTTCCTGATGAAGGATCAGAGAGACTCGACTAAGATTGAAATCAACGCTGCTCGAGTTCCCTCCTCGAAGGCTGAAGAAACACAGCAGGGATTGGACCGATACTATCTTCAGAGCATTGCTCGAACTTTTGGCTTCAGCTCCCGTTTTTAAGTTTCTTTCCGTTGTATCACCTGATCTTTCAACGCTTTCACTCTTCGATAATCTCTAAACCCTGTTTTTAGCATGAAAATGTTTCCAGTTCAATCCAGTAAGAGAAACGAGACAATTTCTGGATGTTTTGAACTGCCTCCCTATTTGTACTCTTTGTTTATGCAGTGAATATGGACCAATATGAACTGAGATAAACATTCTTGCTAATTAAATCTTTCGGCAATCCTTTTATATTTCAATGCTTTTAGCCTCACCCATATAGCCTCTCCCACGGAGGAAGACAAGGCTGCCATGGGCCCAACCTCGTGCAGCTTTGCCTTCTGTTTACGCGCGTTGGCGAGCTTGAATTGGAGTCGGAAATGTTTATCAGCTGATCTTCCTACTCTATTAGGAGGAAAAGCTTGAAAACTATATTTGGTAAGTTTAAATTTTTCACTCCTCTACGCAGCTGACTATAATACACCATTTTGATGAAAACACACATTTTGAAAAGTGTACAAAGACAATAGCACCGGCACATGTTCTGCTCACTGATCCCTTGTTGTATCTCGGCCATGTAATCACACGGCTAGCTTAAGTTTTCACTTTCACCTGATCTAATTTCTTGAAAGCTGTATGAAATTCAGTTAGAAATCGATATTTTGTGCCGATAAGAAATTTATGGCGAAAATTTTCGCATTTTGCCACCCCGCTGTCTAGTTGTCGAGTTGGTGGCTGGCCACAACAACGCCGCTGTTTAGCTGTCTGTAGTCGGCCAAACCCAAAAAATTGTGCACAAAATCGTTAGTTTTCACTCTGTCCCGTTTTTTGGGTGGACGCGCGAAATTCAAACGCGTTTGAGCTTTCTTTAATTATTGATTTCAACTTAATTTCGTCAATACTATGCGGACGAACAGCTCTTCTTCTTTTGGATCGAGCATGGACATTGAAAATGCCGTTTCCCCAACTTCTTCGACCTCAGTCATAGGGGATTTCGACCCGGCGGTCTATACAAAATTGAAAGGATACGGAAAATTCTTCACTGCGAAACTCTTACAGGTAATTTTCCATTCTTTTTCCTTTAAAATCCGATTTTAAAGGTCCTGGTGCAGTCACGTGCAAACGAGCGGCATGATCAGCCTTGCATAGGAACAAAGTCACCAGCAACTTGGTTCAACGTAAATATAGACGAGTTGGGAGAGGTTTCGGCCCAAGTTAAACGGAATCTTCCAAAGTAAGAAATATTTAAGTTTTAAGCTTTAAGTTTACCTTAAGGTACCCACCAGAAGTTGACTCTATGTCAGTAGACTTTTTCCTCTACACGGCCGACTCTGAAACCCTGCCACTGGAATCTTGGATGTTCCATATTAACCGAGATGTGACGATACGAGCCGATGGGAAATCTGAACTATCGGAACTGTACCATCAACTTTCGACTTTGCTGAAAAGTACAATGGCCGCGTCGAGAATGACACCAATGCATCGGTATTACGTTAAGAAACAGAGCGCAGAGACTTTTGTAATACTCTACAAGGTGAGAACTTTTCTTGTATTTTTCACCTCCAAAACCTATAGGATGGTGCGAACAACGCAAGCTCAACTGAACTAGTTACTGATCCAAAAAACCTCTGACAAGCTAGTAAATCAGACCAGATTAGAAACAAGTTTTTGGCTACCCCACATTTCCTGAGGGAGGTCGGAGGGAGCTCAAAAGCTGATTTTACTTCGAGACTTATATAGGAAACCAGCTAAGACGTGACGCCACGGGTGCGATCTGCCTGTAAAAAAAAACAGTTTAGCCTACTGTCAAGAAAAAAGTTTTCTAACAGTGAGAAATCCCCTCTTCCCTGGCTTTGTATTAAATAAGCATAAAAATAGAGAAACAGTGAAAGATACGGGAGTAAAGACCGGAAACTTATAGCCAAAATGATCGGAACATATTTAAAGTTGTACACGTTGGCAAATTTTCATCAATCAATCGTTTCAGGTCCAATCCGGTCCCACTTCAGTCGATCTTGGTCAAGGATTCAAGACGAAAGTTGTAGGAAGTTTCCCGTCACCGCTAGGAGCATTTACTCTCACACTTTCTTACAGGTAATGTTGTAAAATTTTATAGTTAACCGAAATTTTAGGACAAAAATGGAGATTGAACAAAAACTGGCTGCTTCGATGATCGGAATAGTTCCAGATGTGGCTGCTGAGGAATCTTTTCAGAAGGTTAATTTTTCAGTTATTTTTTTTAATAAAAATATCATTAAGGTCGAGTCATTTTCGTCTGGAAACACTCCTGACTACGACAACGTTGCCAACTCACCTCGCTCCGTCGATGCCATTAGCCACTTTAGCGTCAGTCCGCCGCTGTCCCAGTCTCCTGGAAACCTTTCTTTTCTGCGTGGATCGAGCCAGAGGTCCCGTTCCCGAACCTGCTCTCTTGCCAGTGAACCAGATCTTGAGCCGGCTTCTCCCAAGGACAAGATGCATGCCAGTCACTCACTACCGGTACAGTCCATTCCTTTTTTGAACATTTTCTATACAGATCATTCCAAAAAACATGCCTTTTGCCAACCTCCTGACCCTCTCCTATACTGGAAGTCTGGGTCCATTGAGGAGTGTTCCTGAGGAGAAGAACAAGCGAATTGCTGAGGAAGTTGAGCCGACTGAAGAAGGAACTGTTGAAGATGTAAAGCCAGTAGAGACGGAGAAAAGGACGGATGATACGATATCAGCAGATTTAGAGCACAGTCAACAGACGGTAGTAGACGATGTAATGAATGAGACTATGAAGCCGCCGAGGTAAGATTAACATTCTATTAAAAAAGCTCAATGTTGTTTGGCAACTGTTTGAACTTGTTCTAGCCATGTTTGAATAACAAAGCAGAAGATCTGGAAACACGGGAGGTGGCAAGCCACTCAGTTCAAAGCTCCACCTCTCTGAGGGTTCATAACACGAGAATAATTTTTTTAGCTGTTTTCCACTCTTTTTACACTTTTCCAGTACGCTAATAGAATTATATGTATGAAAAAACCTGAACGTGAAAAGTGCACGAAAACCCTTGGATAAAACCGCTTGTGTGAATCAAGATGTATAAAACTTGTATGTTTTCAACAATCTTTGAGCATTTTTCTCGTTCCGGGGTTGTTTTATTCGATAAACTTACTGAAAATTGTAAAAATTGTAAACATTTGCAAAAAATGAACAGGCTGCTGTCCCAAACTTTTGCCTGCTCCAGTATTAGGAACGATTGTACCGGTCAAACAAGTGAGAATTAGGCTGTACTGTCCAAGATCATCTCTTAGCGTTTTCCCTGAGACTCAGTTCAAAATCATATTTTCAGTGAGGAAAGAGATGAGAGCGAAGAAGACGACTCCTTCGTCAAAATCCCCATTTTCGGAGCAATTGACAAAGACGACTCCCAAGGACTAAATGAACTGCTGAATAATTGCAAAGCTCCACTAAAGATTGGATCTTTCGGAGACGATGACATCAATTCTGTCTTAACACAGGTAACTATTATTCCTTTCAAAAACACAACATTTTCCAGCTGGACAATTTTTCCTCCAATCAAGGCATCTTCGACCAGTTTCTCTCCTCGGTTCGTGAAGTCGTCGATACTGAAGCGGGTTCCTGATTACTCAAACCCTCAACCTGGTTACTATTATACGGATACTTATCCCTGGTTCAATTTGTAATCTCATTTTTTTGTTTTTTTAATAGCTTTCAGACGTGTTATTTCACTTTGAGCGATGTATATAGATGTACATAATAGGCTGTCGTTTTTTTACTGTGATTTGTTCCGGACATATTTTTTTTGTGATTTCATGTAACCTCAACTTTCAATTAGTACTCTTCATTCAAGGAAATAAAACTTTACCTCACTGGAATCAGACAAGACAGTTCTCGCCGCAGACTCGGCGGTTAGACAGCGGCGTCGTTGTGGTCACATACAAAAAAGCTAGAAATAGAGCCTGGCTCTGCAGAAAAACCTAACATCAGCCCTTTTTGAAGAGGTAAAAACACTTGGAAGTGAGCGTGTTAACCGTACAATAGTGTTGAGAACACTCAAACCTGCGTGTCGATTTCAGCAAGCAGGCGCTAATCGTGTGCGACCGGTTCGTCCTGGATCGGAACCACACAGTTTTGTGTCCTCTGTTCTCACAAAAGAAAGCCACCGGCGACCTTCAGTCCAGCTGCGTAGAAATCGATTTCAATTTGACTGTCAGTTAAAAAGAGGTGAGTCCGCTGGGGAACTGTCCAGTGTGTAAAGTAATCGTTGCTGTTATTTCCATCTACTGACGTGAGTCATCAACCTTCCCTAATTTTTCGCTAAACTGTTTTTGGCTTGGGCGTATCCCACCTCTTTTTTTCTTGATTGTCCACCACTTTGAGACACTTCTCGGCCCTTGACCGTTTGGACCAAAAATTGTTGCTTTCCGACAGAGAACAAGCATTTTTTCAGCACGTTCCAATGTGGGCCATCGCCTTTTTGGCGATCGCTTCTGCAGCTCCTTTCATTAAAAAGACGAATTATGATGAGACTGAAGCCAGAATGTTGCTCAATCTTGCTGCAGCAGCTTACGGAACTCGACACAATGACTGCATTGCAAAGTTTTCTCTTTTTGTCTCGTTGTATCTATTTTTTCAGGACATTCCCCATAATCGAAGTGAGAAGAGTTCTTTCTACAGACAAGCAAATCTGTGACCATTTTGATAGTACTTGCGAAAGCTACGTTGGTAGGTTGCTTAGTTTTTTTTGCAAATTTCCATTGTTAGTAACTTCTGACTCGAGGAAAGAGCTCATTTTTGTCTTCCGAGGCACCAAGACAAAGACTCAGCTGTTGCTTGAAGGGTGGGACTCTCTGCAGCCTGGAGTTGACTTCTTTGACATGGGAAATGTAAGCATTTTTTTCATTTCGGTTGCGACAAACTAGACAGCTAGACAGTCGCGTTGTTGTGGCAACAGAGAAACACAAGCAAATAAGATAGCCGCGTTGTTGGGGTCGATGAGAAACAGCCACAGACAAGACAGTTAGACAGCCGCGTTGGTGTGGCTACATGTAAGCATCTTTCAGGAAATCTTCTTCCAGGAAAACTAGATGCCTAGTTGCTTCGTATTAAGCTTTTTGTACAACAAGGTTTGCAACGCCCTTCCAGGGCTAAAATTACTTACTATCCCCCTTTTTTCCTTGGTCTGAACCACTTCAAAATCTACTGTATGGGCACTACCAAAATCAGAAGCAAAGTCTTCGCACTTTTGTCTCCCAATAGTGACTTGTCTAAACTTGTTACACTAACTCCTTTCCCCTTAATTGTGCGCACAAATTGCTCCATTTTGATTGCCAATTAAAGCCTCCGACAAACAGACAGACACACACACAGAGACCTGGGAGCATTTTAAAACAGATTTTCAGGTTAATCGCTACTTCTTAAATGCCCACCTCAAACTATGGCCAGACGTTGAGCAAATACTGCAGAATACAAACCACAAGGACTATACTTGTGTCTTTACTGGACATTCTCTTGGAGGGGTAGTTTTTGGCATTCAGATAGATATAAAACCATTTTAAGGCGTTAGCTTCGTTGGCGGCTGCTAGAGTTGTCAGACAAGGTATGAAAAAACAGTTTCTTTAAGAGCAGCCTACTAGGTTATCGAACTGGAGATCAAGTTAAGTTACTGACTTTTGGACAGCCTCGAGTAGGAAGTCTGGAATTTGCCACCAATTTTGATAACATGATCAAAGAGAGGTTCGATTTCCTTTTCTGTCGACTAAAATTTTCATTAGTTATCGAGTGGTATTCCGACGAGACATTGTGCCCCATCTACCAACCTGCCACATGTCTGAAGTTCATTTGGAAGAAGAAACTCAACCTTGTGATCCAACGGCAAAAGACAAGTCGTACCATCAAGGAACAGAAATCTGGTATCCCGACTCAATGGACCGGGGCTCTCATTACGTCGAATGCACTGGAAACCCTAAAAACGAGGATTTTCAATGCTCCGATCGTATCAAGTTCCGCTACGATCAGATGAATAGCTACATCTGGGACCATAGGCACTATTTTGGTGTTAGGGTGAGCCTCAGTTAAATTTCGTTAAAATAATTTAAGGTACCTGAATATGGAAAGACTGGATGCGATTCCACTCAGCCGGAAGGAAAGCCGGGTGTTATTCAGAATCTCGTAAGCAGATTGAATATTCTGACTCGCACAATCGGCCTCGACTGATTTAAATATATACAGTGATCTCGCATGCCGTGCATGTTCTGCTTGGAATGAAGCCATTTTATATTTTGCTTAAGGCATTCACCGCTTTCTTAATACAACTTTACTAACCTGTAGTTTTAGCTCTGTTTGATCTCACCCGCACCACATTGTGAGGAGCATAAGCTGTCGCCGGAGCCACAGCTCCCAGTTGTCCCGCTAGAAGTACTCAGCCGACCCTGGAGCCTCGGAAACAGAATTAACGACGGAGCAAAGTTAGAAAGCAGCCGCTCTTTTTTCATTGCAATTGTTCTTTCAACCTTTTTTGTAATGTAATAACTGCAAATCGGTCCCCGATACAAGTCATTTCTATAGCTTTACGGTTTAACCACCTGCTCATAATCATTCCATATGCAATAAATGACTAACTGTTTACCACTTTTCTATCACTTCCTTAGCAGGGGTCACGGTAAACAGATGAAGACTCAACCAGAGGCCAGACAGTTAGACAGCGGCGTCGTTGTGGCTACTGAGAAAACAGCGGAAGAAGATCCAGGCTGAGTCACTATTTGTGATTTGATCTTGCGAACTTGCGAAACTAGTATCAGTCACTGGTCTCGTAATTGGTACAGCTGAGAATGAGTTTGCCGGCAAATATTGGCTCGGCGCAGTCATTCTCATGCCTTCGACCTCTGTCGGCTACTTGTACCTGTTCTCCCTGTGCTTTGCCTTCTCCAGCTGTCAGTACAATGAAACTGAGGCCAGAGGACTACTGAAGCTGGCAGCTGGAGCTTATGGCGATGGAGAAGATATCAGTGGTTGCTTAGGGTATGTGGAAGAATGTTGCTTTATAGTATCTTCAGAGAAGCCCTGCCAGCTACTGACAGTCACAAAGTTCTTTCTGTCTCTTCTGAACGATGTGACTCTTTCAACAATCCTTGTGAAGGCTACGTATGTATGATTTTTTCCCATAGTTCTGTTTTCATCCAAAGCTTTAGTGGCCTCGGAGACTACCCAAACTCTGACCTTCGTTTTCAGAGGGACCAAAACTAATGTAAGGTGACTTTAAACAGTATGAATGTTCTATTCAGAGCCAACTTTTGCTTGAAGGCTGGTCAACTCTGCAGCCTGGACTTGATTTCTACGGAATGGGACCTGTAAGTCTTAAAGTTTCTTGTAGTTTGTTCACGTCCCGTCATGAGCAAATATACAAGGGAAAGTTCAGGTTAATCGGTACTTCTTGAAAGGACACAATCTTCTATGGGACAATATTAAGCAGGCATTGGAGAATCCACAATACGCAGTAAGAAAATTGTTGTAGAAAGCTAAGAACGATTCAGAACTATCGTGTAATGGTCACTGGCCACTCTTTGGGAGGAGCTCTTGCCGCTCTAGCCGCAGCTAGAACCATTCGTGATGGTGATTTTGGCTTAACTCTTTTAAACAAAACGGTAATTAAGGCTACAAAAGATCCGACCAACTTAAACTGTACACGTTTGGGGAGCCAAGAACTGGCTCTGCCGAATTTGCATTCAATTTTGATAGACTTGTACCTCAAAGGTTTGTCTCTGGGTTTTTAAACACCCCTCTTCAGTTATCGAGTAGTTTTCCGGATGGACATTGTCCCTCATTCTCCTGGCTGTGCTAAAGACACCTCGAATCCGAATTTGACAGAGAGAGACAGTAGGCCCTGTGATCCATCAGTAATGGACAAGGCTTATCACCACGGAACGGAAATCTGGTATGAATGGTTAGTGTAAAAATTCTGGTCTTAGGTATCCCGAGTCGATGGAACCTGGATCAGACTACCGAATTTGTACTGGACTTCCCAAAAATGAAGACTTTAACTGCTCCGATCAGTTCAAGTTCAAATTGAAGGACCGCGACATGTATATTTGGGATCATCGGCATTATTTTGGTGTCATTGTGAGCTTAAGAAATGCTTGACATTCGATAGTTGGACAGCCACAACGACGCCGCTGTCTAACTGTCTTGTGTGTGGCCACCATAGTATGAGTGTTTTTAGGTGCCCGAATTCGGCCAAGCTGGCTGCAACAGCAGTTTTCTCGAAGTCGCCAGAAGAAAACGATCTTCTCTCCAATAGTCAATCTTAAAAATAAATCATATTTCCTCTGCGTAATTGTAAGGGTCATGATGTAAACATCTACCCGTTTGTAGCCTTCATCACGCGCTCCTTCTCCAAATTTCCCATCTAATGTTTCTCTTTCCAAATTTTCGGCAGTTCGCTTGCGTCAAAACAATTCTGCAACTAGCCAACTTCTCATTTTTTCTGCTTCTAAATTTAAATCTCTTTGCAAGTTGAAAGAGCACTATCGCACGTAAACGGATCCAGGCAACAATTGAGAGATTAACATTTTTGCTCCATGTTAATCAGGGTCTTTTCTTTTATCCAAAGTTTTAACCTGCTATCCCACCAATTTTTAGATCAGTTTTTATTACTTTATAGGAATTATGGATCTTCTCCGAAGACGGCTCAAACCTCCACTGCCACAGCTCATTATGCCTCAAAGTTTTGTGACCGTACCTTCTTCTCGGGAACTTGCTCCAGTCAAAAAACGGACTAAGCCAGACGCACAAATTGTATCCAAACCTTCGATTCAGAGAAAGAAACATGACCCAGGTCAGAAGAGCAAGAGAACTTCCAGGAAAGTTGTAAGGGGTCATATTTGTAATCATATTGCTTTTAGTTTCCCAAACCTGATCCATATGTCGTGCCGGTTAAATATTCTGCAGCCAAGAAAGATACAGACACGGAGGTTTGTCTTCTTTTTTCCTGATAACATGTTTTTAGAATGATCTCATAACTAAAGACTACAGTATTCCCGCCACTAACAATTGTTCTATTGGAGAAGAACAATGAGCCAGTAAATTTGGATGAGGCAGAGAAAAGATTGGATGACTCTACTGTTCAGAAACTGTAGATGGAAACTTTGTATTCAGTCCGCATGGCTAATGAAGTTCTGTAGAAAATACAAATTAAATATAGTCACCGGGATTTTTCCAGAAATTAAATTTTCACATCCAGGTTCTCGAACTACATATTAAGTTTTCGAAGAATGACTTTAAACGAGAATAGTTTTGAAGAAAATGACTCGAATCGTAAATTGTTGCGGTTGTTGCCAACTGTTGTTCAGTATGGGCTCTCAATAGCCCCCTTTTGTGTAACTGACCACTTCTGGCGAGATCTGTTCTATTTTCCTGGAAGGGCGAGGTCAAGGGACTTACTGTCGACTCAGCATTACCACGTGATGTTTCTTTTCTGCTCTTTGTTCTTTTTATTGTTTTCATCACTTCTTTGGTTAATACAGCCTTCTTCAGGAAAATGAACCTTAACAACAGTTCCTTGTTCAACTCCGCTCCGATCTTCCACAACGGATGGAACCCTTCAATCCCATTTGTCTGGACGCTACCGTCCAAGATCTCTTTTTTTCCTTCACTTTCTGCCACCCCATCGACGAATCTGCTCCAGTAGAATGTTCTATTGCCGATCCCTTTTTACATGTCTCCGCCATACCAGCGGGCTCTCAGAGCAGTCCTCGTACAATCGCTGCTCCTACCAAAAGTAACAGAGGTCATAAAACCACCTTTAATGCAAATCATTTTGGCAAGTCTGTGGAACTGTCCGCCTCAACAGGCAGTAGGACACCCCAATTCGACCTTCCACCCTGTTGGCAAAAAGACTGGTCAAGATGAGGTCAGTCCTATTAAAGAGACTTTTTGAGACGTAAACACGGAACTGACCTCATCTTGACCAGTCTTTAAAGTAAGCTACTGGTTGTAATTTTCAGAATTCGCGGAAAAGACCATTCCACATGGTTTCTGGATCATCCGATGACCAAGAGGCAGTCAGTAAAAGACTTCAAATTTCGGCTGCTGAACATACTGTAAGTCTTTCCATTGTTTCAGTACAGTTTTTGAGTTTAGAAGCTGATCAAATTTGAGACTTTCCATCTCAAGGCCATGACATTTTGTCAGGAGAAACTTGGAGGACCAATAACGTCTTTGGAGTCCGATCCTATTTCGATTGAACAAGCCGTAAACAACTTGCTGACCGTCAGTTTTTTGACAGAAGAATTGCATCAGCAAGAGGTCATGTTGATTGGAACTCTAGCTGTCGAGAGCTACTTGGATCATTTCAAGAGTCGAGGACGTCTATTGTTTGAAGAGATGGTTAAAGTTTCATCTCTAACCTGCAGAAGAAACGAAGTCGAAGATGGCGAAAAAGAAGAAAGAAGCAGAAAGAGGTCCTTCGTACGCTTTTTTTTGTCTTCTCTCGTACAAATCTTTGGTTTTCAGAAAGCACTGAAATGCGACAAGAGAGTGAAGGATCTCTTTCGAAAACTTAAAACAACACATACGCCTCGGATCGGCACTCCTAATTCAAAGAAGGGGGCCGTTGCGGTCCTCTCCAAAAAGATGCTAGACAATTTTGGCGGGTTTGTTTTCCTCCAAGATAGACTACTGGCTCAAAATATGTCTATTCCCGAATACACGGCTGCTTTTAAGATGAGGGGACTAGACATGTTGACATGTGTGGTGAGGCTCAACGCTCTGTTCAGCTAACAGGTAACGATGTTCTATCTCGTAAATTCACTCCCAGCCTTTTTTCAGGCTCCTTCAACGTCTTCCAGATGTGCTGGCACCACTAAAACTCATCCTCAACGTGTCTCTGTCTAATTGTCTGGTCTTTCTGCTTCCAATCTCTCCTCACTCTCAGATTCAGTCTGTAACTTTTTTACTTTTCCAGGTCACCCTCTCTTATTTTCTTCATGTTATTCCACCTATATGTCAAGATAAAAAATAAAGATAAAGTTTACCCCGTAATCAACGCCAGAGCAAGCTCAATTGCGTGCGGGTCTAATCTGAGGGGCCAGAGAAATCAGGCTTACGTTCTATAATCTGGACAGGTGCCAAGTCTGACTCCAAGAACGCTTTATCTTGTATATGTCAAGAGTAGCAAAATACCCTCCCCCGTTTACACAATATATTTCCTTGCTCCGTACAACGTGTCGTTCCCGATTCGATATTCATTAAATTCTTAATATATTCATGGCTACCCAAACTTTTAAACGATTGTATAGAGGGAAACGGTAGGAGCCGAGAATAGTTTCTGTTGCTGGCAACTGTTGTTCGGTGATTAGCTCACAGTGGGGTATCAATAACCCCCTTTGCGCAATCGGCTACTTCTAGGAGAGAGTCAGGTCAATGGACCATCGGAGCAAGACGCGTCTCACTGTCCGCGGCTCAACATTACCTACTGGTGATCATTTTCTCTCCTCTTAAAACTCAATTTCTCTGATTCTTTGGTTTAAAACAATTTTCATAAGCAATGAACAACAACACTCCTCCCATCTTCAACCCCTTCTACCTCAGTGAATCGAACTTTTTCCGCCCTTCCGCCTACAGGGCACCGCCACAGATCTACCCCTCTCCTCCGGTGTCTGCCCTGCCGGCATGGAGCCAGGCTGATTCAAGCTCGTTACGGAACTCTCCCGTCCACCAAATGACTCTTGGAGCTCTCCTGGGACTGACGCGGAAGAGACCCGTCGACACGCCAGAAAAGGATGATTTGGCTAGGAAAAGGGTTCAAAAGCTGACAGAGGAGCAAAATTTAAGTATAGGCTAAGCCTGAAGACTTTCCGAATTTAGAAAAAGACGAGGTACGAACGTTTCCAAGCCAAGGTGGCAGAGTTTTGCCAAGTGCGACTCGGAGGAAAGGTGGCAATGGACTTCGAGCCGGCTTCCATTGAAAAGGAAGTTCATCGGCTTTACATGGATGTGGTCTACTTTCTGGGTTATGAACTAGATCACTTGTTGTTTGGAACGCGGAAGTTTGAAGACACCATCGACAGTTTCAAGAATAGCGGTCGTCAACTGTTGGCTCAAGTCTTGCGCCTTGCATATCTTACAAGCAGACCAGAAGATGAAGATGAGCCGTATGAGAGAAAGAAGACTTTCCGTGTGTTTGTCGAAAACATAGTAAGTCTTTTAAAAAAGCTGCAGTAACCCTAAACTCCATTTTCTGTGGGACAAAGTAAAAAATGAACTTTTTGCTGTTATAAGACCCTAAAAGGGAAGGGAATTTCGGATTACTATAGCATTCTTTAACGGACTTTAACCTTGTTAAACCGCTAGTTTCCAGAAGGAAACCGAAAACGAGTACTATGACAAGAAGGTCGAAAAACTGCACGATATTCTGGGACAGTCAACCAAGAGCTTTCCTTCCTGTTCGATGGAAAAAGTCGTTTATGTCCTAGCCCAGTTTATGATGAGCTACATTGGCATCTTTTTGAACAGGCAGAAGATGGTGATGGAAAAAACTCTCACTGTGGGGGACTACACTATCGCATTCAAGTACGAGGGCAGGGAATTACTAGCCCACATTTTGAGACTCAGAGACATTGTTGGATGAAGAACCAACAGGTAAAGATGTCCTGTACGTCACATCCTAATTTTTCAGTCTTATTAACCTACAGTATGTTCTGGCATCCAGTACACACCAGTTGTCGCCACTTACCTTATCCTCAACATGTTCGTCTGTCCATATGATCTTTTTTCTAACTGTCTGGTCTGTGCTCTACTCCCATCCGATCACCCTCTCTCTCTGATCTTCTTTCTTCCCCTTGTCCCATGCTAACAGCAGCGAAAACTATCTCAACCTTCTTTCGTTAAAAACATCCAACTTGTCATATCTATTCGGATTCGAGCTTCAATAAATGCTGGTCCTTGGTCATTTAAATTGTTGGCTTTAAAGCGTTAGTGTAGCTGCGAAATTTGGCGAGGCGAATCCGCCGCACTTCACGTGGGAATTCCAACATATTTCATTGGAAGAATCATCAAAAATGCGATTTTATGCCCATTTTTTATCTTCTTCCACGATAAACACAACGAAGAAGCAAAATAATTGAGAAAGACATAAAAAATCTCGTCTTCATCAAAATTCGTGTGTTTTGCGCCAGTTTTTTGAACCTGCTGCGCATCAACTTCGTTACACGGTTACAACAACTACACTGTTGCTTTAAAGGAAGCTCCATGAAAAAAAGTGTGAACAGTCTCGGCAACTGTTGTACAATGATTAGCTCTCAGTGGGGCTCTCAATAGCCTTCTTTTGCGTAACGGACTACTTCTGGCGAGATCTGTTCACAGTTAGGTCAATGGACCGTCGGAGAAGAAGGAGGGACTTCCACGCGCTGATCCCTTTTTGTCTCTCCTATATTTTTTGAGTCTTTGTTTACAACAGCCTTTTTCAGCTATGAACATTAACAACAGTCCTTTTTTGTTCAACTCCGCTCCGATCTTCCACAAGGGATGGAACGTTTTTCTCCCATCTGTTTGGAGGCTGCCGTCCGATATCTACCCTTCTCCTCCACTTTCTGCCACCCTATCGCCGAATCTGCTCCAGTCGAAGTTCCCTGCGGCGACCCCATTGCAAATGTGTCCGGCATACCAGCGTACGCTAGAATTGTAAATCAGTGAATTCTAGGTTAGATACAACTTGTTTTAGGAGACTGCCGAAATCGAACTCTATCAGAAGAAGGTGGAAGAGCTCTTTTAGCTAAAGAATCTGCTGTGAGCAGGTGCTCGATGCATATGCTCGGCTACTTTAGCAGCTTTGTTTTCTTGCAGCAGGTTTTGATGGCAAACGCTTTGACTGTCAAGGAGTCTAACTGTCTTACCTATATCATACCTTGAAAAATAAAGGCTGCCAGTCACAACCTCGAAACACTGTTTGGGAACCACTTAGCTATAATCACTCACACTGGGTGTCAATGCTTTTTCACAAGATGCGGACTTTTGGCTTGCAAGTTGCCTTTTTAACTTCAACGGTCATTCAGTCACTGTGTCTAGACTAAAAATTTGTCATCCAGAGTACCGATTTAAAGGTCTGCAGGCACGAGTCAGTTTACAGCAGTCTAAACGTACAGGCTGATGTTCCCGTTCAACTCCCAACCACAAAAGAGCATCTACCGGCCGGTAAAAGCTCACTTTAGCCATACTTAAAATACCTTTTAGAAAGATTACCTTGTCATTGAACTTCGCGCCATTTACTCCGGCATGACTCCGGAAGCGCAAGTTCCCATATATTTTAAGGCACCGGCATTTTAAGGCAAAGATCTTCTTTCACTCCTCGGAGAAAAGTGTCTGCCAAAGAGGCTTGAGCTTCTTATTTCAGGAAACAATTCTGTAGGACACGTTGAGCTTTCTACAGGCTTGTTTGAGCTGGCTAAACGTTTTTCTCGAAGATCACACACAAAATGTCTTATTCTTTGATTTCGGAGTTATCAATTGTGTCCTTGCCCACCGCTTCCAGATACTCGTCGATTTCTACATCTTCACAGCGTCTGTTCCTAGCGTCTTGTATGAACTTTTCACCGTGAGTGGCTTGAATCAGCCGCTCGAAATCCTAAACCATAGCTTAAGCAAGCTGAAATGTGTTAACGTACCACCATGAATTGCATGTACTGGGCGGCAAAGACTAGATGGGCAAGATGGCTAAAGCCCTGGTTGACTCGACTAAAAGTAGAACTTAACGCGAAACAAGAAGAAAAACCTCTTAAAGGAACACTTCATCTTAGAGACCGAGTCATCTAGAATGGCCATCAACATCCCGGACAGATTTGAGATTTTAAAGCAGACGTAGCAATGTACAAACTCCTTGCAGTGAAGAACCGTCAGGTAGCGGGCTTTGACGAGACAGCGATCTGAAGACGAGAATATGAGACTCGAGACCAAGATAGTACCCAAAATGAGCCTGGCTCTTTCATTATCCAAAGTGATCATTGACTTTGAAGACGCTTTTGCCCTTTTTTCAGCCTCTCTTTCGATCTGATCCAGAATATTCTTGAGCCTTGTTTCCTGGATTTTCAAGCATATTCAATAGGCGTGAAACTTACCAAAGAATCACCGACATATACATATGGAAAACTACAGCTTCCACTGCCGGCCAGAACACAAATATCGTAACTAAAAATGGGTTCTAAAATGCTCAACGGTACGTACAGTCGAATGACGTCCTTGTTGATATTGTTGATGTTGTTGAGGAAATACAGCACTTCTGATCTGACCTAAAATCACAGAATAAATATTCGTTGAAAACAGACTCTGGCTTGGACCTCTACATCGTTCTTTTCGACTCGGCAGATGAGTTGCTCTCCGTATTTGAGCTCCAGGTTCGATAGAAGGTTCTAAACTGTCTTTCTTTGAGGCCACAACGACGCCGCTGTCTTGCTGTCGAGTCTGTGGCTCTCCTGTTTGTCGCCACAACGACACCGCTGTCTTGCTGCCGTCTGTGACATTAGCCTACCTGCAGAAACGGAAAAGTTTGAGCACCCGTGAGGTTCTGAGCGGCCCAAATGAGGGTAATGACATGGTCCCTGATCTTGCTTGGGATCTTTCTGAAAAAAACACTGAACGATAACAGAGAAAATTTTACTTCGTCCTGACAAACGTGTCAAAGTTCTTGTGAAGAGCCATTGCCGAAGTGTAGAGATTTTTGGCCACGACAATAGCTGCATCCTTGACCATGTCTTTTGACCATTCTTCTTCTGGATCGTAGCCGCCTTCTGAAAACTATGAATAGATCAAGTAGACAAATCAGTCATCTTGGACCCTGCCCAAGAACTGTCTCTCTTGTTCCTCGGATTTTGATATTGCCATTGAGTTCCATTCCATCAGACCTCGGACAGCTTCCACAATAGCCTCGTAGATTTTTTCGCAGTCAACCTAAAAACTAGTACTAAATCCACTGAAAGACCGCCTTTGGGATGCAGTCGATCTCCTCAGGAGCTCTGGTAGTATCAGCGACTGGCGTTCTGAAAAGAGTAAAATCTTTTTTTTCTATACTTGGAAGATTCAGTTTCAGTTTGCAACACGCAGTTTTTCACTATCCTGTGTGACTTAACCGCGCCGCAACGCACAAACCTTCTCATAACAAAAACGGAGGATCAACAGATGGCTTACGAAATGCTATGAATGATGCGCCCTACTTCTGCTATGGTTTAGGTTAACTCTCCTCATAGCTTGGCAAGCAAGGTTATCAACACAATTCCAACTTCAAAATACTCACGTGTCCGGAGCACTCTTCTCTACTCCATCACTTCCAAGAAGAGGGACATCGAATCCATATCCGTCTTCACAATTGCTAGGACTGCCAATAGAAACTTCAGAGTTGGGAGGAATAAGAATCGGGCCATCATTATCCATTTCGTCATCACTTCCATCATCACAATCAATCTCGTACTGCACCATACTGAGAAGTCCCATCTCGTCCGACATCTGACTCCATACACCTCCTTCCTTTCTCATCTTTTCAAAGTCCAAGGAAAATGTGAAGGCAAGATCAGCAAAACGCTGAAAAATGGTATAGTCGGGTAAGCGGGCCATTTACCATCGGTTTCTCTAAAGATAAAGACTGTTTTTGACCAGGATTCATTCGTCTCCATGTTTTTCGTCGTGTCTACATTGATTTTGATCTTCTTGTCATCAGACATTCTGAAAATCTGGTACTGTAAAAGAAAAAAGAGCTGAGAGATAACGTAAAAGAACAATCCAGCCGGCGCACCAAATGAGCTGTAAACTATTGATCAACGTTTTCGTCTTATAAACAACGGCGGATCTGACGAATGGCTTGTAATATTGATCGAGACAAGAAGAGGCGCGCATGGGCTGTCTGGGAAGACAATGAAGTTGGTACTGAATACGAAGTGCGCAGAGAGTGTCGCTTTCCCAGAAATTGATCGAATGAGTCTCGGATGTCGCGCTCACGCTACAGTGCCGAGTAAGCAGGTGTCCATCAACAATACGTGTTTGTTGACTTTATACCAATGACCGGATACGAGTATCAGAGAAAATGAGAACTAGTGTCTATGGGAGAGCAGTATATACAAACAGAGGGGAAGGCTTCTCAAAAGGAGTCATCTGTCAGATCCCAAGAGTCATCAGGAATTATATAGATTTCCGTCGGTGGGACGGCTTTTTCTTCTGGTTTTTGTGGGACAAAGTCTGGAGGAGTATCAGTGGACGGAGACATGTTGACGGGCACTTCGCAATCTGAAAAGTAAAAAATGTCGCAGGCAAGACAGCTAGACAGTCACGTCGTTGTGGCTACAAAAAAGAGCCACAAACTAGACAGCTAGACAGTGGCATCGTTGTGGCCGCAGACCGACAGCTTTGTAAGAGCCATGGCTTTCAAATTACGAAGAAACTCCTACCTTCAAAATTGCTTCTTTGCTGTTCCTCCAACCATTTCCGTCTCCTAGTCAATGGACCAGCAGACACTGGGCTCAGATTAGGTGGAACTACTCGACTGTTTCCATCTCTGAAGCAAGATTCGAGTCCAACCAAAAGGTCATTATTTTACCGATGATTTGGAGTACTCGTCTTCGGTGATTTGTGCCGTTTCGGCGTGGTTACCGACTGGTACGTTGATCGGCCTTTTGGAGTCATTGCCTGTGAGAGACCAAACTGTTGGGCAGATGCAAAGAACTTGACTCTTTTGGAAGGAGTACGGCTAGCGGCTTCTCTGAGAGGTAGAATCAAAGCAAGTTTTGATTTTTAACTCACTTTTCTATAGCTGTCCTAGGCGACCACAAGGGCTCATCTTTATGAAGACGAGCTGATTTCCTTCGGGTATTCTCATCGTTCTTCAGCTTTACATAAGTGTCCACGTTATTTTCTGAAATTTTCATTGAAATAATATTGATTTGCAGAAAAACGTACGTAGATGGACTTTTGCTGCGTCGTGGATCTTTTTGATCAAACTGGCAGTGTCCTGTTCTGCAGTCTCCTTTTTGTTCTTGAAGTCAAAGTTTTCTTTCAGGCCTTTCTAGAAAGGTTTGGTAACATTTGAAAGAAAATAATCAAACCTGCATTCTTTCTTCCTTCTTCTCTACGATGTGACATTCCATCTTTCTATTCCGTGCTGGAGATTCAAATTCGCATTCTGAAGAGGAGGAAGATGTTTCCCAGACGATAGTGGCTGAAAATGTTCTTGTTATTGAAAATGCGTTAAACTTACGTTCGTAGTTCTCATTTTGAGAGCTTCTGAATGGATCAGATGGACTTCGAAACATGTGAGCCCTTTCTGAAAAATATGTATGATAAATTTGGATGAAAAAGAGTAAAGGGCTGGTATAAAAAGTGGCGTTACTGAGCATAGGGTATAGTCCGTACAGAAAAAGAGTTAACTGGCTGGTTACTGTATTTTTGGTGTCGGGAGGAGTCCTTTGTTTGTGACCAGATAACTTTCCTTCTGTGCAAATTTTAGCGCTCAGTTAACTATGCTGTAATGAAGTTATTGAGAGTTTATGGACTTGTGAAAAACTGAGAATCTTGAATTATGATCCAAAATTAGTTTCTCCAAGGGAAGACACCAACAGTTAAGAACAAAAAATACCCTTAGCTCACAATTTAAAAAACTATGGAAGTTCTCACCTACAAAAATTCTGTACTTCTGAAAAAGTAGCGAAATGTTTGACAGGACCAGGAACAAAAGGTACCAACAGTTACTAGAATGAAATATTTGGCAAAATGTTCAAAAATGCTCTGTTGTTTACGAAAAAAAAGATACATTCTATCGTTTCAAATATAATCTACTCCCACCGGGTCAGCGTTGCCAACGGAGCGCGTTTGCCGTCGGTTCCTTTAATGACCCAGTCATGAGTCACAACACTATTTCTTTTTATTTCGACACACAGTCCTGGCGTGATATCATTCTGTTAGCTCACACGCCTCTTCTAGTCACTCATTTTATAACTTTTAGCCTCGAGTGTTCCAAATTCTGCCCAACTCTTTAAGACTGATATTTGTCTTGTTTTCTCACCAAAATTTCAAATTTTCCGCTTTCGCGAAACTGCATTTTATCGATTATACAACTTTACCTTAAATCTGTGTTTTTTTGTAAACCATGAAGTACATTTTTCAGAAAATGTCAATTTCCTGGGGAACGCAGTACCCGAAGCTCAAGACGAACCTTCGTCTCGCCATCAACCGGCTGAAGATGATGGGAAAGAAAAAGACTGAAATGGCCATGAAGTCTAGGACCGAAATTGCCGACTACATCAGTGGTAAGTACTCTTTTTGTCTTTTTTTCACGAAATTTTTCAAGCAAACAAGGCTGATCGTGCCCGCATCAAGGTGGAACACATCATTCGAGAAGACTATCTGGTGGAAGCCTACGAGATTTTGGAAATGTACTGTGACCTTCTACTGGCTCGCTTTGGTCTGATTGAACAAATGAAGTAAGACTTCGGTTTTCATTAGATTTAATTTTTTAGAACACTTGACGATGGAATTGCCGAAGCTGTAATCAGTATTCTATGGGCTGCTCCGAGGCTTGCTTGCGATATTGCCGAATTTAAGGTGAGCAGTTTTGCTATCGATTTTCTCATCATGAGTCAGCTATTGAACGGCTAACAAATACACTAAAGTCAAATAGACACGGTTTAGTAGCGACGGACACAACAATTAGACAGCCACGTCGTTGTGGCCACCTCTTAAAGATTTTAATTACTTGAACACATCATATTTTCAGGTAATCAGCGATCAGCTGACTCACAAGTATGGCAAACCATTTGCTGAAGCCGCCAGAGCCAACCAGCTCGAATTTCCGGCTCAGGTAAACCCTCGTCTTGTCGCCAAGCTCAGTGTGACTGCTCCGCCGAAGATTCTTGTTGAAAAGTAGGGCAACTTTCTATTGTTTTTACAGTTTTCCATTCCAGATACATGATCCTGATCTCCGAATCTGCCGGAGTGGACTTTCGTCCCGATCCTGACGTGATGAGGGATGATGAAGTCGCACAAGCTGAGCAGATGCTCATAGATTTCAAGAATGCCGGAGCTGCCAATCCGCCTCGTCCTCCTCCCAATGATGGACCTGGCACGGGTGGATCGGGTGGAGCTGGAGGAGGATACGGATGGCAATATCAGGGAGGACCACCTCCTCAGAACAACTTCCTTCCACACAGTAAGCTTTTCAACAGATTCAGTTCATCTTTAAGATTCCAGTCCCAGGCACTTACAATGTTGAAAATGCGTTTTATGCAGCGCCTCACGGTAAGACCTGTGTAGCTAACCTTTTTTTTACTGACTACTTTTGTGTGAAACTTACCGCCCTTTTTAATGGCATGGCTGTGATTCTTGCCCATGCCACAAAGACGCCGCTGTCAAACTGTCTTAGTTGTCTCTGTATTCTTGGCGGCCATAACGACGCCGCTGTCTAACTGTCTTGTCTGACCCTGCAGAATATCCATATTTTTTACCATGTATTTTCTCCAATTGATTGTGACGAACTAACGTTTTAGCCGTTCAAGCTCCAGCAGGTCCTCCGCCTTCCGGTCAACCAATCAACTTTGCCCAACCATCACAGCATTTTGGAGGAGGTAAGAGTTACACTTCCGTCTTCTGGCTTCATCCCCTCTATGTTCCCCTTCAACTATTTAACAATTCAGACGCTGACAGTAATTTCTATGACGAATTGGGTGAGCCAACACCTCCCTAAGTTGCTCAGTGCACGCAATCTTTGTTAATTGTGTCTGTGGTCGTCGAGCTTTTTCATGCTATTACTGACCAAAACTACCTAATTTCAGACCAATACCAGCAGCCAAAGCCCAACAATGGACATCTCTACGATCAGGTTCCCGGGGACAATGGGTAAGTCTTTCCAGGAAGCGTTAACATTGTTCCTTGTTAAGCGGCTACGAAGTTCCGTCGCCAGTTCAGTTGCCCAAAATTGGACCCAACGGACTTCCTATCGGACCCGATGCCAACTATCCTTTTTTGAGTCAAAGGGTAAGCTTTAAGTTCTTTTTTGGGGCTTGCTTCTTTATCAACTAAGCGTAATTATGTTTCTTACACGCCAGCTGAATCTCTGGTCCCGTAGTATTTCTCTAATAACATCATTTTGCGCAACTCTGCTCGACTCGTTATGATGTCCGTAAGAGTAGAAACTACGTGATCATATGGACTCTGTCAAATTGCGGGGGCCTTCTGCACCGCCCCGCCGTCCTCTTCTTGCAATTTATGGTATCTTGCAAGACTAATGCTCACGCAGAGTAGACGAACGAGGAAGGCTCCCCATCATTGTTTTTTTTGTGACCCGGAGTCCATTCCTTCCGCTGTTTCGTTTGACATGTCTCTAATGTCGTTTGACTCCTCAGTTCATTGCATTATCATCGGACTAGACGCGATCCCACGTTCTTTTTAAACGGAGCTGTTTTCGCTTCTCGATTTCTCTCTATACTCCCGAACACCTTTTAGTTAAGCCATGCTGCTTATGAGTCGCCGCAAGACCATCAATCTGACAGAGAATAACAAGAAGGCAAAGCGATGTAACTCGTGTAAGCGCAGCAATAGCGCTAAGCCGCCTAAGAAGGGACGGGAACATTTTTTTCGTTAACAAAATAACTTTTTAAGAATTCTCTCATGGAAGATCCAAAGAAGGACTCAGCTCCTACTGCTCCACCTCAGTCGCTGAAGAAACCTGACAACTTTGAGAGCGGTAAGCTTTTCACCTTAATTAAAAAATGTTTGTTTTCAGACATTCACTTCCCAGAGCCGCCCAGCAACTTTTCTCAAACTCCGGCAGGTAGTAACGAACTCGACTTTGATGAGTTGGCTCGTCGTTTCGACGAACTCAAGAAGAAGCCCTGAATTTCGCGAACGGTCATGTCCCTTGCCCACGACTCTGTATCTTATACCCTATGTGTATACTAATCCGTCCACTTTGTACCATGGTTGTTGTCCAATACAAGTAGAAAATGTCTGATCATTTTATGGGAAGGTCACTCAAGAACATGGTCTCATTATCTACGGCATATAACGGATGCGCGAGGTTGGTTTTCCTCGCGGCAATGAGACGACCTCCAATGACATTTACGTCAAGAAAATGCGACAGAGAAGCTGAAAAAAGCGTGGGCTGTTGTTCAAGTTTCCATAAGGAGATGGAATCTGCTAAAAATAGAAAGGGCGGCTTGACCTTTGCCAGAATGTGAGATCCCCAGGCAGGGCTGATAGCTCAGTAGTAGATGAGTCGAGTTGCAGTGAGACGGTCCCGGATCCCGGTTAGTCCAACAGTTTTTTCAATTGCCTCTATGGCGAGTAAGTAACTCAACATCCTTACCTCAAAAACATTCCTTCCTTTCTGATACTGAGTCCGGAAGTTCAGTGAAATTTGGCAGTGAATGTCCGGTAGATTTGTTTGTCCTAAAATTGACCGTTATGTTAGTTCTTGAATTATCTCTTATTCTTCAAAAGTTTTGGGTTTCTTTGCAAAGAGTAAGAATATGTTTTGTTGAGTTAAAAAAAATCTCTGAAATTTGGCAATTCTGATAATTTTGAAAACTGACACGATGAGTGGTTTAAAAAGTGTCAGTAGACGTACTAATACAGCGATACCAGCTTTGACTGGGTTTCATACGATATTCTTCAAAGGCACAACAAGCCTTGTCCAGCTAGACTCTTCGTCACCACCTAAATTCCAGTTTCTTTGCTCTTTAATTGGTCAGAGGAGTCGGAGGACTAATATATTCAAACAAGGTGCTTCGTGATCTAGGCTGCTCTCATAAGGCGCGCGCAGCATATATGCAATGTTTGCCTCCTACCGAAGATGCCCCATGGCTTCTTTGTACACTCGCACCGCCGACGTTTCTTGATACATGTGCTTCTCTCGTTACGCAACGCATGGTTAGGACAGCCTATTTTGGCATTTTTGCTCTCTATTGAGTTCTCTCTCTTCGTATGAATACTGTTTAATGTATATAATACCAATTTTACATGCAATTTATGAGTGTTCTTTTGCTCTTCCAGCGTTAGGTTTTTTTTAGGAATCGTTCGTTATACCGAGAAATTACAACGATAAGCATCTGGATTTTCTTTCTTTACTCAAATAGGAGCCTACGAAAAACAAGTTAGTCAGTCATATACTGGAAACTACTGTCGGTCCTCTAGCGATCGACAACGATAGTTCTCGGATTCCTGACTATTTAAAGCAAAGTTATATATTTTTTGTTCCTAAAGAAACAGCCAGCTCGTTGAAGGATGTTGTTTGTGAAATTTAAGCTATCCGGTCTCGAACGTTCCGATGCCGATTTTGCGATAACTTTTTAAGGATACGACCTAGAAAGCTATTTCAAAAAATAAAAGAACGGGCAAAAGTAGTACTTTCGGATGTTGTATAGAGATCAGAGGCCATAGTTCAAAAATTTTGAGTACCAGTCGAAAAGGTGAAATTTAGAACGCAAAAACGCCTTTTGAAATCTGGGAAGCGCACATCCCACGCGATTTTTAAAATTCTGACAACGCAGTTTTGTAGCATTTGATAAGTTAAGTTCTCAGCCGAGACCCGATTTCCAGGAAATTTTTTTTGACTGAGCACTCAAAAAGTGGTCAAATCGATTGAAACCAATATGAAAAGTCTCAGAAGAGTCTTAAACAGACTCAGAATGTATAAATACCACTTTTGGAAAAGTGCCATGATACCCCCATCATGAGTTGAACCACTTGAAGTTCAGAGGCGCGTTTCTCGAAGATTTTCCATTGTGCCCTCTTTGTTCCATACAGGGTTTTGTAGCCCAGATTGAGCTTTTTCAAGGTGCATTGGTCGATTTCCTCAAAACCATTGGGTTAGGGCTGTGCAACTGCCGGAAGTAGGTCACTTCGGGTTTTTGAGCCGCCCAGTGCTCAGTCAAAAAAAATTTCCTGGAAATCGGGTCTCGGCTGAGAACTTAACTTATCAAATGCTACAAAACTGCGTTGTCAGAATTTTAAAAATCGCGTGGGATGTGCGCTTCCCAGATTTCAAAAGGCGTTTTTGCGTTCTAAATTTCACCTTTTCGACTGGTACTCAAAATTTTTGAACTATGGCCTCTGATCTCTATACAACATCCGAAAGTACTACTTTTGCCCGTTCTTTTATTTTTTGAAATAGCTTTCTAGGTCGTATCCTTAAAAAGTTATCGCAAAATCGGCATCGGAAGGTTCGAGACCGGATATTTTTTGCCTTTCTCGAGAATGTGATGAATACCGAATTACACAATATCAGAACAGAACCACTCGCTTTAAGGTTTTTCTCTGGTTGTTTACGTTTCCAGCATTGGAAAGTTAAAGGAAGCAATATGTTGTACTGAAATTCTTTCTATGCTAATCTGCAAGTTGTTCAAAGACATCTCATATTTCCTAGGATGTAACAGACTTTCATTCAAATACTCATGTGTATTGGAAAATTGTTTAGAATACTAACCATACTACCCGTTTCCACCAGCTTATTCTTCTTGTCCAGAGAGACTGCTTTTTCCCAAGACTTGAATGACTTCAGCTGGCACTTTCGCTTTCACCCCTCTTTACTTTTTCTGCAAAACGTCATGGCTTTTCCATATTTGCTTCGAAGAGGATCCGTTTGTCTTTTGCAACGAACCGGGAAGCGGAAGACGCGCTTTTTCCTTTGCGGTTCTGCCGATTCCGGAATCTGCAGCGCGCGAGCGGAGAGGTCTCCAGAGCGAACAGCAGCAGCTCGGAGCCCTCGGAGGCTCTGTTTGCCTCTGATTCGAGACAGTTGGTGGTTTGTTTTAGCGGTGAATAAGGCAGCCCGATGGGGCTAGAGACTCTTGAGGCAGCTCCCGAATCAGAGAGACGCAGCCGCGCCCGCCCAGGAAGGCACGCCCCCACGTCTATCGTATCCAGAAACGGGAACCGGCCGGCGCCGCCGAAGGAAGCACTGCCCGTAAGCGCCCACTCTACCGTAATCCGCCGTGTCCCAGCTTTGGCAGACCTTCCGCCCTTTTCCGGGATAAACAGAAGCACCGGTTTTGTGTGCCGCGAGACTCTCTCCCCGGAAGGACACTTCAGTCTTATCCACTCGCAGTTCCATCCTCAGCTGCCATTCTGTTTTTCCTCACACTGTTTTCTGAACTCTTCACACATGTTTGCATAATATGTATTCTAGGAGACAACTGTCGCCATGTCTCGTTTAATATCTCGTCTCTTTCGTACAATGTTAAACTGGGCCGATATCTTCAAAATGCCATAAAGCAAGTCTTCCCCTCCGAGCCTGAAAGGTTCTCCTCCTTGCCCTTTTTCTCCACATAGGCAGTGCAGCCGCTTCCAGTGTGTAAAGTTTCTTATTCTCCTCGTATGTGCATATTGCCTCGCTCATTTTCCCTTCTCTCCCAGTTTTACTGTTTCCCATATACAATTACACGTCTCTTTTCGGCATTGAGCTCCCGCCGAGCCTTGACCCCGGCTCAAACTTGGCGCTCTCTCCATGTCTGGCGAACAGGTGCCACATTGCGACACTATCGGGTCCCTTTATATGTAGGCAGCTTTTGGATATGGGGGTAATATAAGTCTAGAAGGAGGGAGGAACCGCCATATGCGAAGGCAGTGTAACAGAGCTCATTCCATTCCGAGTCAGCTGCCCGCTCCTCTTAAGTCTTGTCGTATTCTTGTTCCAAACCGTATGCTTGAGAGGTGTCTGTCGGCCTGTAACAAAAAGTTTGGCTGCAATGGCGTCGAGGTTTCTTTACCAGTCATTATTATGGAATCTGGGTCCCAATTGACCCGAATGTAGTGCGACAGCAGGAAAGACCGCCCTCAGTCCTCCTCACTTTTGGCTTTGGCTCCCCGCGTCCCGAATCATCAGCTGACTTCGGCTGTTGTCCTTTCTCTGTCTCGCGGAGGTCGCCTGTTACTTAAGAAGCTCTCTCTGCCTTCCTCAGTAAGCATTGTAACAGCTATCAATAGTTTGAGGAGCCAGTCCTCTTTCTCAATAAGTCAGCCGACATTTGCCTGATGACTAGTCTTTCCCATTTCATCTCTCTCTCTCCATATTTTTCTCTCCAGACTGTAAAAGTTTCCAGAATGACTGAAGCTACTGACATTTCTCACATTATGCAGCAACTGCAGCAGAGTCCTTCCGCGCCGCTCGTGGAAGGCTCCTCTACGGGTAGTAATGGACTTTTACCAAATGGTAAAAAGACCAAAGGTGTGCTTTAAATGTTAACCATTAAACGAGTCTTAAGGTCGTGTAAAGATCAAGATGGAGTACATTGGAAACAAGCTCCGTCGGTACACCACCTTCAGCAAAAGGAAAACGGGTATCATGAAGAAGGTAAGAATTCTCCTTTTTCCTTGAAGTATAGAAATTTAAGGCTTACGAGCTTTCAACACTTACGGGAACACAAGTAATGCTTCTAGTCGCCTCAGAAACTGGCCATGTTTATACGTATGCAACAAAAAAACTGCAGCCGATGATTGGCTCGGAAGTCGGCAAGAATCTCATTCAGAACTGTCTCAATGCGCCCGGAGGTGAGCTGATAATTTTCCCAGCAATTTCTTAGCACCTATCGAGAACCCCTTAATGGCTGCCGTCGCCTCAATCGGCTGCCGGTCGGCAATTTGTTTGCGCTCCCATCGCGCTTTTTCTGGACTCTTCCGTGTCGGAGAGGGAGAGGCGAAGACAATCGATGCAGATCAAATGGCGTCTGTACTTATGAAGGGGGTAGACCAGTTACAGTTACAGTATCCCTCTCCAGCCCATGTGGCCCACATTTGGAGCCAACAGTCCCTTCGCGCGAGGCTGTAAATTGGCGGCCCTTTTAGCCCAGACGCGCATCATAAATGATCAGCTCAATTATGACAAAAGCCATTTCTCCGTAGCCAAGTAGAAAACATGCCACTTTTGAGAGGAAACGGGTAAATAGGCTCTTACTGGAAGGATTACGCAAACAAATAGTCTCGAACCAACTGGGTAACGGTAAACTTTTCCAGAAGGCACGGATCTTCAGCCAGCCAGGACAGAGTTTACGTTTGAAGCTGCCGGCTCCCCGGCCAATCCGAGGAAAAGGAAGATGAACGATTTTGATCCGACGACTGTAAGTTCCCGTTACACATTCCCAGCGCGCCTGCTGCTACCTCCGTATGGGCATCTGGTCCGTCTAGTCAAAGAGCAATATATCACCGAAGTTGGGAAGGTGCTGTAAAAAGCCGCGGCCCACATCTGGTCATTTACAGGATCGGAAGCGCCCAGTTCGGGGCTCCAATGGAATTTTATGGATATTCGTCTTTGGCCGACCATATGTGTGTGTGCCGGGCTCGGCTGTTTATCCCTCCCCTCCAGTCGGACGGGCTTTTACGGCGGAAGTCCGTCTTTAAACTTCGAGTCAGAGAAAGGATGGGAGTCGGGGATCTGGCATATTCTCTTTGTTTTGCCTCATCGTTTCGGAAAAACATTGGGATCATGCTTCCGGCCCCGCACACGTCTGTTCACCTTTGGCATGAGAAAACAAATTAGGGTTGACGGGAGCCAACTGTCGGGATCCTTTAAGGATCAAAACAAGGCATGGAAAATAATCAGCTAGCAGGAGTGGGGGGGGGGCATTGATCGGCGATCAGGCACAAGGGGGAAGTCAAGCTGTTTCGATGTGCTTTGTTAAGAGTCGTGGCCACAGATAGACAGTCTAGTCGTTTTGTTTTTACGAGTTTTTAAACATGTCTTTAAAAATTGTTTTAAAGACTTTTTTAAGACCTTTTTGTTATTTCTCCTACTGGACTATAATGGTCTTTAAGAGTGTCTTCAAAGACTTTTGGATACTTTAAGATTTTAAGACTCTTTAAACACCTGAATTTAACTTCAGTTTCGGTGAGATCAAGGCCCGTAAAAGGTGTAATGTCATTCCGCTTCCGGCGATGGGCTCACGCAACGGATCGCTCTGCGTCTCCTCTGTTTCGGCCGACCTGCCCCATTACAGCACTTTTGAGCCCTGACGAGAGAGACAGAGTTCCAAATAGCAGCTTACACTAAAATGGCAGTGTGTAATCCTGCTTTGGGATATGCGAGATGACCGTAAATGTGCTGAAGTTTTGCAAACTGTCAGCGCAAAAAAGAGTCCCATTCTTTCCCCCTGAAACGTGTCTATTTGGCCACGAGAGAAGAAATTTACGGAAGCATCAGCGCTGAAGTTTCCATGTGTGCCGTCGCGCAAATCACCCTCAGCTTTTCCGGAAAAGACACCCCGGAACCGGTCGGCGCTTCCTTACCTCGGCCTCTGTCTCAACAGTGCTCTCTCTGGCTCTGTTTAGCCAGGGAACACTTGCCTCGAAAGGGGGCAGATACCGAGTAACCAGAAACTTTTTTCAGGCCAGCATAGCCAGCTTCCTTCCGACGATGGTAAATGGACCCCTCTTCAGTACTTTTAACGAAGACGATTATAATCAAGTAGATTAAAGGGGGGATACTTTAATAGAGCCTAGATTCAGGCGGGAGATTCCGGTGACGATACGGATAGCGAGGAACCGAGTGAGACGGGAAAAGACGATACATTGGAAGAGTTGGCAAAGAACGGTGCCAGTGCCCTGGACACGATAAAGGAAGCGCTCCGAGTTGCGGCAAATAATCGGCAGCAACAGAAGAAAAAGTCTTCACCGACTGTGCCGAGAGGAGCTCCAGGAACGCCTGCCTTTATAGCTCCATTTTTACTCTCAGGTACAGTATCTTTTCACGGCATGTTTCATCCCACTCCTTGCACTATCACCCACAGCACTCTTTTCTAGGTTTAACGAGATCACCCACTAACCAGGGCACAGTACAGCCAGGACTGTACACTGGAAAAACTTCTCCGGAAGGTGATTTGTGTGTAGCCAAACTCATCGCATTTAACTAAATCAGGAAATGGAGTCTAAGCGTACTCTTTGTTTTCCAGGTGGAGCCAACGGACTCGGCGCCGGAATGTTCATGAATTCGGCTAAAACAGCTGATGAGGCCACAGCTGCTAACCCTCTTCTCTCGTTTCCCTTCCAGTTCAATCTTCAACAGGTGAGCGTGGGTGATGTCAACCCCCTGATTGTGAAACTTTCCGACTCATTAGCTTTTTACAGATGCTCGAATCGGCTGCTCTCAGTGCCCAGATCAATTCTGCCGAATAGCACAGAAACCTCCTGAAAAAGCCTTCCATGACACCAAAATCCATCACTTTGAGATCCTTCAGCTTTACTCACCCTCTGACAAAAAGCATATGGTCATTTCTCCTGTTTCCGGTAGTTATGCGTCGTCTGGATTGTACCCTCTCTCCCAGTCTGTACCATAGTATAGCAATATTGACTTTCTGTGACTTTAAAATTGTGCCTTTTCCTTCGTCCTTTGTGTCTTAAATATTTTCGTCGTTGTGCCTTAGCGATTGAATAAAGTGGCAAGTGAAAAGTGCTCTTCTGTTTTTAAGGGAACGTAGTCTTAATAAGTTTTTTTTTTGCAAGTTACCGACAATCTATCGTGAATCTAAAAAACCGTTTATTCGGCTTTCAAGGTGGTTCACCTGACCGAGCTCATATTCGAAGAGTGAGGGGCTCTGGAGTGATGCTGAGCGCGCTGAATGATCAGGGTTGCTCAAAGTATGGGATCGCTGGACAGGCTACATTCGTGTACTACCACCCGGGATTGAACTTGCGACCGCATTCTTCATAGTGTCCTATCCACTTGACTATCCGGGCCAGGGATGTTCGGATAATATTTTTTCAACCGGATATCGGATACCGGATATCCGAAAAAATAATTTTCGATCGGATCGGATACCCGGAAAATTTTTGTTCGATCGGATAGCGGATATCCAAAATAGACCGGATTATCCGGTTTCGGATATCCGAAACCGGATAATCCATTCATGACTGAGAAAACTAAGAAAAATAGTAATGAAGAAAACACATCGAGTGAACATACGATAAATGCATCTAAACTAGGTAGTAGAACAAAGGCGAAAATCGTTAGTTTCCCAGGTAGAAATTCCAAAAAATTTAATCGAAATTATCCGGAATATCCGGTCAAAAATATATGATTTCGGATATCGGATAGTTTTCGTACCGGATAATTTTTCGGATAATTATCCGGTCGGAAATTTTTACCGGATAATTTTCGGATAGCGGATTTCCGGATCAAAAAGTACCGGATTTATCCGGTTTCGGATATCCGGTATCCGGATCCGAACATCCCTGATCCGGGCCCTCGATGAATTCTAATGATTTTCTATTTTGTCAAACGGAAGCCTGCTCATGTGATCTGAGTAACTGTTGTCTGCATTCGAGACCAGCTATTGCACCAATAAATAGAGTGCCTCGGGACACCCTATCCAAGCCCGTACAATGCGCCTTCTCCTGATCCTCTTGGTTGGTAGTCTTTCCCTGGCATCCACTTTTCAGATCATCTCGACCGTCGTCTCTGCCGGAAACTTTAATCCAGGAGACAAATGCAAGCCCAATTTCGACTGCCACTGGCGGATTGAGTTTTGTCTTGCGGGCACTTGCAGATTTATCCCTCCAAAGCTCTACGCACACCTCTTCTAAAGTTCTTGATTGGCCGAATCTGGATGATTAATTGTCTGATTACAATAAACAGTCCTGCTCTTTTTCTCGCAAATTTACCCCTTGGGATCCAAAAATCCAGTAAAAGTTGAGAAACAGAGAGCACCAATAGACGACGCCTTTGCTAGTTAGCTCAATGTTCCACTGGACAGACGAATTCTCACCAAGGCGTGGGAACTGTCTGTATCGCTTTTTTAAAACAATTTCTCTGCTTTATTTTTATCAAAATGCGTCCTCTCTTTTTCATACTGGTTGGTATACAGACCACATCTAGTACTAATATTACAGATACTCTCCACCTTCCTCATCTCTGCCTACAAGGTTGAAGAAAAGTGCTTTGACGATCACGATTGCAATTGGCGTTACGAATGGTGCAAGGCAAACGTCTGCGCTCTTCGTCCTAAGGCCTCGCTCTTCCCTTACCTCGACTGGATACAAGCTCCCGAGTAGACCCCACCAAAGGAAAAATAAGCATTCAACCCCTGTTCTTTTATTTCTATGCACGCGATCAAAAACCCGGAAAGGATTTGTCATAATTGAAGAGTTCACAAAATGCCCTTTGGACGGGATTATAGGCTCTGTATATAAATCTGTACCATCGCGTTACCGTTCAGCACGTATAGCATGAGTTACTTTGCACTGTTATACTTTAAAGACTCTGTTTCAGAATGAGGCTACTCCTACTTGTCCCCATACTCGTCTCTACTGTACTCTCTCAGAAATGGACCAAGCCTGCAGTTAAGCGACTTTTCCCCTACTGTAACGATGCTGCTCTGTTAACGGTAATAGAAAATTTTCGTCAGAGAGTCGGATCATTTAGGTCACGAACACCCTTAATGCTACTAAGACTGTAGCAGCTTGTGGAACCGCCTGTACCAACTTTGCCAACGGAAAAAGCTTCGTATGCTACCCTAATACTGTAGAATACTGTATTTTTAGGCCGCAACCGGGGCCAAAAATGTTCCGGCTGGTGCTGCAGCCAAGGCTATCACCCGCTGTAAAGCCTTTTGTAACCACCGCTTCTGTTTGGTTGGCTACGTTCATTGGATGTTCACAGCCCTGGGAACCCAATATTTTTCGGCTCTGAAGCAGACTGAGCTGGAAAAACTGTTCTGGACTACTGATACCAGTTGCAACAACAATTTCAACAAAACTCAAGCCACTTATCTGCCTCTGGGAATGCAGCGTGTTGTGGAGGCAAAACGAACCATTTTGGCTACGCAACTTGGAAAGAACATTGCCTCATTCAAGGCGAATAACAAGACTTGCGCTGCTGCTATCTTTGACTATGTATATTAGACTGTACAGGTTAAATGAACTGTTCATTGTGTCGAGTTTAGATAAAACTTTGAGGACTTTTGTCCATATGTACTGGTCACGCGCTTCAGAATAGAGAGTTTTTACTAAATATCTTGAAAGACTTCAGCGTTCTTTGTCGAGAGTAGCAAGCAATGATAGAGAGGGGATAGAATGGAACCATTGATGGTTCAGATGATCAGGTCATCCAAAGATCAAAGCCGGTAGGAACATGGGTCCAATTCCTTTCTCTTTTCTGTTGGAATGCAAATTTACACGATCAATCCTTCCATTCCAACGCTGTCTTTCAGCACAACACGTGTCTCAGGACCTTGTCTATCTTTGCTCCTCTCCGTCTGCTGTTCTCGAGTGTGATCCAATGGTCTTCTTGGCGTAGAGGAGTTTCATAGAGAGTGGCTTCCTTCTCCAATCCGCCGATCTAACTATTTAGTGGGGGCATCTGTGCTGATTCCAAGAACTCTCCGTTCCATTATCTGAGTGAAAGGCGATCAGAGTAGGGAAGGCTCTGTGCGTCAAATGGGATCGGAAGTCTTGTCTCCAAAATTTCTGAATGTCTCCTTCTGAAGAGAGTATTCTAAAGTAACAGTATCTTTATCGAAAGAAAACAAATATGTGAAGGGTACTTTTTAAGAGGAATTTCAGTGACACTCGAGGGAGAACCCATTGCTAACTGGATATGATTTGCTGAATTTTGGCATAGAATTAAAGCTAAAAGTGAGGGAAAATACTAAGGGGACCGAACTATTCGTCAATAGGACGGATCTCATCATCGACGACGACAACCGTGTGAGTCATGTCAGCAGGGACAGGGCCGAGATGATGGATCAAACGGTGATGGACAGCCATCTCAACGACAACCTGGATCTTGACATTGTGGAACATATTGTAAGGCTTTACCTCCTCGAGTCGAGAGTCGGTTTCCTCAGGGATCTGGGCAAGGGGCACGACCTTGATCTTCATAGAAGTTTCCAGAGGCATCGGCTCGCTACTTTTCTGCGACTTTACGTAGTACATGGAGACAAAAGCCACGGCACCGGTGAGAATGACCGCGATGATCAGCTTGAACAGGGACTTGACAGCTTCCAGAAAGAAGATGAAGGTGTAATCTTAAAGCCATGGTAACCACTTGGAGACAGACAACTCACAGTCACGGCAGACGACTTTGAGCTCCTCTCCACACAGAGCAGATTCATTGAAGAAGTTGCTGTTTACCTCTCCCTGAACTTCATGCTCAAAGAAAAATATCGTGACTCACAAAGGCGGACGTGAGAACGTACTTCGGGTGAATGAACCTAAGGCCGTTGTATGCCAGGTCACAGGCGTAGAACAGCAGAGTCATCAGAGAACCGACGAACATGGGATAGAAACAAAACTGAAGAATAAGGATGAATCCGATCGAAAAGAGAGTAATGCTGAGAAAAGCATACCACAGCCAAACGGCCTAAAAGGAAATAGAGTGGGAACAAAAATAGAATACTTACTTCGTTCAAGGGTTTGGAGGTTGCAGGAAGACTCAGCCCAATCTTCAACCAGGGAACGAAAGCGATGGCGATCAGGGTGAAGGCCATATACTAAAAACTTTTAAGATTAATTGTATGTCGCCACAATGAACCCGCAGTCTAACGGGCTGTCTGAAACGTGGCCACAACGACGCCGCTGTTCTATCTGTCTCGGCTATAGCTCTCTTTTGTTCAGTCACAACGATGCGGATGTCTACCTGTCGTCAGGAGCCACAACAACACTACAGTCTAACTGTCTTGCCTGTGGCTCTCTGTCGTTTGGCCACAACGACGCGGCTGTGTAACTTTCCCTGTGCCCGTCTCTTCTGTAGCCATAGCGAAGCGAATTCCTAACTGTCTTGTCTGTTGCTATTGTTCGCCACAACGAGACAGATATTAATGGCTGTCTAACTGTCTTGTCTGTTGCCACTACCCTTAAGATATAACAAAACGCAACTCACCGTTGTCTGGAACTTTCTCCTCTTCATACGAATTCTCAGCAGACCGTAGACTTCGTTGAGCCAGTCGCGAAAGCTGAACTTCTTTTTTTCTTTCTCAGTCGGAACAGTCTTCAGGTTCAGCGGCTCGGTCGACAGGACCTCCAACTCATTCTCCTCGGTAGGCATTACCTAAACGTGAAGGATGGTAGACGAGGATTGAATAGAAAAGGAGAGAGACGAAGACGCGCTGGTCAAGAAGTGCGGCTGGCCGGCGCCGGACTTTGCAGGGCACTGTGGAGGAGGCTATCAATCAATTTTTCGAAAGATCTCGAGATCTCCCTTTGGCACCCTCTAACAGTCTCTCCAATTTGCGTAATCTCTCGCTGTAAGCAGGCGAGAGAAACAAGAGAGGCCCTGCATATGGAGTTACGAAATGTGTTCGAGGACAATTGGGGGGCGCGCTCTCCTGATCGGGGCCTTCATAAACGCTGAGAACATGATAATCGGTCAGGCAATCTTTTGGCAAACCTACAGCTTTTTTGATGAAGGCTAACTGTCGGCAAAAGAAAGCAGACATGAACAAGCTGTAGCCTCATACCTAAGCTTCTCCGTCTTCAAAAGCTGCTGAATTTTCAGAGAAAGATAGCAATTACATTATCTACTAGGATAGCCCATAATTCGCTGTATTGTAAGCCGAGACGGGAACAGCCAAAACAGTTAGACAGCCGCGTCGTTGTGGGCACAAAGAGATATTCACAGACACGACAGTCGCTTCAAGAGAAGTTAGAATTTCCAGTCAAAAAAAAAGCTAAAGATTGCGATAATCGACCAGAGACGAGAGGAGTAGTCGGCGGCAGTCCCTTTGGCCGAAATGAGGAGAGAGGACTGTCTGGCCGGAACTCGTGAGTAACAACGGTTCGCGAGAAGGGCGAGTGATGATCAAAGCGGCACGGCTAGTACGTTAGTCAGACAAAGGGGATTATTCAGATGTCTGTGAAAGTTCTAATCAGAGTCGGAACTAGGAAAGCATAAACATCTGCGTGTGCCCCTGGTCAGTCATAAAACAGCGAGACTGTCTGCAGTTGTTGATGTGTTTATGACAGCAGTCGGTCTGACTCAGATATCTCAAAATGTTGATGGACAATCTTACGCAAAAAATAAGTGAAGGAGAAGGGACTCGAAACAAACAGGGAAACAACAAGATCAACGCGAACAGTTCCTGCTTTGACGGGCAAACGGGGAATGTGTGATGACCTAAAAAGCGCGGGAATTCTGAAAGTACACAAAACTTTAAAATCAAGAAGACTGGCTTGGCTGAGAAGACACAATGAAGCTAAGAGAATGACGGAAATCTGCAGTGAATGGAAGTTTCAGGAAATCTGCAGTGAATGAAAGTTTTTGAATTCTGCATTACCCCACATCACTTTTACCTACCTCTAGGTAAAGCTCTGACCTAGTTTAAGACAATTTTTGAACCTGGTAAAACTATTCAAAGAAGATTGAAAATGCTGAAAACAGCCCAAAGTTCAAAAGACTGGTACTGTTGAGGTGGAACTGCTACTGAACACGATTCTGTAAGAGCCGCTAAAAGGTCTCTTTTATCAATCAGTATATCGTTAGCTCGGCCTGTCGTCGTTTTCCCAGAAAGATGATATTATATGGCCAGTCACGACATCCCGTCGTGGCCACCAAAGCAAGCCGAGAGACAGCGCCGACCCAGTAGGCCAAGGGGCCCTACGTCGCGGAACACCTTCGCCCTCCGTCCTATAAAAGCTGGCAAAGAAGCTCGACCAGCAAGCTTCCTCCTATCATGATCTCAATAAACTATCGTACTCTCAAATCTGTTTACTATGGAAAGGTCTCGGCCAAGACCTCTTCCTTTCTATACAAATAACGGCGAATCTAGGAACCAGCTCTGTTTCTGCAGATAGAGCATCGTTCAGGCATCAAATCGTTTTTGGAAAAACTTTCCTAGCTGTCACTATTTAAAAGTCATGACCATTTTGATGTTATTCATAGTTTTTGCAAAGAGTTCCGGCCCCTCAGAGCCGAATAACCTCAAATCCTGGTTTCAGCTCTGTTCCTTCTCTTTACAGCATAGTTCAGTCATTGAAGCTTTTTTGGAAAAAAAAACCCTGCCCGCAGGTTACGCCATCGCCACCCTCTCCGCGATCAGTCGACTCTGGCTCCCATTACACTTATCTTTACTCCTCTCTCTTCAGTTTTAATTCTTGTTTTACTTAGAAAGCCTTGCACGGTACGAGGGGAGAGCACTTTACTCAGTCTTCTTCACATTGGTTCCTGACGTACTGTGATGAACTCTCTTAAAATTCCTCATTCATACAACTTACTAACCGTGACCGCGGCAATTGACCGGAAAACAGCGGTTTACAAAAACAAACGTAAAATGCACATTTTTCAAATGCTTGAGCTAGCCACGTATTCATTTGTTTTCTCCGTTCTGAAAAATTGCAAAACATTATTACGGCATTTCAGACTTTCTTAAATGAAGTCAACTTTGGGAAAGTACCGTGCAAGGCTCAATGTCTCATGAAGATCACTAGCGACGGATTCTGCAAGAGATTTTCTGGAGCGGACGCTGCTAAGAAAGTACGTCTGCTACGGGGTCTCGGAAGAGATGTATCAGTCACTCCCTTGGTCGTCGTGAACAGCAAAGGGCAGGAAACATTGATGGCGTCAGGATCGTACGTGAACGAGGAAAAATCGGATGCACTGCTTGCTTCGACAGTGGCTTCTCTCCAACGGATTCGAGCAAAGGCTGGTTCTACAAGGGACAGCAAAACAGACTCTGCTCCAGTCTGGAGAGCTCGATGTCCATGTGCTGACCGTTGACAGCGTTCGGGGGCAAGAATATCCCGTGGTGAGCGTGGAATTTACGAACGAACGGACTTCACGCGATCTCCCAGTAGACTGAATATCTCCCTCTCGATGGGATGTTCGTCACCATCGATGTTCGTGAATAATGTATAAGTATTTACAGTAGTTTAACTAAAAAACATTCCTTATAGCTATCTGATACGTGGTATATTTGCTGACGATGATTCTCGACATTGTCATCATCAGCTTCAGTCTGGAGCGTTGCCAAACTCCTACCCAATAACTTCTCTGGTCTTTCCAGGTAATTAGTGATTTTTTATTAAAAGTGCTTCTTTCAGGCTTTAAAGACATTAAACACGGAGCATAACCACATACTTTTTTCAGGTGTGCCGCTCCCATGAGACACAGACAGGTGCTGATCCAGTGTCTTCTTAAAACTTCAACGAGAAGTTGTTCGTGCAGATGTGGTATGTTTAGTTGACTCGTTGTTTAGAAATTGATAAGTTTAGGCTTTGACTTGCCATTCTTCTCGGCCTAAGTAGTCAAAACATTGTGGGACAGTTCCCTCAGACCGTGTCTACAAACTGAGTCTCTGGCTCCTTGACTCTGATGTGTAAATGAAAATTTCTCACAAACAACGTGAGAAAGTATTCCTATAATATTTTTTGACGATTTAGATGGATCCCTGATGCTGTACTTCATTGACTCTTCTTGCAGCTCGGTGGCTGCAGCATAGCATGTCGTATCTTTCGTTAAAACCCCGAAGCGGGTAACTAAAGAAATGTCCTTACCCGATTGTCTTGCTTTTCAGGATTTTTAAGAAGAGGCTGTTCTCCATGGCTCAGCCGCTGGATAGGCTCTTCATTCTGTTCCCTACTTTTTAGATGTTTTCCTCTATTGTGCTGTCATGATAATGAACGTAGGTAAAATGAGCCTCTTCTATTTAGACAGATCTAGAACAGCTTCATACAAAGCAGCTGTGGTAAACGCTAATTCCTTGTCGCTCAGAAAAAGAGGAAACACGTGAACCAGAGATCTTTTTGGGCTATTCCAAAGAGGACGTTTTATCAGTACGAAACCATCACGTAGGGCTGAGCACTACGTGCAGTTCAATTTCTTCGTTCTAGCATCAAACATGCCGTACGGAACTGTTCTGTTGTACCTTTGAACCCCCTCTGACTCACCCCTCAATTGAAGTTTAACGAGATATATCCCTTCTGAGCGCAAAGATTGCGCCCGAGCTCGACATATACCCACCGTGCCGGGATCAGGCTCCACATTCCAAAATGTTCTGGGCCATACTTCTCGTCTCTTCAGTAACTGCCCAAAATCATCAATGGCAAACAATTGAACCCTATGCTTTGAGTCAAGTTCTGTACCTGGGGCCGGATGCTACAAAAGCTCAGGTTTGGGCAACCGTTTTTTTAATGTCAAGTTCAGACGACAGCTTTCTCCAAAGCTAAAGGACTGAGCGGAGTTATGGCTCTCTGTAACAAAACCATTAAATCGGTTAATATAGAGGTGTGTTTGGCGGCTATTCAAAATTCACAGCTTTCAGAAATACAACTACTTTGATCCATCCAATGCTTTAAAAGATTGCTGCGGATATTTTAAGCATCGCTTGTCACTACAAAAGTATGCAGACTTTTTGTTCGACAAGCTGTCGACGGGATACTTGAGCAAGTTCAAGTCAGCTGAGGTAGAAAGCGTTTTATCGCGTAGAACTATATTACTTCCAGCTGAAGTCTCAGTTTTACATGATTGACAAGAAGAAGAACAATCAGCTGGGAGATGTCTACTGTACGTGGTTGGATGATGTAGCCACGATGGTAAGACATTTTTCTATCGTTTTGAAGAAAATCTGTAGATTTTTGAAAAGATATTGTGAAAGTCTAGTTATCGTCATTCTGACTCCGCCACAGACACCATAGCTTTTTAATAGTTTAGATACAGTACCCGGGGCTAAAACTTGAAATCGCCACAGTGTCTTCAACGTCCTACTTTGCCTTAATCCAATCCAAAAAATTTATCCATTTTCCTAAGTATGCGCAAAAAAATTGCTGAAAATCACAATACCCCAAGAAAGAGACCAAAAAAATTCTTTCAGGTCGTCGGAGTCAATCGAGCCAAGTTTTTCGAGAGAAACGTCAACATCTCTGCAGCTTACAAAGCCTTCTCCACGACAGATTACTACAATGTCTTCTTTTTTAAATGGGCAGGAACTTCTTTCTATCCCATTGCAAGCGCTGCAGATGTAAGTTTTTTCCTCTCCTTCCAAAAACCTCGTCTATTCTCAGACATGCCTCTATCAATTTGGAGAAAAATGGGGCTTTGGAGTCTACGCCTCACAGTATGTTGACACTCAAAATTGAATTGTTAGTTCCGTTTTAATAAACCCTTTAAACTATGTAATCCAGTTGTCCAATTATAATGGGATCAGAGACGTGACAGTCGCTGTGAACCCAGAGGGACTAGAACTTCGAATATTTATTTCTACTTGTCAAAATCACAAAATTAGTACAAATATACTAAGGACAACGGCCCATATCGACTTGGAATCCCCTGACTTGACCAGATGTCCGTACTTGTCTAATAGATCCAGAATCACGCCATTTGTCCAGCCGAAGCCTTTCTGGAAAATTTTCTTAAAAAGAGTTTAGGACATACTCATTACCTGTACTTCGTACTCTCCACCAGAACCGGCACCATCCTCATTCAGTAGACTGACATTGTACTTTTCAAACATGGCGTGGGTACGCAGGAAAGACTTGTACGTGTTGCTGAGCCAGGATGTGGCCATAGTCTCGGCCAACTTCATCAGGACTCCGTCTCCAGTTGTACGGAATCCTTCAATGACCATGTGAATCATGGGTGGCCAGGCGTTGTCCTTGTCCCACTGTTGCTCACTTCCCATTGCAAGGGACGTGGGGAGTCCTTTGGTAAAGTTCATCACTCCTTCTCTCTGAAAAGTTTTATACTACAGTATGCGATTTGAGCTTTAAAACACTTGGCGATATCTCCCTTGTTTTTCAAGCAAATCAAGCAAACAAAAATGGGTTTTGACGATGTTCATTCAGGCACTTCTGTGCCAAAAAATCAGCTTGCTAGGTGCTGTTTTCAAAAAGTTGCAGGGTTTTGATCACATGTGATTTTTGTACCCTCACCAATATCCCAGCCCTCCTAGAGACATGAATGAAAATTTTTTATTCATGCCTCCAGGAGGGCTGGGATATAGGTAAGGATACAAAATTTACCTGTGATCAAAACTCTGTAACTTTTTGAAAACAGCACCTAGCAAGCTGATTTTTTGGCACAGAAGTGCCTGAATGAACATCGTCAAAACCCATTTTTGTTTGCTTGATTTGCTTGAAAAACAAGGGAGATATCGCCAAGTGTTTTAAAACTTAATTCGCATACTGTATTTATTTGAGACAGAGTGACGGATAGAGAGGGGCACAGAAGAAGAAAGGGACAGAGGGCAGAGAGGCAGAGAACGCTCACCAGAAGGTACTTGTAGACCCTGTGTCCTTTCTCGCTATCAATATCATCAAAGCACTTTGCGTAGAGAGGAATGGCGTTTGAGACGTAGTACGTAGTAGAGTGAATCTGCTTCTCCAGATCGTAGTCGTACCAAATTCCGTCCGTCTCATTCCAGTGAATCTCTTGCATTTGCCGCTTGGCCCACTTGTAGCGCTCATTATAGTGCTCCATCTTCTTCAAGTCACCTAAAAGACGAAAAATTTAAAACTAGATTATCCTACCTCTGATTTCATACAAACTGGCTAGGATCCGGGAATTTGCACACATAAAGGCGTTCAAGTCAACTGGAACGATGCTCCAGGTTCTGAAAATCAATTTTTTAAAGCTTGATGGAATTTAAAACCTTATACTCTTCATATGGTGCCGTCGATCGCCGCTCTGTGAAAACCATCTTGTGGAAAAGTCCCATCCCGTCTCGGCCGCCGACGCCACTTCCGACCAAACTCGTATTTTTTCTTCTGAACCAAAACTAAGTTCAAACTGACAGATTGTTTATTACCTTCGTCACTGATCTCGTCAACAAGTTCTTTGTCCTCCCGGTACGACTCTGGCCTCGGCATCGACAGACTCGCCTTGTACTGATAATACGGGAACCTATATCGGGGATTGTTTGTTCAGGACAAGAAAATGTTCGCACCTAAACTTCCCTTCGGGGTCATAGTACTGGCTGGAACGCTGCTCCACCCAAAATGTGTACTCTCGTTCCAAAGTTGGTAGGATTTCCTGGAAGAAAACATAAAAGGGATGGAAAATCTCACCAAGACAAACTCCAAGTCTCCCGTGGAAAGATAAAAGTCATAGACCATTGGGATTAGTAAGGGAGGCTGTGATCTTGTTAAGTAGTAAACTCGGCCTCCGTTAGGTACAAATCCGTGTCTGAAAGCCATTGAAAAAAGTTAACGAGAGGACATACCTGTCGACCATAAAGGCCAAGTTTTTGATCATCCCTTTAGCCGTGTCGTACATCTCACTGAAGAGCAGACCCTTGACTATCCAGAATGAGTCCCTGAAAGAGTAATTTTAAGATTTAATTTTTTAACAACACTTATTCATTTTGCTAAGTCTGTGGTTCTAAACTTCACAACATGTTCTGTGGATCATCGAACGTCATTGTTATGGCTCGAACAAAAAGTTATGCGGTGCGCAAAGAAAATTCGCTAGAGGAGTGGCCTTAAAGCGAACCTCAAGCAATTACTGATTATCTAAAATATGTGTCTTGACAAACCTTGGCAGAATTTTACGTTTGGCTGAGACGGTTAGCGCTTCGACTGCAAAACAACAATTCTCTACTTCGGTGAAAATTATTTTGCCTTTTTTGAACACGCACCAGAAGAGACTCTGACTTCAAATGCTGCTTGTGGCTCGCTTCAAAACAGTCTGGACTTGTTCTCAAAATGACTAAGAAACGAAGTTTACCAGTAATAAAACTCCCTGAAACGGCCCCCAGGAATGACGAACGGATGTGGGACGTATAACAGTGAATATCGATCCTGATTGACCCGCACATCATCCCTCACCTGAACTTTTTAGCAATAGAGGGTGAGACTTACCCGTCGACAAAGCTCCTTCCAAAGCCGATGAAGGCTCAAAGCCCATCGTCTTTGATCGTAATCGTGAATGTGCAGAAAGTTCGACGGGAAATCCATGTAATCTGATGGATAGCTACAATTTGATAATTTCTGGAAAATTTTTAGACCTTTACCATTCAATAAGTTCCGTTCCTGGAGGATTAAAATGAAGACCCACAAATTCTCGTAATTTTTCGGCATTGTTCTGGTCGTCGCCGAGAAGATCGAAGTTTTTCAGGGTTGTAACTAAAATTAATTTTTGCTGACGGTTGTTTTTCCGCTTACCTGGATCAAATTTGAGACTCATGTCAACAAAAGTCTTCGAGTCGGGGAACATGAACGAGTCCTGCACCATTCGCAGAATTGGTCCATTGCAGTAAATTTGACTGAAATATTTTAGAATTTTCATTCTGGGAACCTTACCTGAGGACTGTCAAGACGGCGTAGAGCATACTAAACGGCAAAAATATGGAGCATATGGATCTAGACGTCTAGGAAGAGAATACCATGAACGAATAGTGAGCTTCTTGACCAGTAGCTTAAAAGATTAGGTAGACAGGAAACAGAAACAGAGAGTGCCTCGATCGAAATGCAGTTGTTTACATCTTGCCGCCATTTTTTCCTGTTGTTTTGAGTCCGTTTGGTCGTGGGGGCACGGCTCCCGCAGCGAAAACCAGTTTTAAACCGATATTTGCGGGTTTCTTTGCTAGGTTTGAAACGGTTCCTTCATGAGTGAGGAGAGACATACAAAGTGGGGGAAAAATGGTCAGTATGTTCAACTGATTAAATATGCTCGAGATTTGCTTACTTTACCCAAAAAACAGTTCAGTTCCGCCATGTTCTATATATTTGATCGTGGGTTGTCATGGTGCTTAAAATTGAGCTTAAACTTGTCAAAGAAATAGTCAAACACACTAAAAATTCTTTTTAATTTTATTTATTCGCTGTACCAAGGATATATTAGACAAGAGCGGCTCTTCGAACAAACAGGTTAGTCGCGGCCCTGGCCTGAACGAAAAAAAGGCTCTATATTTACTGGAAAAAGAATGTCTTTCCTGTGAACTAAAAAGTTACCGTTCTCCGGGTCTTCGACAATTTTGGCATTTTTGAAGCATGGTCCTTTCTTCACGTAGGCTTTGTAGGTTTCCGTCTCCTTCTATAGGTATCTCGTCTTGTAGCTTCTTTTCTTTTACGGTTTTTAGGAACCTAATTGAAGCCGTTGTGTTTGAAGAATGTACCGTCTGAAGTCTTTCCCATCCGTTTTTATAACCACAAGGAGACCGGCAAGATGAAGGACCATGTATGAATCCTGTAAATATTGGATATTTTTAAGAAGGTAAGATAACGAGGAGAAAAACTAAACATGGTCTAAACTATTAAAATGCTATGGTGTCTGTAGCGGACTCTGTGTGTGTTTGTTTGTATGTCCGCACGAAATTTTTGTAGTGGTAAGTGGCGCCGCGTTTGACGCAAACGACCCTGGTTCGAGTCCGCCAGGAGAATTTTTCTTTTGCTAAATTGTTTTTAGTAGAAAACAATGATAAAATTGTTTTTCAAATTTTGAGGACCGAAAAACAGTCACTTTGGCAGCGACAATGGTATGAATGAAAGGAGTGTGAGTCTCTTATTGTTAAGTGTCCCAGATCTCTTTCAGGGACACGAATGGAGATTATGGCCGCTATTGTTAGTTTGAATTTTGCGACCCCCCCCCCCCCCCCCATTACCCAAAAAAGAAATACTTTTAGATTGGCTGGCCTAGTCCGAATATTACGTTTGTTCGACTGAACCTATGTTTTCTAAAGACTTTACAACAGTCTTTCAAGATTCAATGTGCCTGTACCGTTCGAGCTTGAAACTATTGTACAGGGAAAGTTCGGATAAGATGACAGTCTATGAAGAAAGCGATCGCAAGTTTTGTCCCAGTGGTAAGACACGAAGTTAATCTGGCAGCTCCAGGCAGCCGAGCCGGTCCTTTGGTAGCTTGAGAGATCAATCCGAGCAGATCATTCTAAAACTCCTCGATTCTTTGATACAGCGGAATGCCTCGATAGCCGAGCATACAGTTGGTTGAACCGATTATTGTATAGAGAAGGTCTCAAATGTCTAGCCCACTCATTAGAAGTCCATAGTCCTATCAATCCCCTTATCAAAAATAAAAAAGTCTCGGATTCAAACAGTCATGCTATAGCTATTTTTCGCTGTAATCTGCCAGAAACTTATAGATGTTCTTATCATTGAAGATGGGCTTGGCTATGCCCTAGCCCTGTATTTAAGCTACTGCCAACAGTCTGTTTCCACAACACACTCGTTGTTCTCTTCTACCAATGTCACCCAAGTGCTTTCTTCTCGTGCTCGTCTTCTACGCCATGATTGGTACTGTCCACTTTTTCAGCGTAAATATTGATTCAGCCATGGCCTTCTGCGGCTCCGTCAATGTTATAGCCTGCAATGAAGTCTGTCATCAAAAGGATGGAAGTGTTCAAGAATGCTGTCGTGCTCACGGTTACACCAAGGGAGGACACTGCACTCGTGGAAACGCTTGGTGCGACTAAGAAGCTTTGGGATTCACTGCCTAACAAACTGTAACGTTTAATGGATGAAATGTTGATATTCTTGATCGTATATAGCTGATGACATGCTTGCCCGTCAAAAATCCTCTGTTTTAGAAGATTCATATTCAGTTCCTCCGTCTCCATTATAAAATTAAATTTGCAAGACGTAGGTCTTAGCTCTCTACTCCAGCCTCTGTCATCTTATAGCCGCATCATACCACCATTTCCGAATCGGGCCTCCCTCAGCACTTATAGTCAATTCTGCATATATTTATGGAGTCGGTTCGCGATAGACGCTTAGAGTGCGCACCACTCTTCATCCCTTAGGCAGTGTTGTGGAAAGCCTCATGACGTGATGTCCTAGGTGCGCAACCGGAAAAGGCGGTCGATGTTTTCGGCCTGGCTGCAGAATCAACGACGTGTGCCACTAGTGAGTCCCGCTCCTGAAAGAGCTCCACGTCAGCAAGACAAATTCAAGTTCTCCTTTTTGCCCAAACTTCAACGAGCGGCCGTGACTCGACCTGCACCAAGGTGAGCACAAGTACAAAATCCACGAACAGCTACAAAACCGGGTCTTGTTTATGAGCCCTGATTAGTCCCTGAGCGCATTATTAGCAAGCATAGCAGTACTGAGAATGTCTCCTATAATCCGGGCTTACCTGTTGGCTCCTATAATGGCCCACTGTCTTGCGACTTTTTTCATTTGATGCAGCCGTTTCAACCACACCGTCATAGAAGTAAATCCCTGCCTCTTCCAAAAAGGTAGCAAATTTTTACGCTAGTACAAATTCGCCGTTAGGGCAGAGGGATCTTAGCAACGGCCATTGGCCTACCACTCACTCAACGAGGAGCCTCTACTTTCAGAAAGAGCGGCATGGTCTCGGTCGCCACAAACAGCTTTTCTGTGGAGGCAATGACTGTCATGGAGAACAATCTCTTCTTCAGAGGGTAAGTTGTACAGTAGTTTGTCGTGTTCTTTCCAGGTTTTACAAGTTTTTAGAAGCTAAATGCTGGTGTATCCCAAAATACAGTTAAATCAGCAAACTCAGTCGGAGACAGTACTAGGTTGACCAAAACATGATTATGTGTGTTGCCCTGTCCGACGTTTTTACAAGCTTCTGCAGCCACAACGACGCGGCTGTCTAACTGTCATGCCTGCGGAGCAATATTGTTGTTTTCAGTGTTGTAGCCTTCACGCGTGAAACTTTTGATCTGAAATGGTTCCTTCCTTTTGCGGAAACGCTGTGACCTAAACATGCCAGTCTTCCAAATTGCCGATTTCCTAGAAGGTCTGGAATGACATGTTGGGCATTGCCATAGTAACGTCTAAAAATGACCCACCACATATTTAATGGGCTACGTGTGAGTCTTTGGTCTGAAATTTAGGGGAAAAAAAGTTAAAGAACACGTATGGGAAACGATAATGTCACATCCCATCAACAAGCTCCGATTTGGAATATACATAATGGTAGTCGTAAAAATTAATCCAATTCAAAGCGGATTTTACTACTTCCGATCAAAAAAGTAATCTTCACCGTCTCTCTACTTGTCGCGTTGCCATGGATCCCAATTGACGGCATGGCTGAATAGGAGCAAAGCTCTCATCTTCTGTGTAATTTCCCACAGGAGAATTTCCGTCATCACATTAAGCTTATTTGAGCCACAGCATCATTAAAGCTTAACTTCCCATCGCTTAATAAAAAGTCAGTTAGTATAGTGAGAAAACTTTGGTTTCCACCTGTTCTTGTTTTCTTTTTATTGGATAGAGCAGGTGAAACTGTCTTGTGCGGTATGTGTTCTAGAGAAGATTACTTTTACATGATTGTACCGAGCTCAAAACATCCCCTTTTGCAGACTACTGTAGCCTGCTCTGACAACAACATAGCACTCTATTGAAGGTTTTCGAAACCCCTACTGTACTTTTGGAGCAAAGCCTGTTGATTACATATGTTTGGATAGCGACTTGTTTTAAAGTTTATAGCGAGTGCCACTTCTTTTTTCTGGGTACTCTCCGTTAGCGAAATTTCGTACGCGTAGCAACTAAAGTTCACTAATTTGTATAAATTTCCAAAAAATTAACTTTTTTTACTCTTTTCTTGCAAAACACACCGGAATCACAATTTTATTCACTAAACATTTAAAACTAAGACATTGACACCTACATGATACTCTAGCATTCCCCCTAATTCTACAATTTGCGCAAATTCAAATCTGACGCCAGGTTAGGTTCCTGCTACTACGACGTTAAAACTCGTGACTCAATTTCCAATTTTGTCGTTCGTCTCCCCTGGTTTCGTAGTTGTGCACACAACTTTCCTCTTCTCGCAGTATCAATCTGTCAGCCCCAATATATGTATGCCATTTCGCTGCTCCTCACTGCACAGAGAAGGTTGCCCTTTTTTGTCCTTTCCGCTCACAAATCTCTTCCCCCCTTTCAGTAGCTCTCGCCGCGGATGTACAGTCATGGAAAAGTACGAGAGGCTCGGTAAAATTGGAGAAGGATCCTATGGCGTCGTTTTCAAATGCAGAAATAAGGAAACGGGCCAGGTTTTGACGTTTTCTATAAACTCATTAATCCTGTTTACAGGTTGTGGCCATTAAGAAGTTTGTTGAGACAGAAGATGATCCGGCCATCAAGAAAATTGCTCTCAGGGAAATTCGCATGCTCAAAGTACAGCGCTATTTTTGTTATGACTTGAACAATTTTTAGCAATTAAAACACCCGAATCTCGTCTGTCTCTTGGAAGTCTTCAAAAGGAATCGAAAGTTGCATCTCGTTTTTGAACATTGCGATCGGACTGTCCTGCACGACTTGGAAAAGTACCCAACAGGTGTTCCGGAAGAACTGACCAAAAAAATTGTTTACCAACTGCTCGAAGCTCTTCGATTTTGTCATTCCCATAAATGTATACATAGGTAAAGTCTTTCGTCTTCAAAAATAGCCACTTTTCCAGGGACGTCAAGCCGGAGAACATTCTACTAACAAAAACTGATGTCGTTAAGCTAGCCGATTTTGGATTTGCAAGAATTATGAGTAAGTTTTTCTAAATATATGGTAGTTCACAAAAAAAGGACTACTGAAGATACATTTACAGACAAGAGAGTTAGACATTGTTGCCTTAGAAAAAATGCTGCAGACAAGACCGTTAGACGTTGGCGTCGTTGTGGCAGCAGAAACATTGCCGCAAACAAGACAGTTAGGCAGTCGCGCCGTTGTGGCCACACATTTATCATAGATTTAGATCTATTTGTAAAGGATACGTTTTTCAGATCCTAACGACATCTATACGGACTACGTGGCCACAAGATGGTATAGAAGTCCAGAGCTATTAGTCGGTGAAGTCAGCTATGGCGCTGCTGTTGATATCTGGGCAGTAGGATGTGTTCTAGCCGAGTTGATAACAGGAGAGGCCTTGTGGCCAGGGAGAAGCGACATTGATCAACTCTACCTGATCAGGAAAACGCTAGGTTTGAAAATTTTCAGTAGTTTTATACAATTTATAGGAGACCTAATTCCACGCCATCTGAACATTTTCCGAAATAACCAATTCTTCTTCGGGCTAAGTATTCCCGATCCGGAGCAAGTCGAGTCCTTGCAGTATAAACTTCCTCAAGCTAGTCAAGCTCAGCTGGATTTTTTGACGGTACACCTCATTTTTGTCTTTTTTAATGAAAAGTCTAGGCGTGCTTTCAAATGAGTCCTGAAAAACGCTGGTCTTGTGCTGAACTTCTGCAGCACGATTACTTTAAAGGCTGGTCGCTAAAGATGAAATCGGAGGAGACTGTAGGAACTCCGACAATGAAGAAGGTTGTAAGGTGCCTTTTTCGAACAAAAAATAAGAGAACATTAAGGCTCCAAATTACTTACCATACCTCAACGGCAATCCGCCTGTGAAGCAGAACAGTATACCCATGGGAAATGCGACCAGTCCAAACAATCAAAATCTGTATTTACCCACGATTTGATACAATGTTCGAGTAAATAAAATGTACAAAGGATACTTACAAAGGTTTTTGTACAGACCTGCTCGGGAACGATGTTCTAGAACAATGGCCACGCTTTGTTGAGTTTGTGGTTCTCCTCCACGGGGATCATTTTTCTCCTCTAGAGGACCTGAAATGTATTAAGATAGGTTGGAGTAATGTCATCTAACCCTTTTCATTTATGAACGTTTGGAAAAACTGCAAAACTTAACATACAGAATGTTTTCTAATGCCCTTTGTCCAAAGCCGAGAATTTGACGAAAAACACTTAGAAGATTCAAAAATGAATGGGATAAGCCTCAAGTTCTGGCTGTTTGATGTTTGTGTCAAAATTTTGAAAGAACAGGATTGCCAAAAAGTTTGTTTCTAAAGACCTTCGCGCTTCGGACCTATCAATAAAAATTGTAAAACAAAAATAAGAGAAAAATTACCTCATTTGTCCTCATAGTACCGATTTTTCATCGTCCTGTACTTTTTTAGCTTATACAGTGCTTCGATTTCCTTGACAACAAATTCTCCTCTTTTCACAAGCTCGTCTATTTTATTCGGGTCAGTTTCTTCCTTAAAACTTTAACTTAAACAAAGTCATAAAAGCTAACCTTATTTCTCATAAACGCATTCTTCAGCTTCGGATGAAACCATTCCTTCCCTTTTGGGTATTCTTTGCCCATATGGTAAAGAGTCTTGTAGAGAGTCACAACTCGTTCTTTAGCGGACATCTGAACAAGAAAGATGGATTTTTAGCGAATAAAAAACAAAGAATGATCAAACCAGGAACGCCGCGTAAACAGCATGCACTCGACTTTGGACTCTAGATATTTTTATTGGTGAAAAAGTTGCTATATCGATAAGGTCCAAACGGCTTGTTTTCTGGCAGATTGGCATTGTATCCATAGGAAGGATAGTAGGCATACTGTCCTTGATAGGCTATACGGTTCTGTTGCCTGAAAATTGCTTGGAAAATGTAAAAAAATGAAATTTTACAAGAAAAGTCGGTCATAGAATCCAGTCCGAGCAAATTCGGAAGGTTCTCCTCTCAGCTGAGACTCAATATCGGCTTCTTTGTCTGGGAAAAAAGTTAAACTTATGAAAAATTTGACTGACCGCGATCATCAGATTCTTCTTCACATGGAAAGTGGAGCTTGAACCGTTCCCGATAAGGAAGGCATGGATGACCAAAGCGGTTACAAGAAACCGAAGAAATTATGAGTAAAAGGAACACCTGAAGCCACATGACCTGGGGATGAAGCTGTGTTAAAACCTGTTCCAATTGTCATCGAATCTCGGGAATTGTTCGCTATTTTAAACGCGAGAAAAATGCATCTGTTCAACAAAGGTAATTTTCAAGACCGCAGACAAGAGTTAGACAGGCAACAGTCTCCACAGTTACACAGTGCAGAAGTTAATCCGCAGTTATCCGCACACTCCGCACAGACTCAATCTTTTTATATCAATATCAGGAATCTTTGTTAACAGTTCCTGTAAGCCAACAATGCGTCTTGTTTTCTTTTTCAGCTTTGTTGCTCTGAGTTTTGGGCAATTCCCTCCACTCAATCCAGCCAAACCATCAAAACTACCATAGTATTCATTCGTCGGGCTGACTGTGACTACGACTTCGAATATTGCACTCAGAGCGGCTGCTGTACTCCAGATCCCAATTTGTGTTGTTGCAAGGGAAACGATTGTAACAAGCCCAGTTTCACTGGTCTTTAGGCTGCAACGTTTCCGGTCTTCTATTTTTGCAACCAGATGCAACGTTTCAAATAAATAATTTTGTGTAGAAAAAGCCAATCTCGGACACCAAATTTATGAATTCCTTATTTCAGGAAGTCTTTTCATCTCAAAGGGCCTGTTGTTCAACAGCTAGACATATGTGTGTTGAGCAGCGGTGTTTTCTCGTTTCACACAGCTCGCTGCTGGCCATCATCAGAGAGCTCAGCAGTTAAAAACGAGGCGGATATTAATAGCTGTCCACTCCGATGCCGCCATCTTCCCTTCCATTTTAACTTTCCCCGAACTTTTCTGTTTGTCCAAATGCCTTTGGAACGTTTTTAGGGCAGAACTCGTGAGAATCAGTAAGAGCTCTCCAGAGCAGATGCCCCTCTCAAAGTCCTCCAGGTCTGGCCGGACAAATTCTTTTTCAAATCTTGGACGGACTATCGTCTTGTGACTCTGCCTCATATGGTGTAAACCACGTCATATTTTTAGTACGGTTGATTCGGGGCAAGCGAGCCGCCGTCGGATCTCTTATGTCCTAGAAGTAAGAGCAAATACAGCGGCCATGTTGATATCAGGGCCGCCGGAGTCAGCTGCTGGCATCGTTTCTTTAGCTTCAAACTCAATCTGTTGTTCTTGCTGGATATTCTTAGAAATTTAAAAAGTTGTCCAATGATTTCTATCAGAGACTCTCTCTCTTTCTTTCCACGTCATAATTGAACGCTTGGAAACAAATCTTGTGTCCAGATGTTTCACATCTGAGCCTCCTGACGCAGCATCTCACTTTTCAACTCTTGCTTTTTCTTGACCCTGTAAGTTTAAGATGTCGGACCTTGAAAGCATTGAACACTCTTCGTCCACCTGTTCCTTGGAGGACAAGCTCCCGACTACGAACAATTTGCTCCGCGGGAAAGGTGGTCAGTATGCCGTGGGCAAGAAAATTGCACGGGGAAGGTACGGAGCCGTTTTTGAGGTAATCACATTAAGCTTTTCCGTAAAGCTATAACTCTAGGTTCTTCGCAAAGCTGATGGAAAGCCGTTTGCCTGTAAACTGGAAATTTGTGAAGCTCACTCCCACGGTCTCGATATGGATTACGTTCTAATGACCCATGCTGCTCGCCATGGTTAGTTACTTCCTCCCCTTGGGCTTTTTGTCTCCGTCGGAAGAATCTTTGACCAGGCAAACAATTGCAGAATGTAACCACGTCTTGAGGATGATAGATCGCGGAAAAATAGAAGACCACTTCAAGTTTATCATCACACCTCTTGTGAGCGAGATAGCCAAAGTTTACTTTGTTTTCAGTTGGGAGACAACTTGATGAAAATGAGACACATGTTTGTCGATGGACGATTCTCACTGTCCACTGGACTCAGACTGGCACTCCAGACTCTTGCACCAATTCAGGAACTTCATAGCATTGGATTTGTTCACAGAGATGTCAAGGTTTGCACTAATTACAGGCGAGACAGTTCGACAGCCGTGTCGTTGTGGCTACAGAAAGATAGCCACAGTTTAGACAGTTAGACAGCGGTGTTGTTGTGGCCATAAGAACCTTTTAAATGGAAGCAAACGACATCTTTTCAGGCCTCCAACTTTTGTGTCGCTCCCAACTCATGCCCAGATAGCCTAAAACTGATGCTCATCGACTACGGCCTTTGTCGACACTTTAAAGACAAGAGTGGAGAGCTGAAGCAGCCTCGAACTAATGTTCACTTCAGGTGCGATGACGTTTCTACGTTTTTGTTGATATATATTGTCGTCACGTGGTCTCAGCTGACTACTAGACTCATGAAATTTCAACGTGACACATACGAGAAACAGCTGTTTAACGTTTCAGAGGAACGACGCGCTATGCTTCCTTGGCCGCTCATAAAGGAGAGGAGCAGTCGACTAAAGACGACCTAGAAAGCTGGTTTTATATGGTGGTCGAGTGGCTCAGCGGTAACAATCCCTTTAAGTAGAGAACGTTATGTGTTAAGGCTATCTCCCCTGGTCACAGAGAGAAGACCGAAATGAAGTGCGGGCAATGAAAGAGCAGGTTCATACTGGAGAAGGCACTTCAATCTTTTTCAAGTTTTGTCCCAAGGTATTTTTGCCAAAAAATCAGAGGAACAATATATTTCCAGGTCGAGTTCCGCCGCATTCAGAAGTACATTGACGGTCTGCACTATGGAAACCATCCCGACTATACCTTCCTAGCCGAGATGATTCAACTTTCGATGAAGAACAACAACGTACGTATGGATGAGCCCTGGGACTGGCAACAGTGACTCACTGATCTAATTCACTTCATTAAATAAACGCTATTATGTATGAAGAAATGTATCATGGAAGGTGTGGAACAAGGGGCTGAGGGCCGCATTCAACCATAAAGTTACATTCGAGTTGAACGTAGTCCTCCAAGAAGGGAGTCGGGGAAATTTTGTTGACATAAGCTGAGCGTCTCGTCAGGAACCAATTTTCGAATCTGGAAAGAAGTTTGTTGATACTAGGCAGCCACAAGCAAAACAGTTAGACAGCGGCGTAGTTGTGGAGACAGTCGCGTCTCTCGTTTGTTGTTACTAATCCAGAAGACTCACCTGTTAACAGACTTGTTAATGAAAGCCCGAATAATTCCAGTGTATAGATTTTCGGTCGACTTTGAGGAATTGATTATTCCAGAAGCAATAATCCGCCTGTCCGTTGTAATAGACTGAAAGAACTTGTCTGGAAATTGTTAAAATTACCTCGACATAAATCTCCTGAGGCCCAGAACCATTCCCCTTCCAGGTAACATCCATATGGATTTTGAAAACAGCACTGGTAGCCATGTTCTTTTCCCAAAGACACTGATAAAGGGGAAGTTTAGAATCTGAGGTTTTTGACTTTTTCAAACATGCAAAAGATACCTGCATTCCCAGTGTTTATGTATATGAGGGTTGCGCAACAAAATACCAGCAGAATCGCCAAAAAGAAACAGAGCACGGATCGGTAGTATCTGAATGTGTAATTAGCCTTTTCTAGGCACTACCTTACTCGGAACTTATGCAATCCCAGAAGGTATCACAGAAATCTCTGAAGGGATGGTGGCACTTAGCATTTCTACTGAAAATCGTTAGTATGAAATGTTCAGCGGTTCCACCTTTTGCGGACCTTCAAATCAATGCAAGCAGTTTCGTCTTTTGAACTGAATTCCTTGTCGTATGGAGTTTTAGGGCCGAGAGGATTTTTTATCCTGTACAATAGCAAAATGTATATGCTAAAAAGAATCTTACATACTCATTTCTGTCCAATTTGGAATTGGGAGATTGGCAAGAGGTGGATTAACAAAGCAGAAGTGGTTCATTTGAATCTAGATTCTTCAAAAACTGAAAGAAAGTTCTGGACAGTTTGCAGAAACTGCCAGATGTTCAAAAGAGGAGCGGACAGTCTGAGACAAACAAGGGAGTCGGAAGCGAGCGAAAAAGAGAAAGCCAGCTGGTGCCGAACCGTTCGGCATATCGCGTCACAAAGAAGGGACGAGACTGTCTCTATCCTGGTCGGAGGACACTTTTTTATGCGACCATACCCGTTTAAAGAATACTGATGCTTCTAATGTTTATTCATATTCACGTAGGCATAGCTAAAAAAAATGTCTGCCAATGATTTGGTTCGACTCACGCTTAGCTTGTAACATCATGATGTAAGTAATGAAACCGATGACCATAAGTGACCCGACAATAATACTCCAACAGCATAGTTTATAGATTGCTCTAAAAAGATAGGAAATAGAAAAATGCATTACTTTGCATCCTTGTTGGTCGAAGTATCGTCGTCATCAGGAATGTCAAGAATATGGTCATCGTTGTCGTAGTTACAAGGTTCGAATAGATGAACTTTTTCGCTGTAAGATGGATATTTGCATGGTGTATAGAGGTGTTTTCGACTACAGACAAGACAGATACGTCGTCGTTTCCATATTTTGGACAACCACAGTTTAGACAGTTAGACAGCGGCGTCGTTGTGGCCACTTAAAAACGTACATTTCCTTGCGAAACGTGACTCTGGGAGATGGACGAGGTGTCCAACGGGCAGACAAACGGTTCGATTGAGCAAAACTGCAAAATAATAAGTGAAAGAGACAAATATATCATACTTTTCTTCATGCACCCATTTTGAACTTGAGCCGGTGGTCTCGGAGAGGGGTTGCCTGAAAACTAGTATAGAGAAAATGCTGCAAAAAATACCCAGGATGTATAATTATGACACGCGGTTCTAAAGGCACTGCAGGAGCTTCATCCATATACTAAAGTAGTTACTGATAACGATGGAAGGACTAATGAGAGCTGTTGCCAATCTAGGGAATTTGTAAGAAGCATCACGCAATGACACATTGTGGCATACATAAGAAACATTGTGATAACACTTCCAGAGGAGAAATAAGCAGTTCATTTTCTTTTCAGTACTGCAGTTGATACTTTCAGAATTTGTCTTAAAGCACCAGCAGTTAAAATGTAGGGTTTTGTACAGTGAAAAACGATGCTTTTGAACAAACGTAAGAGTAAGGAAGATTTTAATTGTGTTCCCCAAAGGGTAACAAAACATGCAAACAGTTGACACTCCATGAGGGTTCGACCTTGGCATTACCTTAGATCCGCAGTCTAACCTCTAACCCATTACGAGATACGGTAACGACGGAGTCACCTGTTTGGTTCTATGAAAATACATAATGGGAACTAGCGTAGGTTTGTAAGCTTGAGGTCAGCTTTAAAGCATTCTGTAGGTTTAACACTGCTCAAAAACTTCATTTTTAACATATTCAGACAACATTTGTAGTATTGCAGTTGAAATTGATGGGAAGGATTGCTCTCTTGCTCTCCCAGACTCCCATGGCGATGTTCACAGCCTGCCAGCGGAAAACGGCCATGAGCCACTGATCGGGAAGTGTTCTGAAAGAATTCTACTGAACATTTTGCTGAAGTTTCACCCATTCTCATCCTGTAGTCGCAACACAACATCACAGCTCTGTCGCTTAGGAAGAGACTCCATTTCATTCTTGTTCTGCCCGAATCTCGCCACACCAATCACCTCGTCCACTTTTTCATTAGTAATCTTAATCCAGTAACATTTTTTTAAATATCCGGCTCACCAAAATCGTGACTGCGCGAACAAAGTTGAAAGAGCTTGACTTGTAAGGCGGACAGTCTGTGATCTTGATCGTTACGTTATAGGTGCCATTTGGATAGCGTTCGTAACTTTCGCACCAAATGTTCCTCGCTTCCAGCTCGGACTCGGATGTCTGGTTGCGAACGGCTAAAAACTTGTTTTGGTTAATTTTTAGCTTACCCTGTATGTGCTCGTTGATCTGAGTGCCAAAGAAGAGAACAGCAGCTGTTACTAGAACAGCAATGACCAATCCGTTAAAGATTGGGCGGATTCTAGGTATTAATCAGTGTTAAGCCTATTTTTTTTACCAAAGTGTGTATTTGGCAGCAAAGGTCAATGCATGAGCGACTTAAATTGTGCTTCCCACAGCATATTCTGTAACCCGAATTTAAATACTGCTGCAGGACTACGATGGCTTTAAGTTTGATATTCAACTGAACTGTCCCTTTATGCGGCCTTCTTCACCTAGTGTCCATGTTAACTCACTTTTTTGAAGTGTTGCTTTCTCGTTCATCCTCCTCAGAGTCCGAAATGAGTCTTAGACGCTGTCCCAGCTCGTTTTCCAGATCCTGTTGGTCCTTGCTCATGGCCGATATTGGTGTCCGCATGACTACCCTAAACGGAGGTGGGTTAGACGGGAGAGGAACTCTGACGAGGTTCCGGATATTGGGAAGTGATATAAAGGAACGCAAAGAGCAAAAGAATGGAGACTAGTCGATGGGCAGGCCATTTTTCGTCTGAGAGCTTTATGTGCTCGAGAAGATCGTGACCGAGGCGTCATAATTACAAATTTGAGAGACTACGGTAGTTTTACGACTGGTCGTTGAGTGCTCTTTCTTGTCTACTCAAGATGATGATGGGGAGGGAAGATTTACAGACCTTCGAAGGAAGAGGCTACATACAATACTACAAATGAAACTTAACTGAATAGGTAAAAACAATTAGACAGGCTCGTCGTTGTGGCAGCCGCAGACTAGACAGTTAGTCGTAGCGTCGTAGCTGCCGTCACGGACAATCGAAGCAGATTTATTATTGATTTTAAAGAGAAAAGACTATACATACAAAAGGCTAACAATTGAAATAGGATGAAATGGGTCTTCCTTCACCTACAACTCCATGCCTTTGCTTGTCGTAATCATAAACCAAGTTCTGGGTATAGATTTGACCACTTCCATGATTCCATTCTGAAACACCACGGACTCTGTCCGGCAGACCTTCAAAATAGCTAGAAATACGGCCTGTCATCAGTGATTTGTTCCAATACTCGTCGTAGAGAGCAAACTGGCCACCACTCTGAATGAAGAACTGTAAAGTAACAGTAGCGTTTGCTCACCGACAGAACCATTTGATGACCATCATGCCATCTAAGTGCTGCATTTGGGGAGAAGGCGATAGTGTCAGGAAGGTCCTTAGGGTAATCATGGTCCAGAGTAAACGTCGAGCCTGATTTTCTGAAGCCGTAGACCTGAAACTGATTTTAGTTCTAGGAAACGAGAAACACGTTTTTCGGAATGTGGAGAGCGAATGGTTCTTTCTACTTGTCTTATTTGAGCCTGAGTTAGGTTTCAAAAACACGTTCTAGTACACGTTTCCAGAACAAGGTAAGCTCCTTACCTAGATTATATTTCTTGTCAAGCTTTTGGGTAGACCTAGTGATTAATATGCACTCACCTTTCGCTCATTAAAAAGAACTAGAAGCTCCTTATCAGAATCATATACAGCTCCTTTAACTTGAGTGGCTCCTGGGAATAGTTGACTCACTCTATCAGTCGATGTTACCCTGAACAAATTCAGTCAAATGGCTCCTAACAACTTGCCTTTTATTCTGAATAGTGTAAACTTGGTTTCCATCGAACAAATAAGAAGTTCCCTGGACTGTAGCAAAAGAGTCTATGCGAGAAGGACATCCAGGTCGGGAACCTGCTTCTGACTGACTTAATAGAGAAAAAGTACAAACAAATTGGGAAAGTACCTTTCAGAAGGTCTGGGTCTGGCCGTTACATGAGGGCGTTCTGTAATTGTTTGCTTCTCAGAGCTTCTAGTTGAGCCAGTAGCCTGAATACAAAACATGATTTCGGACAAAGACCATAAAAGGAAACATATCGACTGTGTGAACGGCTTGCGTGCATTAAGAGAAAAAGCTTTAAGTGGAACAACTTTAATGGGCAAAACGGCAATGAACAATATTAGCCCCACCAACTGACCCCACTGCCACCAGGCCTGCCGTTTTTCGGAATGAAGATTTCGTCCCCTTCATTGTGGTTGGCCGACTCGCTTCCAATACTGATTTCTCGGCCTAGATTTGGATTAGAAATTGGTTTTGAACCGAGTTCTCCAGAGTCTGGTCGGGTTATGGTTTCCTGAAACAGATTTTTTAACTATTTTGCTAGTTAAAATCTTACCTTTTTACCTCCAAATAGTGAAAAGGCTGAAGTTAATGATAAAACAAGAAGTAGAAGGCAAAGCAGACGCATCTCAGCTGACTGTTTGAGTTGAGTCCAACCTTAATAGCAAGCCTTCGCTCACGTTGATAGAAGACGGGAAACCAGTTCTAGCGTATTTTTGTCCATTTTTCGATTGACAATGCCGTCACGCTGTAACTGGAAACATTGATGACTAACGGTCAGCGAATGTCTTTATCGGAAATAAAATTGTTGACCTAATAAAAGTGGAATACATACTGTATAACTGTTTTATCTGTTGCTTTTTTATGTGGCCATAACGACGCCGCTGTCTATCTGTCTTGCCTGTTGCTTATTTGTGTGGTCACAACAATACCGCTGTCTAACCGTCTTTCCTGTGTCTTGTTTTTGCGACAACAACGACGCCGCTGTCTCACTGTCTTGTCGGAGGCTATAAAACCATTAATACAGTATTTTCATTAAGTAACTCTGGCATGATTACAGTAATAAGTTGACCTAATCTGGTCTAGAATATGTATGTTGGAATGAGAGAAGGGGCAGTGGCGATAGGGGTTTTATACGGAGTGAGCTTTCGGAAAGAGCCGAACAGTTAACAAAAGACAAGAAGTAGAAAAACTGCCAGCAGCGATGTCCATTCAGCCAGCGACGTCGCCGCATTGCAGCCATCCGAGTCGCACGACTGCACGCAGCCCGTGTAATGAAGACCCTCGTATTTGAAATGCCCACAATGACTTATCCGCACAATCTCTGAAATAGGTCGATTTTTCATCTTTTTAAACTTCAGTACCTGTATCGGCAGTAAGGGTGCCGGAATCCAGAGCGCACGTGCGAATAATCATCGTTTTCGAGGCATTGTCGGCTAAAAGTAAGTTTATCAAGCAATTTTCGCATTTTCTTACCCCTGTAACCGTTGATTTTGATGCAATGATCAGCTGGGAAGAGCCCCTGGCGCCCTTTTTTGAAAGTGAAACATGGATGATGATAGTTGGCGATTGAGCCCGACTCGCGCTCCTGAATTTTTCTGTGTTTTTCCTTAAAAAAAGCTTACCTTGCTGGCGCCTTCAACTGTGCTATTAAACGGATCCTCACAGGCTTTGTTTTGGCCGTCAAAGGAGCTGCACACGAAGCACCCAATACCTTCGGATACTGTAAAAAAGTTGCTGTAAGTTCGGGAGATCTGTACCTGGAAAGATAGTGAGCAGAAGGAGCAGCGAAATGGGCGGGGCGCGCCAAGCCATGCGCACCCCGTCCTTACACGATGCACAGGCGACTTGTCGCGCTGCGCGTATCTTCTGCTATCTGCTGCTGGCGTCAGGCGACACGGCGTCTGCGAGCAGCACACGATTTGAGAGTTTAACGCCGTAGGAGTAGTTTATTCTGAAAGACGGATTTTGTTTGGGTAAAAAGCAGGAGAAAGAGAGCGAGGTGTCACATCACATTCGGCTCCAGACGAGGCCGTTCGGGATGTGATTTAGGACTTTTATTAGTTTTCGCAGCCCGGTTTGGGCTCTCTCTTTTTCTGATCCCACTGGTCTGATTAGCACACACAAAAAGGAAACGACTCTCAGGCTCCCGAAGAGGCTGGCAAATGTGGTTCATAAACACCGTCTCTGCACGTGTGCAACAGATGTATGTGTCGTTTAATGTGCTGGAAGAGGAAATTTTTGGAACGCTTGGGAGAGAGAAACTTTGAAGTTTAGGCAAAAATAGATTCAACAGTTAGACAGCCGCGTCATTATGACTACCACAGTCATGACATTTCGACAGCGACGTCGTTGTGGCCACATTGAGATAACCCAGAACTAAGCCAATTAGACAGCGGCGTCGTTGTGACCGCCACATACAAGACAGTTAGACCGCAGTTTTGTTCGTCAAAATGATAATTAACCACTAGTAAGTATCTGTTTTTGCTAAAAGATAGGTGAAAATAATACTAATAGTTTGGTGGGGGTATCGTGCAGTTCACAAAAAGCAGTAATTAATGACTAAACTAGGTCTCAAAACATGTAATAAACTAGGATTAACTAAGATAAGAATTACAAGAAGAGTTTCTTTGAAAAAGAAGGCAAAAGGAAGTCATAGTCAAAAAGTGTTGCCCTCGTTGAGCCCGATAATCTACGAGAGCAAGTGTGTGCTGTGCTCGACGAAGGAATAAAAGAAGGGTGCCGCAGGAACTTGCCTTTTGTCATACATTTTATTGTGTCCAGGTTTGAAAAACGACTCGCCTAACCCGTAGGTAAGCTTACAATTTCCGGCCACAATCAACTACTCTACTGAAGGAAAAGAATGCCAATCAGGGTGCTTGATGAGGAAGTGCTGCCGCGACGTTAACGCTAATACACCTATATTTTTCCGCTTTGAAGGAGGAGATGAATATGCTCCGGAATGTCTGTCTCGTTTTCCAATTAAAAAGCTATGAATGGTGACGTCGAGTGCTACCTAAACAAAGACGGAATATTGGATTTCACGCGCGCTATCTGCAATGTCGTTGACAGATATATGTGTATATTTTGTGGTGCCCGAAAGATCTCGTTCAGATATGCAAATAAAACGACTGGATTGCTGTTTTGTCTGCTGCACTTGCCTTGAAATTCTGTGTCGCTATGATGTCAGAGGGAGTCCTGGGTTCGGGATTTAAAAAGCTGAACCGAGCGAAAATTGAAGCGCTTCAGGGTGGGCTCAACTAACGTTTCTCATCAAACTCTCGTCTGCGATCACGGAAATGGGTCCAAATGGCTAGCGGACAGCGGAGATTGCCTTGTGTCTATCTCTGGTAACATCATTTGGTTTTTTAGACTGAAAAAAACTTGCAAAGAGACATGAATACTAGAAAAGAAGCTGGGTGCGCCGCTTGGAAGAAAGGGAGCAATTAGGTACACGGGTGGACCCCGACCTGGGGGAATAAAGTAGATTGATCGGTAGTAAAGACTCCCAAATGGAATAACAGACAAAAAAGAATAGGTAGCAATAAACTAGACTGACCTCAATCTCAAAAAATTGGCAAGATCCAACAAAAAGATAATCGTCATGGTCAGTCACTTAAGAAAAGACGCGTACTATGATTAAGAAAAAACTAAGAAGCTGTGGGTAGCAAAACGCTCGCGTTGACATACCTCCGGAGGAAATCGATAGACTCCCGAGGGGCTCAGCCAAGCCTCTGTTTCGGCTTGGACCCACGGACCTTAGTTCCGAATACGGGAGCATCGCTTAAAGTACCAGCCAACTTATCCCTTTCCAGCCCTGTTTTGTTGACTTACTCGGGTAATTGCGCATGTCATAAATGACACCTCAGCGACATATAATTTCGAGTAATTGGATAAAAAATTGTCTGGGTGGGCTGTCTATCTAATACTTGCTTCCCCTTTTGCAAATGATGCTCTTTTGATTCCAATTTCAGGCCAAATATTTGGGAAAGCTGCCAATGTCCTGACTATTTTGGGGGATGCCATCTGTTGATCTGTCATTCTCCTTTTGGAAGAGAAGGAATGTGTGAAAGAAGAAAGGATAGAAAGAGTGCAAAAGTTTGGCGTCTGGAGACAAGAGAGGATCCGTCGCGGGGATAGAATGTCGCTTCAAAGTGTCGCCTCCCGAGAGAGGCTGAGAGTGAAAGGTTGTAACAATAAGGAAACACCTAGCGATCAATCTGTGGGCCCGTTCGTCCTAAAAAAACATCCTCTCATTATTCATCTGCAAAGCTCTTGGCGGGACGCGGATGAACGTAAGCGGATTTGACGATTCCGTGAAAGCTCTCCTCCAGAGTGTACAGCAATAAAACTTTTGCCGCAGAGCAACAGGTCCGCCAGCCAATTTTCAGCCAGTCGTTCCTCCTATGCATAAAATATAAAGTGAATGGGTTGTACTGCCACGGCCCATGGAAACCAGAAGACAATGCTCCGTGTCGAGATTTGAGAGAGAGAGAGGCGTTGGAGGAAAAATGGGCAGCGTCTGAATTATTCAAACTCGTTGCTCTATGAATTATGTACGAAAGAGCTGTGGCTGCTGAGAGTGGCTCGTTGGTAGCAGAGTCTAAACGGCTTTGAAACTGGAAAAGAGGCGGTACGAGCAAAGTTTAATCAACCACGCAAAAAAGCTAATGAAGATTCAAAAATCACGCTAATCACGTTTTGTGACGTAATTCTCATCGCGGTGAGCACAATGATGGATGTCCCATTAAGAATGGCAGTCAAAAGACGGAATTCTTGGCTGTCATCCGACTAATGGAGATCTGAAAGGAGATTGCGTAACCGCTACAGTATAAATCTGTTCATATTTCAGTAGTTGCACTTTGAGAAGGACATTTTCAGCATCTGAGGGATCAAAAATGGAGAAAACTCTTGCCAGCAGTGACTATATCAACGCTGCTGTCTAACTGTCTAGTCTGCAGCTGGAACAATGTTCCGAAAAATTTCTGAGAAAAACGACAAATTTTTGTCATATCCGTTTCCGAGAGCATTAGTGTGAGAACTGTGATTCCAAGAAGATGTAAATGTTCCACGAGAACAAAGTTTCAAGATAGACATATTCATCACATTGTGTAAGTTTTGAAAGGCATCCAAATTTGACCAGAAAAGTATTGTGCAGAAGAGCATACACGCAAAAATGATCACAAAGCTTTGACGACATTCTCTCGGGTCCACGAAAATCCATAGATCATTCCTTCCCTCTTTGAGAGCAATGGGATATCGTTAAACTCAAACTTTGTCGTCTTTCCTTTCGGTGTTTTTGGAACAAATAGTGGCTTGGAACGATCCTGACAAATTGAATATAAAAACAAGCTCAATCAGACTCACAATGAGAGGATCTTCAGGAGCTACAGAATCATTGCTTTCCTCGGCATTGCTCTTCAAAATGTCAGTGGAACCAGGAACATGTGTTCCTTTTACTCGTTCAAGCTCTCTGAAAACAAATTTTACGGTTAAGACAGAAGTGGACTTACCCAGCCAGTTTATCCAATTCACGACAAAGGGCTAGCTTATCGGATTCACTCTAAAAACAACATGGTTATACCGTAGTGTAAACCAACTGGACCAGACGAACTGATTCAAAAAAAGTTCTGGCCTGATAACAAGTCCTGATCATAGTCTGCGAATCACCAGAATCTATGGTTCCGCCTTTCCCTCCAACAATTCCCGAAGGAGGTTGAAGGGAGCTCAAAAGCTGGTTGCACTGGGATCGGAAATCAACTGTGGAGAGATCGATTTTTTGAAATTTTTAATCAAAAATGCTGAATTGCCGTAGCTACAGAGCTTTTCCTGGTCTAACATTATGCTTTTCGTGTTTTCCCGCCCAATAAAATCGTCACAAAGACGGTGTTTTTTACGATTTTCGGAAAATTCTGTTTGGTCGTATAAATTGCATTTTTTACAGAAAATTTACGCAAAACAATAGATCAAAAACATACCTTTTCAATGATGTCCAAAATCCTCGTCTCCAGCTCTTCATTTCTGACTTTCAGCGTCTTGAATTGGTCCGCTAGCAGTCGATACTTCATGTTATCGTAGTCTTCTTCCATTCTAGCTAAAAATTTCTGTAAAAACTCATAAAGTGAAACGAAAACACCGTTTTCTGCAGCTGTTGACCGGCTTACGCTCGAATATGTATGAAAATGGCTGCCACATCACAACACAATCGATAGAGAAAGCTCGGTTGTATATTTATTGCACACATTACATTGGAATGAAAATATATAGAAAGTGTATAGAAAATGTCGTCTCTACGATACACAGCCGAGAGATGCCTTAAAAATCACAACCACTCGTCAGATCAGAGTTACAGTTTAACGGAGATCATCGTCTTCTTCTTCAGCCTTAGCAATGCGCTTCTTCATCTTTAACAGAATCTTTGTATGCCAATCATCCAGGCGACTGATTTTATCGAAAGAGCGCGTTGCCTCCGTGAATTCTTCCTCCTTTCCGTCTTCGATGCACTGGATCAGTTCCTTTACGAATTTGACCTCGCGAGAGTCGCCAAAGGACGGGGAAACCTCTTGGTAGTAATCAATAGCCTGCTCCGTGCTGAGCTAAAAACTAGGCGTTAACTTTAAAGGACTGTCCGTACCGTGTCGACGCAAAGGCTACAGAGCAAGGCCATGAAAAAGTGGTTCTTCGCGTTGTATCTGAGAGTAGGATGTTCAGCTTCACGCAAGGCAATTTCCTCAAATGTCTTGACGGCCTTTTCGTACTCTTCCAGCTGGGCCGAGTACTAAAGCTTTACAATGAGCTGAAAATATGAAAATTTACCTTGGCAACCTGGACGAGACACTTGTTAGCACTACTATATGATTCCTCTCCCTTATAGAAGTCGGCAGCTTTCTGGTAGTGCTGGACAGACTTGTCCAGATCCGGAAGATCCTTTTCATACCTAAAAGTCAGTTTTTGTAACAAAAACTGGGTGTGATATACAGTTCAGCGATGGTAGTGTGATTCTTGGCAGCCATTGTGAAACGACCCATGTCCGCATAGATGTCACAGGTTCTTTCGAGACAGTCCACAGCCCTCTGTAAATCATCTTTTTAGTATAGAGTCTGTTTTCCGCTCACTCCACTAAGGAAACTAATCAGTGAGAAAATACAGGCGGGATAATCCCCTGTGCTAGGTTACTAATTACCCATTTATAGAAATTCATAGTCTAGAGAATCGGTAAACAGATAACGACAAAACAATGTGGCAACAGACATAACAGTTAGAGAGCAGCGTCGTTGTGGCTGCCACAGACAAAACAGATAAACAGCGGCGTCGTTATGGCTACAAACAAGGTAGCCACAAACTAGACAGTTAGACAGCCACGTCGTTGTGGTCATATCCGAAAAAGTTGAGCATTGTCTACCTGAGCATCGACCTTCCTGTAACAGTTTGCAGCTTCACAAAAATGAGTAGCCATATCGTGCTGGGAATCTTCGAAAACATCATTGATTTCAGCAGCCTTAAAAAAGGCGTCTCCTGCTTCCTTCCACTTTTGAGCCATTTTGAAAAGATTTCCGGCCTGGGAAATAGGAAAAATAGTAAGATTGCAATCTACTTACCTGAATGTACAAATTTGAGGCGTCATCAGGTGAACTTGACCCGAAGATTTTTCCGAGGAAGCCACTGCCTCCTTTGGCCTTCTTGTCAGCTTCAGCAAGCTTCTGGCGGGCTTTGGCCTCGTGGTCGCCCATTTCAAACTGATACGTTGCGCGAGCCAGTTGGTCTGAATCTGATGATTTGAGGATGAAAACAGTACAACAAGAGCTAGGGTGATCAGTTACAGCTTAAAATGGCAAAAGTTCACTAATACGAAAGCGTAGCCGGAGGTTTTAAAGGTAAAAGCGGCATAAAATGGCAGCGAAGCTGGGAAGCTTGAATCGATAGAATCCGGCCCCTATAGGCTTGCCGGCTATCGACCACAAGTCTGGAAGCGCAAACTGGAAGAACTCGTGAGGATCGAAGAAAAAGGACTAGTTGAGACTTAAAGGTAGTTGAAAGTATACAAAATGTGTAAAACTTAAAAAATGTGTACAGGGTTAACAAAAGGGAGCTGATGTAACTTGTGCAATAGTGAAGGGAAGATACCCGCTTTGAACTTCTATTTTTTCCAATTGAATGTCTGAAAAATGACGGTTAAAGATGTCATGAACAACAAAAACAAAGAAGATGGTCAAATTGACGCGTACAATCACCTTACAACAACAAATGACCTTGACCGAGGGATGGAGACATTTTTGTGTAAACGGATTGGTACAATTTATTGCAACCCCCAGTTGAAAGCTTAAAGAAGAACGTTTTCAGCCGTTTTCATCTTTAATGAACAGAAAATGGTTATTATTAAACGATAAAGCTTAAAATTTAAGACTTACTTGCTCTGAAAGCTTCATTCCCAGGGTTTTCTCTTATAACTGGTAAGTACGCAAAACAGCGTTTATTACGGCCACTACTGTAGCTTTTCCTTTGTTTAATGCTAACTTTTATATTGTTTCCGGCAGTTTTTAACTTTTTTTATCATGCAAATCCCAATTTTTCAGCTTCTGGCTTCCACATACCACCATGGTACTGCTCCCTGCCGGAGCCATGCTCGGCAAAGCTCTGGCGGATAAATTTTCAAGGCCTGGAGCCTCACAAATCGTCCGGACTTCTAGAATGTGCTCAAATTCTTCGATAAACAACAATTGGAAACCAAGGCCACGAGTCAGAGCGGCAAATCCTTTCGAGAAGCAAGAGGTTGATTCATTCTCTTTATTTCTCTTTATGAGATTGTTCAGATTCTGAGCAGAATGGGCTGTGGAGGAGTCAGAAGGCTCGCAACAGACGCTCAACAGTCTCCTCAGGAGATAACTGATTGGTAATGGTTTTTTTCATCTATAGTTCACTTAAAGTTTTCAGGGTAGGAGTCTATCGATATCCAGGCATTCGAGCCTGCCAACTGCTTGCCAGAGCAAAGTTTCTACAAACCATAGCCAGTGTTTTGTATCTCCCGTACTCTTCATATCAACTCTCCCTGGAAACAATCACTCCAACTTGGTTCTACTCTACAGCAGCCCTTGCCATAGCAGCTCCTATAGTTTTGGCAATGTTTAGCAGGTAAATTTAATTTATTTCCTTTTTTTCAATCACAATTCAGATACATCAATCGGCTAGTTGGAGTGATAGCTATGAGTGAAGATAATGAGTGGATTCGAATAGGGTATCTTACGTTCTGGGGACGTCGGAAGAATAAGTGGGTGCAATTGTTTATTTTAACTTTTGTGGGCAAGGCAACTGCATAAGGCCTCTTTGTTCGGTCAGTGAAAAGCTGTGGATGTCAAAAATGCGGTCAATCCAGCGGCTGTTCTTCATTTGAGCTGCCGCGGCTGCCTAACTGTCTCAGCCTATGGCTGTCCAAACAACGATGCGGCTGTCTAACTGTCTTGTCTGTAGCTGTGCAAAGTTTGACCACAACGACGAAGCTGTTTAACTGTCTCGTTTGTAAGCTTTCAATGTTCCAGGGAGCAATGCTTCTAAAGCCAAAACATTAATTACTTTCTTTCCAGGTTCTTCCCCATAGACGATCTTCTCCCAATATCAGAGACAGGCTTCAATCACAAAGACAAACTCATTAGACTTAGCTGGTACTCCGGAGGGTATATATTTTTTTTATTTTGTTCAACTCGTTTTTCAGAAGTGACTGCTTGTTTCTTCCAACCGACGGGTGTGAAATTTTGGATCAAGAGAGAGCCGAAATTCTTTTCGGAAAGACTGATCTCTTCGATATTAAAACAAAAATTGATTAGATATTTCCTCAGATCTCTCTTCCGAACAAAAAATAAACTTTTTTATTTCATGCATTCAATGAATTTGAAATGGATCCGGAAATATCTTTTCTTAGAGCCGCCGACATCCCACACTCGGAGAGGATATCCGCTTCCTGAGTGGTAGGATTCACGTAGCTCTGGCTAACACGCGACACTTGACTCATTTTATCTACATATGTATGATTAATTTTGTACTAAAAGTTTACAAAAAACTCGGCTCCAAAATGTTTTTAACAAAAATGTCCTCCGAATTTAAACAAAAAAAATGGAACAGTCGTCGTGCTACAATTCATCCTCATCAAGATTCGTCTGCCCAAAAAGTTGTGAATAAGCTGCTGTTTATATGAGAACGCCTTCTCGTCTTCCTCCTACGAAGTGACACGTTTTCACTTTCCCGAAAAAGTTGAGTTGTGAAGATGCCGTGTCCCCGCCACTCATGAATAATCTGCCACAGTTGGCATGAGGTCCGGATGTTATCATGCCATCGGCGACCGGAACCTGCAATATCTGCTCATTTCCTTGGTCTCATCTTTTCCTCCATACCTTGGGCTCCGTTTATAAACCATTTTTGCCTCAGTTTAACATTTGATTTCATGGAGACAGTCTAGACTGTTAGCCAGTCGCGTCGTTGTGGTCACAAGAACCAGAGCCACAGACTAGACAGCCGCGTTGTTGAGGCCTTACAAACCAATTTTAAGAAAACACAGACATTTTTTTCATATTGCTGAACCAAATTTATCAACATGTCTAGCATGCAACATTGCTAAAGTTATCAGCCTGCTCCTCTGCTTAAAAACGTCGGGTGATTTAACCCTACGCCTTTCCTAGAAAAATCTTGTGAGGCACTAATTAGAAGCGCATTTTGCAGAAGTGGATTATTGAGAACCACAGCGCAAGAATCAAGCCTACTCCTCTTTTTTACCACCCTGCTAACTGATTCAGAAAACTTACGATGTGGCGATGAAGTGGATGCCAAAGATTGCCGCTCAGCGGCGTAAGTTGCTTCGAGACTTGCTCCTCCCGTTTTCCATTGTCCTCTTTCTTTCTGGAATTGGTCTCTTCCTTATTGCTTCGGCTTTAGAGACTAGTAAGTCGACAGTCTGATTGTTCTAACACTTTGTTAGGTCCCCTCCCTCTTGTCAGGACGAAACGTTCTTCCGAATACTATGATGAGTGCGAGGAACAGACCAAAACTACAGGTAAGTCTTTGTTAAAACCTTGTCCTAAATTGTACTGAGTTTGCATAAATTAGAAAATTTTGATGCTTTTCGGTATCCTTGGAGACTTTTTGGGAGAAAGCTCCTTGGTTAACTAGAGAGCTAAGGGACATTGTCAGTATGTTGCTTAGATCCAAAAGTTTTTTTAAACAAAAATGAAGCCTCTAACTAACCTGATTCGTGCCTGATTTTCCGTAGATGTAACATATTATCTTTTATCTCATACGGGATCAGACAACTCTGAGGCTCTTTTAAAACCCCTTTCTAGATTCCAATGCCTCTGTTGACCTCTTCCCCGAAGACCTATTCACATTGGACCAACGGAGGAAAGGAGCAGTTCTCCTTCATCTCGCTGGTCTAGTATACATGTTTGTTGCTTTAGCAGTAGTCTGCGACGAGTTTTTCGTCCCAAGTTTATCGGTATTAACCGATGTGGTAAGTGAAAATGAAAAATCTTCAAAAACTTGCTCAGATGTCAATTTCCGAGGATGTAGCGGGTGCTACATTTATGGCTGCGGGTGGCTCGGCTCCAGAATTCTTTACTTCCGTCTTTGGAGTCTTTGTGGCACAGAATAATGTCGGTATCGGGACGATTGTTGGTAATCTTATCTTTCAAAATCTCGATCATAACTTCCGTCTCAGGCAGTGCCACCTTCAATATTTTATGCGTGTTGGCGTTCTGCACCTTGTTTTCACGGGAAGTCCTTCATTTGACGTGGTGGCCACTCTTCAGGTTAATATTTTACACCACACATATTGGTTCTTCCAATTGAAAGCTTTAAAATCTGCTGAACTGAGTATGCAACAGGCATACGTTAAAAAACACTGTCTTGTTTGTGACGGCCACAACAACGCGGTTGTCTAACTGGCTAGTCTGTAGCTGCCACAACGACGCCACTGTCTAACTGTCTTCCCAGTGTCAATTTGTTAAAGGACTGCTCCAGACACTTATATTCTTAAAAAACTAAAAGCTTCTCAGGGACATGTTCTTCTACATTTTCGCACTCCTCTTTCTCGTGCTGTTCTTCGCCGACGAGAAGATCAGTTGGAACGAGGCTCTCACGATGCTCCTCATATATTTACTCTACGGAATATTCATGAAATACAACACACAGCTAGAGACATGGGTGAAGAATCTCCTAGGCCACGCTACTTCGATTCAGCCACAGGTTGCGCAGCTGTAAGTTTTCGGATCAGGCGTTTTAGGAAGTTAGCCCTAGAACTGAAGCAAAGTGGGCTGAGGGGAACCACAGCGGCGCGAGACGATCCGTCCCGATTATCCATGGTGCCGGAGCTCAGCTTCGAGCAGGACTTGCTCACATGGCCATTGGAAGCGATGATGAATCAGGTATCCAGTTGACCCCAAGTTAAAATCTAGACCACTAGATATAGAGCATAGTCCCCATCGAAGAACAGTCAATGTCAGGCCGGCAGACGACAATGGACATCTTAACACCAGTAAATGTTCTGGAAAGCTCTTTACACCAAGACTTTAGAACACATTGTTCCTACAATAAGCGCCGGAGTAGACAAAATTGCCCCTGTAGAAGTTCGGGCCAATGGCAGTGCTCATTCTAATGGATCTGCGACTCAGGTAAGTGATGGCGGAAACCACCCTCGATGCGGAAGGTTCAACACATGATCTTAAGGAAAATGGCAAGACTAACGGATCATCGACGGTACAGATAACTATTCCACCATTGGCCATTGATACTGTAAGTACCATTAAGACATATCTTTAACTTCTACTTAAGCTCTCAACTTCCTCAAATGAAGAACAGCCGCTGGATTTGTCCTGGCCAGAGACTAACACTAAGCGATTAATTTATATTCTTCTGGCTCCAATAACATTCCCGCTAGCTTACACGCTGCCGGATGTCAGGAAATCTGTAAGTTAAGGCATTGTTTTTGACTGTCCCGATCATTTTTTAAAGATTCAACAATGTCATGGCTTAAAATTCAGTTAACATTCGCTTTTAGATGCGTACCAGATTCCTGTTTTAAAGACATAAGACCTTACCGTGATACCTAAAGGGACAATTCCTTCCCACGTCCCTTAAAGCGAGCCTACCTCGTGCATTATAGTCCATTTCCAACGAATAGCGGCACTTAGGCAACTCTTTAAAGGTATAACTTCGAAGTTCCCGCAATGAAACCGACAAGATTGCATTGATTTCCGCTTTTTTTCACTGCGGGACCTTCGAAGTTATATCTTTAAAGAATTGCCTAAGTGCCGCTATTCGTTGGAAATGGACTATAGCTCTGTGCATTACTGGAACGACAGGGAAAATTCGCATCATAGGAGATTCTGATTTTGTCCGCCATATTCAAACGGGGTACCACGCTAGACTAACTTTAACGACATACTTCCAAACTGCATGTTTTCTATTTTCAACCGTCTCATACTGTTTTGAACTTTGGGAACATTTCGTGACGAGAGACAGTTACGAAACGCACCCTACATCTTCCTCTTTTATTGATGGTGTTGTCCTTTAATGTCAAGTTGGAGCGATATTTCTAATTATCGTATTATCCTGATTCTCAAATTCTTCAGTGGCTCCGAAAATGGTACTTTATGACCTTCGTCGGTTCTATCCTCTGGATCGCCATGTATTCGTACCTTATGGTCTGGTGGGCCAACACCATTGGTACCACTTTTGCCATTCCCACCGAGGTATCCATCCCGAGGTACAACGAACAGTTTATTTTTTCAGATTATGGGATTGACGATCTTAGCGGCGGGAACAAGCATCCCAGACCTGATAACAAGTGTCATAGTTGCGAGGAAGGGACTCGGAGACATGGCCGTATCGAGTTCTATTGGCAGCAATCTTTTTGACATCTGTGTTGGGTGAGAGGAAAAAAGTTTTTGCCTGGTGTGAGACAATAGAGGCCCAGACTTTTTGCGCATTAAAGTTTAAGGCAACTGATAACAAATTGTGATCTGTGTACTAGTGCGAGCTTGTGATCACAGGTCACAGTTTTTACTAAAGACACATTAGTTAAGGTCTGTTAAACACGGTGCAGAACTTTACTTAACAGGTTAGATACTCGGTCAATTAGCCGCAAACAGAATTCTGATGATAAACGTTTCGCTCCGTGACCCAAAAAATAACCGAGCTATATAAGTCAGAATATCAGCTGCTTGTTTTAGCTGAGTAGCAAATCTTTCTGCGAAAAAACATCTATTTAATTAAAACACAAGCTTAAACGAGTCCATAAAGCAGGATAGAGAAGGTTTAAAGAATTGCCCAGTAAAGCCTCGCCAATTTTCAGTCTACCAATTCCTTGGCTAATGTGGTTCCTCGGTGCTCTTTTCAAGACCTCTTCAGGTCCTCTTCCAACCGGTAAGAAAATATTAATACTTACTCATTCTGTCCTGCAGTATCGGTCGTGTCAAACGGTCTCATCTGCAGTGTGGGTCTGCTCTTCCTCATGCTTATTCTCCTCGTCGTCTGCATTGCCGCCTCTCACTGGAAAATGGACAAGTTTTTCGGCCTGGCAATGATAGTTTCCTACGTTTTGTTCTGTGTATTTAGTATCTTCCTAGAAACGGGAGCCATTTCGTGCCCGTTGAAAATTGCTGGTATGTGTTAGCGCTCTGAATAAAGTTCAACTTTAAAGCCATTTCCGGCGTAAACAGCTTATTGTCTACAAATTGTGTGATTCTGAGATAAGAGAGAAAATGGTTAGTGTGACTTCTGACGAGGCCTCTCTTTTGCGAAAGACATCGTGAGCACACAATGCACAGAGATGAGATAGTGCTGACCGAAAACATCGAGGGACAGACTGTAGGTGACGATAATCTCTCGGGGTTCTTTATAAGACGACCTCTTCGTTACGGACGACTGCCGTGCTATCTGAAGTTAGATAAGACCACAGCGCCAAACAGCTCTCCTGGTATCACACTCTCCTACGGCGCTCACAAGGCGTCCGCCACATCCAGACGTCAACCATGAACATGGACACCAGGGTGAGTATTGGGAGTCTCTATGGGCCTGTAGCATAATCTTACAGTTCAAATGTTTTTTGGAGAGATTTATAGAAAACCTCGAAACTGTTCTTACTACCTGTTTTTTTCGCGACTTGCTAGTTCCCACTAGGCTTCTCTCAAAAACACTATAGAGGCGCTTAATAAAAAATGTAGTAAGGACGTGTGAAAATCTATTTTACCTATGAAACTTCAGCCAAACGGTTAAAAGAATTATTTTTCTTCTATTTTCTATGCCACATACCATTTTTTGGTGAAAAGATGCTGACGTTGTCACTACGAAGCAAGTAGCGTGCTTTAAATTCTACAATAAAACTACTGTTGATTACATATTGAACGCTGTTTGAGCACCTTAACTAACTCCACAGTCGGTTGAAGGAATCATAGTCGTTTTTTATTTAAAAAGCCTTTGTCTGCATCTCTACCCTCAGAGAAGTCTCGTTCGCGACTATATCGTTTCGTCGTATGAGACAATAGACCCCGGCGCTCACAGCTGAACATTTCAATCTCAATCGGTTTCTGCTCGGGAACTTGCCTGCAATGCAGACTCTTCCCTGAACAGTTGTAAATGGTTTGGAAACCCTCGTTTCCAAACCATCTACAAACGAGAAAAGTTTTGGTGTGCGTGTGAGTGTGCACACCAACAAGTTCGAAAGTCTCTTATGAGGAGAACGGTAAAAGTTGTACCAAAACGAATTAGCAAAAGGTTGAAAAAAGTGAGCATACTTACAGTAAAAGACTTGGACGAAGTGGTTAGAACAGAACAACCCCAAAGTGTTGAAATTCTTGAAATCTTAAGGGCGTAAGTCTTGAACGAAAATGATACGACTATACAGTTCATTTGCTTCTCCACAGACAGTCTCAGAATCGCTTAAAATGTTAAGTCTCTCCCAGCTATTAAATTGTTTTATTGAATGCCCGTCTGCGAATTTTGCAAGCTTCAGTCTTTTGATTGGTTAGCTGCCGATCCAGTGCTGCTCTTGTGAAAAAATGATCCCGGAGTTTTTTGATTACCCGCCACAAGTACGCTTTAAACTGTTTAAGTATATCGTGTTTTAGATCAAGCTCTTCTTCATCGTCTTCGGTACAGTGTACTTTTTGGAATCGATCGGTGGCTTTTACATGACAACGTAAGTCTTGAACGAAAACAATCGCCTGATAAGGACAGTGTGATTTTGTGTTCATTTCGCAACAAAAGTCATAATTTAGAGCCATTGTCTACATCGAAAAACAGTTCCAAATCCCATCACGTCTCAGCGGGACCATGGTCTCTGCCGGAGACTTTGCCTACATTCCCATGGTTATTTTTACCAGCTACTTTGGAGGAAAGGGCAATCGCGCCAGATGGATCGGCGGCGGTTGTATTCTCATAGCTATAGCTAACATTCTCGTCTCATCTTCAAATTTCCTGTTTCCCGTGGAAGAGTTCCACGTTAATAGCAGCTATATCAAAAATTCATTGGCTTACGAAGTCAACAGGTAACTTTTATTATTTAAATTATTTAAAAATTACTTAGTTTTGTTCTGAACAAGAATCAATCAGAAGAGACGGATAGCTGGTTGAACCAGACGCTGTTCGATGTTCAGGCCTATTCAAATGAAGGTGATGTCATCACGTCTTTTGAAGTAGCTTTTGTACAGTTTTTGCAATTGGGAAAATTTCAGGTTGGTCCGGAGGTGCAAGACATCCGATTCATTCAGTACCAGGCCTACTGTTTTTACAACAACAAGTCTTCGCTCTGCCGAGAGATGGAGGTATGTATTTTGTGTTTTTGAGGGGACCATGGTTCGTTAAAAAAAGTCGACGCCATACCGTGACATATTAATTTACATTCGGGACCAAACATTCAGACAAAAGGGCGTGAAACAGGTAGCGGTGTTTCTATATTTTCTGCAGTTTTTCTCACTTTATGGTCTGTACAGAAGAACAGTTAACTGGCGGCTTACTCTAGATTTCTTCGCGACGGCAGCCAGCAGGGTTTTTGTATTTTTTGAGGTTTTTTCGGCGTTTTAGTTTCGTCTATTTGATTGCGTCTATTTGAAAAAATGGTGATAAAAAACTGAAAAAAAGTGAAAATTGGTGAGAACAGCCCCTAAAATTTGAAAGACTAGTGCGGTTGGTCCCGACACAAAGAATTATACAATAACCCTTTAACTTTAAAGTTAAAGTTAACTTTTCTCCTGTACAGACTATAACTGTGTCTAATCGACTCAACACTCAGAGCCGAAAATTAGGGAACACCGCCTTAAAAAACTTGAATATTTCGTCCCGACTGGAAGCAGAAGGGCTACGATATCTCGTCGATTTTTTGAACGATACATATTGAGAAAACATGAATGTGCTACGTTCTTCGTAGCACATTCATGTTTTCCAAAACTTCGCCGTTTGTAGGTATTTGGAAACGAGGGCTTCTAAACCACTTGCGGGGAACCGCCTGCATTGCAGGCAATTCCCTGAACAGGGACCTTGAGATCGCTGTGTTGAGCTCTGTGCGGAGGGTCTACTGCCGCGTATGCCGATACGATATAGTTGCGAGCGACTCTTCTCTGCGGTTAGAGATGCAGACAATGGCTTTTTGAATATAAAATTCATTTTCAGCGACGCTTTGGTGAACAACACGAAACGACTCCTGAAGACGTCTCTGCTGTACGTGTTCTTACCTCACTTCCATATTCTTTCTGCCATTCAACTGTTAACCAGCTCCGCATCGATGTAAGTCTCCTAATTTCCATTTAATGCGTTTTAGCACAAATCTGACGAATGTGCACAAGAGAAGGCTGGAAATGGCCCCTTCTACATGATCTTCTTCGGACTTTTGGTCCTGGGAGTTGGAAGAACGATGCCCTTCTCATTGGGTCTACCTCTTATGGACGATAATGTGAAGAAATCAAATCTTCCCGTGTATTTTGGTTTGTCTGACAGGTTTTTTGACAATCTGTTTTTTCAGCCTTCATGTTCTTTGTCAGGATCTTGGGACCAGTCATTGGACTTCTGGTCGGAAGCAAACTGAACACCATTTACTACAACTTTAATCGTAAGTAGTATATTTTGATTGAATAACTCTCTTTCTTAATATTCCGGACTAAAAAAATTTTGGGGTTCAGTGTCTCTGATATATTGTCCTCCTTTATCCTGTCTCTTTCGATCTAGTGTCTCTGAATTGTTCAGTTTTTCTGACCAAGTCCCCCTTTTGGTTGGTCGAGGATAACTCCACGGTAGACGATCTAGTGTTTTTTCCTAAGCTCGTCCTATTAAGCTTCGTCCTGACCTCGTAATCCTCAAACTTGGGTCTTTTTCTCATTTTGTCTAACTTCTCTTCTCACTTTTACTGTCCTGTTCTCTCTGTCAACCTGTCGTGTTCAGTATATCAGAAGCATTCTAAGCAAATTTGCCATTTTGAGAAACATATCCCTCTAGACTCAGATATCTATAAGTATTTCAGCTCCACAAGGTCTCACAGTCGTTGATCCCATGTGGATAGGCTGTTGGTGGCTCGGATTCCTCATCTTTGGAATCGTTCTCTTCTTCCCCTCCGTTTTACTGGCTCTTTTCCCCTCCAATGACTTGGAAGATGATGACGCCGAGGAGGCTATTGCTCTAAACGGAAAGTCTGCAGAACAAGGCGACGCTTTGTTAAAAGTGTGGGTCTTTGAAATATTCATTTTTTAAAGCTGGTGTAATATTCCAAGCTTTCCTTTCAGAGAAGGACCGCCCGCCAAGCCAAAGAAGAGACTCAACCTGAGAGACAAGCACGTGAAAAATGACGACCACAAAGACTTCTGGGAAAAGTTGGCTGGTAATAAATTTGATATCAATTTTTAATCCCCTTTTTCAGAGTTCCGTGACGTTGTGAAAACACTCTTCAAGAACAAGATTTTCGTGGGATGCATGCTTGGAAGAATTGTTGACGTCTTGGCCTTTAAGGGGTAGCTTCAGCTCCTTCCACATGCATTAAAATGACTTAAGATTCTTCGTCTTCCTCGGAAAATACCTCGAGTTGGAGTTTGGGGTTCCCCAGTACAGAATCCAAAAGTATCTGGGTATCAATTTCTAATTGTTGGGATCAAATAGGTTCTTTTTAGCCGGAACTGGCGTCGTCGGATTCGCCATCGGAGTGATGTCTGGCTCGCTGGCCATGAAGAAATTGAAACTCCAGGGCAGGAAGGCTGCCGCGTGGGTCGCTGCAGCTTCTCTACTTGCAGCCATTACTACCTTCGTCAACGGAAGCGTCGGCTGCAAATCGGTCATAGGAAACATCGGAGACCAGGTATAGTTCTCCCTTTCTGGGACTTCTCACGAGGCCGCCTAATCAAGACCCCATGCGACCGTGTGCCCGGATAAAACAAGTGATGTATGGGTGTCGGGATAATTTGCCGTAGATCTTTCCAATTGCTCCTTCCGCCAGTTTAAGATTGAACAGCTTGATAAAGCTGAAAACTGGGCAGTGGTTTTTGACATTTTAGTAAATGGACTCCCGTTACGATACATAAAAAGTGCAAGGAAGTTGTAGAAAAGGCTTGTAGCAGAGTGAAATCTATTCACAAAATGCTGTGCTTTGGCAGAGTTACCAAACGTTCTGGCTATCCGCTTTTCTCAGGCTCCTTAAAGTGAAACTCGTCTAAAAACCGTTTGAATTTGGCGCGCAAACCGTCATTTTAAAATATTTTGAAAGTTTTGTTAGGGAAAAAATACACAGAGATAAGTAACAGTAGGACGAGGCTCACTTTAAGCAGCCTAACAATGAAAATGGTTCAATAATTGGGGCTAATCTTAAAACGTTCAAAAAACAAGTTTTTTCAGGCTCGAGAAAACAACTTCACCTTCAAATCCTGCCGACCCGATTGTCTCTGTGAAGACATGCCTCTGTACCCTGTATGTAACTCCAGAGGGGACGTCTTCTACTCCCCCTGCCACGCCGGCTGTCCACTCTCAGGAGCAAATTTCACAATATATCAAGTCGGAAAAGGGCTCAGACTTGACAAACAATGGGATTTCAGGATCAAAAAGAGGCAAAACAAACAAATCTCGTATTCACAGAGTGTGAGTGCGCCGGAACGGAAGATCTCGAAGTCAGCCGGTCGTTTTGCAACGTGGACAAGTGCGAATCTCAGTTCAAGATGTTCTTCGCTGTTCAGGCTATAGGAGCCATGGTTGGAGGCTGTGCTGTTGTGCCGGGAATGATGATTATTCTGAGAGCGGTCAAGCCGGAGCACAGGAGTATTTCTCTCGGTTTCAATGGCTTCCTAGTCAGTCTTTTTGGTAAGAGAATATTTAACACAAAAAGTTCACATTTTAGCCACACTACCGTCTCCAATCTTTTGGGGCAAAATTTTCGACAGTAGCTGTTTAATGTGGCAGACTATATGCGGAAAACCGGGAGCTTGTCCCATCTACGATACCGACGATCTGAGATTCAAGCTGTTCACGATATACGGCTCGATGAGGATCTTCTCTCTCCTCTCCGACATCTGGACATGGGTCTGGGCAAAAGATCTCAAGTTGACTGAAGAAGAAGACGAAGCAGATAAGGCAGTAGAGTCTAGCGAAAAGCGCGAGGAAGACAAGTCTATGCTGTGATCTCACAAAAATGCCATTTATGTAAAAACTCAACACAATTGTCGTTTCAGAGAGTTGAGGTTGTACAAAAATAAAGACAAAGAGAGAGAGAAGTCTAGCGATCCCAGTGGTGGCGGCGAAAGTGTCGGCTGAAGTAGCGGGAGCCGAAGGGGTTGAATGATGGGGCTTGGGGAGATAGTTCCCTGAAAAGGTACAGTATACTCACATGCTTTGGCATAACACATTCAACATTTGCCTAGTTTACGTGTTAAAGCGAGCCTCGTTTTACTCTCAGTTTGAATTTTGCACGCAACCTTTGAAAACCTAAATTTTTCTACCCATTAAGTAAATGGATCACAGTGCTGACTTCTTTTTTCAAACAAACTGTATTCTGAACAATAGTTGACATCTCTTAACCTGCTCCACTTTAAAAGCGAGAATTTTGTTTCCTAACCCAGGAAAACTTAGTCAAAGAAAGCCCGCGACGATTTAAATTAGGCAAACAAACCACAGTACCTGCTATGATCATCCATCATTGAAAAGACACGTTGTCCTTCCACCACCACAGCCAAAATCAGAAGCAGGACCACGAAGGCGCGCATCTCAATTGAATAAGAGAATCGCAGACTCCACCCCCCGTTCTCCCTCCACTTTTTCCTCCCAGGGCGCAGATTTAGGCTGTTGACATGATGCCCAGATTGCTGGAGCAGCCTAACAATAACTTATCAAATTTTATAAATGACGCATGTTGGAGCGAAGAGTGGGGGTGGAGGGCTGCATTAAGTGCATTTTTGCACTTTTTCGTAGCTAAGGACACAGAAGACTTGCAAATAATGGGCAAAGGGATGGATAGCTTAGAAATTCATTAAGATTCATTAACAAGCAAGACGTTTTACAAAGTTTTTTTTTAAACTCCATTGGAACCAAAGGGGTTGAAAGATGGAACTTGGGGATATAGTTTCCTGAAAATGTACAGTATACTGAAATACATTAAAACACGGAATAGATACTCATTAAGGTACTGGGGATAGTAACCTTAATGAGTCTCTGCCCTAAAAACATCACTAATCTTACCTGTTATGCGAAAGTTTAATGAGTGTCGTTTCAGTCATTGTGGCAGAGTAAAATACTAGTTTTACGCCTTGTTGAGAAGAGTGAGAAGAGAAGGGAATAAGAATGTAAATTAGAAGAAATACATGGTTGCGGAACGGATCTTTTACGTGTGATATGTCCACAAATCTCTTCTATCTAAAGCGCAATGGTGTCTCGATGCTCGACATAAAAACGGAATCTGGCATAATACGCGTGATAGAGAGATATGCCCCAACATCGAGCAGTAGTGATGCCGACTACGACGACTTTCTGGATACAATCGACACAGCTTTGCACTTCAAACGAGTACGTCGAGTTCTGCTTCCGGGGGAAAGATTGATTCGCAAAGTTGTGGTTGGTGATTTCAACAGTAAAGTCGGACCGGGAATGCTAGGAGAACAACATGTTTGAGCGCACGGATTCGGAGTGAGAAATGAACGCGGACAAGCACCTGCTGACTTCTGTGCAGAGAAGAATATTTTCGTGATGAACAGTCGTTTCAAGAAGCGCCCTAGCGTAAATGGACCTGGGTATCCCCCCAATATGGAGACAAAAAACGAAATTGACTATATTCTCTCGCCTTCTCCCCATTTCTTTACGGATGTTGATATCATGGGCAGATGTCAGTTTGTGTCTGATCACCGACTTCTGATGGGAAAGATGAAGATCAACTGCTCTCAAAAACAGCGCAACTATACTACACGACCAAGGACAAAGTTGAATGGACCTCTCTTCAAACATGCTATCGAAGACCTGGTACGAACGACGCGTATTGACGAATACACTCAACTAAAGGAGACCCTGACATTTGCAGCCCAAATATCATCAGAAGTAGTTCCAAAATCGTCGTTTATTTCTCAAAGGACAAATACTCTGTTTGGCCGACGGCATGAATTGATGCATCGACGAGTCACACGTCGTAGCCGAGTCGAATTCTCCGTTGTCTCCAAGGCCTTGAGAGAATCGTTGAAAGAGGATTTGAGAAGAAAACATTTCGACCGTCTGAACGAGGCTTTGGTACAAGGAAAAAGTATGCTGATTGCTCATCGAACAAACCAAGTCCAAAAGAACTTCCTCTCTCAACTGAACAACCGAACAGGACAAACTTCCACCGACCCGTCGGAGGTCAGAGAAATTGTGAAGTCTTTCTACGACGAGCTTTATTCTTCCTACGGTCCTCCTACAATGCCTATTGCCGCTGTAGACCATGATATTCCTTCTATCCTAACGTCAGAAGTCGAAAAAGCCATCTCAAAGCTGAAACGTGGTAAAGCCTCCGGTCCGGACCATGTAACGTCTGACATGATCATTATGGCCAAAGAATTCGTCTCGCTATACCTGACCAACATCTTCAACAGGATAATGGACGAAGGCAGACTTCCCGATAATTTGGCGGATTCAACCATATCGTTGCTCTACAAGAAAGGAGATCCTCTGTTGATTAAGAACTACAGACCCATTGCTTTACTGTCAGTTATTTACAAGGGGTTCACATCAGTGCTGGGAGAGCGGATGAGGACAACGCTCGATGAGAATCAACCGCCAGAGCAAACGGGATTCAGACGGTCATATGGCACCTCGGACAATATCCAAGTTGTGAGAGATCTCATCCAAAGAAGTGTGGAGTACAATTTTTCCCTATACATCGGATTTATTGATTACTCAAAGGCCTTCGATACTATTGAAAGACCAGCCCTGTGGTCTTCCCTCTCGGAACAAGGAGTGCCTCTGAAACTTATCAACATACTTCGTCTCATCTACGCACAATCTACAGTCGCTGTCAATGTTATCGGCGAGAAAGTACCCATCCAGGTCAAACGTGGTGTCTTGCAAGGAGACACGATATCACCCGCTCTGTGCTCTTCCGTGATTGAGAGTATCTTCCGAAAGCTACGATGGAAACATCATGGTATCAACGTATCCGGCCAGAAACTAACAAATCTACGCTACGCCGATGACGCTGTCTTATTCTCTCATTCCGCCCAAGGTCTAGGAGTACATGATGAGGACTCTTGCCGCAGAAAGCGTGAAGGTTGGGGGTACAGATGAACGTACAAAAGAAATTTGCAATGACGAATAGAAGATAGGTCCCCATACCGCTAAATGGCATTGACGTTCCATACTGTACGGAATTCGTGTGTCTTGGGTCCAGACTCTCATTTGATAGCAACATTGCCAAAGAAATTAGTCGCAGGATTCGAGCAGGATGGGCATCTTTCAACCGATTTCATCAGATCTTCACAAGTACAAGGATTGCTCTCAAACACAGAAGGAAACTGTATACCCAATGTGTCGAGCCAGCTCTCCTCTATGCTAGCGAAACGTGGACATTGAGAGAGCGGGAGCTGAACAAGATCATAACAGCACAATGAAGAATGATGCGCCGAATGGTAGGAGTAACCTTGTTGGATAGACGCACTAATGAGTGGTTACATGGAACGGTCAAGCTCCAAGATATCCGAGTCACGTGGATCAAAAGGAAGTGGAAATGGGCTCAGAAGATTGCCAACATGAAACACGCCCGCTGGACAAAAATCGTCAGTGAGTGGCGCCCTTGGAATCGCTACAGAGCTGCTGGAAGACCTAGAGCCAGATGGAAGAACGACTTGACAGCAGGATGTGACGAAAACTGGATGACTGTTGCGGTTAGGACTCCCGATATTTTTAGACAAAGCATGCAACGACATATCGAAATGATATGATTATCGAAATATATAAAAAAATGGAAACAAATTTTGAAAACAAGCTTGGGAATCCAGAACTTCCGTTAGTCCTTACTTTTTTCGGCAGAGCATCGTTCTGAAACATGGTTTTGAAAAAATCACTTATTTTTCAGGGCTACTCATCCGATGTTCATTCGAACTCCCAGGACAATTTTGATCGTGTCTCTGTCACTGCTAGCAGCAGCGGCAGGCGGGGCCTCTTTAGCTCAAACAAAGCAACAAGACAGTTGTGTCTGTCCTGTTACGCCAGCTCAAAAGGTTAGAATTAAACAATTTTTCAGCGAATTGTTATTCTGCCTTTACATAAAACAGTATCTTATGTATATCATGGATCTATAATCCTCCGTCGAAGAAACTGGGCGATCTACCATTAGGAAAGTAAGTCTTTTTGTGTCCTGACAAAAAGAGGTTTTACAAGAGCAAGGAAAGGCTCAAAATTTTCACTGATTAGATGACGGGAATCCTCGATTGGAACATCTTCAAATTTGTTTTTGGACGTTCTGTGGAAGCAAAACAAGACAATTTCAGAAGGACGCCATCCTGCAGAAGTTCATGCTGAGTCACGGTTAGAAACAGAGAATGTGAAATAAAAAAAATCGGAAATCGAGAAACACCGCCTCAACTTTCAAATATTCGCCCGCTTTCCATCGAATGTTGTTGTATATCGTCGACTTTTTCAATAAGCCATACTACTCCTCTCTCATCTTTAGCAGTTCAAAATGTGCTAGTAAAAAATGGTCATTTGGCTTCGGTGCAAACCATTGACAGACCTTGACCAGCCTTGGCAATCTTGATATCGGTCAATCCATAGGAAACGGCGGCCATGAGACTTCCCCTTCATTCTTATACCACTTCTCTTTTCAACAAAAGCGTGTAGTTTTCGATTCTGACACAATGTCTGGAACGATAAGGATCAAACTTCTGCTTAACAGGTGAGAGTAATTCACTTAAGAGCTGCGGTACCCACGGTCTCAGCTAGGATATCAGTAGCTCGTGTTTTTAACTACAGTTGTACACTCAACTTTCCGCAAACCTAGTGCTTTTTAGCGAGAATAACAGTTCACGCTACTATATCCAACCAAAGGCCAACCATTCGATCACTTTTGTTCAACTGTGGCTTTATCATGATCTCTGCAGCTATACCGTGCCGAACAACGAAAGCCAGCTCATCCGTCTCCGAGGGGAGTAAGTTTTGCTAACTTTCATTCTAAGCCGCTTCTACGTTTTGCGAGACGGTTGCAAAAAGAAACTTGGAAAATGATACGGTTTTTTGGGAGGAACTGATTGTTATGGGAAATACGGAAAAAACGGATTGACTAGGTTTGTTATAAATTTATTAAAGTTAGCTTCTGCATCTTTAAAAAAAAATGTTTTTAAAATTCAAACTAATTTTCATTCAAAAAGTGGACACTGCTGGTTCAGGGGTCTTCGAGATCCAATCTACAGCAGTTGAAAAACCTTGTGTGGAACAAAGAATCAACTCGGGAGTTTCAGGAATTTGCTGAAACACTGCAAAACATTGCGTATTCAAATCTCACAGCCGATACGGCGAAAAAGCTGTACACATATTTACACGATATTTTCACTCTTCAAGTTCTGTCCACGAAGAACGCATTCGGAACAGTTCTTACCGTATCCAAGAAAATCTTGCTTCTAAGCGAGAATAGTGATGCAATGAAAAAAATAAGAGAAGAAATGGATCAAGCTGCTTTGTCGTAATCAGTTTGTTTGAACTAATCATCAGCTTCAGAAAGATGAACATTTATGAAATTCGCATTTACGTAAACTCCTGGTACTTCGCTGTGACTTCAACCAAGAAAGATTTCATGGAATCAATTTGGTTTTCGGTGCTTCGGTCCTAATTGTGAAGAATAACGTTCTAATTAACTTATCAGGTAAGGTCTATTATTATTCAACGTCTCTTTTCTTTCTACGCGTCTAAAAAATCGTAAAGTAAAAACCTACCTTCGTTCTCCTTTCAGGAAAGACACAAAAGCGGGAGCGTGAACCTGATCCAATTGTTCCTGAAAAGAAGGGCACCCCTGGTTTTGACGGAACAGACGGTTTGCTAGGCGAGTCCAGTGGCAATCTATGTTTTCTGGTGGACAAACTTTTGAATCCTGACAAGTTGACTGTTCGATTAAATGGAGGAAGAGGACAAGATGGTCAGAACGGAGGGAAGGGATCCGACGGGACAAGCGGAACAGGTGTGACCAGAGAAGAACTCAAAGATTTGATGCCAAAATACACATCTCTGTATCACGCAAAAGATAGCTACAAGATCAACTATGTGCCGAAAGAATTTACGCTTGTTGGAAAGCCAAAAAGTGAGAAGAGACAGAATAATGCATGGGACTACAACTCTTTTGTTCACCAGGATGGCAGAAAAATTAACTACTCCTACACTGGTGACAATAGCTTTTATTTAATCCCAAACACGTACGACATATATTTTATTGTATACGGATCTGCTGGGACCGCAGGAAGTGCTGGAGGAAAAAAAGGACTTGGAGGTCAAGGAGGAGAGGCTGGAAAACTGACAACAATTGCAATGTATTCCGGGAAAGTGACAGTTATAGAGAGTGCTGAAAGGAAAGAAGGTGACGATGGAGATCCTGGAAAGTCCAGAAACAGTGGACTTTGTGGGAAACATGGTAACGATATGGCCATGATTGATAGAAGCAAAGGAAGGAACGAAAGTCAACACTATATTCCTGAAAAAGGATTCAAAAAATTGGAAGAACATTTCTATCCCAATGACGGAACAACCCCGGAGACTCGATTAAATGGCTACTACAAATTTGAAAAGAAAGATATCGACCACTATTGCGGTTTTAAAGAAATGGAAATCGAAACAATAACCACGGAAGAAACCGAGCAACTGAATTCTAGCGATAGAAAGTTCGTTTCAAATGCTGTCAGCAAACAAACAATCTGCAAAGAAGACATTATCAACGAGTTTAAAACAAAATAAGGAACAGAAGACATTGACTTTACAGTGCGGGAAATTGTTATCAAATCGCTCGGAAACAATGTTAACGACGTTGTGGAAGAAAGCGAAGTTAAGGAGGAAATATCAATTGTTCGTACACAAGTAGAAAACATGTCCCAGCACGAAATGAGTCTGCAAAAAACTCTACTGACCACTGATATTGTTGCAAAGAGGATTGAATGTATAAAAATCAAAACCAGTGGAAATCTCAAAAGCTCTGATCTGAAAATGTACTTCAAGACTCTGTCGGATGCTTTGACCGTTCCTTTGAATATGAAGTACAAGGATCAGTGTCGCACAATGTTTGCCAAAATCAAAAACAAGAAGGATCAAGACCTACATCGCCTTTCCAAGGGCATCGAGGATAAAATACTACTTAGTGTGGCACCTTTGCAGTCCAGATTTTTTTTTAACTTTAACAAGAAGGACAGAACCTTTTGGATGTCGCCCTTGGCTGTAAAAAGTGGGAGTTCGACACTCAAAAAGCTCGAGATGATGTTGTTAACAAACTTCACAACGATTTTTTGGCTTTCGGTGCAGATAAGGAACTTTTGAGTGCTGTTTACGACATTCACATGTACTTGGAGCAACACAAAACAGTTATCAAAAAATATGATGATAAAATCACCTGGAGTGATTTGATGAAAGTAAAAGCACATCTAAAGAAATTTTTGTCTGAGAAGGAACGTCTAGCAATGGATCAAGCCACCCAAGAAGCTAGGAATACTTTGGTTTCTGTGGACCAACGGAACGACGACATTGTCTTCGAATCTCGGATTGGACAACAAAATGCTAGAGATGATAGAAATTCGCTGCAAGGGCAACCCGGTGTTCCTCAATCTGATCATGAGGAAAACGATAAGCAAAGTGGTTTGTGGGAAAAAGCTTCACATCTCAAAGCTTGGTTCTGTTCTGGAAAAGCTTTTACAAAGATTGAAAAACTTCTTAACAATGATACCGCTGATGCATTCAACGCACTCAACAGTTTACGATTGAATATGAGCGAACGATTCGTCTATGAAACAGACATGTACGGTCGTGTGAAAAGTGTTGGATCAACGGCAGCTTCTCTTATTCACATGTACCTGTCGAAGCAAATGATAGAATTCAATGCAAAGCTAAATCATTACCGAAACAACGTCGCTGTTGTGGATTGACTGACAGAAGAAAAAAGAAGTCGCAAGATGGAAAACCTTGCAAACTCAATAAAAAATAATGAATTCGAATCACCCAGCAAAATATTCTTTCAGAAAGGACGGAGCAAGTTCGTCAGCATACTGACTCTTGATATCTGAAGAGAGAAATGCCAACGTTCAAGTCTATTCCCAAAATGGATTTGCTAAAGTGAAGATGGCGGAAAATAATAATCCTAAAAGCAAAGAGAATCACTATTTGATACTCACCACAGCTGGAAAAATTCACAAAGCAGTTCCTAACAATAAGGTCCGTGGATTACGAGCTTTTATCAACTCCTTCAAAAACACTATTCTGATGTCAGATGAATCGGACTTATCCAAGTTTATTATACCTACAGTGCATGCTCAAATCGAAGAATGGCCATCAGCTGTTGTGGTTGCAACCGGCTCTGAAGTCCTTCTAAGATTCTTACGGCGGCTCTTCGAGCTTCGCGGATGTTCGGAAACGCTCACAGAGCTACAGTTCATTATTAACACTTACATTGAAGTCGTTTGCATTTATGGTATTTCAGAAGAACAAATGTGCCGTTTTCTTCAGGGACAACATGGCTATTTGAAGAAGGTTTCCCTTCCGCTACGGTTGATTGCTGCTACAAAAAACTTTGCAACAATGATTAAAATGATGGAAAATGTGGAGCCAATTACTGATAAACGGCTGAGAGCGCTATTTGGAGCAAAATTGCAAGGAAACAAGTTGGATAATACCGATATTTCTGGAATAGTACAGATGTTGAGTCATGCTAGCGATTGTTCCACGGATCTTGAGCAAAGTCCCTTATTAGACTGGATTGACATTTCCAAATACCAGCAATAGGAGAACTATGATCATCTTCTCAACCGATACGGGTCTATTGGCTACTACATGGTATTGTTGGATTCTGCTAAAGAAAAGGAACATCAAAAAATCAGCGAACAATTAAAATCTGTGATCAACAGCATCCCACAACCAAGGAAAATTCTAGAGAGGATTATGTCTCGTCTAACGTTTTTGATTATGTTCAACGATATCAAGTTTGACACTGAGTACCTGAACTGATTGAAGGATCTGTTAATACAAGTATCATCTGCTTGTCGCATTCTATCACTGGCAAACAACGATTCCTAACTTTGCATTGAACATGAAAATACCCAGCGTCGAATCATTGAGTACGTTTCCACAAAATATCCAATCACTATGGACAACGTGCTGGTACCTAAAGAAAGAAGTTTGTCCGACTTGATTCGGATTGCTTTTCCTAGTGCTACTTCTGATACTACCTTTACTTTATTCGTGGAAAAAATGTTGCATGGAGGAGATATATCGACAAAATTACTGGAAGTTTTAAACAGAATTGATAATTGCCTGAAGGAATGGACAACAAAAAATGAAAGCAATGCAAAAACACTCAGAGATACTCAAAAGCTTGCTGTGATGTCTGCATTCCTACACGATAGAAATTTTTTGGCTCAGGTTTGTTCTAAGGTTTTTTATTAACAACGAGGAAGAAACCTCTGAAATACAATGCAAATTTTAATCTTTGGGATTATTAATTGTTAAAACTTGAGGGAAAATCATCAATACTGGAGAGGGAAAATCGTTAATAATTGCAGCTCTTTCCATACTAAAAGTTCTTTTTGATGGACCAATGACTCGTGTTGATATTATTACGAGTTCATCATTTTTGGCAATTCGTGATTCGGAAGCTCTCAGATCCTTCTATGCTCTTTTTCAAGTATCCGTGAGATAACTGCGATGCAGATGCGGATAAACGGAAGGAGGCTTACAAATGTAATATTGTCTACGGAGATATCACACAGTTTGAGAGAGACTATCTTCTGCATGAATACTATAAGAAAAACATTTTGGGAGGCAGAACGCAGGAGATTGTGGATGAGAGCGACAGTATGTGCTTGGATCATGGAAATAATATGCTGTATCTATCTCACGTTGTTCCCGGGCTGAATCTTTTGGAATCTTTGTTTTTATTCATTTACAAGGAAGTCTATTCGCACAGAACTGAGATAAAAGTGGAATCAATGACTGCTCGACTTCGCCAACAAGTTTTATCTGACCTGTTTGGAACAGTCACAAAAAAAAGACATCGCTACTCTGTTGGAGGAGCAGAACACCGCTTAAATTGCTGCCATCTGGAGGCTACTTTCTAAACATAAAGTGATTTGAGAAGAGGGAATTCTTCTTGGCACACCAGGGGAAGATATGCAGTGACGCTTTGAAAGAAATATCAACGCTAAAGGATCACGAACTACCGTCTATTCAACGAATAATTTATTTCTCTCTACTAGATGAATGGGCACTTTGGCTAAACGGCAAAGCTGAAAGTATCAAACAGTGCGAAAAATCAGCCAACGAGGGAGAGAAGCGTTATATTATCACGATGGCTGAAAAGTTTTTGAAAGAACACCCTCTCCCTAAGAATGAGACAATTGCCAAAATGCTATCCTCTATAAGTTGGATCAAGGCTCCACAGCCGTACATCAACATTGCACTGACTTTAATGTCATCAGGTCACAAAAGTTTGGCTCTCTCAGTTCTTGACACTGTTCTGACAACATATCCCGACTGTTCAGCTGAAGCACTGTACTACAAAGGAGTTCTAAAGCAGCAAGGAATTCGACAGTAGAAAAAGTTTGAACAAGAAATATCGTTCGAGACCAAAATAGATTACATTACTCGTCCAATTCCAATAGCTTTCAAAGCTGCAACAAACTTTTTTTCGGAGGCAATGCAATGTTATGGCTCACTGGAAGATCTTCCCGATGATTTCGTTGAATATGATGAAAGCAGCACAAAAGAAACAATGAATATTCTCATCAGATCTCGAAGTGCTTTTCTGGTGAAACTTGTAAAGAGAAGACAAATGAACAATGTTATTCAAATCCTGAAACAATATACCGAGCAAAATTTTCTTTCAAGGTTAGCTTAAAAATCTTTACAGTGAAATTAATGTTTTAGAGGCTACGAGGTACAACATGAAGAATGTATATCTGTACTTGAAGCCGTCGTTGAAAATATCGAGGACATTATTGGTCATACTGTCACTATTTCAGACTTTTCTCTTGCTCTTGCTGCTTCAGCCTTCACATATGAATGCAATTCCTGCCCAAACGCTCTACCAATATCTCAGTTTGATCCAGAACTCACAGGAAGAAGAATTTGATGGCCAGAAAATTATGCCTTTGGAGACGTTGAAGCCGCTACCTTTACCAAGTGTGAACGGGTTTTGGGAATGCCTTCGGCAAAACGGGTGTTTTAACTCGGAACAATTCTATATTGGATTTGACAAGCGGATGCGAAAGATTCCCAAGCTCGGTTTCAAAATAAACTGAATTACAAGTTGGACCTCTGGACATTACCAGAGAAAATAGAGATCACAAGAAATATATCTACTTCATATGCACGAGAAATTAATGACCCAACGGTCGAAGCACAAGTGATCGAAGCAATCGAGTCTGTCCAAGCTTACGTGGAAATTCTTGGAGCGTTTGACCTGAATGTCCTTCTGTCAACAAAAATGCTGGATAAATTTGACTATATAACAACACAGAAGATCATGCTCGAACTCGGAATCATGCAAGATGAAGCAGAGTGGATTTTGAACAAAATGGTGAAGAAAAATATTTTGTCAAAGAGTGAAGCTCAAAATGTAACCGATATCACGGAGAAATTTCTCCTCACCGGTACATTGGATTGCTCACTTTTCCCCCGAAATATTCAATCAGTACTTGAGCTACTGTTTAACAGACATTTCAGTTATGGTTACGCTTTAAAATGTCTGAAGTCTACTGTGAAAAGATGCCTCAACGATGAAAACGTCAGCCACAAAATTTTGCTGCCGGTCAATCCGTACAAGGACCTTTATCACAGTCTTATCAATCACGGAGTTTTGGTTGACCATCGAGTGACCCAACATTTCAATAACTATTTCCAAGAGTATGAGCAGAGTTTGAAGCCTTTAAAAAAGCTCAAAGGATTTCCAAAAGAGCTGTACGAACGACTGCGGAACAAATCTCCGTGGATCAAAGTGAACACGTGCAAAATGCGACACAGTCCAGATTATCTTATGTTTGTCGTCAAACTTTGGACAAAACATTACATTCAGAGAGAAAAACGTTCCAGCCAGTCCCGAAATCAGACGCCTCTTTACTAACGGAATGAAGCAAATGGCCTACATTGAAAGAGCTAACAAATAGAAATGGTACTTTGGAGCTTTTACAATTGCTCTGCTCATACTTTGCCCAATATTTCTGGGTCCCGTTATTGGCGTTTTATTGTTTGCAGTTGTGGGAACCGGTCTCTATTTTATGGACATGTTTTCGGAAAATAGAAAGGCAAGAATTCAGCCGCTAAATAATGTATAGTGTTTTTAGCATTTTTCCAAATTTGAAGCTGATGAACACGAAGAATTCAAGGTGTTGCTAGCTAGTCATGAGGTTTCTGTAAAAACGGCAGATCAGCATCGAGGGCGTTGAGGTATAAAAAAATTTCCTTAGAACACTTGGATGTTTAGAAGTTTCAAGTTCAAAAGAATCAGCTTAAGCATACTCTTCAAACTTTCGTCCTTGGACATGCTGCAACTAATGTTAATTTCATGGGTTGCGAGCAGATAATTGATGAATGTATTGAGAAAAGTTCAATATTGGCAGACGTCAGAAAATATCTGGACTGTTTTCTTGTTCAACAGATAAAACTTTATTTGGTTAGTCCTGGAAGTGCATTTCCTCGTTTTATACACTACATATCTTATTTGACAAAAATAGAATCAATGTTTTTGCACCAGACATTTTTGAGATATCCGTTTTTTACTATGTACTTATACTTTCAGCTTTCTTCACATGCTCATCTTTTCGGAATAGTTCACTTTTCGCCCTCCTGAATCGCTGGTAGTCAACAATTCAGTCGTGGCTGCACTGCTTTACAAGCTCTAATTATTTTTTGCCCACTAAATTTCCCAATTGTTTCTCGTATTCTCCACTTCCGTGTTTGTTTATTTTGTCTAGTAAATGAAGAGTTGCTTGTTTCAATTATGGCAAAACTTTAAAGTAACAGACGAGGCTATTGCTTGGATACGCATCGTGTGGATTATTGAAAAATTGTGCCGATCAAGCTTTTTATGACTGGAAGGAGTTTGTACGAGGGAAAACACTTTGTCCAAACAGAACGAAACAATTGGTGTCCTTTATTCTAGAAAATGTTGCGGTACTTTGCTACGGAACCACCCCTGCTTCAAGGGACACTTTTTGGAAAGAGGACACGTATTCCATTCCAACTTAAAAGGTCATGAACACAGTGATACATTTTCTTTGGTTCACACAATCAAAAAACAGCCGACAATTAAGATAAGAACGTTTCTCGTTGTTTGAGTTTTTCTTGGTTGTGGTACAAATTTTGTAGTGACCCTAGTAGAAGCATTTTTGGTTCCCTCAGTTGTTGAGCTGCTGACTACTGCCGGCGGTAATGTATAGACGGGAAGCGTCATCGGCGGAAGAGTATGTCGCGTAGTTATATCTGAGTTGTAGTCCATAAGTCAGCTATAAAAATACTTACATCCAGATCTCGTGAGCGTTACGGATCCACTGCTCTGATCAGCAGCGTAAAGATAAATCGATTCGTACTCCGAGCCATATTTAACCTGTTGAAGCCTAAAGATTGCTTTACACCGACTAGAATGAATTTTCCTACGTTCCAATCAACTGAAAATCACTATTGACATACACAAACACAGAAGTGGATTGTGTATCGGGATAAGCGATGATCTAAATGAAAATAATTACAAACGTACAGTGACATCTCACCTCGCCATCTATACTCGAGGAATACTTGTAGGTGTCGCCAACAAGGAGATTGCTCAAATAGATGTTCATACTAGGAGCTAAGTCATATGAATAGATTTTTTTATTTGGATTGACTGAAATTATATATTTTTTGAAGAATAAATGTTATGAACATTTTTTGCTGGTCACACTGATGTTATCAATATTAGTAGAAACTGTTCCCGGTGTGTACATGATCTTGGAAACATCAAATTTGGATTAAGCGTCCTCATTGATCATTGGAAACTCTCATTGGTCACCGTGTTTTCAACGATTTAGAACGAAACGAACACCGTTTATTAAAATTCTGATCTTTTTTGTGTGCACACACGCACACACAAAACTTCACACCTCTGTTGGACTAGGAGAGGGATTTTAACCCTTACGATGGCGAGCATGCCTTGAGTGCATACTCGCCTCGGTGATCAATGTATACAATGTGGCATTTGGCACACAGAGGATAACAGTGCCTGTATACAGAGACGATACGGCAGTATATCTGAAGATACAGACGCAGAGTTTTTCTCTTAATTTGATTTTGAAATCCATTTTATGAAACGTTTATAGTTTGAAGGTAATACGATGCCGGAAAATTTCTCAACTGGAATGCATAAGCCGTTAGCATTCCCGAAGAAGGAATACAGAAGATTTTTTAATTTGATTACACCACTATTTACAAATTGTGTTTCTCGCTTTGGGCATGCTTCAAAAGCTTCAGATTTTCTTCATGTGCACATGTTTTTTAATCACTAGGGTAAAAAAGCGATTTTTTCCCTATTCGTTTTCAGCATAAAAAACAAATTTAGCAAAAAAAACTTTTGTCTCGAAAAGTTGGGTCGGAAATAAACCAGCACGTCTCAGCGTCCAACCCCTTAGGGTCTAGAATCGACCACAGACACACATAGATAGTGACGCGCGGGCAATTTAAAATGGATTTATCGCCGGAGAGAAATTCACCTCTGTTGAGTGAGTTCGTCGTTGTAACCGAAATATCCACCGTATGTGCGTTTGTTTCCAAAGGAATCTTCAAATTTGATACCATCATTATTCGAAAGAATAGCGGACATGGAAACCTCCGCTAAATAGTTAAGACTCATTTGGATTTCATAACAATTGAGCCCCGAGGCAAACTTTTTGATGCTCCAGTTTTTATTAAATGTTTCGCCTGGAAAAGATGTTTTGCGTGATATCTATAGTTCTTACAGCGTTGTCCAACTGCATAACTGCAGTAATATAGGAACAAACAGAGACGGAAAAGCGAAGACATGCTCTTCTGAGACAGATTATCAGCGGAAGAAGTGCTCGACTACATCTTAGGCTTAACCTTATCTTTCCCATGGAGCACTTTGATGCATTGGACTACGAATCTGTTCTAATCCAGAATTGAACAAATGTAATGTAAACGGCTTTTTTCATAGCAAGTTTAAAATTCTTGACAACGGTAGCAGTTGAACCCAAACGTAGTCCTCAGTAGCATGAAACATTGATGTTACTTCACGTTTTCTCTGTTCCGAAATTTTAGAAAGATCGATTTTTCTATATTGATTTTTCTATACGCAACAATATTCGACAGTCACAGGTTTTGCAAAGACCGTATTTTTATTCAAGTGTACCATTGAGAAATGCGGCGCGCAAACTGCCAGGCAAAAACGCCGAGGCTAAGTGAAAGCGCATCGAAACCGCATCGAAATATTCTCGACACCATCGTATTAGTTCTCCTCGGCGTTTTTGTCTAAAAAGCACGGTTTCGTCGAGAATGTGACGCACGCTCGAATAACATAAAAAGGGAGTCGGTTTCTAATGAAATGACCAAAGTATCGCTGCAAACTCTTAAACATTTGGCCTGTGTGAAAAGTATTTCGCCCGCTTTTTTTCATACTTTTTCAGTCTTAACATCGTTCTTGCTCACATTTTTGGACATCTTATGTTCTTAAACTTCGTATTTTTCAGGGACATTCGGATTGAAAAGTTTCTTCTAGATCCTGTGCAGAGCATTTAAATTCCTGAGAACCGGATGTGTACACAACTTCTTGCAAAAAATGGAGAAACCATCACTACCGATCAGCAGCATGAAATAGGTGACTGTATGCGATTTTCTGTTTGCAAAGTTTCAGGCTCTTTTTGCCTTGTGTTTCGTTGAAAGTTGTTGGTTTCTTGATTGTTTTGATATTTATAATAAAAGAAAAGCAGCTTGGCCCAACGTTTTCGGCGGCTGCCTCAGTTTCAGTGACGGCGCGTCACAAAAAACAATACTAGCGGAACGGAAGCAAGAGATTTCCTACCTCAACATGGACATAACCAGATGTTTACACCAAAGTTTTCGTAGTTTGGGTTTTTTACAAACGGAAATTGGTAAAAATATTCCCACAGATGTGATTCCGTCAACAGATCTCTGTCTTTTATCTGCCCAAGAGCAGAAGGTCAACAAATGCGAGCGGCCTGTTTGCCTGCTGTCCTCTCTTTCAACACATGGCAGCAATTATTTTTCATTTTCCTCTTCTCCTCATACAATATGCTGCCGGACTACACATAGAATGTTATCTAGTCAAGAGAACAGTCCGTCCTTTCGTTATCGGAGAGCAGAAACCTTATTTCCTGCAAAACAAATCGATCTATGCTCAGTGGCCGAGACAAACAACTGAACCTGCCGGCTCTCTCCTCTTCTAATTGGAGCTTTTCATTGCTCCTTTCACTAATTTTTCATTTCGTCCTAGCTTTAAAGCTTCCATTTATAAACCTTTGCCCTCAGCGTGAATCACTGTCACATTTTGGTCAAAAACAAGCCACAGAGCGGGCAGAACTCGCGTTATCCTCTTGTGTTTAAAACGGCACTTCTCGTCGTCAAACAAGTCACAATTTCGCAGAAAAGTCATGCTCGGACTGATTCTTCTCCTCATTGCCGGATTCTTTTTCTACCATTGCTACTGGAAACGGAGAAATTTGCCTCCAGGTAAGTCAAAATCGTGTTTATATCAAAAGTTTAGGTCCCATACCACTTCCGTTCATTGGAAATTTGCACATTATGGCCTTTCATGAGCCAGGATACTCGGCATTTGAAATGTGGCGACGAGAATATGGGCCAATTTTCACCTATTGGATCGGTTTATTTTTTTAGGATTAGGAAAATTGTAATGGGTTTTCAGGTAATTACCCCTTTGTCGTCTTTTCCGACTACCCGAGCATTAAGAAGACGTTCATTTCGGATGGAGAAGCCTTCCAAAACAAGTTTAATTTTGAGGAAATGACAAAAATGTATCGAGGTATGCATCTTTTAAATAGAATCACAAATTTTTCACTTTTGCTAATTTTGGTATTTTTTCATTTCAGGTGGAAGCTATGGCGTGGTTGAAACTAACGGCTATCAATGGAAGGAGCACAGACGTTTCATTATTCACCAGTTTCGAGAATTTGGACTGGGAAAGAATGTTATGGAAGAGCGAGTAAGTCAAAAAGAGTAGCAGAAACAATTCTCAGGTCATGACCGAAGTTGACCATCTGACCAATGCTGTCTCTGAACTGGCGTCCACTGGCGAAGAAGTCAAGATTCAGGTAGGAAAACTTCAGGTCAGAAACAAAAAAACTGTTGCAGGATCTCATTGATGTAAGTGTCGGGAATGTAATTAATCAGCTACTCTTTGGTTATCGGTTTGACGAGGTTGGCTTTAAAAAAACTAAGCGTATCGTTTCTTCAGAAAAATTCCGAAGAGTTCTTCCACCTAAAAGGCCTGATATCCCGACAGATGCAAGACTTTTCCTCGCCGATCGCATTCCTCTTGATTGCTTATCCCTGGCTTCGAATGGTTATTCCATACTTTAACCGAATGTACGATCTGATCATCTACTACAAAACCTCATTCTACGATTTTTTCAAGAAACAGATTGATGAACATGAGAAACATGTAAGTTTAAAAGAAATGATGAAAACTGAAGACTTTTTAGATTGACTACTCTTCCACGACTTCCACCGACTATGTCGACGCCTATTTGAAGGAAAAGAAGCGCCGAGAGGATGAAGGAGACACTGAATCGTTCAGTTACATGCAACTGTCCAATTTGTGTCTGGATCTTTGGATGGCTGGAATGGAAACGACATCGAACACACTTGCCTGGGGATTTGCTTTCATTCTTCATCATCCGGAAGTGCAGGTTAGCAACATTTTTGCTGTCAAATTTGAAGAAATCCAGGAGAGAATCCAAAAAGAACTGGATAAGGTAATCGGCAGTGGCAGAGATATTACTATGGCCGACAAAACTGAGCTGATCTACTGTAATGCTGTTATTAATGTTGGTTTATATAAGCCCTTAAAAATGAAAGCGTTAAGGAAGTCCAAAGAATGGCCAATCTTTTGCCAATGAATCTTCTTCATCAGACTTCTAGACCGGTTGAAGTTGAAGGCTATAGAGTATGTTTACTTCAAACACCCAAATCTCAAAATTTCAGCTCGAAGAAGGTACAGGTGTCCTTGCCCAGATTTCGACTGTTCTCTACGACAAGGACGTTTTTCCCGAACCGGAAAATTTCAATCCCGACCGTTTCATTGACAAGGATGGCAAGTTGAAGAAGGTCGATGAGCTGGTCCCCTTCTCGATTGGAAAGCGACAGTGTCTTGGAGAGGGACTGGCCAGGATGGAGCTCTTTCTCTTTACTGTCAACATTTTTAACAGATTTAAAGTTTCCGTTTGTGGAGACAAGCCCGATTTGAAGAAGAGATACGGAGTTACGGTTCAGCCTGCTCCATTTAAGCTTTTCGCTACAGCGAGGCATTAATATGTGTTCCCTTCCTGAATTTGATAACCTACCGCTCTCGTGTAATTTATATAAAGTTTTCACTGTGTGACACAAATATTGCAAAATAAAGATAAAATTTCAGCAGCAGCAAGCAAGAAATGTTATACTGTATTTGGTCCACCTTTTGAACTGACTGTCTCTGATCTCATGGTGTCTTTCCCATCATAAAGTTAATGTTGTTTTACTTATTCTGAACAAATAAATGTTTCGACAAGAACAAAACGTCGGTCACTGTTCGCGGCTTCTCTTAATCTGTCAACCATAAATCTCAGGAGTTGACGCCTTCCCGATCCCATTCGAATATCTGCGTAAACATATGATGAAGGGCGTCGACGAGCATTGTCCCAGCTGTTGGTTTTATGCTAAACACTGTCAAAGACGCTGAAGAAATTATTTCTCTGGATTCTTCTTTTGAATGTCGGCCTCTTTAACTCTGTCCAAGTGATGGCTGGGTCGCTTGCTCGTCTTTATGGGGAACAGTGCGCTCTCATTTTAATTGTCTTTTTCCCGCTTCTTGCTCAATGATTTTTCGGCTCCTTGTTGGAATCTTCCTCCACTTTTTTTGGTAAACAGTCTGCTTTTCCAAACAGTACTTTTTCTCACGTTTCTACTCGGCCTAATGTCCGAGTGATAGCTGAGCCACATTGTCGTCTTCTCAGAGAACAGTGCAGATGGCGCTCTCCCACTTGAATTGGAGTTTGACTCCATTCTCTCTTCACTTTGGTATTTCCTCACATTTATAGGCAGTTATGCTAAAAACCGTCACAAAACTTCAAACAATTTTGCCATTGGGTTTCCTCTTTTGGTTTTCGGGTTAACAAAAATGTTCGAGTGATGGCTTTGGCAGTCTCAGCGGAGAACTGTCTAGGCGGCGCTCACTCATTTGCATGCAACCTCCTTCGAGCCCATGCGTGTTTGTCAAAAGTATAGTGTTTTAGACACAAGATTTTATCTCTGCTTTCCACAATTTAAGCCTGTTTTGTTTTTTACTTTTTTTTGAAAACTTGCAGCCTTCTTTCTTACAGTTCCTCACTGTTTTCTGCAGTTTCAGTAAACAAGCTGTTTTCGTTGAGTGATAACTGCGCGTTTTCTTACGTTTCTGATCTGAAAAATTTGATGTATCTTTCAGGTTTTCACAAACTGAAGTCTGTTCAAATGGCAGCCAATGTACCTCGTCCGCTTCGTGTCGTTGGGCCACTGCCAGATAGAGAAGTACGTTATTTAACATGCTGTAAACAGTTGCCCTTAAATAGCTTTGATTTCTATTCCAAACTTGACGCTTTTTTTAAATATGCGTTCAAAATATCTCTCAACGCAAAAGCAGGGCGAAACTGGGAAATAACGTTAAATGCATGCAATAAATTAAATGCAATAAATGCATAACGTTAAAAATGTTAAATGCATTTTTCAGACTTTTCTGGCCAACTGTGTTGATATGCTTAAAAATCGCCCCAATGAGCTCCTCAATCATATGAAGATCTTATTTTTGTATGAGAAGGTCTACAAGATCTTTATTGACCCTGCAGCATTCATGAACATTCTGGGACTCCAAAGCGGCCACAGCTACCAAGATGCTACCAGAGTCATGATCACGGACATCACTACACGCATGGGAATTGAGAACGTAGGTATGAAAAATGTGCTAACTAAAAATGAATTCAGGTTCTCGTCATCGAAATCAGAAGAAGTGGGAACATCAAAAACTATTTTTCCTACTGGACCCACCGCCTGTTGCCCGGAATCAAGGTCTTCCGAAAGACTGATGGAATCGTGACTTGGGACAACGGTATTAAGAAGAACATGCCCCTGGCCTATCTGGAGCGTTTCAAGCTGCCAACGTGGCTTCTGGTAAAAAATCTGCTCAGTAGGCTTTCATGTTGTCAACCTTTTCTTCTTTCCTGTTACAGTGCATCCAACTTTTTCGAGTCCATTTCTTCAAGAGTTTTTGTATTCAAAATATACTACGCTTAGTCTGAGTTCATTTGCACGTTTGCTGTTCTGTTCAAGTACCGTTAAAGTCCCCTTTACACTATGGTTGGTAACTCAATATGGTCGCCTCTTCGTCTTAAACAATAATATCCTCTGTTCCAAAACTCAAACCAAAACAAGCAGGTACAAATACAAAATTTAATACAGCCGGAATGGATTAACTCCTACCATGAATCTTTGCTTGAAACATGCCTGATCAATCAGGCTAACTGCTGCTGCGGTCCGACACTCTCGTACGTATGAATAACATCAATTCTGCCCATTTTACACACCGTCAACGAGCTGTTGGGAATGCGATCAGCTTGTTACGACATAATCTTTTGCCAAACGCAGAGAGAGAGAGAGAGAGAGAGAAAGTCATGTTCGCACTGATCGACGGGATCAGGTTCCACTCGCTTTCTGACATGACATCTTGTAGGGTACTTTCGGTGGATCACCTTTTCTTTACTTTTTGCTCTGTCTTTCTCTTTGTCTGCCACTCTGTCTTTCTGCGTCTCTGTCTCTATCCTTCTGTCCCTCTATATCTCTGTCCATTTTTTCAAGTTCTCCGTACCTTGCCCTTTCCGTTTTTTATTTCTTTCCCGTAAACATTACATTACATTGTCCCGCTTTGCATAAGAAGCTGATTACAATCGGTCACACAACAAGGTGCCTGATGATATCTGATGGAGTCAGTGGCGAACTTGTAAAAGGACGTGCACTTTCCCTTCGCGCATCCATATTTGTTTCAAAAAGCCCTAGAAATGGCGCCAAGTGTGCCCTGAAGAGCTCAAATAACCCCCTCAAAGGTGTGCTCCTCATGCACCTGAAGCCACACACTTTCAATTATGAGACAGATGTTTTCGTTCGAAAAGACTGACGGATTAGATGCCGCCCAGCCTCTCACTTTCCAGTTTTCTGTTTTCGCTCGACCAACAAAAACATGGCGCGGATACGGTTTTTCATCTAATTTCACTTAGGAGTCTTGACAAGAGGTTTCCCGTCTCATCGTGGGACTATTTCTAGTCTTTTCGCAACGGAGAATATTGTTCCAAATAATCAATCTGAATGCCGTATGTTTTGCAATTTAAACTTTTTCGTCATAACGTCAGAACGAGCGCTTGGAATATCAGTGATTAGTTCAAATCAAACTAAGTCTGCTTTTTACCTAGCTTCTCCCTGATATTTATCCAACTCAATACGACAAAAAGTTCACCTAAACAACAGCCAGTACTTCTTTTTGACATAAAAACTGTCATTTCCCGAAAAGATTCTAAGATTGTGCTGTTTTTGTATGTTTAGTCGCTGAGCGCCCTCTGCATTGGCCACTTTGAAGTGTTGTCCACCTAGTCGCAGCAACCTTTCTGAACCTTTGTTCCAGGACCTTATGGGAAGTAGCTTATACCCCTTCCCTGGCCATTCATACCGACACCCCGCTGCTCTGTTCAGTCCGTTCAATGGTTGTTATTTCGTCAAGTGTCAATATTTCTCACTACTCTTACTTCAATTGTTTCTTTTGTCACATCCTCCTACGAAATCCCCGCTGCCGAAAGTGTCAATTTTAGCTTAGGCTTTTGATGTCCTGCACAGATCAAAATCCTCCACCTCGGGAGTATTTCCAAACAAACTGGCCCCTACCTCACAACAAAACCACAGTCACGAGCTGGACTTACTGTCCTCATGCTCTTTTTTTGCAAAGATGATCAAAAAGCGCGATTCCAGATAACCTTCTCCCAGTGACAAATTAAGAACGACATTGGGTATTTCACTTGCCGCCGTGAACGTTATTGTACGGGATTACCTAGAGCACATGCTCTCGTTTTTGTCAACTACGCAGGTCATGGTTTACCGAGTAATAGTTGTTTGCTCACGCTTACGTCTCAGCTGTTCTGTAAGCCCTTTAAAAATGACCTTGTCTGATCTTTTGTCGACAATCCAATCAGGAGCGCCACTCTAAGCGGCTTGCTCTAAAATGGTGGGGAGAGCGAACGGCACCGGATGCCACTGAACAACGAATTTCCGGCGTTTGTGCCCCGAGCAAAAGTCGTTCCATGAGAGTCTGAGCCAGCTGTCTCACTCTCTACGTCAAAAACGTCTGTTTGACGCGTGTATAAACTATGCCGGCCCTGTTAATGCTTCCCGCCACTGACCAGTAGCTAAACAATTGTTCGCATATTTCTCTCTCTGGTTGGATGATCGGCGCAAACTAGCAATTAGTGTCATTGCCTAGAATTGTTACAACACAATCGTGTCCAGACTGATTAACCTCTCACTTCGTTTGTTTCCCGTTCAGCTTGTTGCCACTTGTTCCGTGATAAATGTTATTTACAGCCCTGCGGATTTAGAGGCTTGTAAACACGAGTCCTTCGAGTCTCTGAATCTGCAAAAAGCTTAAGCTTTCGTCTCTCTCTCTCCTTCTGCGAAGGTTCATTTCCTTTCGAAAAGACCTATGTCAACACACAACCAGAGGCACTTAAAAATCAAACACAGCTCCCGCTTTTTTATCACAGCCAAAAGGCAACATTTTTTTGACTCAAATTGAAATTGCCCTCTGTGTTGTTCAAACTTTTAAAAAGGGGGCTCAGGTTACAATCTCTGCAAGACGGCAGTTCCAGCCAGCTTCCGGCTGTCCTTATCATCATCTACCTGCAACTATGACTGATAGCTTCTTATTGGGAGACTGTAAAACTGGTAAAGTTCTCCTGCCTTGGCCTTTGAACACAGCTATACAACTTCTTTTCGTGACAACTAGGTCGCCGACTAAATTGTCGCTGTTCCTCCTATTATGGTACGAGAGACGGGAACTCCGACGACTCAGTGTTTAAATCATTTTTCTTCTCCCGGAAAAAAAGCAGCACTTTTACACTCTCGAGGTGTCTGGTCATGATTTGCGGCCGTCGGTTTGTGGCATAGGCCGTCTTAGAAAAACAGAGAGCAACTATAGCGAAGCTCCAAGCCTCTTTAATTGCTGCGATTGACCTCGAGGGATTGCCAATTATCACCTGCTTTCAGCAAGTTGAGGCTCCTCACCAGAATTCTTTCACGCTCCTGGTTGACTCACTTCCCGCCGTTTTCTGATACAAAAGATCTTTCCACTTTCTCCCTGTGCCGGAAGGCTTAAGCGCTATCACTTGAACTCCAGAGAAAGTTGGTGTTATGACGAGTCATATGCTCTTATTTTTACCTCCAAAATATTTGTTATTGGTCAGGTTCTGAGTCGGAAAAACAAAAGCTTGCTTCTTATACAGTCCCGACTCTTTCCCGCGTCTGAACATTGTTCAATTCGGGGCGGATTGCACCGCTGAGCCGAGGCAAAGCCGCGAAAACGGCGAGAGGGACACAGAGACTCGTCCCCCCTGTACCAAACCTTTTTGCCAACATGGAAGCTGCTCTTTCGTTCCTAGACGCGGCCCTCACGCATTCCTCCATTAACCAACTTGCAAAACCTTGGTAAACCTTTAGAAACGCCAGTTGTTGGACGATATTTATTGACTTGGGGGAAGAAGAATGCGTGTGATCTGCCGGCAAAAGTTTCTGTACTCTCGTCTTCCCGGTTCAAAGACTCCTAATTACATTAACTCTCGATCATAAGACCATAATTGTGAACCGGATACAGATCGAAAAAAAACGTGTTTGTCTCTTTTGCCGGTTTAATGTTGACCAAACGTTTCGTCTCGTTGACCACCTCTCAAAAATCCTTCCAAGAATTTTCTCGCTTCATTAGCAATGACATTGAAAGGACAAAGTCAAGTTCATTAAATTAGTGAGCGGGGTTGATAGTAGAGAGTCCCTGCAGTCAAGTTTGTCTTAAGCCGCTCTTTTCCCACCATCTTAAGTCATCCCCACGCGTAGGCTCTCTCCCTCTGAGAGTGCTGCTTCTTCATGCTCCTAATAGAATTTGGCAACATTTTTGAGCGAACATTCGTCCGTCTCAGATTTCATGTTTTTGGGTGTGCCACAGGGTGCTTAATCAATTGTGCTCCTAGAGAAGAAGGCAGTAATTTGTCACTTTTTCACTCATCCATGGGAATTCTACTGACTCTCGTCGTCATTTATTCGATTGTCGCAAAAGGCTCAAAGGCATCTAGCGCTTGGCTCTGTAAGATTCGTCCTTTGCTCTCAATCCACCGACCGTATAGTCTCGAAACTGTTTAGCTAACCTTCGATGACCAAGCCACGCAACAGCTGACATCAATGTTTGATACTTGCCCGTTTTTCCGTGGGGGTATTGAGTTTGCGCCCAGTTTCCGCAAAGAAATCAAACTCTCTCAGATTCCTTTGATTCCAATTCACTCCCATCTCCACTCGTTTCGGCAAGTCTAAATTTGGATGTTTCTTTTCCGATCGCTGGCTCAATTGGAACTGGTGCGCTGCGGGAGTCCCCTTACTTTTTTGCCGCCTTAATAATTCAGCAGAAATGTTCTCGTCAAAGAGCTCTTTTTTAAAGGGGGCGGAAGCTTAATCTAACACGCAGTGGAACTTCGGAAACGGTCGGTTCCAGTCGGTGCCTCTTGACCTCTGGCCCATTTCTGGAAGAGGTCATATTTGTCTCCAGTCTACAAGTGCTACCACAGCTGATTTTCGTGGTCCAGGACATGTTTTTGCTCGTTTGTTCAGAGCGGTCCTATCACTTCCAGCGTCTATTTTCCTCCTTCTTTGTTTAGAAAAACGAGGCACAGACTCTACGGCGTGGGAGATCAAACACGACCTCAGTCTATCACTGATGTCATGAGGTTTCATATTTCCAAGGCCCTTCCTTAAATTTTCATCTGATTTTCGTTGCTATGGGAATCATTTTTCATAAGCGCGTCAGCGCTTTTTCCGTTCCAAGCCGAGCTTTATATACGACTTCATCTCACGCTCTTCTCCCAGAACATTCTTTTTTTTTCAAGACTCAACTTTCAGACCATGTTCTTTGCCGTATTTCTCTGCTTAGTCGCTAGAACGCTATCTCTCACATGCTACGATTGCTACAATACGGGTCCTGACAGTAAAGAATGCACAAAAGAGAGGACGTGTACGGGAGTCGCTTGTATGATTTGTAAGTATTTTTTAAAAGTTATTCACAACATGTTTAGTCGACGCCGGAGACAATAAAACCACGACTGCTTTTTGTCTTCTTGCCATTCGGGGAGAGGACGCAGGTGAGCAGAAAAATGGCTGCTGGCTGGAACCTGATGGTCGAGGAAAGCACTGCATGTGCCACGATGATTTCTGTAATAAGCTTCCGGATAGGAGTGAAGTTATCGGTGAGTTTTCAGGATTTCTATTCTGAGATTGAGAGAGACAGAGAGACAGATCGCAGTTCAGTTATATTTTCAGAGGATCCCTTGGCGCCTCTCCTCCCCAATGCCCAATTCCTGAGGCAGAATCCTCTGGTCGACTACGAAAATCCCAAACTTGACGATGAAAGTAGAGAAGACAGTCATGGATCTCGGCCTCTCCCTAAGCTTCCTCTCTTTCCCGGAATTGATGAGGCTGATCCGCGGGTAGCTGGTGATGACTCTGAAGATGGTAAGGACCATTGTTATCCTAAACATTTCATTTTAAGATCTCGTACCTGTCGACTTTGAAGAGTACGACGGGAAAAAGGGCCACAACGAGGTGACCAAGTCGAATCAAGCCGAGACACCGACACAGTCTTCATCCTTAATGCATCCTCCCTCATCCATTCTTTTTTGGCTCACCATGGCAGCTTCCTGGGCACGCATCTTCATTCTCTTCTAGACCTGCTGCCGAAATCTCAAAATCACTTGTTCGTCCAATTCCAGGACGTATTTATATTATATAACCGCCTCGAGTACGAGGCACCATCCTGTCCGGGTAATAGTCAATTTCGGTGAACTTCTCTCCGTCTGTCTTCACTTACATGAATAAAGATTAGTAAAAACATTGTACGAGGTTTTAATAATGAAAAGAAACGTACATGGCACACTTTTTGAGGAGGAGAAGAACCAAGACGTCTGTAGGCAAGAAAAATTGTGATATGGGAGCGTTTTCAGATCACAAGACTCATGCCTACAGCCGTCGTCTGAGAGGGCAGTGAAATGAGCTCGGTGGGATTAGCCTTACTCATATTGTAGTCACTTGTCTAGAACATTAGCCCACGCGATAACTCAGTAATTGAACCTCTCGGTCTGCTGGATTATAGAGGTGAGGCTGATGCGCAATGAGATAAAGCATTGGCTTCTGAACTTGTGCGGTAGTGAACTGTTCAGAAGCAGTTCTCAGAAAAATGCTACAGTAGCCCCAAAATCCTCTTCTTCCCTATACTCTTATGTAGGTGACTGGCCTAAGAGCTATTGTACAAGGAAAATTGTGAAATTTTAGCTGTGGCGTAAACACGTACATAAGGATCTCGAAGGGAAGGAAATTTTGGTTACTGTAGCATGTTGCACTTCATAAGCTGTGCAGAAAAAATTGAATAACTTCTGTTCCGAATGTTTTTCCTGCTATCGTAGCGGATGCCATTCCAGAGCTAATATCCTCGGAAATTGTTCAAGATGTGTGTCTATAAACATCACCAGCTGTTATCTCTAAGCCGCCGGAAACAGTGATTGTGGACAGCTCAGGTGACCACAGAATCTAGATAGAACACATTGATTTTTGTGTGGAAAATGGTGATAACGGAAAAGGGAACACTACTTAAGCACTAGCTCTAATGAACTTTTGCACCTTCTTCAAATGTTGGCAGTATTTTTCTCACTAGCGCTCGTTTCAGCTGTAGGCTCTACAGTGACATGTCTGGATAGCGGAGTTGGACGTAGGTCTCTCGAATAATCAAATCAAAAAAAATTTCAGCATGTCTCCCCTACAGCGTTCCCGGATACCATCTTTGCCCAGACGGTTCAGCCTGCCTTCTTAACACTACTAATGGATCTTTCTGCTGTTCCCTAGAGAAGATTTCAAACAGTAACTGCTACAGCAGTCTGTCCACTCCAAGACCGACTACTCCCGGCTGCAGAGACAATATAAATCCTCAGACGGGCGAAAATGACTGTACCAAGCTGGCTTATCTTTGTAGCGACCCCGGATACTATAACTACATGACTGAGGTGAGGTTAACTAGTACTCAAAGCAAAGACGGGTTAAGAACTGTCCCGCCACTTGCGGCCGTTGCGATGGAGTCGTTTCATCTACTCCAGCCTGCGTCGATTTGATTAATCCAAAGACCGGAGTTTCCGACTGCCCCAACAACAAGCCTCTTTGCACAAATCCTCCCTACGTGCCGTATATGCAAGCCGAGTGCCCTAAGACTTGCGGGTTCTGTTGACGTGTATCGTTATCATAATAAAACGTTTTTTTTGGTGTATGCAATCAGTTAAAGTGATCTCAGAGGAATAGGGTAGACCGTGTTCTTGCTCTCATCGATTCTGACCTTCTTGGTGGCACGGCGAGTAGTAGGGTGAATCATTCTCTTGGCAAGAAGTTTCTTGTGTTCCAGAGCTCCTTTTCGGTTGAGAGAATGGGAAGGGAACATATGTCTCGATGAAATGGTGTGGGTGAAGAGAAGAAGAAGAATGAAGATGCACAGACGAGCCATTCTAAAAGCTTGTTAATGGTAGAGAGAGAACAAAAAGAGAACAAGACTGTGTGCGGGTTGAAGTTATACCCTTCTACACTCTCTCGCTGATTAACTGAGTTTTACAGGTGCAACTAATCCATTTTTTGAAGCTTGTTAAGTGAATAAATCGAGTGGCTAGATAAGAGAGGCATCTTTTTTATAAACGTCTATATCTAGTCAGATAGACTACTGAAATGGCGGGAAAGTCTGAATCAGAGAAACAGTCCTTTGTTGGGAGCATTTGCGATGTGAGAATCACTGACGGATGAAACAGGATGAACGTGAACTGTCTGAATCGGTTAGTACATATTGCACACAAATCAAATCAGATCCTACTTTTTCATCGCTGAGTAAAATTTTGGTACTCATGAAAGGTTGGGTACAAGCCCTTTTGTCGAAAAGTTCACACTTCTACCAGTAGTTAGTACAATTTACGGTCTTATCGTACCCCAAGAGCCCATAAATTAACATTATTAGACTTCCTGCTACGTCCTTAACCTTGTCTCATTAACTGTTGACACTAGCTGTCGGGATAGTTTACGTCCATTGCCATCACTAGTGTTTATTAACCACATGTCTCCAAACTTCTCTTCTTTCACCGTCAGGTGCAACGGTCCTCTGGCCATCAAAATTACTAGGCCATGTCAATCTTCTCAAGGTCTCGACGACTGCTTTTAAGATTACCGCGGGGCGTTAATCCGCCCGTGCCAAGCCGAAAAAGAGGTTCCCAATGGCTCCTAAATGTGTGACTGTTTGCACTGCGGGGGTCACTCGGGGCAAAGCAATTAGAATCCTGAGCAAGGTTCTGGGAGTATTGTAATTTGACTGCCGCTTACGGTTAGCGGATTAGCCGCCTGAAGGACCTTGAGCCGATGGTAATTTTTTTCTTACTTGGAGACGTTCCCAGAAGATCTGTTCGGCACTTCCGATTGCCAAAAGGCGGTCAGTGACTCTGAGATGGTATCGTCTTCGGTTGCGCCACGACAGTTTGTGACAGAGCGCAAAAGTCTTGCGTCGGATAAATATTGGTGCTAAACCGCAATTAGGCCGCCATATAGTCTTTTCTTAAGGCGGAAGCCAAAAGCATTTTTTGCTGAAAATTTTAAGTTTTCACACTATCACCGAGTGAGCACTTAAACTCCCAGGGTGTTCTTATTCAGCGATTTATAAAAGTCTGTCTTTCTGGCGGAAAGTGTCAGACATTTCATTCTTCTGTTGTTTTGTCTACAAATTCTCACGGCGATCATTTCCAATTTTAATCAAGACCACTCTCCCTTTTTCGGAGCCACAATGGAGGAAATGACCAATTGTCGGCTCACATTCCCATTGTACGGTTCCTCAAAGGGGTGAGCCGGTGCGGGTGGTTCTCATTGTCAATAGGCGATGAATACCGGCACGCGGTGCCGCGGGGCTAATAGCCGGCTGACTCGGACAGAGAGAATGGCTCGGCTCAAAGGCACGGCCGCTGACAGTCGACTGTTTGTACAGGCTATTATGGCACTGACCCGAGAGTGGAGGCCACTCAGACTTCCTGCCCCGGAATGAGCGAGAGAGACGAACAAGCCGACCTTGGTGACCGTCACCGTCCTTGTGGCGACACCTCTCAAGTGCGGCGACACTTGTTAATGCAAATAGCCGGTACAATACTGACACGCGTTGCCTGGGTTTCTCTTCGTAGACCACCCGATGGGACACTTTACTAGTTTAATATGTTTTTTTGTTGCATTCTTCAAACAGGTTTGAGAAAGTCTCCGAAGAGTAGGTCAAAATTTGCTGTTAGTGTTTAGAACTGTTTCCTTTTGCTCCTACAGTATTGCTCCTGAAATTAAAAGGAAGAAGACGGCTTATAGACTAGAGCACTGTTTGAGTTCAGCACAGTAGTGATTTCAGTTCAGTTTTTACCGGTATCCTTCGAGAGAACAGGCTTAATAACCTGAGGGATCATATCTGAAAATATCAGGCAAAATCCGTGACCGCCAAGCTTAGATGCAGTTAAACTCCTTTTTCACTAAACTAAAGTGTAAGATAAGAAACTGTATTAGATTCTTCTCTGAAAGTAAACGCCTGTTCATTTAACCAAAGGATAACTTCTTCCTTTGACCAAACCCGTGTCGAGCGAATTCTTTCTTTTGTTGTCCTTTAACCGTGCCCTCTTTGGCTGTTCCATCGGAAATATAAGAGAGCCACGAGAAACGGGGGAAAGTTCCACGTCAGCGCCGTGATCGAAATCAACATGCTCTATAGTTCTGTGCCACGTTTTTCTCTCTTTCTCTATAGCTGATGTTAGTTCAGACCGCGCTTCCAACATCTGTGTGCATATTTTGTTGGAATGGAGGGCAGCCATCAATGTGATCGTCACACGTTTTGGCAAACTTGATCGATTTTAGTGCGGTCGTATTTGTCGAGAGCGACTACCCGTTTAAAGTCAGTATCGTGTAGCCTTCCTCATTCTTCCCCCCTCTAGCTTTTTGTCCAGTTCGCCTGACAATGGAGAGAATAGTAGCAAAAATGTTATGACGACCTCGAGGAAATCGTGCAAGACGACTGCCAGCAGCAGCAGTCTCTTTTGACTGCGTTTGCGCATGTCTTTGGGCCAACTATTTGCTCTGCACCTTCCATTTCTCCCGAATGCCACTGCCTGTTATCTGATCACCATAACTCTTCTCCTTGCGTCCTTCCCTTCCGTAATCACTCGACCGAGATCTCCATAAATCTACGGTAGATTTCCATTCCCGTGGTCCATGGCCTTGGCCCCGCCCATGTGCCAGGAAAGAGCTCCCCGCCCACATTGCCATGGGGAGATCAGGACAGTTTGTGCCGATCACACCGGTCGAGGACCCTTCTCTTCCGCTTCCCCTCAAAGCGGTCTCTAACAATCTGTTCGCCTTTTTCTTGCCACGACCTCGGCACGGAGTGCGCGAAAGCCACGCTTTTTCGCCCAGTTGGCCGCGATTGCCTTCTCTTTGGACTGACCGTCTCGCCCGCTCAGCATAATTCCATCACTCTATTCTGTTATGGAACGGGTCCTGGTAATCCAAAGCCTCTCGCTCATATGACTATCCGTATCGCCTGCTCACTTCACTGTGGTCGAACAATATTCTCTTCCATTCAAGTGTCCGACTTTGAATCACCGTTTTCAGCCAGCCCGAGCCATGCATTCCTGCTAGGACATGCTGTTCTGCCAACTTCATCGGCACCACAGGATGATAACAACAATCTTGTCAGGTAAGCATTCACGGTTCATTTTTGACCTGAAACCTTTTGTTACCACCACAGTATAGCTGTTTAACTGTCGAGACTGTGGTCGAGTTCTATCCCTCTCTCTCGTTTGCGGCATTCCAAAACGTTCAAAAAACGCGCTCTTGACCTGAAATGCCAAAATCTTGATAATTGAGTGCTCTAATTAACACTGACCGTGATGTTATCTCCGCAAGGCCGTACAAGTTACAGGCCAAGGCTGTTCTCCCTACTTTCCAGCCGATACAGTTCTTTTTCAGGCAAATGGCTTCACTCTGAGTAATTACCTACGACCCATCTAGTAACACTCTTCTACAACATTCCTTCAATCAACGGTTGTCATAATTCTTCAAACGCCACAGCACTATTTTCTAGTCAATCTACTCTGCGGAAAAGTGTCTCTCCCCAAAGCCCCCTCATCGTTCGGACGTCCCCACTCTCTTTTTTTTCGTACATGTCTGATCCACATCGGCAGTATCTGTGATTCGTGTACAGCTTCGATTAGAAGAACCTTTCATAGTATTAGATTCTCTATAATATTTTTGTGTTGTTCGTGTTCATCTTTTGCAGCGCCCACCAAATGTGCCTTAGCTGTACAGATTTCCTTCATAGAGGTTGTGACTATTATTATATGTATTGTGTGTGTCTCTTTTCTTCTTTCTGATATGAATATCGTGTTGTGATGTTATGTGACGGCTTTAGTGAGGGCGACATGGGCAGATGGATAATGAAAGGGACATCTCAGGGTGCCTATTCAGTTGTCATCTTAAAAAGAGGAATCTGAAATTGTATATGCTAGCAAGCATAGAGAGGTCGGCTACGTTTAAAAAAAAAGGGGGGGGGGGGGGAAACCACAACCGTCAGTGCTGATTTCTGCCTGCATCTTTCAATCTGTTTGTTTTTGAAACGGTATCCTTAAAACGACAGTGTAGCTGTTGTGCCCAGGTTGGTGCGCAGCGGTTGAAAAAACTGGCGCGAAACGCAAGAATTTTTGTAAAGCCGAGATATTTTTATGTTTTTCTCAATTATTTTGCTTTTTTTCGTAGTGTTCATCGTAAAAAGCACGCTAAAAATAGCTGGATTAGAGAAAAACTGAAAAATAATGGAAGAAAATGACCTGAAACTACGTACTTTTCGCATTTGTGTGCAAAACACGAGTTTTTATGTTTTCATTTGATGTTTATGTGCTCTTTTCGTGTTCTGTTGTTTGACAATCGATGTAATGTCCGCTTTGAAGTGAAATCTCCGAAGAAAATCACAAAAATGGGGAAAAATCGCATTTTCGATGACTCCTTCAGTGAAATATTTTGAATTGCTAAAAAACTTCGCAGCTACACTGCTGCATTAATATAAGACAACCAGATCAACTGATCTGAGCGACTATTTTTCTACTACGTCCCACGTTAACTTGTGCTCTTTCTTTCGTAATAGTCCATCGAGTGCTATAAAGATAAGTGTACTTGTTTTAGCACTGTGAACAGGTCATTGCAAACAAATTTTGTGACTGTGATGTGAGAGTTTCCTGTTTCCATATCTCAGTCTCGTAAAACACAAATTTTGAAAACGACTGCAGTGATCTGACTAATATAAATGATATCATATGTCAAGTATCAGAAAACTTTATTCGACTGGTGGTACAGGTTATTTCTCCGTATGATAACCGACGCCCAGCTCCTGATTATTCTTAATATCTAGGGCACGAGGTGCAGAGCTATCGGCTATGATCACTCCATCCTTGGTCAAGTACATGTTGATGGCAAATTTGTGCTTCTTGATCAGCATTGCTTTGATTTCCTTGAAAGTAGTCAGAGGAGACACGTCGATGGGAACTCTATCGGCATTGCCAGGGGTTCGACACGGATCAACGACGTACAGACGGAGAGTGTACATCGGAGGAGGAGGGGTAGCCTGAAGAAGTAAAAAAAATATGCGTGAGATACTATTTCTAAGATGTAGAACGATTGGCCCAGGGATAGAAGGCAGAGGAGGGGAAGAAGTTTGAGAGTCATCTGAAAATATGGTCATGGAAAGTGGAGAACAGTGGAGAAGAAATGAGTCTGTTGATCAGATTGTGGGTGTATTTAAGAAAAGATACATGATTAGTATTCTGCACGATTGTCTAGACCTGGCGGAAGACAAGATAGTTCAAAGTAGTCGCAGAGAAGACGGTACCAAGGGGCATTAATAAAATCTGTATTGTAGTTTTTCAATTAAGACGTCTCAACACAGTTCTTTGAAAGCTGCTAAAGCTATTTGATGGTAGCCACTAGACATTTTTTGACTTCAATTGGACTCTTCTAGTACTTTCTCCAATATGTTGTCCAACTTTATTTTTCCTAGGCCGCGTTACAGAAATCTGCTTCGAGACACTATCCGTTACGATAACAGTGACCAGTTCTGAAGATACTCATTATATTTTTATGCTTCTTCATTGCTTTCCTTCAAGCCTTTAAAAGCCAGTTAGTCCTTGTGAGTAGAGTCGTTTTGAAGAGCTAATTACGAGACCTTGTCGCTTTCCACGCAACACGTTCCCATCCTTGGCCTCGACTCTCTATGATTGAGGACTGCTGCGCGAAAAGGAGATTAACGATGATCGAACAAAATACTTTATCGTAATGTATTTATCCCGTATCTTTGTTAATTCATTTGTGTGAAGTTTCTTCACCACTCGATTTGAAGATTCTTGTACAGATGAGCTTTTCGCGAAAATCGAGATCCCGTATTGTCGGCCAGCTCTCGCAGGTAGCCGAGTACCTTAAGGTGATTTTTTAAAGCCTAATAAGCTCCGAACCTCGTCCAATTGTTCCTTAGTATGTGCTGCTGAGAGACAAAACCGTACTCTAGCTTCGACCATTTCACATGCTGGGTAGGAGACCACAACTACTCCGACCTTCCGTTTCAGCATCTCTCTTCCGTAATATCTTGAAGAAAGATGTAAACTATTAAAAAAATCCGCTTGCCCTACGAATCCCGGAACATACAGAAGCATTGGAACTACTGGACTATCGCTGCTGCCATATACAATCATTCCGTCCTCTTTCAACTTCATTCTAAAGTATCTGGCATTTCTCGCAAGTCTATCAATTCGGTCGGCGCCTAAAATATGTCTGAGTTTACTGGAGAAATGCCTTACCATCAGTTGTGCCATCCTGACCCATAATTATGCTCATAGAGGAAAAAATCTGCTCGGCTATTGGAGGAGACATTGGAGCCGAATAGAAACCCGTAGCTGACTTTATTCTCAAGTAGTCAATAACTTCCTGAAAAGTTGTTTATGCTAAAATTTTAATAAGACTTACTTTTCGGCCTCCGATGTACCCGCCAGCTGCTCCGAAACTTTTCGTGAAAGTTCCCATCATAATGTCGACATCCCGGACATCGCAACCCCAGTATTCCACGACTCCACGTCCTGTGGAACCCATAGCACCTAAATTTTTCTGTTTTTTTTTGCAAAGGATCAAAAAACTACCAATAGAATGAGCTTCATCAAGGTAAAGATAAGCGTTGTACTTCTTTTTTAAGGCTATGATCTCAGGTAAGGGGCAAATTGATCCTTCCATGGAATATACTCCCTCGACAACAATCAAAATTTTTGAATAGGCGCTTCCTGTTTTGAGATTTCCTTTGGCAAGAGCCTCAATAAGGATCTGTTCCAGGGCAGCCATGTCTAAAAACCTGACTTTTATAAGCCGACTGAGATCTTACCATTATGAGGGAAAACCTTGGCAGTAGCACCAGCCATTCGCATTCCGAGAATCAAAGAGGCATGGTTGCGTTGATCGGAAATGAGAAGGGTATCCTAAAATCCTTTTCTTTTACTGTATCCTTTCTTTCACCAAAAAGTCTTTTAAAACTTTCTTTTAAAAACCTTTCTTTTGCTAAAAAATCCTTACTTTGTCCGCCAAACAAGCAATATTTAGAGAATTGGTAGCGAATCCCATGTTGAAACAAATGGCATCTTCAACGCCTAAGAAATCGGCAACAAGAGTCTCGAGACGATGCTGGTAGTTTGTAGCTCCTGAAACGAGGGTTTAAGATTTTTTGAATCAGTTTAAGGCACAGTTAGACAACCTCTGTGTCCAAATAACCAATAAATGACTAGACAGGGTACAATCATCCTTTTTCATCAGCACGTAGAAAAAAAAGCAAAGCCTTTCTCACCTCTCTCCTGATTAGTGCTGCAAACTGAAAGACCATTTTGGTCAATACCTTTCTTCGCACTCTCAGCACAAGGCCCTTCTTTTTGAGCGAAACCAAGATAGTTGTAAGAGGCCATGTTTATGACATTCGTCTGCGTTCCTGGGAATCTAAGCAGGGGTTTTAACTTTTTTTTTCAAAAGGGTTAAACGCACTTGTAAGTCCAGTTGCCATCATCAGAATATCTGTCCAGAAGGTTGACAGTAGCTCCAGGACAACTTGCAATGGGACGCTCAAAAACATCCTTCACCCTAATATACATTCTCCTAATATACATGGAATCGAAATCGTTGTAAAGGGGGACAAATCCCTAAACTTTTTTATACGATTACTGTATATGTGAAACTACCTTGTTCCTAAGTTCATCGGAACAGCCTTTCTCCTTCTCCAGACCGACTCTGACCAAAAATTCTCGGAAGAGTCCAAAAAGGCAGAGGATCGACCATGCGAAATAAACTTTCAGGCCAGTGAAAAAATTGATCTCTTCGAACTCGTTGGGCGGTCGCTTCAATGGCTCGGAATATTTTCGCGGTTCTACTCGAACACCCTCTTTGACGTCTTCGGTTGGTTCAGTGAAACTTCGTCGGAATCTGTAAATAGCAAAAATCTCCGCAAGAGCCCAGAAAATCAAACACGCACTTCTACGCCACGTTTGCCGTGCTAGAGTCCTCGCGATAACGGGACGAAGAACACAAATAATGGCAAGGACAACATCACGTCAACTTACTTGGGAAATACCGGCTTTTTGCAGTCTTCCGGCGTCGAAGGAGGGGTTTCCGTAGTTTCCGATTCGGAAGATGTCTGAGAACTAGAGTCTTCTTCAGAAGCCTCGGGTGTAAGCTTAAAAAAGTTCGTTAAAGGGACGTGAAACTCTTACGATGAATGGTTGTGGCGACAGACGCTTATAGCTTCTGAATGTGTTTGTATCATGAGCATATTCCACTTCTAGCGCAGCGCTCATTCTGAAAAATTTCCGTTCAAAGCACTATTAAACGATAAAGAAGGAGAAAGAGGCACTTTGATCACAAAGTCGGGCCATATTGTCTTGTCAAAGAAGTTGACGAATGGCAAGGAAGAATGAATAAGCGAGAGAAAAAGAGCTGATAAGGGCATTTTTGATCTGATTCATAAATCGGTGATAGACTTGAGTGCGCGTTTCACGCAATATTTGCAGACTCGGAGAGTACACGGGCCGGACTTGTTCCTTCGAATTCTCGACGTTTCCTGTGGTTTGCTCCAGGACAAACAGAGCACATAAAACACAGGTGTCTGGCAGGGAAAAGCCTCAAGAGAAGGTTAGAGTATCTGGGAATAATGCGAGATGAACCAGTCACGGAAATTTCGCAACTCAAAAAGTAGGATTGTTGAAAAGTTCGACAAAAATTTCGAAATAAACAATTGTTGGTCTGCAAGAAGCGTATATGTGCAAGAGAAGAAGATTAATATACAGTTTTCAGCACTAGTCATATGTGTTATCAGAGGAGATGCTTTAAAAATTAAAAGAACAATGACGTCATCCGCAAAAAGAAAACTGACTGTGTTCAGAAATGATTAACATATCTTGGACGGCACGGCACGTTTGAGCAGCACGGTCATTATATAGAGGTTGTGTTGAACGTGAAGCACAGAATTTGTGAACAGGGAGCACACAGAGCACAAAGTGTCGCTGGAGATGGAAAAATCAGACAAACGGGTCACAGATGTGGGTCTTTAAAAGAAGGACACAGTCTGATACGTGTTCAGAGCGTTCAAAGTCACAAAAGTGACAAGTGAAACAGCCACATAGTTTACCTGATAAGATATAATAAGCTGAGTGGCCGTATAGCTAAAGCTTTGAAACAAAGGAAAAGTGCTATACGACTCTGTGTTGTTGTTGCGTTTGGGCTCTAGGCGATGGTGGTCACAATTTTGACCCATAAGGGCACAGAAAATCAAAAAGGTTCTCTCTCGTATGCTGGAGCAGAATTTCATTGGCAATTGATAGTGATAGCAGAGTGGGCGCCAAGAGCTGTGGACCTAATCTTGACTCATACTCTCTTCCCGTCACCATAGTTTTCAAAGTAAACATTCTGATTCAGCCAGGTCAAGAAATACAAAAGACAAAGCTCAAAAAAGGCCAGGGACTTGCAATCAGCAACGAGATGGGCTGTTCTCGAAGGGGGCTGTTTCAACCCGTCGCCGTTGTGCGGAGCCAAATATTTGAGAGAGGGCACGGCAGACAGTCCAGGACTGCACCGACACAGGTCATTTACGATTAACTAAACATTAGCTGCAGTATGATGTTGATCTATGGTGTGTTCGAGAAAAACTGATGATTCAATGTAGAAACCACAAATTGTGGTCCTTTCCAAAATCATTTTTGGCTGGAGAACTGCCAGTTCTACGTCGACGAGCCGACTTTCACTGTTGAAGAAGAAACCGTCCCATCTGATCCTCTATATATCCTAAAGCTGACGGATAAACGACCTTTTCTCAAAATCAAAAACTTGTTGAATACAGAAAAAGTTTTGTGGGCACTTTCTTTTTTTGACTTGCTTTTTTCTGCTCGATTTTCAGTTTTGCTCTTGGGTCCAGTTCATCTTGAATGGTAGGAGTCTTAAAGTTACTTAAACTCAAGGAATGCAGAGCAAAATCAAATAGCGTCACCGCAATATTTTCAAATCTGCTTGTACTGTTCAAAAGTTTGGACAGAAGCGGCATGTATCATCGCTTAGTGTGCAGGCCTGTTCGATGGAAAATTCGTGTCTCTGAACACTGTTCCATACATACTATTGAAGTCTTTTTATCAATACACAAAGCTATGAACAAACTGAAGACTAGAGATGTTTTTCGAAACTCATTACATTCCTAACAATTATCTCTTCCGACTAGACGCATTCCTATATTCGGTAATACTCGTGCTAGCATCCCCTCTATAAAAAAAATTTGGCGCTTCAATTACATGGTGTTCACTTTTTATATTTTTACCCATTTTCCGCATAGTTTTACTTTCTGAGTATGTTTATCGTATTCTACGCATAACAGAACCCCTAGAATGTGAAAGGTTTAATAGTTGTGTAGGTTGAATAGTGTTGAGCTCAAAGTTTTATAACATACATTTACGATGTTAGCAGGAACTTTCAGCTTTGATTAGTTCGCTCTTATGTTGTTTCCATGCCCTTCGGTCAATGCCAATGTTACAATGCGCCATTTTCATCGCCTATTGCGACCTACTCTTCACAGCCCGCAAACAAGTTCTTCAGTTGCGGCTAAGCAACATTTTTCAACGGCAGATGAACTTCGAAGATGTTTCCATCGAACGCTTCGATCGTACATCATACCAGCCGCGACTGTTGCAGATCCCCGGAGATGACGGAGCAGTAGATATCAATGAGGCAAATTTAAGGCAGTGTAACTTGCTTTATGGAATCGAAGAGGTACAGTCATTTAAATTGAAAGGTTACCATTTTCAGAGCAACATTGCTTACATAACCTACGAGTCTCTAGAACTTAATACATTCAACACGGTTAAAAAAGAGGATCTTTTCGAGAAGAAGGTATGAGAGTTAATGTTTTTATGCCAACTGTGCTCATCGAAAGTTTTAAGCGCGTCCGGAAACGGCGTTAGCATTTCATCATGGCGCCGTGGTGAAATGTTTAGCTTACGTATCTACAGGAAGATTCAGTTTAATCCCGTACTGGTGAAAAGTTTTTGCTTCAATTACTTCTTCTATTAAATTTTGTGCGCTCAAAGGTCTCTTTAAATTGTTGTTTTTAGATGTCCGGACTTCTTTCTTGTGCTTCAAAACGCCTGGTTCCTCGGAAAGAATACCAAAACTTACCTCTTGTTCAAAAGTAAGTGTAGTTTTCAACATTTTCACATTTTTCAGGCTAGCTAGTCTGAATCTACCCGAGGACGATGATCTCAGCATCTTGTTTGCTTTGGAAGAAATCAAATCGCGGTGTTCCCTGAACAACTACACTCATTTGCAGATTACAATGTCTCGTGGAGGAAAATTTGTGCGTTCTATTAAAAGCTGCTTTTTATGAAGGTTTAGGAAATTGACTATCTGGAAAGGGTGCTCAAGAAGTGTGTGAAAAGTTGTGACCTGGAGATTACTGTCCCGATCCTTATTCTACAGTTCACAAACGAGAGTCCAGTCCTTCACGAAATGTTCAGCTTTGAGTCACTACATTTCTTAATAGACAACTATGGTGTGGAGCACACACTGACGGAAAAGGCAAGTTTTCTTGGACTTTCACCTTAAAATACTGAAATCAAGCGATCACAACGATATGTCTGTCTAAATGTCTATGTTTGCGGCGACCACAAGCACGCAGTTGTCTAACTGTGTTAGTTGTAGCTTTCACAACAATGTCGTTGTCTAACTGTTTCGTTTGTGTCGATGAAGATGTCACACAGATTTACTAATACGCATTATTCAGATGCTGAACTGCAAATTCCTTTCCCTGAAAGCAAAGCTGGCAGATGTGTCACAGCTCGCTGACTTCAAAGGATGGGGCATTGACGTCAATGCGCCGACAGTGAACAATCTCGACATTTCTTTTGTTACAAAGGAAATTGAGGCAGGCAAACTTCTTTTCACATAATTTCCTTCAGGCCTGGTGTGATGGTCAATCAGCCAGGAGGAAATTAACCTCTCTGTCTAGAGACGAAAAACTAGACGTTCTCTTTGATGAGAAAGAGCTGAACTCTGTTTTGCGGATACTAGAAGATGCCAAGATTGACTTTTGGATATCAGCTGACGGGAGATTGTTGAATCGAGTGTGAGTATGGGACATGCGTTTTTCTATGGCCGCGGCGGTCTAACTGTTTTGTCTACAGCTGTCCAACTGTCTAGTCTGTGTCCACAACAAAGTTAAAAAAAATAGGAGTAACCGAAATCTTTTGGCCTTCCCTTCGAGACCCACTTTGTAAGCAAAAATTGAATACTTAGCCAATAAATTGTATAGTTACGCAGCAAAACTGAAATTTTTCAAAATTATTGACTGAGTACATAATTTTTGTGTACCAAGTGGGTTTCGCAGAGATGAGTCGATAGTTTACTTTAATCCATCTTCTTTTTGAACATAACTGTTGTTTGCGGTCCCTGTCTAGTTTGTGGCACATTCCTGACGCAACCACCAATTTTCAGCTACACAAAAAACAACGGAGACCAAGCTTCATTGATCGTGAAGAAGGAAGACGACGACACGTATTCGTCAATCGCCTTTTTGCAGCCCTACGACGTCACAACTTATAAATTCGTTCGCAGCTGGCATAGCAAGCAACTTCAGTGATTTTTTACTCGCTCTCTTCATTGATTCTTTCCTCTCCCACACTCTAATAAATTAGCTTGTCATTATAGAGAGCAAGGGCGACATGTGCCCGTTACGGAAGCACAGACACGGAGGGCGTCGTTCTCTTTCTCTCTCTGCCTCTATATCGAACGCCACCAAAAACGGCTGCGAGTGGCTATCTCTGGTTCTTCCCCCAGGCAGAGACGCAGTGCTCCTCATTAAGTGCACATGTGCGGGCACCAACGTTCCTTTCGTATTTACAATTATGACAAGTCGGATGATGATCTTAAAAGTGTGCTTGTGCTCGGAGCAGACGGACCCATCTACGCTACGGAACGCGAAGTCAAGCAATGTTGGCTTTTCTACGCCGTCGGCCAGGTATTTTCCTTTTCTGCAAATCTAATTACCATCTTTCTCACAGAGCATCGTCATGCTCGACACGTACAAATCACATGAAATTTATGAATATGACAAGCTAGCAGTCAAGGATTTGTATCCTACAAAGGTAATTCCATTAACTTTTTCAATGAAATTGTTTCAGAGGTTGAAAAAATTCAAATTCATTCCCTTCCTCTACTCGAAAGAGTCTAAAGCGACTAAAGATTACAGGGAATTTCTCTTGAATCATAGGTATTTCTTTTAAAAAAAATTACAGTTTAGAAATTTTCAGAATTTCCCGAGAAGAGCTGTCAAACAGCGAAGATCTCAACCTGCTTTTTGCTCTTGATCGAATCAAGGAACGCTCTCATGATATCCGCTTTAATGTGTTCGATTTCCTCATGGAAAGAGGCACGGAACATGTGAGTCTTGGACTTGTTCTTTGGATCCGTAGAGCCTAATTGCTGGCTGCGCATTAGAGCTGACGCGGTGTCATAGCAGCATTGATCGTTGGGGACAAAGAAAATTTGAGGCATTTTGCTGGAAAGTGAGACAGAGAGACGTTTTTGCCAGCTTTGACGCAATTCAGAGACTTAAAGACAAAAAGTTGTAGACGGCTTTAGAGAACAGTTTGCATAATTCCCCAGCTTAATTTTTTTGTCTCTCAGCGTGGAAGACGCATTCTCGTTCTCATAACATTTAATAGCTCACACGAGCAATTAACTCTCTCCCAGCCGGTTCCAATAAAAAGATATTGCTGCAAAAATGCCAACTTTTTATAGCCATCATCCGTCGCCGAGACGTTTATGAGAAACTGTCTATCACGAGTCGACCTCAAACTACGTGTAAATACCATGCGGCTCAACTTTGGGATGGACTTTGCGCTCTTCGATAAATGCTTTAAGTATAATCATCTGGTGTACAGGACGGATAATTTTGCAACGACACATGTTCTTAGTGAAAAGGTGAGCCGTTTTTTATTGTGATCAAAATTTTAGATGCTTAAATGCGGCTACCTTTGTTTGCGGGCTAAAATAGAAGGTATAGATGCTTTGGATAATTTTACGGGTTGGGGGCTTCACATTCTTGATCCCCAGGAGAACGGCATGAACCTCGCATTCATCAAAAATGAAATTACGGTAAACTTTTTTCAAAACTTTGTATTTTTCTTCAATTTTTCAGAAATGCGTGGCAGGTGAGACTTCCCGCAAGCTGACTGCCCTCACGAGGGTCACACCTGAAAAAGAGCCTCTTTTCTTCGAAGACGCAGATCTTTTGGATTTACTGAAGTTCGTAGAAGAGCTCGGTTTAGAGGGTTCCTTCAAGCAGGAGGAGGAATATGACGTCCGAAAGTGAGTGCAAATTAGGTTGATTAACACGCGAAAAAAAACTTCTAGAATATTGTTGCCTAGCGGAGTTGAAGCTGCCCTGGTGGTTAAACACATCCATTATACGAAGTACTCTTCAATCGCTTTCATCTCAACCTACAGTGATATCATGCTCAAGTTCATTTCATCCGGCTGTGAATCATTTTTCATGTAAAAAAACTATTCCTGTGAAAAAGCTATAAAAAGCTAGGTATTCTCTACTGTTGTTTGGATATTGTGTTTAGCACGAAAAGAGCGATTCAAAGATGGGTTCGAATGGGAAATCGTGACGGAAAGTCGTGACATACACAGAAAGTTCAAAACATCTGTTTTTTTAACTTTCACAGAGTTGGAGCTAAAAAGTGTTTCGATACAAAAAATGCCGTTAGCTGTTATTTAAGTAGGCACGATCCTTGCACAAAAAAAATTAAACAATTAAAAAGAAGATTTTAGAATGTACTGCACCGCATCGCCGAATGACTTGCAACTTTTACTTTTTACTAACGCCAGTTTACTGGTACTAAAACCTAAAAAACACACTGCTAGATAAGGAAGAGTTCCGGTAAGGGTTTCTACCCAAATCAACGGCAGCTATCTTTAGAGGGACCCGTGAGACAATCTCCTGCGCGGTCTTGCGACGGCGACCATTGCGGAGGCTGCCTGAGTGGGCAGCCGTTACGTTCCAAAGCTGCCTAACCTTTTCTTGGAACGCCTTCACATTTGTAGCAAGCTGGTACCAATTTGCCGACTCAGAGAGGATAGAAGAGATGTAAAAAGCTGTTTTGTCGGCTATCGAGGCGCTTCGTCTGACCGGAGCACATCCGAAGTGTCTTGAACGACTGATGAGAGCAGTTATGGCATTCAGGTTTTTTAAGCTACTGGATCCGTAGGACAGACAAGGCTGCCGAGAGCTTTGGGTGCTACTACCAGGATTGCGACTTCGTGAACTGAAATAATAGCCACTCGACTATCTGGGGTCACCTTCCCAAACCTCAACTGTTTTCAAAAAGACCCTGACGCATTTGCATAATCAATCCTGAATCCGAGGACGATTCCGGCAGCCTAATTCGCCCTTTGTGCTACGGCTATCATTATAGATTACCGTATGCATCATGGGATGCAATGGTCGCAACTTTGTACGCAACCCTTCAATTATCCGTCTCCGTCCTTGTATCCCGGCAAAATCGTGGCTGGAGCCAGATGTATCTCAACACGGACAAAGCCCTTGCGCAACAGGCTTCCTCCCCATGACAAGGACATCCCGATTAGCGTGTGCGGACTAGGAGGAAATACTGTCCGAGTGGGATAGCACTCACTCGATCCTTCTGTCAGGCTCTATTTGGCTATCAGTGGCATTGTTTGCGCCCAATTAGCCTGTTCGAGAGCCTTTCTTGAGAGTCTCAACCATACGGAAAATCTCCAGGTCTATGGTGATACACTACAAAGACTAGAGAAATTGGGATGGGTAGGCTGTTTCAGCGAGGTCTGAAAAAGAGATTGACTCGGGTTTTTGCTCGAGTGACTAATGGTCTCCATACCACACCCTGATCAGAACACCAACTTGGAAGAATGGAGTGGTTGGCCCAGCTCGGTTTTACTGAAGAAGCCAATCTTAGAAAACAAGAACCTAAAAATACAGAGGAGTCCAAATCAATGTACCATGATGCCAGAATATTTAAGAAACTCGTCATTTTCTGGCTGAAAATATAAAATGTTTGCGACTCAATCAACTTCCGATGAAACATGATGTTTTCTATATAAGGCGGTCAAAACATTAAACCGTCCCACACCAGCTGACAGCCTCCTCTGAGCAGTATTTTCACTTTATTTTGATTCAAACTTTAACGTTTGGGCATTTAGTACTATTGGTATCAAATTCTTCGAGATTCATGCTCTAGAATTTTGTTCGTTATTTCCATGGAAATCAGATGACAAGTTTCAATCATTTGTTGATCCAGTCCCCCGCTCACAGTCAGATTCTGTCAGAAATTTTATACCCATTCTGTCCTGAGATTTCTCGAGTGGAACCAGCTGACGTGGTTCTGTTTTCATAAGGTCTCCAGCTGCGTTATGAAGATGATCGTTACCGAACGAGCCGGATAGATAACGGTACTTGACCGGTGCGGTCTCCAGAAACGCACTCGAAGCCATTAGGATGCATCGCTCTAATTGCAACAAAGCAATCTGTTCGTAGAAATTGATAGCCGTTCGGCTCATAATGCAATAAAAACGAACGGGCTTTTTTCATTACTTGTCCTGCTCTTTTTGTTGCACAGTCCACTGGCGGTTAATCTGTCAATCGTAGCGGTTTAGCGGGTCTCCAAATGCTAATACGAACACGACCACCCGAAAGCAAAATAGTTTACAACTGTTGTGTGTCAAGCCTTTAATCTTTAGGCGGCGAGCTCTCTATTACGAATTTCTCGTGTTAGTGAATCGTCTTTAAAATCGACACATTCCTGTCGGCTGATTCTCTCGAGGCCGATTCTCGCGCAGTACTGCCGATTTGTTATTTTCCAATTCAGTGATCGTGATCCCCCTTTTCAGTTTTTTGCTCGTGTTCTTCGGACGATTGAGCCGCTAAATAGCCGTATTCATGCGCTGAAGAGGAGATTCGTATGGGGCGGCGGAAACAAAGTTATCTCTGCCGTTTGTGTCCGCATGCCTCCTCATCCGAAATCCGCATTATTCTCGATTTCTTCTCCGTAGATTTAACTTGCAATCCACCTGGGGGACTTTCATCCAGTCTCTATACTTCAGCTTTGCGTGAAGTACACATCGCTCAATCCAATTAGAACGAACGGTCGCGTGAGATGGTCGGCAGCGGTTACCCTGAAAAAACTTTACGATTGAACTTGCCCCGACCTGTTAGGCTCTAATTCACCATACTTGCCAACTGCCTTTTTGCGTCGGTATCAGTTGGAACTGTCAGAGGCTACACAGATCTTTGATTTGTTAGCTGGTAACGAACAGAAACATGGTTTGATGACAGAAGACCAACAAATTTTGGCTTAGTGTACTCCCAGAAATTCATTTAAACAGTCTCGACAATCAAAAAGTCAAGAGATTTTAAATCCTGTCAAGATTAAATAAAAAATTTTAAAATAGGAGGCAATTTGGCAGTGTGGTAGCTACGGATGCCGTAGGAATCTGGTAGAATTTGAAAACTAAACTTGTTACAAACCCTTGAGAACAATGAAAATCCGAGCAGCGGAGACAAAATTTAATCCTTGTTAAGTTCAACTTCGTTTTCAAGCCTCTTGGCTGAGTATCCAACGTTCACGTAGTACTTGGTCCGAAAACAAATTTTAGGACAGTTTCGGAAAATTGTCAGACCGTACTCAGGCATTAAAATTTTTAAAGTTTGGAGCCAGTAGGTCACTCTTACTGGTAAAAGAACCAGATTTCGCTACTGATGCCTTGAAATCTTAAAAAGATGCCAACAATAAAGTAATTCGCAAGCTTCTATTTGAAACTACTCCGTTCAACTTCACCTGTTCCACACGAGCGATTATAATCAACCGTCAACGTTCTTCTTCTGGGCTTTATTGCCACCGATAGGATCTTTTTACGCCAGCCTACAGTTTTGAGCTGCTGGAACGTAGCGGGGATAGAGGCGGGACGCAACACCTAGGGGCGGGGCTGGCTCGGGTCAACCATACCGCATATTCAGCCTGACTCATCTTCCTCATGGTTTATGTGTATATTCGTTGTTTTTTAATGTTTAACGCAAGCTGAGGTATCTGACAGCGTCGGGGCAATAATTTCGCAGCGCAATGTTGTTAACAAGACTCTGGGGACTTCCATTTCCAGATTTACAATCCCCATCATCATCGTTCAGTTCTATTCGCTACAACACGCGTGTTTCCGTTAAAGGATCCTGTACTTGGCGCCCCACACATTCCTTCTCTCCCGCTCCAGTTCCGTTCTAAGAGACGTTTTTTGCTTTCGCAGCCAAAGACAGAAGGCAGATGATTTACTGCCAGGTATGACGATATATGCCTGAAAAAGATTAATGTACGGACTGCCAAGAAAAAAAGCCCCGACTGTCCTTTTCTGTCAGTTGTTATTTCTCTCCACTCGAGCTACCCGTTCCTTTTTTTTCCGCAATCAAGATGACCTCCACTTCGAAAACAGTGTGCAAGTTGTTTTTGGAGAATTGGCTGCTAAGTAACCTTCCGGGTTGCAAAATTTTCTTTTTTCGCCTCACGGAGGATTGCGAGGTCTTCCGAGGCTATTTTCCTATCGGAACAAGTCGTCTTTTTTGTTGTGTGCCACTCCCGCCCGCGAGAGAGAACACTCTGTAGCCACAATTACCGTCTCTCCTTATTATCGCCGGTACCTTTAACGTTCTGTCTCGACTGGAACCAGTTGACACTTGCCGAAAAAGAAGGGATGCGAATCAGCGAAAAGAAGTGCTGATGGCTTTAAAGGGATACAGAGTAATAACTTTGTCTATCAGGTGTCAGTCGACCTTGGCGTCAGCCCTTTATTGGTCCAGGGACCTTGCCCCTATCCTCGGCGCTCTAAATTTGGTACCCCTTTGTTCTTCTAGCCAAACAGCTTCCGAAACTTGCCCTTCTCTGTTTTTTTCTTCCTTCCGTGACGATGCTCTTTTTTCTCCTACATTTTTTACAGTAGACCCCGTTAATTCGAGACGACAGCGGCCGACAGCCGTTTTTGTTTGATCGCTAATTGTTATTCAAACAGTTATTCTTTCTTCACTTTGCAAGCTTAGGACTAAATAGGGGAGTTGAACTGCCGCAGGGCCAGCTGTCAGAAGCAAGTTGTTGGCCATCTGGCAGCGTCTTTGTCTCTGTCTAATCTAGCAGACTTCCTGTACTCCTGTTGCGTGTTCGCTTCCTGACAGCCGACCAAACAGATTCGGCTGTCAATTGATTTATATATAGTAAACATGTCTCTTTTAACATGCTGAAACGCGATTAGAACATTCTTTTCGGGTCGCTGTAAACGATGAAGTGTGCCCTGATCCGTCAGGTCGCCAAGTTCCCACTGCGGCAGTTAGTTTGACGCCGTTATTCTGCATATGACGGATAGCGGACGTCGCATCCTGAGATGCAACATAGCCTTGCGGTTTCGTACCTCTCATCCGTCAAAGTTTGAACGCTCTCGTGTCATTTTTTCAGCGTTCAGCAGCCCCTAATCTTTTGCAGTCTTTATTCATAGAGGGCGAGCTCCCGCATGGCACTCATTCATCACAAAGTTTGTGTTTGACGTTCCTCTCATTAAGTATACTTTTTGTGCAATCGTTTTTACGATTGTTATGGATGACAATCCCCTCGTTCCGGTAGAACTTCCTGTTAAACACGGCGTAACAAGAGAACGCCTTCCCTTTGTATCGAGTCCGAGTTCGGAGCTCATTTGCATCCGTTTTTTCGGGTGGAGACAGCTCTTATTGCTTTTTATTAACACTTCTTTTTATTTGCCCTCGTGCGTCGATTTTCCCTCTTCAAAATTAAGCTTTTTAGTTACTATGAAACGGAGGATAAGATGATAAGAAGAGCCGTAATTTTAACCCTCTTCAGTCTGCAGCTATGTAGCTCAGGTGAGTCTCCAGACCGTACTGATTAGCATCTACCGAGCGCATAATTTTCACGACTCTTGGCGCAGTCATAAAAAGAGATCGTAAATACTCGCGCACCAGCCGGTCAGCACCGTTCCTCTCTCGAAATATAGATAGAGAAGGAGACAGCTTGCAAATTGGCTTGTGTTGGGCATGGAAGTGACAATCGGCTCAATTTGACGCCAATTGTCTTAGTGGATATAATGGTGCCGGGTCGGTTGATAGCATTAAGAACGGATTTGAGCGCGTCAACAGGCGAGAGCACTTTAATGCTTATCCAAGTGTAAAAACGGTTTTGCAGGCAATGTTGGTCGCGAAATGCGAGCCACGAGAATGTCCGTCGTGGATTTCTGGAAGAACGAGACGCTAGGAGATGGGCTGAATGTTCGCGTCGCTCACGGAGTCAACAGTTGGCCCGATCTTGTCGACCAGCTTCACGGTACGCACAGCTGTTTTTTTCTCGTCCTCTAATGACTGCCAACAAATCGGAGAGACACGCGCCCATCCTAACTGCCATATTCTAATCTCTCTGTCGGCGACCGGTAATTGGAGGATTCCCTAATTGGAGGGTCAAACGGCTGCGACAATCAGCTCTCGATCCGCCACGCGCGCGCGTACAAATCGTTTTGTATTGAAAAGAGCAGAGTCATTTTTTCGGGGGACATTCTCTGAGATTCAATAAAACAGCAGTATCTGAATGAAAAAGGCCGGAATATCTAAAATTTCAGAGCCGTTTTTGAACAAATCGATGATGATCGAGGGAGATGTCTTCTTGCTCTCCCAGCGTCGTGCAAAACAGAGAGCCATCCCAGTCATGAGAGCTGAAGCGCGTCTGGCTGACCGTATCACCTTCAAAGAGTGGCTCCGGGAAGTTGCCAGTCTGCACAAAGGTACAGTCATTTTTCTTGTATGGGACCTCATTATCAGCTGTCAAATATTTGGGGCAGAGATATGCAGATGAAACGGTAATCCGTCAAAGCCGGGGGCGAGGTGTCATATCAAAGGTCTGAGAAGTGCGGCCGGTTGTAAGGAGAAGAGGACCAGGAGCGCGGTGATAGATTACGGTACGACAAGGGCTACACGTGTTGACTAGTCAGTAGGGGGTCGTCAGCTGTTCACGGCGAGAACAACCCAAAACAAATAGAAGAAAGCGTAAAACGGGGTCAATTAAGCTCACTAATGAATGGGATATTTTAGCTATCAAGATCAACTTCCGTTCTACCGAAGTCGTCAAGCCAGTTTTACATTACCTCTACGCCTCACAAGCCGATCCTACCTCTCCTATTCTACAGTACCCTGTGATTCTTCATGCTAACGTGTTCAGAGCTGCCAGGAGTGTGGAGGTGAGTCCAAATGGTCTGTAACAGTCACTGGTCTGAAAGACACACTTCGAATACTCAGTCAGGATCACTGATCCAACTCTGAATCTTCGACAAACCGCCGATGTTCGCATGTTAAAGTACTCGGTAAAGATCATACTCAAAGGACTCTGAATTCAATAGAAAAATACAGTTTTGGCCTTCCTTACAGTAACTTAAGGTACCCGTCGATCCAGCCACCTTCGTGGAGAAGACCCAGAAACTGTTCCCTGACGCGACTCTATCACTTGGATGGACAAAGCAAACCAACTTCAGTCAGCTTCATCCAAAGTACAAGAGACTCAGCTGGCAGGATCTGTTCCACATCCTGGAGTATGTAACCAATTTGGATCAACCCGTGATGCTCAGTGTCCGACTTGCTGTGGTAAGTATGAAATAGAGAGTGTTGGTGGGACAAGACATTCTTCACACAGATGTTCCCAGAATATTAGCATAGATATTGAGGGCTAGGCACAATTGGTAATGCAATCCGAGGTGATGACCCAGGAGAAGACAAACATCGAGAATCACTCAGCAGGGTCACTAACCTGATCGTGTTTTGAGGGGGAAGACTGAGTTTTTCAGGCTGCCAACTCAAAAGACCAGCTCCTATGGCTGCTGGGAATGGATAGACAAGTTTCTCTTCTAGTTTGGAGCGATCACGAAGATTCCGTTTCCGACTGGCGTCCCATCATTGAACTCAGACAGAAGGCCACAAAGAATAGAGTCGTGTATGACCTCAGTCCTATGCATCGACAAATTCTTCAGAATATTACCAATGAACCAGTCGAGGTAACGAATGACTTTTTTTAAAAATTCTTCCTTCAGAACGCAGAGGCCTTTTCTCTGTCCGAGTGGAGAGCGGTAGAATTCCCAGTAGCGTCACCCATGCTTTCCACGATTGTTCGAAGCGAAGGTGGCCCTGCATTCTTGGGAAGACCGGCAGCGTTACTTCTATCTCAGAAACCGCCTCCAGAGTTCCCAAACACTCAGAGCGTTGAAGGAGTCGTACACTTTTTACCGAAGAGATCGGCCAAAGAACTGAATGTCGATGAGAAGAGCGGTCTCGTGGTCTATCTCCTGGACAAAGTTCAGGAGATTGACTCTCCGGAGATTAACAAAGCCCTCCAGGTATGTGATTCTTTGCCAATTCAGAAAGTTTTCTAGGTCTACATCGGTCACGACGGAAGGATTTCCATTGAAAACCGTCAGGATGGCGTAAAGTACTACGAATCCAAGTCCACTGGACAACTGGGAAGATCGGAATGTTACGGATTCAAAGGTACTTTCAGTTGTTTTTTCCCGATGGGTAATGAGTAAAATGCATTTGGAAGCAGACCTTTATAAAAACGACTCATCAGGAATGTAAGAACGCTCTTTTTTGCAGTCTGGGACAAGGGATGGCGAGTGACAGCGGAAGTCTGGACGACCAATTGTGGGGGACGTAAGACGAGAAAGACTCGCGACGTCACAACTCTAACTCTAGACACTCCTTATGACAAGTGAGTTTACTTTAAAGAATTCAAAGAAACTCAATCTTTAAGAAAGACTCGTACTCTTCGAACGGTGGTTGTTTCCAAAACGGGTGATGGCGCAATTGACTTTCTCCTAGAAAGACTCCATCACAATTCGGCTTCTCTGCCTTCTTCTTTGTTAATGCTATTTTCCATTTTATTGTTTTTCTTCAACTAGACCACCATGAACAGAAATCTGTGACCGATATCCCATTTCCCTTCCTAAGTCGTGCTACAAACCCGGTGCTCCAAAATCAAAACCCCTCTTCGACGCCCTCTGTGCTACATATTCTACTCACTGCCCAGACTTCTATGCCTGTATTGCGTGTATATTTCGTCTATCTTTCTGTTTTTCGTCTCTCCCATGTTGGCAATTAAATTTTTGTATACTCGCAATGTGGGTGGTCTACCATATCGAGAAGAACCAGTTCGAACAAATTGCCCGTATCGCCACCTATAATTATAGGTTGCTATAACAAGTAGCTGTGAAAACGGAATGGTAGGGGAAGAAAGAGATTAATCAGTCGAGAACGCTCACTCTTAACTACGCTAGAATGCTCTTCTTAAATTAGCTTAAACGAGCTCATTTGGGTAGTGTCTCTTGTTATGACTCAGCAGAGCAGAATTAAGACAAAGGGACATATTTTACCGAACATTTACATCATTCAGTTTTCACTGGAGTCAACAAAAACATCATTTTAAATTATTCTCATCCGATGCGTCCAGTAATCTCGATATTAGGACTGTTCAACATGGTTCTGATATTCGGGTTTATTAGGCTACAAAATCAGAACAAGTGTCGGAGATTGTTATAACAAACTTGTATCAATTCTTATTAGTTGTATTGCACAACGTTTGCACAATTTAATCACTGCTTGTTTTCACACCAGCACATGTTACAGCTTTTATCTCATTCCTCTCTCCCTGGCTACGTTTCGCATATATCACACTCTTAAAGGGCCAGTCGCCCCCCCCCCTAGCGTGACGCTCAAACCAAACTGTACCAGGAGTGGTATGCGGCAAGTAAAGCCTGGCAAGTAAAACCACATTGAGCTCGGTTAGTACCAATTTTCAAGGAGTCTCGGGTTCGAATCCTTTCGAGTCAAAATCTTTTTTCTTTTTACATTTTGATAGAAAAATGTATTTTTAGTTAGTTGCAACCCTATTTTCTAATTTTTCAAGGCAAGTTCGCCATTTTTACTCCTGCATGTACACCCCGCCACTTCTATCGTCATTTCCACTCTGAAGAAAAGATTTTCGAGCTTTGTGATGTTCTGCAATGTTGTAGAGGAGATCGAGGGCAACATTTTTACAGTACATTGTAAACCTGGCAAAACTAGTGGTCAGATCGAAAAATGGCTGTGAATATTGAGTACGCAGCTACTAGACGAAGAATGATTTGTGATGTTTTACAATGTTCTGTAAAAATGTAGCCCTCGATCTGCTCTCCAACTTTGCGGAACATCACAAAGCTACTAACCGATCTCAATGTGTTTTACTTGCCAGATCGGACGGCGGCGCCGCATACCACTCCTGATACAGCGTTTGGCTTGAGCGTCACGCTAGGGGTGGGGGGGGGGGCGACTGGCCCTTTAACAACTATGCTAGCTCAATTCAACTGTTATTAGGAAAGATAAATGCCTTTATTTCTTAGAAATATCTGTTAAAGTGCATTTTCTTGACAGTTGTCTGCTGATAAAAACAGGAAGGAACAGTCTCCAACAGATAAGAAACTAGACGGTGATCAAAACTGTTCTCACTACAACCAAGTTTCGTAATGATTAATTGGATGATATCACTGTTTAACTCGCTGATGAAAAATGCGAATGGTTTCGCCTCATCTTGATCGAAAGATGGACAAAATCATATCACACTTCAGCTGAGAAATCTTTAACCTGAAACCTTTGCTGTTTCGTAAGCTGACCACAATCATACTGTGAACACGTGAACACAGTACTGTGAACAAGCACTAAAAATCCAGCCAATAAAAGATTGGCGCCTCATTTGACGAGAAAAGCGTGACTTTCTTATCTGCCGAAAGCCGTTAAAGGGGAGAGCAAGTGCGTCTTCAGACACTTCTTCGACAAGTGCAATGTCTTCCACCTGCTCAATTAAGGATCCTACGACAGGGAATTTTTTTGAAAACAAGGAGGATACATTGATCCCTGTCACCAACAAGAATGGGATCCGTAGACTAAATAACAGGGAGATGACCGATCGCGAAGAAGAGCAATTGACTGTTGCGGTGGGTTCTCGAGTAGCACCCGGTACTACTAAGTACCATATTGCCATTAAGATACCACCCAGATCTGAGATCTTGGATGAGCGGATTATCCGCATCCGCGGATATCCGCGCTCATTTTCAACATCCGCGTCCGCAAAACCAAAAAAGTGACTGTCCGCATCCATCCGGTTTTCAGTTTTTTCTCTTAACTCACTTTTTTCTCTTAACTGCTGTTTTATGATTCTGTGTTGATATTCATCGATTTTTTTGTTCAACACGCGTCGATATCGTGAAATTTCAGTACGAAATGGGTAGAAAATCCGCATCCACATCCGCGGATAGTTGCTAAATCCGCATCCGCGTCCGCCACGGTTATAAAACTTGCGGATGCATGCGCATCCGCATCCTCACCGGATTTTGGGCATGCGGATGTATCCACATCCGCCATACCATTTTGACATCCGCCCATCCCTGTCCGAGATATAAAATGCTCATACTAGGAAAAAGCTTACAGGAATACGCTCGTGAATGTCCAAATACAGTGAAAATTAAAGAAGACGACAAGAAGGTTTACTTTTCTTGCAATGCAGCATCAGCAGCAATGTTGCATCCATATACCTACGCAAAGGTTCGACATTTCGATATTATCCGAGCTGCTGGTCAAGTGACAGTCAAAACTGAGTAGGTTCTTACAAAGAAGGGGTCTATATTTTAGTAATCTCCGCTGGGAACAGGAGTATAATCAGGAAAGTGATAATAGACGATGGAAAATGGCTGAACGTTTGGGCATGTTGTCTGACCGTGCAATTACCCTTGCAGGAGTATGTTTGTTGTCTGAACAAATAACTGAGTGTTTTCAGAGTGGTATAATGCTGATGAATCACTACAGCCGTCAAGACGAAATTGTTCGAATTTCGTCTCGAGAAACGGATTCTGTGAATCGAAATGGTTAGAGATTAAAATAATGTGCATGATGAACTTTCAGTCAACGGCCAACTTGAAAGCATTGAAATCAAAGGAGTCGGGTTACTCAAGATGTCAAAAGTACTTTTCTTCAACAGTCGACTGAATGCGCTCGCTTCAAAAGCCATTGCCTCCGGATGCCCTGCTACTTACGTGGTTGTACGCGACGATCGCGAACTACAAGTGAACGTTGACGGCCCTATTGAAGACGACTTTTGTCCAGTATTGGAGGTAAGCTACTGCAGTTTGTCTTTTCAAATATGTACCCAGGTGCTATACTGGCAGGACGTGACCCGCCTAATGTTGCGTCAAGATGTCACGTATTCTAGGGACTTTTTGAACATTCTCTGCCGTAAATTGGTAAACTCTCCTGAACTCGTGGAGAAAATCAATAACAACGAAAACGGACTATCATGGGGTGGCAGTACTATTAAAGACTTTGGAAAACTGAAAAACGATGGTTGGTTAGTCATTTAGTTAACAAGCGAAAATTTTCAGTGGTTGTGCCTCGGACTTTCAAAACATCTCCTGAGAAAACAGGTGGGAACATTTACCGCTCTTTTGAGCAAACAAAATTGAAAGAAATTTTTGTTTATCTTTTTTCACCTCGCTCGGAGTAGCATTCTACAATCATTCCTGTAAAATATTAGCCAAAAGATCACTCGATTTCTTTTTACTGAACGGAGATTTGGGCCAGAGGAAAAAACTCACCTCTCAACTTAAAAACTACCGTTCCAATTTTTTCTCAATAGACTTAAAAATACTAATGGTTATAGCAAATCTGAAGACTAACATTATTGTCGGTCCCGGTATACCCTACTTTGAGTTCCGTCTCTCTAATTTCTACATGACGTATATGCACAAGCACAAGCGAAGCTGGAGCATGAAATTCTATCACGAAGCGATCGTTGTCCTGGTTCGAAACGTTGACGATTTGAGAGAGATGTTCCGCAACTACTCAAATCACCCTTATCAGAAGGCGGTAAACATTACAATTTACTCGAAGGAGGATATTGGCAAACAATGTCTATTGCAAAAGATTGGAAACCAAGGTATAAGTGAGTTAAAATATTTGAGCTGAATAAAGAGCAATATAACAGAGAAGTACGAGAACATTCGCTACACAGACTGGAACGATCTGGGATCAAAACTTTTCAACCAGAAGATGACATGTATGCAGAAGGGTTTTCATATAAAGCTCTTTTTCAGATTGGGAAAAGCCAATTCCCAATATCTTGCTTTTCCTTGGAGCGGAACAACATGTTCCCCGTCGTCTAATCACGGCTCGACTGTCTTTTGGTCTGATAGAAAAGGACGACAAGAACAATTTCGTCACCGGAATTGACATGGACGAGATTCCCATTCCTGATCTTATTGGAATTATCGGGGAATCGGAGGAATGCGAGAAGGGAGCTGCTCTCTGCCAATCGAAGTTCCCAGACAAGGAAGTGTATCAGTTTATACAGGGAAAACGTCCCTTTGAACACAAACAGGACGCTGTGAAGAAAATTTGGAATAGTGAAGATTTCTTAGCAGAATCCATGAAAAAAGTTAGATTTCCCATGTATACAGCTTTTGAATTTACCAATGGAAAGTGGATTGCCAACTAAGCTGTTTTGTTGCTGTTCCGATATAAATGTTGTTGTTTTTCTTGTTTCGCAATATACTGTTTGCTCTATTCTTGAGCGTAGTAACTTGACTGGCAATCAAAGATTACCACACCCGATGGCGTCAAGCGATTTTGAGAAATGCGCTTTTTGTAGGAGGTGAAACCGGTAAGTTTGTTAAAGTCAGTGTCCGTTTTCGAAAAATGAGGAATCTCGTAACGAACTCGAAATTCATAATTTCGACGTTTAAAGTTCGTTTTTCCGTTTCCAAATCACATTTAAACCATTCCGTATCTAATTTTACACCAGTTACGCAAATTCAGAGGCTAAAATAAATGTCAAAATGCTAGAAAATCCTATATGCCATTTCCTTTCAAGTTTAAGATATGTGACAAGCTATTGTCATCAACAAGTTTACTAGAAGTTTTACAAACTGGCTTTTATCGTTTATGATCTGGGGTTTTCACCTCAAATTTCTTCTGAAATGAATATCCACACATTCGACAAGAACACTGACTATCTTCATGCCATTAGTGAAACGAAGGAGCGTCTATCGACTCCAAATACTCTACAACAATTTTACACGTTTGACATTTTAATTACTATCAAAAGCTTTGCAATTTCAGTTGTTTGTAAGAACTATGAAATCTGGACTGCCAAACTTCATATCATTGATGAATGGGTCTTGACCGATGGCACTAGCTCGAGTGATGACGAAGACGCATAACGATGGAGATAACAAAGCCGACGCCTACAGTTTATAAATGCGATTCACATGCAGCCAAGACTTTTTTTTTACAAACATAAATGGTACTTTGAAATTTTGTACGCTTTATCTAACTACGGTAGCTACCGTTCAGTACGCTCGCCTTTACTGCCAGATCATTCGACAGCAGCTTTGTTAGTTAAACCGATCAAGTTTGACTATTAACGTAACCGTCGTATTATAAAAAAGTCTGAGCGTTAGTCCCAACTTTTCACGACTTTTTCACGTCCCGCACGACTTTTCAATGGGCAGGTTACATTATCCCCCCCCCGTTGCCATTCAGCGCGGGGGGGGGATAAAGTATACCATAGGTTTTTTACTCCAAATCGCTCCGTAAAGAAGGGCAAATGATAAATAAAGTGTAAGCTATTATTATCCTTTTCCACTGTTTATCTAGGGTTTGAGCCCTTATCCAGCTTGTTTGGCGTCAGTTTGACAGTCTGTGTCATTTTCAGGTTTTCGGGATAAAGTATACCACCCCTTTTCAATGGCCCCGGAACAAAATTACTCTATTTTGCCTATTTAGACATTTTCTCCGTGATTTACTCATTTTTTCGTTTTCTAATGTAATTTTAATCGGTTCAGCGTCAAAAACTGCCGCCAGAAACTTCTACTCGGGTGAAAAATTGTGGAAAAACCTTAGCGAAACCCGGAAAAAAGAGTGAAAACAGCGTTTTGCCATTTTCTCTTTATTTTATAGACTTTGCTGCCTGAATAGATTTTTCTGGGGGTAGTTAGTGACGACGAATCAGAATAAAAATAGTTAGACCACGAAAAAATATGTGCAAAACGCAGAAAAATGCAAAGGGACATTATTTCCGGGTCCCGTCGCGAAGTTGTCTAATTCCCCCTGTCTACGTAATGTCAGTGTTCCTTTAAAATTGAAACGCGTACAGACTCTTCCTTATAACTTCAAATCATGATTTGCTCCCCCTTCAATTTCAGTCAGCATATTCAGCGCTGCATTGCCCTGCACTGGCTATCGATTTCTGCCGGATCGCAGCTGCTCTGACCATTTCGTGTTTTCGCGCTGCGCTGACCAACCCACATCCTTTCTATCTATTTTTCTCATTTTCTCCATCATTCTTCTCTAAATAACTTCAATTTCATTCAATATGTATTTTCAGGCTTTCTTAACTGAAGTCGATTTCATCTTGGTAGACCACCCCACAAAAAAGTATGATTCAGGTGAGTAGAAGACGGAACCCTTAATTTTTTTTGCTTTTCAGTCTGAAAAATGACTGAGATCTTCGAATACAAGTGCTCGACTTTCCTCAAAAACAACATCTTTATGTATGCTCACAAAATGGTACACAGAAGCACAGATACCAGCGCATGTCCATATCCAGACACGCAGGCACTTCTTTAGAAAGCTTGGTGTAGTCGGAGTCCGCGGTAAGTCTTTTTGCCAAAGAAAACCACTCTTACAAAAAGCAGTGCCCCTTTTCAAGCTGAGGCACTTTTGAGCTTTTCTATGTTGGCAATCAGATCAAACGCTACAAATTTGCAAAACATCTCAAAACTCACGTTTTTGAAAACGCTGTTGGCATAAAATAACAGTCTTTGCAGCAATCTTACAGAGTGTTTTCAGGCCCCTGGAACTCCTGTCAGCGGCAGAGGGCAGTTATGAACCAAGAACACCGGTCATTTTTTCTATAGCTACCAAATTCAACGACTTCGCCAACAACTGCGCCAACGAAGAAAGAAACCTTGTACCGGATCTCCTCTTTCTGAATCGACCCAACTTATCTCCCGTACTTTTTCATTCAGACTGAAAAGTTTCGATTGTCAGAAGTGCAATATCTTAAGAAAGGTCCTTCAGTCCAGCTTCGGATCTAGTTTTGCTGTGTATAAGTTTTTCAATAAGGCTACTCCTCACAAAGCTCTTTACAATTTCACAAGCTTCAGGCAAGCAGAAAAACTTGGGACATACTTCAACATTTCTCGATATGTTGTAATTGAACAGTAGGCCTTGTAATCCATAAATTTTCCAGCAGATCCAAGGAAACACTATAGCAATTTTGCCCTATCTATACATAAAAACTAAACTGCTTTTGGTGCGAAGAAGAACATTTTTCGACCTTTCAAACCCTGATCAACCGATTTTGAATTTGTTAAGTCTCATATTTATAGCATTACTAATCATTTGCATTTCCTACCTTCCCATAAATTTGATTATAACCATTATTCTTTGCATCTTTTTGTGGTAAAGGATAACGCCATTTTGCGTATCTCGTCTGCACAAAAATTGTTTGCGTTCCATATATTGAAAGCGGTAATCTGCCCTTATTGTTTTCCCACCACGTTTTCTTAACTAACTTTTGCTATTTTCAGGTAACCGAAGTAGTTGTTTGGGTCGACAGCCTCTGCCTCGTGCTGTGGCTGTGAAATCAAGCTGCTTGGAAGATTCCGTTGACCCTTCCTGACTTGATACGGCGTAGCAAGGTTGTACAAACGTTTCGGGGTGTTTTTGGCTCACAGAAGAAGGAAATGGCTTCATTAATTCAGGTAGTGCCTTTTTTTCTTAAGTTTCCACGAAAAATTCAGGCCGGCCAGCGCTCCCAGTCGTTTGAAAGCGAGTGGATGATCCACATCAATCCTACCGTCACAGCCCTTTTGAAGGAGCAACCGGTGACTCCTCGTCAGTGGCACGATCTCTTCACCTCCATATACAATTTGTACAGTTGGATTGATAACGGCGAAGAGAAAATTCGCAAGGCTTTAAAGCAGGAGCTGAGGAAAGATGTGGATGCAGCTCTTACTGTAAGTATTTTTCTATTTAAACTTTCAAAATTTTTAAGGAAATGAGAAATGCTCGAGATGACCACGAATTTTTGTCCCGATACGTTAAAGAATGGAACAGATACTTTAACATGACCAATTTTCTTCCTCTAGCCTTTAGAGTAAGCATTTTTTCACTCTTTTTACCCAAATTTTGTAGATTGTTGACAGTGAAAGCACAAAAACTAATGGAGCTTTCGCTCCGAAAGAAGAAATTATCGAGAAACAGGATTCTTCGAGGGAAATGATGCTTGAGACTTGGATGTCAAACATTTTCGAATCTGTCCACGCCGAGTTGTTAAACATTTGTGAAAAGTTGATTGAACAGGAGAGGAATAATGAAGTGATCGATGCAAATAACGCTAATTTGATCATCGGAATCAGGAACAGTTTTTGTAAGGAAAAATCCGGAAAAAATGACGGTTTGTTTCAGTCTATTTGTGCGAAAAAGACGGAACCACTGAAATGAAGAAGAAATACGAGAAATCTTACGTGGAAAATGCTATCAGCTACTATGCTACTCAATCGGCCGAGGTAAGATCTATTAATGCCAAAATTTTCCATTTTTCAGTGCATGAGAACAACTGGAGTACGTGGCTATTTGGACTATGCCGACGCTAAAATCTCCGAGGAACAAAAAAGAGCCAAGCAGTACCTGTCGACCAGTGAGGAAGCAGACGCTGCGGCATGTCGTTTTCTCATGATTTTTATATTTTCTTTTTCAGCTGACCGAAGGACTTGTCAAATCAATAATTTGCACGTTTGAACAGCAAATTTTGGCTCTTTGCCCGCAATTAATCGCTGAACATGATTATGACCGTAAGAGTGGCTCAAAACAGAAAAATTTCAAAGTTCAGTACTGGGAAAGATGTACCGATTGATAAAAATGACTCCTGAGGGAATGACGGCCGTGGAAAAGGACCTCCAAACCTATATTAGCCGAGAAGGAATCGAAGACATGAAAGGACATGTGGCATCCGTCGCTTCTGTAAGTTTCTCTAAATTTTCTTTAAAAAAAATCTAGGACCCCGAAAAGTACGTCTCGCAGCTGTTGAAAATGTTCGAAAAGTACTCGACTTTGGTGGCTCATGGCTTCAACAACGATCCAAGGCTTCTGACTGCTAGAGACAAAGCTTTCCGCGAAGTGGTCAACGACACGACAGTTTTCTATCTGGATATGCAGCAGAATAAGAGAGGAAGGAACATTCCTGTAGAAAGCAAATGTCCCGAGCTCTTGGCCAATTTCTGCGACCTGGTTCTTCGAAGGAACAATATCAGCAAGAAGATGAGTTCGGAGGAAGTGGACGACTGTTTGGATGAAGTGGTAAGATAGTTTAACTCTAGGGGACAATTCATGGTTTAGCTCCTTGTTCTAAAATATGTGGACAACAAGGACGTATTCATGAGATTCTATCGCTCTCACCTATCCAGACGCCTCATACTGGATATTTCCAGTGATATGGAGAAAGAAGAGGTCATGGTCAACCGACTCAGAGTAATTTTTTCATTAAAATTTAAAAATAAATTTTTTAGGAAAAGGGAATGCCCCATGAACATATTCATAAGCTGTCGAGAATGCTTCAGGATATTGAGACAAACAAGACGACAAATTCTCATTTCAAGAAGTTTTTGGATGAGAACCAGAAGATTACGACTCCGTCAGGTAAGATTTAAATGGATTTAAATCATTTTTTTAGCCCTGATTAACTTAAAAGTGTTAAACAGTTTCGCTTGGGGAAGAGGTGGCACGGAACAAACTACCCCCATAACACTGCCAAGAGAGCTGGATGAGTATGCCGTTGAGGCTGAAGAGTTTTACAAACAGCTTCATCCGAGTCGCAAGCTGGGATGGATGCATCATTGGGCTTTTGGAGTGGTGAGTTAAGGTTCTGAGCCTTATATTTTTGTTTTTTAGCTCAATTTTGTCACAAACGACAGAAATTCTTACGATCTGGAGGTTACCACGGCTCAGATGTGTATTTTGATGAAACTTAACGACCGAAGCATATCTGGAATCACGCTGGAGCATCTTCGAACAAGCTCTGCTCTTCCGGACTCTGAGTTGAAAAGAACTCTTCAATCTCTGACCTCCAACCCTCGAATGAAGGAGGAACAGATTCTGAACTGTGATGATGGACGCAATCCGAAGGACTGGACTGACTCTTCGGTGTTCCACATCAACTATCAGTTCAAGCTCTTGAAGAACGGTCAACTACAGCCACGTGGAAAAGTTAACCTCATTGGACAACTGAGACTTGTTTTGGAACCAAAGACGGGAGATGAGTACAAGGATATCACTACTTTGAGAGAATGTCGTGTACAGGAGGCTGTTATTAAGGTAGGTTAAAAATACGGGAGGAGTAAAATCCCATAGTAGTAAACGAAACTAGAACGTTAGACAAAAGGCGATAGAAACAGACGAGACAGTCAGACAGCTGGGAAATTATGGTCGCTACGGCCAAGACAGTTAGACAGGTCCAGCCTCCTTCAAGTCATTGCTTCCACAGAAATCGCGCTTATAGATTATGAAGAGCAGAAAGAACATATCGTCTGCTCAACTCCAAACGGAAGTCATTGAGCTCCTGAAGGGAATGTTCGTCCCCCACAAGCAATTGATCAAATCGCAAGTGGACTGGCTTCTTGAGAATGGGTAACTATTTTCTCACTTTCTTTTAACATTACAACAAATTTAGACTGATTGAACGATGTCAAAAGGACATGAACAGCTTCCAATACATTGCCTAGACTATCCTCCTCTTCTCTTCTCCCTGTCTTTCCTGCAGTTGCGGTCTCCCCTGGTTTTCGCGTACAATACGAGTTTAATGGTGCCTTCTGTCACTTTCCGGAGTTTAGTTTTCGGCCATGGTTAGGACTTTTTGTGCAATGTATCTGTCTGTTCGAAGCTTTGTATTTATACTGCATAAACACCTGTTTCTCTATTGGTCATTGTGGTAGGCGATCTTCGGACTCCAAACATCTGGAAAACTTGGTTTCTAATGGCACGGTTGATAGTCATGTAGATGAGGATTCTTATGGCAGAGGACAGCATGTAGAGAATGGAAACTGTGTCTCCTAGAATTGTGTAGAAGACGGATGCGACAAACTGGTCCTCTTTCCTGAAAATTTCTATTTTAATGCGAAACACTTGTTGATTATCTGCTTCTGATTAAGAAAGCTCATCTACCCGCCCGATGTTTCCTTTTCCGCATAGCGCAGTGGGTTAGAGGTTAAACTATAAAACGAAATATGCCTCAAATCCATTCCAACTGAGTAAACCCTTTTTGCCTTTATTGTGAGTTTCTTGGGAACACATTTAACTTGTTTAGCCGAAACATTTGGTGAAAAACATCGTGTTTGACTCTGTTTTTGTGACAAATCCAAACAAGGTGTGCTGGATTTCCTCAAAGAAGAATATGTGCACTCACACTGCAAGCATAGGACTGTTGGTAAGTTCCAGAAGAGACAGAATCATGTGTGGAACGTTGCAGACCATATATGTTGAGACGATGGCCACCTAAAAGTAATATGTTTTCAGTATTTTGCACATGTACCATTGTAAAAACCGACTTTCTTACATCTGACGTGAGTCTGTTCAGGCTCAATGAGTGTAGCAGCTTTAGCGAACGGTGTTTGAGCAGAACACCCTCAAATGATGACAGATTCAATGGCATTTTTATGCATCCTTACCCTCTTTCTGTCAGTCTTTTCCAGGACGGGTATTTCATCTATGTCGACGGATCTCTGTTTGTTCTTATCGTAGGCGTGGAGTTTGATGACAATGAGAGTGTTAAGAAGACTCAGCACCAGAAATGGAAACACCGTCTGGCCAAGAGATACCAGAATCTGATCGAAGGTAGCGAAGACATCTTCCTAAAGAATTTCTTCTTTTTATGACGAAAATGCTAACTTTGGCCCATGGTTCCGCATCCACTGCTAGTGTTCTCAACGGCTCTGGGCAAAGATCAAATTGTTCCACTTTATAGGCTGACATTGCATGTCCTCTCATAACCACAGCATAGCCAACGACACCAATTAAAGCCAAAATTCGTCCGCGTGGCCGAAAGAAGATGAAGCGTTGCCTGAAATAATTGTGTTTTTGAACTAACTGCAACATACTGAACTTTGGCGATCCATGTATATCTTTCAGCCGTGGCCAGGATTAGAAGATATGGTATGAGGAATTGTACTAGCTTCGCTATGGCAAATACGACGATAATGTAGCGATGGTAGATGACAAAGAGCTGCTGAAAGTTTGTCCATTTGTCTATTGCAGCAGTTAGGGAAAACAGAATCGGTCAACATGCCGACTTGACCAAGTTCTTCAAAACACTGACTAGAAAGACCATGAGCCTGTATCAGCAAGGCCTATGTACTTCCAATCAGCCTAGCTATAGGTGGTTTCAGAAATCAGTTTAAAAAGATGTTTCTAGTTTCAGGGTGTTGAATGAGCTTTGGACTGGAACGGTATAGGCCATCCGACCAGATTTTCTGACCAAAAAGAGACTTTGGGGAGACTTTGAGTTTGAAGCCAAAATTATACCCGCAGTATTTCTTTCTTTGTGGTTTTGCCTTGTATTTTTGTACTCACATAGCTCTCCCAATACAGCATCTGCACATCGACCACGAACATCAGAAGGAAGAGTAAACAGAGCATTGCGTCCAAGAAGCTGAGCACGGCAGGGTACAAATTAGGTGGACTGTTGTTGTTCCTTCTTTTCGTAGCAAAGATGTAGAGAAGTACAATGTTTGAGAGCATGCCTAACAGATCCTGTACTTAAACAGTGTTAACACTTACCTGCCGCTGCTATGCATCCGAAGAAGCTGATGTACAGGAATCTGGACACTGTGACCTGTTCCGTGTAGCCGCAAGTCTCATTGAGCTGTTCCGACAAGTTCATGCTTTCTGAAAAGTACATGTGAGACATCAACTGTAAAACGAGAAGGTGTAGGAGAGAGACACGAAAATGATCCAATACGACATCACCCAGGAGGCTTTATACTAGATGTCTCATATGGTCATGTGCAAACGCCAGATGTGTTTTTAATGTACATTTTTCTCCTCATGGGAGAGACGTTCATATAAAAATGATGGGATGTCAAGCTCCTCCCTCGCTCAAAAATGTTCGGATCAGCTAACATCGAGTTCTTTGAACTGTTGGAAAGACGCTTTCAGAGCTCAAAAACATTCGGATCAAGTTTCGGAAAAGCTCTGCAAAGAAATCAGCTCGTTAGATCGAGACGCTGCCATCTATGGAATATCCCCGTAAACGTGAGGAACATGAGAATGACCGAGACCAATTAGTTAAGCCAATGAGGCTTTAAGGATGCATAGAACAATCTCAGCAAGAAAAAAAATGGTGTTTTTCACATAACCATGCCATGAGCTTTGGCATGCCGGAGTGGGAAAGCTTACTTTTTGTGCAGGAAATTCTCATGCCAAACTTCGAGATCATGAGAAAAAAAAATTGAATTGTTCTTTGAAAATCGGGTAACAACATTACTGGACAAGATATTAGAAAAAAAACCGTTAGTTGTGACCAAGCCGTAGAATTGCGGAAGTTGTCATATTTGCGTCACATGGCTCCTACGGTAATAAGCTTCAGTAGCGTAAAAGCTATTTATAAGATTTTCACAAAAGGGAATCATTCTTTTGCCGTCTACTGTAGTCAGCGTAAAACGTGACACTGAAAAACACTTTAAGCGCTTCTCAATTAACAGGCTGTGGGTGGTTAGACTTTATGGTTCTCCTGAGAGCAAAAGACTGCGTCAGGGACACCCTTCGGCCTTCATGAGATGAGTCAGGAAACGTGCGAAAACGCCGTCCGCGCAATGTAAAGCTGCTAAGTCATGCAAGTGTCTGATGCTTATGAAGATGTGATCAGGAAACGTGGGTATTCTAACTTTAGCTAACTTTTTTTGCTACAAATTTGACCCGGAAGTTTGTGGGACGACTAATCGAGACTCTATTTTGTAGGTGTACGAACCTTTCCACAGAAAAGCAGCCGATAGAAGAATTTGATAAAATTTGGCCTGCATTTCAAAATAAAACTTCCAGATGTCATTTTGAAAATATTGCATCGGAAGAGAGCAATTTCAATCTCCTCTAATGGCTCCGTGAGCTTAATTAATCAAATTCTACTGTAGGTTCAATAGAGTACCCAGTCAAAAAATCGCAACTTTAAAAATCTTTAACATTGTGAGAAGCCTGCAGATTGCCTGAAAATAATCGCGCTGCTGCGGAGGAAGTACGTCTAGATCATTTTAAAGCCATGGGCCTCGTTCAGAGACAAAGATTGCTAAAAAACAAAGTGTTCCCAGACGCTGAAGTGGTTTAATGTAAACAACTAGTTTGCGTGATAGTCTCCCAAATATCAGGGCTGGGTACTAATTGAAAGCGAAACATTAAGACAAGTAGGAAGGTTTAAAGGATGAACTTATCACTCATGATGGATGAGAGATAGAGAGGTAGAGAGACTGAGCTTTGCTTTCAGCCTGATTTATGAACCATGCGGCATAATCAACTCTAAACATATGGACACCTTCTGGACAATATTACCCATCACACTTGTACTTTCGCGGTATTTTCTCCCATCCGAAAATGGAGGATTCTTGAAAATTTAGAGGTCGCTGCTGCGCAACCTAGTTTCTTGCCTCAAAGTGATTCACTCCGCGTTATGATTGCTCTATTTTTCTTAAACGTGTTCTCTGTCGTTACAGCACAGTATTTTGCTCAACCTGTGTTCTATTACCAACAACCGATGGCTCCGCAGTTACAGACTCCGGTTACTTACTATCAACCAGGTAGATTAATAGCTTAGTGCTTTAACAGTAAAAAAAACTGTCGGGCTATGGTGAAATGGCGAAACCGCTGCGACAGCAATTGCACTGCCAGAACCATTTATTAAAACTCATATTTTATAATATTTTTGGGGTCTTCATGTACTGGTGTAGGATTTGACGTTGAATTGATTGAACATAGTTTGAAGACGAGTGAAAGTGAAAAATTTAGAAGTATGCCAAATACGATTTTTGAAGAAAGTTCGTGACGGGACTAGTTCAATTAGTATAGCGATTTCAACATTGCACGGGCAGCTCCTTTAATGAGAAGCAAATAGTTTAGTTCCTTCTGGATACCCACCCATACCAGCTACTGGATACCAGCAGTATCCTGTTCAACAGTATACAGGCTTGCCTCTCCAGTACGGATATCAACAACATTTGCAATACATGAACCCCAATTATCCTATTAGCTACCCGATCAACGTGCAAACGAGTTAGTCGAGAGTTTTTAAAATACAATTACGAAATTCTAGCAAGTAATCTGGCCAATTATCTGCTGTTAAGAGAACTGGAAAATTCTCGTGGTGGCGGCAACGAGTTCAGAGATCGGGAGGGAGCGTATGAGGAACCGAATCGTCTCCTAAGCACACCCATATTGCCCAACGAACACTCGAAATATTTGAGTCTCATCAGCGATAAGGACAATTTTCAGGTTGCAAAAAAAACGAGAGGAAGTTCTAACACAATTTAGACGAATGGCTGCTCCTGGGATCTGATTCAGACGAAATGCGTTGACGGAATCGGTCTGTGTAAAGGAGGATGCAAGGATTTTGCCGTCTCTAATACTGCTACGATTCATGATTGTCGGTAAGAGTCATCTCATTTGAAAGCCCTAGGGTATTTTTGGCATGAAAAGGGGCAACTTTCGGGTAGAAATCAAGTGCTATTTTTGAAGCTTTCAGTAACTATTTTCAGCTGTGTTCCTTACGGTTATGCTGCCCTCTTGAAATTGGCCGGCTAAAAGAAGGAGCTCTTTATTGCACGAAACTCGTCATCGACGTTATTATACCCAAGTAAATAAATATGCCGGAAATTAGTTGGATTGTCTGAAGGCAAAGCATGTCGTTCCATCGACGGCCGTCTCACAGTAGACTTCAGTGTTAACAATGTACGAGAATGTTCCCTTGGAGCAGATGACATCAACTCTTCCGCCGATCTCGTTGGCAGCAGCGGCCTGGATCTGGCGCTTGGCCATGGCGGTGTTCTCGTGAATGTTCTGAACATGATCTTAAAGAATCTTTCAGGTCGAATACCTTGATAATAATGTTTTTCAAAGCCTCAGAATTACACTTAGGATCGAACGCTTGCTCAGTATCTCTCTTTCCTGAAACGGGGGAAAGTGAAGCTGAAAGTTTAACAAGTTCATACCTCTGGCAACAGCGTAACCGCCAACTGGGGCAGCAGAGGCATAAGAGGGTCCGGGGAGAGGAGCAGCGTAAGAGGGAGCTCCGCCGCAAGGAGATGGAGGACAGACCGGAGCTGGAGGTGGCTGACAGACAGGAGGAGGTGGGGGAGGTGCACAAGACTGCTGGCAACCGCAACCGCCGGAGGAGCCAAAAAGGAAGGCCTAAAGCATAGATTTATAAGCTAAACTTATATGTTCTGAACCTGGCTTCCACCGACCAAAAGTAGGATCGCGGCAAGAGCGCGTGGCATGCTGTTCTCGGGACGAAATCCCGGCTAGCTTATAAAGAGAAACTTATCATGGGCGCGTCGACCGGCTGCCGGGTCAAAAAACCCGTCCAAGCTAGCCATCAGCGGGACCCGAGGTGCAGCGCAGGTGATCATTATGCTTCCGTAACTAGCCGTCCCGGGGAGCGCTAAAAACGGCCCCGCTAACGGCGAATCCGCAGACCCGGAGAAAAAGGTGGCCGTGGACGAAGAACTCGTCACATAGCCGGTCTATTGTGCAACTGTGTAGCTGACGTGATGATAAGCTTTTGGAACGGGATGTACGCAAAGTCGAGAGAGTGACTGCGATTCCATTAAATTTATTTCTCAACACACGATGACTTTTGCAGAATCCATCTTCTTCACTCACAGACGCAATAGAAATCCGCGAGGCATTTTCCACCTCTTTTGAACTGAATTCGGTTTAAAATTATTTTACAGCAACTTTTTACCAGGCATGTTACCCATTTGCAGCCCCACTCTCCAAGGTTTCTACATATGCCATTTTCGGCGTCCACGGTGACGGCAAGAAGAACGACGATCAGCAGCAGAAGAAGTTGGAAGCGCATACTCTTTTTGAAAACAGTTCCTTTTCGCTTGCTTATATATGGGTATACTGTTGTTGCCACGATGACGTAGGCAACAATATGACTGTTACTGCCAAATATTAAGTTCTTCCGCCGATGATGCACTTTCGATTTGACTAAAACCAAGAATTTTTTGGTTTGTAGTGCTGTGGGTTTGGGTATGTCGATAGAAACGAGGGCCGTATAGGTAAGTGCATAGGCCCCGAAGAATGCGATCGCAAGCCCAATCCCGGGTGGTAGTCAACGAAAGTATCACGGGAGATGATCGTGTCGCAATCCTTCATTCGCATCTACCGCCTAAAGAAGCGTACTGTCCCCACATGGAATAACATGAATCAAGCCAAATATTAAGTTATCGAAGCATTTCAACTGAAGAGTCGAGGAGTAATGATGAGACCTGTTGTGGCATCCATATAGCCGGTTCCGTTGGTGAGGCTAGACTGGCGAACGAGGCTCAAATACCTTACCACCTTACTCCGGGATTGAATTTGCGGCCGCTTTTTTCATAGACTGGCATCGCTGTCATTAACTTTTCGGTCCCTGAATTTTTACGTTGTGCTTTGGCTTTTCCGGACTGTGCTCTACTTCCTGGCGACAACCTTTATCCAATAATGTAAAGTTACAAATACAATTTCCACGTATTTTAAGCCGTCACAAAATACTAAGTCTTCATGGCTTTAAACGCTTCCTGATATGTAATGAAGTTCGTTAAGGTATGTTTAAAGCAGACCCCTTCGCTGACGTTGAGCGTGTTTCAAGCAAACTTTCCGTCAATAATAAAGCTGTTTATCACTTGCTCACCGTGGAAACCTTCAATTTAAAGATAAATACCTTCATTCGCGATAACAAAGAAATCCTGAGTGTGCGTGACAGGGAAGCCGTGCCGTGTCTCCCTGACAACGCGAGCGTCTACTTCATTGTGGCTGTTGGCCGCTGTGAAGAATGTTCCGTCGCCGTTCCAGTAGTCGCAAAGAGCTCACCCCAAAACAGATTCTCAGCAAATTCTTTGACTTTCTCAACTCGTCCATCTGGGCCATTCCTGTAGCCACCTTCATTGAACAAAAGTCCACAGGTTTGGCCTAATTGTTTACACTTTAGTCCCTCTTTCAGTATTTGACCGGACCTATGGAGAATTGGCGGAGACTGAGTATTTCTCTTGCTTTAAAGAGTTCAGCGGTCTTGTAACTACACTGATTGAGTGTTTCTGTGGTGATGTCGGCATCGAGCTGCCGAAATTCAGAGAAGCCATTGGAACGCTTTCGCAACAGCGTTTAAGTCGTCAGCAGAGGGTTGTTTACGTGAATGTCACCTCACTAAATATCACATTTAGTCCAATCTTGAACCTGTTGCAGCCTCTACGGACTTTGACATCTTTGTACCCATGATGATGAGAAAGAATCTCGAGCTGCAATTACAGGCTCTGCAAATGATTGAAGTGTGTAGAGAGTGCATCGAGTCTAAGTGATTTTTCAGTACTTGTGCGGCGTAATACCGCAAGTTCTTTTGCTACAGGATGGCGAGACACTGAAGAATCGGGATAACCTGTCGGCTGAAGATACAGAACGCTACGTACTGATTTCAGTCATGAGGTATAGTTATTTCTTAACGAAAAAGGATGTGAGTCCCACTAGAGGCAATTGTTAACATGATCCTGACGGGATCAGAATTCCTTTATAGACCAGACAACATTAATTTCAGACAAAGCAAAGAAGAGTTCGATGACGAAACAGAAAAATTCAAAAAAGAGCTGAAACTTATGGCACAATCTGGAGGAGAGGAGCGTGTCCGAATTGAGCAGCAAGTGACCAAAGAATCGGCTTTGATTGATCAAGCTTTTGGAGACAAGCCTTTGGTAACTTTTTAGATATGTTTATCCCATATTTTAGAACATTTTGCCTCTGGAGAACAATGTTTCTAAAGCTCCTGAGATGAAGCAAGAAACATCAAAGGAAGTAATTGCGAAGGTACCAGAACTTACACAAGAAGTTTCTAAAGAAGTTGTTGTTCCTGAAAAGTTTGTAATTATATTTTATGAGTAAGAGAAAGTTTCAGAGAAAAGGCTGAGCCGAGACTGCCACCTCCACCGAAACGGGGTGATTCCGCTCCAAGGAGCCGAGCAGCCACTGCAAGTAGAGGAACACCAATTGATAGAGGGTAATATTTATGTTTTCACAAAAAATGACTTTTTCAGAGAGCCCGATGCTAGAGTTCCATCTGGACGGCGACGTACTTCTATAGGGAAAACAGCAGCTCAAGCAGCCGCGGTGGAAAAGGATCGTCCTCACCTTAACGACGTCCGACGGGTTAGACTCTTCCAAAATTTATTACTTTTTTTCAGCCCTCACTTCCTACAAAGTCACCTACTCCCGCTAACGGACCTTTTAGGTCAGAGAGTCCTGGAGCTGAGCACGGTCCGAGGAGAAAGAATATCCATGACGTTAATGTAAGCTCAGAACGCTTTGAAAATTCTTATGGTTAAGGCATTGTTACGCGAAACTGAACGTCTGAGTACAGCCGATGTCGAAGCCCGAAGAATTTACTTAAAGCAGCAGAGGGATAAACTTCTTGAGATGAAGCAGCATGAGCGTGAGAAGCAGCTACATGTAAGTTGATGAACCAACTGACTTTTGAACTTTTTCAGGAAGTTTCTACCCGAGTCGCTCAAGAAAGACCAAGAACTGCTAAGGCGGCCAGAGGTTTGTTTTCTCTTTGAGTCTTAAACAGGTTTTTTTAGGCGCCATGAGAGGAGCTAACAATTCTTCCATCGAGGCTCGGCGAAGTTTAATGGATAAGCTGAAGACCGAAATCACAGAGATTCATCCAGATTAAGAAGCCTACGAAGAATTCTACTATTTTACGAAAATATTTACAAAATGTTTTGTCGAATGAAGCGCTTAAGAGTGATTTTCTGTAAACAAATTTTATTCAGGTCAACACTACAAGTGTACTCTCACTGTGTCACACTGTTTACATTACTCGTACATCTTTTTGAGATTTTTTCTCTTTTAGCAGCGATCACGTTAAATGACTGAGAGGGGAAATGACACGTTAATTCTGAGGAAGCTGTTCGACTGGAGTAACAAAGGCAAAATCAGCGGGGAAGAGCTCAGCAGCACGGGGAAGGAGAAGTTTGTAGGTCTGACGGATCGTGACCTCGGCAGCTCCGGCAATCTCTCCGATATCTGAACTTTGAGTAAGAAACCACAAAAATGCTAGTCTTACCTTTAGCCGAACATTTGTTGGCCGAAGCCTGTGAAGCCATATAGATTGCGGCGGCAGCGATCGAAATCGGGGAACGACTGAAGAAATTTAAGTAAAAAAAAGGAAGGATTCAATCTAACCCAGCCACAAGATCCATATCCACAGCCCTTTTGGCAATCGTCGTGGCTGCAGCCTGGATCTTTGCGTGGAGGCCGAGATTGGCACAGAAACGGGACATGAAGTCGGAAGAGGTGATCTGGTCCAGATTGGTCTCCAATGACTTGATGATTAGCTTGAAACAGCGGCCAATTTCTTTTTTGGAGACGCGGGAAACGGCGACAATTTCTAAAGAAATCGAAAATAAGAAACTTTGAAAGTTTTACCTTTAAACGTTCGCGGTACTCCCTCCTTTCTGCAGGCAATGTAGAGACAGGCAGCTGCTTGTGCTTCAGAGTTTTTGCCTTTTAGAGCCTTGCTGTCCAGGACGTCCTTGAAAGTTTTGGCTGCCAGATCCTGGAAAATGAGAATCAGAAAAAGAATGCCGATCATTTTCTAAATAAACAAAGAAAACATACCTGGATACTTTTCGTAAGATGAATTCTCTCAGACATGTCACGAATTACACCAATGGCCTGGGTCATCTGCCTGTCCGTATTGTTCATGTTCTTCCGCTGAGCGTTTTGAAGACTGAAAATAGTTAATGTCACAAAAAATCTATAAGGAAATTACCTGTTATCACTGTCAGAAGCTCCAAAACCAATAGCAATGCTGGTGGAGAGATCACTGCCGCTGAGAAGGGGGTTCTCCGGGGCTCCAACACGAGAAGGATCATTTCCACTTCGTTCATTTGAAAAAGATCTCCATTCTGTTCCAACATCGACCAGTCTTCAATAAAACAAGAATGCTTAGCCGGGTTTTAGAGAAAAACTATCAGGTTTTCATGTTTCTCACCAATTTCAGTGAAAATGACAGAAATATGCGAAAAAATTGTAAAATAACAACAATTATCCTTTACATCCAATTTGTAGCTTACATTTTCAAAATATCTGTTTAGCTTTTTAAAGTATCAAAATTACTCACCTGTCACCGACAACGAGTCCACATTCCGGACAAATCACGTCTCCTGCCCTGTGATCCTCTACAAGATGTACGTTAGGGTGAATGGGACAGAAAACATCAGTAGCCATCTAAAAATTACGTTTACTTTTCAGGAGACAATTGGTAATCCACCGTCTGTTTGAGAGCGAGTTTCGAAAAGTGAGGTGATGGCGAAACCTTTGCCACACTGAGCGCGACCTATCCAGAAATCGATAATATTTTCGCGGCAAGACGCGTCCTGAAACAAACGGCGGTCATCAGGTCCTGTTTGAACTTAAATCAGGAATTTTTTTAAATGATTAAATGCAAATGCTTTATTGGAGAAATAATACTGACAGTACACCGGAGATTGAGGCTATTCTAGGGGTGTAACGGAGACCACAAGTGTGTAAAGGAAAAAAGAGGAAGAAACTTTAGAAAAAAACAAAGTTAAGCATTTTCCTGTTCTTTGTCCGGAGAGCTGAAGGACATTTTTGAAACAAGAGCGGCAAGGCCATCCAGCGGTGAAAGGCCGTCTTCGAAAGACTCTGGGACGATTGTGGCATTGAGATCATCCTTCAGGCTTGTTTTCTCAACGTCAGTTGCTGAAGAACTTTCGCTCTGAGCTTCATTCAAGTCGTGAAGAATCCTAAACTTAGTTGTAGTTAAAAAAAAATTAGTGAAATACCGAGACTGTGAGTGCTGGACTGAAGCAAAGGTAGCAGAGGCGTAGCTTGGAACGGCTGGATCTCGAGGAAGACTTCTACAAAAAATAAAATACAATGAAAAATATATGCAATTTACCCAGTCATGTTGCTCCTGCATTGATGGTACTCTGGCTTAGGTTCAAATGACTTGGAATAGGAGAGTCTTGAACCTTTCGGGGCCTGCGGAGCTGTGAATCTAAAAATTTTCTTAGTGATTGGTTAATCAGCTTACTTTAGAGGGAGGGCAGGTTTTTTGAACTTTGAGACGGTTGCAGATCCCACGGAACGGGACTTGGGAAGTGTAGGGCTTAAACGGACTTTTTTTCCACAAAATCTTGAATAACTTACACTTTGAATTGGTCAGAGGGCTTGGCTTTGAATTCTGATGAGATGGTGGGCTTTGTGAAGGCTTGTCTGGCACGGAAAGAGTTCCTCGGAGGTTCGATTTTCTTGACTCCAGTCCCAACTTCTTCCAGACGAGCAATATTCCTAGTGACTTGCTTAGATTTCGTAAGTAGTGCAATAGAAGGGCGATGCAGAGGAAAATTCATTTCCTGGGAATCGTATTGGGAGTGAAGTTCCTAAATTTTTCAATGTTTTTTGTACTATTCTTTATTATACCTCCTGCGTGCTGGAAGCCACAATCTTCGCTGCGGCACTGCCATCAAATCCGCCGGAAATTGTTCTCCAGGTGGTCGGTTTCGGGTGGACTTTCATCGGCGATTTGACAAGCTTGTGCAATAGAGGAGCTTTAAGAGGACTCAGCTTGTCCAAAGAAGGTTGCTTGAACTCAAAGGATAGGGGAGAAGTCTAGAAGAGCGTTGTTTTGTTAAGCTTCTGAGACATTGCAAGTGCTGGGAGGTGATTGTATACAAGTAGACAAAGGTTAGATTAAGTTTTACTCCGTATCACAATACCTCGTGAATAGCCGACGCGCTCAGAGAGAAGCGTATAGGAGAGCATCCTTGATCCTTGGTCTCCTTCTTGAGCGCCTCCAGCTTAGCATCAGTCAAGGCAAACTGCTCACAAATACTGTTCATCTGAACTTAATTTTGTGCTCAAAATGTGTGAGTCAGTTACCTCAGCCTCTTCCTCAGCGCAGTGTTTCGAAACCTCTTCGAGAATCTGTTCGGGAGACGGACATTCATAAGGAGGAGTGGCGCTCTTTGAAGGAGTGGAAGGAAGCGAAGGATCGGTCGGTACGAATGTGTTTAGCGACGTGTTGCTCAGATCGTCTACTGATTTCTGGAGCGAGATAAGTAGCTTATCCAGAGGAATCTAAAAGAACAGATCGGTGAAGAAAGACAGACAGAACTTACAGTCTCTTTGGTCAGAGGTTCGTTGTCTTCGTCGTCCTGAAAGTCCAGTCGTTTACGGGCTTCCATCTAGAAGAGCTATATGTTCAGAAAGTGAAATTTCTTACCAGATACTCTACTCGTTCCTCGTCCCTCATCTTCGGAGACTTTTCCACAGAATTTCTCACATTGTAGCTACCAGCACTGTTACGAAAGGAACTGTTGCATTCCTCTTCCTGATGATGCACGCCTTTTGGAGTGTGGATAATGGGCGTCAGGACAACTGTCCGTTTGGCCGAACTGCTTGGAGTGCGGCGAGTACGAGAACGACCCTGCCGTCCATCCGGAGTGAATTCTCTGTTGACCAAGTTGTGGGCAGGAATGGCCGTCACTTTCTGTACAAAATATTGCTAACACATTTAACACAACTCACAGGAATTCTTTCTTTGTTAACATAGCGCATGATTCGACCGATGACTGAGCTCGAACGACGTCCTTCCTCGTCACGAAGAGACATTCCGGGAGTGATACTGTTGGATCTGTAGCGGCCAGTTGACTTGACGACCAGGTTCTGACTCTTGGCGATCAGATTGGTTAGGAGATTTATGTGACGAGCTAGTTTTGGTCCAGTCTTGTTCATGGTCTGCTAGACAGAAATTTTGTAGAAATTAACGGAATCACTTACAGTTTTAGCGTCTTTCGGTTCCTGGATGAAGATTGGAGTGAAATAGATGGCCAGGTTTGAAGGAGTCAGTCTTCCGCTTTCATCTTTCAAACATAGCTGAAATCAAGTGAGAAAACTTAAGGGAAGGACATACCGAGTGAAGAACCTTTACAGCGAAGAGAAAGTTGGAATATTCTGGGTTCTGGTCTGTGTCAAACTCGATTCCGACTCCGAGTTTGATCAAGTGCTCCAAGTCGTTCAAGACAACGTCTCCGGAGATGAAACAGGGCTCGTATCTCTCTCGAAGAAAGTCCTTCATCATCATTCCAATGTCAAGTTGCTGAAGGCCGGCAAAGTTGGTTCCACGAGCGTACATGCTCTGAAAAGCGAAAGAGTTCTAAATGATAGTGTTATTACCGGATTTTGATTGAAAAAGTCGGTGATTCTCTTCTGTGAGCCACTTTTTCTGAAGATTTCATTGTTGACCTCGCCACTGCTCTCTAGTTTGTGATAGGCGTCCCACAGAAACCTGGAAATTTTACTCTTTTTTGTTATGAAAAATTGACTTACAGTGGAACTTTTGGGATGACAGTTTCGTAAACCTTTCCATCATTCACGTATCGGGCAAGAATTGTTGCTGTGGTAACCTAAAACTATAAATTTTTGTTGTTGACTGTCTCACCTCTGTCACAGTCAGTTTCTTCTTGTTTCCAGTGGATACCTTTGTATGGGTGTGTTGTCCCAATATAAAAAACTTGTACTCCCCAGACGGCTGAATCTCATTAAGAAAACATTGAAAAATTGTATACCTGGGCCTGTTCTGCCATCTCCTAAGGCGTGAGTCTGGGACTTTGTCTAGCGTACAGCAAATTCAAAATTCGCGGCGTTCAGTCAAACGCGCTCTAAAGACAAAAGGCATAAGAACCTTCAAAAAAGTTTAGAGCAAACACAAGTGGTCAAGAGGATTACAAGCGTGACTATATCGATTGAACTGTATAAGAAGAGGGTCAGGTTAATTAGTAGACTAGCGCGTGGGGAGACGCGCGGCTACCTCTGTGTGTCACAGCTCAAATACCGGAGTCATTGACACTCGGGCGACTGATTTTGCGTGGTCAAGAACAGTACGAAAGATTTTTAAAGAGCCATCTGTGAGAGACTTATTATAGTCAGAAGACGGTTAATGAATATGTAAGAGAAAGTGATGACAGTATTCAGGAAACGTTCGATTATGGGACGGCGGAAGAAAAAAAGGACTTGATGGACAGTTTGTTTGTTTGGGGATGAGTAACTTTCTTCTAGGTGCCCTAGGCAAACACAGGCTTTTGAACACCCACCTATTCTCTTGGTACAGACGGCTACCCCTAAAGACTGAGGGATGATCAGACGAAAGAGCCTTGCCGTGGCTGAGAGAGAGCGCAGATGTTTTTGTCTTGAGAAGCGTCCTATTCGGCGATTTTATATCGTCTCCGAACGTGTGATAAATTCCCCGTGCCAATCCCCTCTAATTAAAAAGAATGAAGAAACGAGCGGGGGTTCTACCTTTATTAAATTAAAGAGGTGTACACAAAGCAGAGGCCGAGTGAAAGGAAAAATATATTCGGTTGGTAGCAATATGTACCGGCAATTGTAAAGAGATACAAATACACGTTGGGATTATTTTTAGAATCGAGTTATACACATTTTTTGCATCAGAAAAACCTGCACCCTTTAAAGACTACACAACAAAAAAGTTAAGCTACAGTTACATCAGGACGTGGCTGTTTCTCAGGCGGAACTTCCAACAACGGTCCGTCATCCATTGGCCGCTTCAGTGACTTTATATCCTCCTCGGGAATGTCGGTTTTTGGTAAGCTGTTCAGCTAAAATTATTGCTTAAAATTTTCTGGAAGGATAGCTTACATTTTCTTGAAGAACATTGACGGCTTTCGTTGGAGTGTCAACTTCCATCTTGGCTTCAGTAACCTACAACTTTTGTATTAGAATGTTTGCTAACGTCTCACTGAAATTTCCTTACTTTCTTTTCCAAGCGATTTCTCTTTTCACAGACACACTCAAATTTTGAGGCATAGTTTAGTTAACCTGGCGCAGAACATATTCTTAAGCTTTTTGATATTCAATAGATTGATATAGAAACGACTTCTTGAAAGGCAGGAGATATGTCAAGAGGAAGCCAGCTCTTTCCAGAACGGCTTCCAAAACTGAAGCTTCAGTTCCTAGTACCCAAAAAGATCAAAATGAACCATGTGAGCACATTGAACAAAAATAAATGAACCCACCTCAGGATAGACCGTAGTTTCAGCTCCAAAGCTGAAAACTGGTTTCGCTGGTGAGTCCGTCTTTTCCTCTCCTTCTTGCACCTTCTCCTGATCGATATTCTCAGCATTCGTGTCCATGGAAGTGTTTTCTTCTTCACTGTTCTTTGTTTCTTCTGGAGCAGCCTGAAGAAAAAAGTTTGTAAGAATCTATGACTAACTAACCGGAAGAACTGAAGCTTCAGTCTCGGAAGCCGTTCTGGAAAGAGCTGGCTTCCTCTTGACATATCTCCTGCCTTTCAGGAAGTCGTTTCTCTCAAGATAGAACTTGATATCTTTTTGTGGGACATACTTCACTTCAATCTGAATGTTTGACTGTGAATGTAACCAGAAATACTCTCACTTTCATTTGGTCATTGTATTTTCTTGCAGCTGTCTGCAGATTCTGGACATTGGTCATGAATTGCGTGATCTCTGTTGTAAGATCAAGAGTTTTTGCGAGATTGACGTCTAGATCCAAGGCGAGGAACCACACGTTACTGACGGGGTTCCTAGACGAAAATTTCTGTCAAAAATTGAAAGCGACTCACTCGCAACCAACGTCAGGGAAGATGTCCGAGCCTTCTCGATCAACGAGCTTTGTCGAGGAATTCGACTACAAAACGCCCATTGTAGCCCATTTGCTATATTTATCGTCTGGACATGAGTAGACCAGAATGAAAATAAAGACAATTCAACAAGATGTATCTGGTTTTAGTATCAACAAAGCATTCGCAACTGTATACAATACTCACTGACTCTTTTTTTATAAATAGCAGGGGACTTTATCTTTGAGTTCACGCATTGCGTTCTTGCATTTCGTTGTTGGCAGACTTGATTTACCAATAAATGAGCAGAAACTGAGATCAATATAGGCATAGCCAATTACTTATGTGATTAGAGCGGTCACAGAGGCACTTTTGTAGACATCCTCTTGAATCTATGAGAAGTATTGATAGCAATATATACAAAAAGAACTCACTTTGCCTTAGCAGTTGGGGGAGCGCCGGATGCGGGTTGTTGTTTTTAACATGGAGCTGGCTTCGTTTCATTTCCGGCGACTATTTTCTGAAAATTAGAATAATTTCAATGAGTCTGTCGAGACTGAGGGGCCAAATGTTTCCTCTTCATTTTTTCAGAAATGTTTTTTTTTCTCTAAAACTCGATCACTGGCTAGAAAGTCCTCTACCGATCCGGAGCTTCTCCCACCCCTTTTGCCGTCGACAATTTTGCCGATACAGAAGCAAAGGGACATGTGTGAATGAAGACCTTAGACAGTGTCTTAAAGGGCTTAATTTACAAGTGTTGTTTACGTGTGGTTTGCCAAATTTTTTAAACATAATTTGCGTTCAATTTTTTGAATGAACATTATATCCGTCTGAGAAATTAAAACTTACGACACTCCTCCAAATATTATTTAATTTCTTTATTTAAAACCCTAGATTCCTCTAAACCTACCTCCTCACCAGTTCCTCGAATGGCTCGTACTGTTCCTTCAGCTTCTTTCACATCATTGACGACACTGTCCCTTTCCTTCTGTTCCGCCTTCAACTCTTCAAACGCTTTTTCCTGGAAGGAATTGTACAAAGTTTTGTTCAATACAATACACAGAAATCTGGAATCAGAAGTTAATATGTACTCAATGGCTAGAAAATGAGACAAGCCGCGGAAATGTCTCGTCTTTCCGCATCCAGTGTGTAAACTGCGATTTTCCTCAATGCCCGTGGCCAGGCGCCAGAGCTCCTTTATAGTATTTCTTAGAACTTCCTTGTCACCCTCTTAATTCATGTTTTAAATATAGTTTGTTGTGCAGAAATGGCGGACAAAACAGCCAAGAAAGATCAAAAACGAAGCAAAAGTGCTGATACTAATAGATGGAAGGCTGTGAATAATCGCATACAATCGGTCCAGTCCGCTGTTTCTAGAAGTCTTCCAAATATGGTTAAAAAGGTGATTTTTAGCCGTTTATTTGCAAATAGTTTAGAATTCTAGGAAACAAAAGTGGTAATTGAAAACCAGGACACCAAAAAGAAGAGGCGGAAAAAGAAGAAGGAGGAAGAAGCAAGTTTTTTGGAGTTCATTTGTAACTTTGCCTTTTAGGAAGAAACTATACTGATTCCACAGGAACCTCCCCGTCCGAAAATTGTCATTAGTCAAGAGGACAAGCGCAAAAAAACACTCTGGCGCCACATCACATGGCTAGCTATACTCTTTGCGTATTCCTTACTTGGTGGCTTAATATTTAGTGCAATTGAAGGTACGCTTCATGATGTTTTGATACACATTTCGAAATTTAGGAGGACACGATAGATCAGTGTTAATAGGTGATTATGAGAGAAAAATGGACGTCTGGAGGAGGAAACGCGTCTATCAACAAAAGTTGTTTCAACGGTTTCGCGAAATTGACAAAGATCAGTCAATTGCTTACAATCGACTAGGACTTGCACCGGAACAATACAAAATGCGACTGGTCAAGGATGCTTTTTCTTGGTATAGTTTTTGCCGTCTTAAAATGTCGAATTGCAGGTATGAGAAAAAACTGGGAGTAATCTGGGAAGAGCCTGTAATGACCGATACAAAGTGGAACCTTTGGGGCGGTTAGTGTCCGAAAATAAGCAACAATAATATTTTACAGGAGTATACTACGCTGCTTCATTATATACAACCATTGGTAGGTGTCTTTTTGAGGGCTTCGCGTCGCATAGGGAGACAGCTGTCTCGCGGAAGTGTACTTAATGTGTCGCTAAGACAAATGTGCTAGTTTTTGCAGTGACATATTGCGGCTTTCCAGTAAGCCATCTGTTATGAGATTTTTTGGTTCAGCTGCAACTTTTTAGCCTTGTTTTTCAAGGGAAACAAGAAAAGTAAATATCTATGAGAAGACCAAACGATACTGGAAAATCACTGCAAAACAAATGGCAAAGAACAAGATTTTTATTTTATCAAAAAAAAGGCACCAAAGAATGAAGAAGGTTGAAATCTACACCGCAGATGTAAAATTTTTATCTTTTGGTTTTCAGGTTATGGTAACTTTCACCCTAAAACAACTGCCGGACGAATTGTTTCAATGCTCTACGCATTTATCGGAATACCACTAGTTTTTACAATTTTGTTCGAATGGGGATTTCTCTATTTTACCTGGATCGAGTACGGCTGGAACTGGATGAATCAGCGGTTTTGCCAGAGGTACGTTGTTAAATGACTAGTTTTAATAAACACCCTTTCAGAAGCTTACAACGGAGAGCAAATCGTCGTTTCCAACGCGAAAGGTAACATTTTTTAAAGGAAATAGCCATAAATCAAACTAGGGTTCGCCGAGTTGGCAGCGAACTATCCTTGGGAAGCATGTCAACAGTTCCTCTTCTTTCTGTCCATCGTACTACAAGCCATCAATCTGGCGGTTTAAATTTGACAGACCATCAAATCGAATCAAATAACCCACTGCGCGAACTGGAACTCTCACTGCCAGAGCAAGAACAGGCACAGACTGTACCTATGAAAGCAGCTCTACTTTTTTTCATATTTTGGGTAACTTTTCCACATTCAATTGAGCGAAAAATGTCTTTTAGATTTCGGTTTCGGCATTCATTGTTCGCCTGTGGGAATACGAATGGACATACTTTTCGGCTTTCTATTTTTTCTTTACCTCTCTCACGACAATTGGTCTTGGAGATGTTGTTACAAAAACTCCAAATTTCATCATCTTCAATCTGGCTCTCACTCTCATTGGCCTTTCCGTCGTAGGACTCTGTATGGCTATTGTACAGGTACGCTTAGCAAAACATGGGGTTTCCTACATATTCAGGCCAAAGTCAAGCTTGTTTTTGACCGCATGATACGTAGCATCGATTCTCAGTATCGAATTCGGCAAATAGATCCTGACGTGGCAACAATGACCGTTGTACCCGATGAGAATGAAGGTGTTAAAAGGTATCCTATTGAAGTAATCTTTACAGTTTTTAAGACTCATTGAAGCTCAACCGCTACAGGATCGAATTGTCTTTCTGTTCATGGATGAACACAAGCTGAGCATGTTGAGAGAACGATGGAGAGTCAAAAGTAACATGGTCAATCGGTGGGTATTTTCATTCCGAATTGAGTTTAGATTTTCAGAATTACTCAGACGTACCCTGCCCGTGCCGACAAATACGTCCAGACTGGCAATCGTGTCTACGATCAACCTTTGAATTCCGACGGCGAATATGACAGCGAGTACGAAGAAGATGAAGACGAGGACGAGAATGAAGTGGAGCCTCCGCAAGCCAAGCGATACATCTACACAGTTTTTGACTAATTTCTCAGTTGTTGGTGAGCTTTCTTGTTTGATCTCAACACACAAAATTTTATTCAATAAATAATTTGAAGAGAAGATGTTTGAAGAGACCTGTTTCAGCCCTACAAAGCCGGAGTTGTCTATACATTTGAAAACATTTACCTGGAGGCAGTGAGCTCCACCACAGAAGCGTCCGCTGCGTTCAACCATAGCATCAATGAGATTGTTGACAAAGTCGAAGCCAGTCTTGAGCTGAGAAGAAGCAGCTCCCGTTGTATCGGCAATGACCTTTCTGCATCCAACATTGAGCATAGCTTCCATTCCAAGATTTTGACCAGCGGGCTTTTTCTTAATGCAATTGGACAGAGCCGAGTCAATGACCGTAACCCAGTCGTTTACAGGCGTGATCCTAAAACGAATTATATTTAACAAAATTCGAAATTTACATTTGTTTCTTGATGTTGGCAACGCAAATATCGACCTTATTGGAAGAGCCAATAGCCACGCCTGAGCCTCCGTTGAGCAGCTAAAATGGTCGTTTTTGGGAATCTTTCCAGTACTCACATCATTGAAGACTCCGGAGATGGAAGCGATTCTGTTCTTAAGGTCGTCGCGAGCCTCATTGATACAGTCGCAAGTGGCTGAACGGGTCTGAGGGATGGTATGTGCACAAGTTCCAATAGCAATGCGACTATCACATCCAGTCAAAACTTTGCAGTGTTCTCCGAGGTATCCAATGAAGGGATTGTTCAGGCACCTCTTTGTGCTGGCAGCTCGTTGAGGTTTACGTTCGCCGCAGAAAGACAAACGAGAGTGAATGAGAATATGATCGGATAGGGAAGAAATGCTGAATTGTTTTTTTTTAGCTTTTACCACAAAGCTTACACAGAATCCTTAAACTGGAACGATCCTTCCTCAAGGTCGGGAATGTCTGGGACGCCAGGGAAGCCAGCAATTTTCTTCTGGATGCAGTAAGTAGCTTCACGAGCAATAGCTAAAAACTGAGAATAGATGAAAAAGCAAGAGTACAACCTTTAGTAATTTCAGTTCTAATACATTTCTGGTCTTCAGCTGGTGTCGACTTGATAGCCTTCAAAGCACCAGCAGCAAAAGTTCGGCAGATTGTACAGTCTCTGAGAGGACCATGTCTATCCCAAGCAACCTGGTTCAGGTCATTCTCGTTGAGAACGCAACGGTCTTTTCTGTTTCCGTCATCAATGGTCGAAGCAAAGCAGGCCATGGCTGCTCTCCTTAACAGGGAGATCAAGTTTTTAAAAAAGCTTGATGATATACCTTCCATGCTCTCTGATCTCGTCTTCAAAAACACCATAATTGGAATCGAGTCCGTGTTTCATGCATTGTAGATATTGGCCAAAAGCTTCACGGGTTCCATGTGGCGTGGAACAGTCCTGAGCTTTTGCAAAAACCTAAACAGATACATTTTTGCCTCTGAATTGACTTACTATGAGCGAAGCAAAAGCAATTACCCGGATCATCTGAAAGATTTCAATTGGATAATGAAATTAAGAGATTTTCAGCAATTCTTGATACGGATAGAGAGTGAATGTGATGATAAGTGGAACTAGGCGCAAGAAAGAGGCCGCGCAGGGGCGGAAGATGACCTAGGCCATCTCGGGAAGAAAGATACCGTCGATAGGAACACTCATCGATTGACCTAATCAGCTTAAAAAGCGTTTCCTTAAAAACGTGAAAAGTTTCAATAATAGTCAGAAACTCTTTTTTTGGTCTGAACTGAAGGAAAAGCGACACTAAACCGATTGTCGGACACGCTTGGAACTGTAGCTGAATAGACATCTTTTATAGCAGATGCCAAGCTGGAAAGAGCGGTGGGTGATTCACTGAAACTGATGGGAGAACAGGATTTTGTAACGACTAAAAGATATCAATTAGGGTGAAAAAATGTGTCCATACATACGATCGCACTTAATTGCTGAAAATGCGTAGCCGAGAACTTGTATCAGTAATGTGACCGCTGGTTTTAATAACAGTAACAGTCGATGTATCAAATTCGTAACACTATTTATTTATTTGCATTTGCTAGTTTGTTACGATATCCAACAAGGCCGAAGCATCGCAAAACACGAGAATTTAATTGCACAAAATTGGAAGTCGACTACCTTCACCTCAAAAAACCGACAGAATGACTGTAACCCGTTGTTTCAATACCCATATTAGTCTCTCATCCCAAAGGCTACTATGTTTCTGTCCCGATTGTCCATCTGGTGCTAAATTCAGCTGTTGACTTTGAGATGACCGTGGCGCTTGCTCAGCTGAGCTCTCATGACTACATAGTGAGAGTTGATGACCGCTCCCATTCTATTCAATGTCTCCAGCGGTGCTTCTATTGTTCCTGGCGAGCATTCCGCAGTCATATGGTTGGTATCGAAAAAAAAATTCTTTAAAATCTTTTCAGGATCAATTGGTACACCCTGTCAAACGACACTTCAATGTGGAAGAGGAGCTTTTTGCTCTGAGGCAATCTGTAGAAAAGATGGATGCACAATTTCTGCACAGTGCCAACAAGTGAGTTTCTGGTTACTAACGGTTAAAATATCTGTTCTAGGGCGAGGTCTGTGAGTATGGAAAAGTGAACGGACGCCTGAAACCGGCATGCTTCCCTTCAAAAGATACAAAGTAAGAATTCAATCTGAAGTTTTTAAGATCATAGACCGGTTGAAAATTTTTGCCCTGGCGGTGGGGCTGTAGTTATGGCATTTGATGGAACCATAACAAAATGCGACATGTCTAAAGGCTGTTCTGCAAATCAAGTCTGTAACCCGCAAAATGGCATTTGCTGCACAAGTGAGTTTTTACCGTGGAATAGTTTCTTATTTTTAAGAACTGCGTACTTGCCCTAAACCGACGAAAACCATGGTGAATCAGATAACAGGTTCTCCCATTATGTGTCAGGTCAGTTTTAAAACGTGATTTTATTCCAAATTTAGTTCAAATTTGGAATTGAAACACCTTGTCCACTTTCTGGATACTGTGAGGCAAAGACGGGTTTCTGTTGTCAGCGGGACAGTAAAACAGTTGTCGGACCCTCGGTGAAACCGTTTGTCGGAGAAAGTTGTACTATTTCGATAGGATGTAATGGTGGTGCGTCTTGTGTTTGCGACCATTTTGGAGCTTGCCGGTAAGAACACGATTTTACTTTGAATCAATTGTCTAGTTGTCAATGTCCAACTGAAATAGGATACTCGGTCTCATCTGATGGAAAATCTTGCCAAAGATTAAGGCGCAGACTTAAGGTTAGTTTAAGTTAAACGTTTAATGTGCATTCAGGAAAAATGTAAAACCGATATGGAATGTTCTGCGGCATTTTCTGAGTGCTCGACTGGCGGATGTCGATGCAAGCAGGGATTTCAGAGAGATGGGGATGGAGGTTGCAAGCCGATTAGTAATTATGCAATTGAATATTTTTTGCACCTTTTTTAGAATACAAATGCCCCGGAAATGGAGAGCCCATAATGAAGCAGGATAAACCAGTCGTCTGCCATCGAAGAGCTCTTTTTAGCAGACTGAAACTTAACATCACTACGGAAGAGTTTGAAGATTTGATGAGTAAGTGAACACATGCAGATTGCAACTGTTTTAGGGAATGCTACATTGGAAGACTGGAGTGGAAGCCAATATGAGAGAGATTCGTGTCCAGACGATCACTATTGTGTCGCAGTTTTTGACGATGCCTCAAAGCCAGGCTTCTACCAAGGATTCTGCTGCCCCACTCCTTCAGACTTACGACCTGTGTGTCCTGTGGGAGAAGCTCATGAGACTAGTTCTTATCCTGACTACGGTTGCAATAACTGTCCGATTGACTACTACTGCCACAAAGATGGTGTAGTGACGGAAAAATCGGTATTTTTGGTTTTGTACCTAAACTAGCTTTCAGATTTGCTGCCCGAAACCATGCACATCTATGGACGACATTTATCACAACGGCCAATGCTATTCTACTGCTTTTTATGGAGACAGCTGTGTGGTTGGTGAAGATATTATACCTTAACACGGGTAAAGACAACGGACCAACTTGGTCCGGCTGCTCAGCCAACTATCATCGTGACAATGGGCGCGCCCAACTCCGCAATGCTTTTCCTTTTTTTTTAGCGCCGTACCCACTTACAGAAACGCTACTTCTAAAGCGTGTCTGCAGCTGCTGGGAACGCGAGCACTAAGTTGGTACGCACAATTATTATAAAATGGCGCAAAACGCAAGAAAAGCTGTCAAAACTTGTATTTTTACCATTTTCGACGGCTCCATTTATGCTGTTTCTTGTAAAGCGATGCCAGGAAAGGTTATTCAAATTGAAATTTATAGAAAAGTGAAAGAGAAATAGACGGAAATGCTTACTTTCTACGTTGTTTATCATAAAGTGTTTTTATGGTTCTATTCGCTTTATTTTTTTTTTCTTGTAAGTTTTCGATCACTTTGCTCGCGTGGAAAGCTCAGAAGTAAAAACACGCGATAAAACGATGTTTTCGTAATTTTTGGAATAAAATCGTTTTTAAATTGCCGCGCAACCTACAGTAGAATTGTCCCACCACATTTCGTACGTCGCTTTAATACAATGGGTTATATTCAGTTGAGTGCTCAATGCACTTCTAAGCCCACAACAACCGCTGATGATTCGGAACAATCGCCACTTGAATGTAAAAAAGGAATTTGTCTCTGCCCAAGTGGGTATAGCCACAGTCAAGGACAATGTAAAAGTAAGTTATAATTGATTCCTGCGAAGCCCAATCAAGGAATTACATGTACTGTGGGTCTTCGCGGAGAACCATCGGTAGATCGAAACAACGAGCTGTTAACTTGCAAGAGATCAGCGGATTGCAGTCAAGGACACACGTGCGATGTGTCTCATGGCGTCTGTTGCAAAGGAGTGAATCGTAAAACTTACAGAAATTAAATGCTAAAAAGCTTTTTCAGGCTGTTCAGCTGGGATGGAAGAGACTGAAGAACAATGTTCTTCTGGTTTTTGTTCCAATCCATCACACACTTGCGAGCTGGTGAACGAATTCAAGAAGACCAAAGTCTGTTGTATGGCTGTATAATTTATTGAACATAATTTATCTGTACAAAAAAGATAAAACTTTACCCGCGTTCTTCACATTTTTTCAAAAAGCTGTCTACCATCTGCGTGTATTCTTTAGGATGTTTTCTGTAGTGGTTAACATGTTGCGTGTCCTTCAAATATTATTTCCTGGGAAATTAAAATAGCACACCTTAAGATAAAGCTCCTCCACATTTCTTCCTTGCTGCCGATGAAATTCAGCAAATTTTTTAATTGTTCTTAAACTTTCAAATATTTTCAAAAAAGAAAGAAAGTTTACCGTGGACCACAAATGGAGTCTATTTTGGAGTAAACCAAAGAAATAACGAACGGCAAATCAGTGTGATTTTTGAGAAAATCATACGCACTTATATCATCTACTGATTTTCCTTGAAGACGGCGAATTGGTAGCTAAAAAGAAAGTTTAAGCCTTCCGAGGGAACTCACAATCGTGTAGTGTTTCAGTAGCCGAAAAAACTGCCTCAATCTCTGCTGTTTGTAGTTTTTAACTTCTTCAGCATTTCCGTTAAGTAAAAGTTGTTTATGGTACCGATCTGCGTATAATATACTGGGAATCACTTCTCGGTAGCCTAAATCCACAGGTCCACTGCATAAAAAATGTTTTATTTTCTAAAAGCGACAAACCTGTCGAAAAATATTCCTCTGGTTCTTTTCAGTAGTTGCAGCTCCGGATGTTGAAGTTCCAGAGAGCATAAAGTGAAAACTCCGTTCATGCTGAAAGTGTGCACAGCCGTATCCTTCTCCAAAAGTACTTTTTTCAATTGTTCGACTACAGGTTGCACATCTCGCATTTTCTAAAAAATTGGTAAGTTTAGAAAACGACACTCGCTTTTAGACCCATTGTATACACATTTGGCAGTAAAGACGTGAACGTGACGGTATCATACCTGGGAACAAGTTTAAGTGAGAAACGACCTTAAAACTAACCCACGGTCCTGATAAATCTTGCTATATTTCTGCATGTGTGCGTCTTTCGCACCAGCAAAGCCAAGCAACGTTATGGAGAAGTTCTTGTTGCCATTGGATCTGTGAAGACTACTCCCGACTCTTTGCATTTCTGAAGAGAAATTTGAAAAAAATGTGTAAATAAATCACCTCAATCGTTGAAAGGCGACTTGAATGGAGTCGAGGTACATAGTACACGAAATTTTCATTCGGAGCATCTTCCCGCGTACGCAAAATTGCGTTGCACTACGATAGAGCTTTCTAGGCGACTCTTAAGAACCTTTTCAATGGGACAGATGATAGTAGAATAACGTTGCATTTATGAGAACGCATTACTAAACGGATATTTGCAGAAGAAAAGTTACTCCGGAAGAAAATAAAATGTAGTTAACAAAGTGCCAGTTTGTCTTTGGCCGTTTGTCCAAATATCGTTGCCGCAAATTATTTCATATGAAGCCAAAACATCGTGGATGCTAAACCACACAAATAGCACATCTCTTTAAGCTGTTCATTTAAAAATGACATGCGACAGCTTTCAAGTCCTCAAACATAGCCGGCCGTTCGGCTATTGGGTAAAACGACGGGAAGCCAACAAGTTGTGGCTCTCGTCAAGCTTTTGTTGTCAAAACGCCGCCCTTCGAGGGAAGTGGGCCAGTTGAGCTAAAAACATCAATTACTACTACGTCAATGCGGCCAGCCGAAAAGTACACACCATGAACGTATGCTGCTACTATATTTGTTACTTCGACGTATGTTTTTGACTTACACTAAAATTTTGCACAAATTTTGCAAAACATTTATTATCAAAGTAAGTATTCGGTTTGAAAGTTTTCACTGAAACGCGTTACTTGATGGATTAAGTCAAGCGGAAACATTTGAGACTTAAAGTTAAAGTCACTGGACAGTTTCATCTATCTGGATCTGTGAAAAAGTGGATTCTTTGAAGAAGAAGGGATTTGTCTTTACCCTGTTTTACTGAATTCAACCGGACAAAAAGAGAACAATACTTTTGTGTGAACTACGCAACTGGACAAAAAGTGAACAATAGCTCTTACAAAAGTCAAATCCTCGTCTTTTCTCATAGGATCATTCATTTATTGCTAGCTCCAGAAAACCTACTTGTAACACCGAAGAAAACCCAATACAGCCAAAAATGAGCAGTGAACAATGTTTAGCGCTAAAGGATACGCTATTTTGAGTGACATGAAACTGTTGGGAATCACGGAATATTATTCTGAAAAGTTTGTGACGGGAGTCCAGTTACAGAAATTTTGCCGATGTTTTTATCACATTTGTAGGAAAGGGATCTAGTTGATATCTGAGACGTAGAACCGGAGAAATACAACGGGATTCTCTCCCAAGGAAAAACGTCTTTTCCTACTCTTGTCCCTAACTCGACAGCACTCTCTCCTCACTCTTCTACAGTTTGTGGAACAGACGATAACAGAGTGATCCTATGAGAAAAGACGAGGATTTGACTATTGTAAGAGCTATTGTTCACTTTTTGTCCAGTTGCGTAGTTCGAACAAAAGTATTGTTCTCTTTTTGTTCGGTTGAATTCAGTAAAACAGGGTAAAGACAAATCCCTTCTTCTTCAAAGAATCCACTTTTTCACAGATCCAGATTGTTCTCTTTTTGTCAAAATTCTTAGAATTTACGAATAGTGTTTCTCCATACACTAGAAAAAAGTGTTAACCATCTTTTTCGGTACGGTCCGGTTCATTTTTTGTACAAACACCAGACCGGTCAGAATTTTAACGTACTGATGTCGAGCTACTCCAAGAAAGGATCGAGTCTGCATTGGTTAGGGGACATGCCTTACACGTCTCACAATCCCTTACAATCAAGCTTTTGGTATTTTGGTTCTTTTTTACGATATTTCCCACTACTTTCGAGAACTTCTCCATCAGCATCGGGAGAAGTCTATACCCAGAACTTCGGCAAACCTAAGTATACGCGGAACCATTTTGCAGGACCAGGATAAAAACAGAAAACTACAATACTCCCTCGTTTCTAAAAGCATTGGGCTTTGCCCGTATGAACAAGGAGTAAATTCAGAATAACTATCAGGTTGATCCATAGATGTTGCATATCTCGGTCATAACTTTTGATCTAAAAGTGCTAGAGAGCTGTTTCAGGAACCAAAAGAACAGGCAAAGTTAGCTCTATTTGGCCATGTATAGAGATTAGAAGTCATAGTTCAAAAATTTTGAATACCAGTCGAAAAGGCGAAATTTAGAACGCAAAAACGCATTTTAAAACCTGGGAAGCGCACATCCCAAGCGAATTTAAAAATCCTGACAACGCAGTTTTGGCAGTTTTGACCAGTAAAGTTCTCAGGAGAGACCCGATTTCCCAGAGATTTTCCTGACTGAGATACGAAGGGCCAAATTTACGAAAGTGATCAACTTCCAGAAGTTGCACAGCCCTAACCCAAGAGTTTGGAGGAAATCGCCCTGTTGCCCTTAAAAGAACTCAGTCTGGGCTACAAAATAATGTATAGAACGAGGGAGTCGCAATGGAAAATTTTCGAGAAACGCGCCTCTAAAATTTAGAGGTTCAATTCATGATAGGGGTATCTTTAATCTTTAATCTTTGGGAAAATAATCTGTAAAAAAATAACCTCAGAAAATAATCTGTAGGAGAAGTAGGTCATCTAATTTGTTACTCGAGGATTCTTCATCGATCCATCATCTGCTTGAAAGCCGACCGTCCCCTCGCTCTTGCTGTAGATGAGAAAGTAGCACCATATTTCGAAACCAGCAGGTTCCTCCATCTGTGCGGAGGCCGTCCCGTTGCTCTTCTCCGACTCGGCTTCCATTCCTCTACCATTTTTCCCAACTGCTGTTTGAGCAAAAAGGGGTGTCATGGTTCAATAATAAAAAAAGTTTCAAAAGTGGTTTTTATGGTTCCTCTCTATGGTCCCTTTTTATGGTTCTTTTGGCTCCTGAAACAGCTCTCTAGCGCTTTTAGATCAAAAGTTATGACCGAGATATGCAACATATATGGACGAACCTGATACCTTGTGCTTTTACCTAATGGCAGGAAATGGTCGAATACGATCAGAAAATATTCCAGGGCATGTTCACAGTCATTTTCTACTCAAAGCATTTTAGCAAAAAAAATTTACAGTAAGGCGGGATCGAACCCGGGTCGTGTGGGTGGAGTGGCGACTCGGAAAAGTCCAAAAATGCAGGGCGTAGGGGTATGATCCGGGTCTCAGATCGAAAAACGAAAAGACCAGCACCCTTCCTGTAGGGTCGGAAAAGTTACATCGATAGCCAAATTTTCAGCCTTGTGGGTCAAAAAATGAGAGCGCAAATCGCGCACACAGGACGCCGGACGGCGGACGTTTTGAAAACAGAACATTTCGGCTAACTTTTTTTTTCTACGACCAAATTTCTTGAAAATATGTTTCTAGGGATAACTTTTTACGCGGAATCCGATAGAATTGGTCCCAAAACCTGAAAACCCGCGATTTTAGCTTAAAAGCGTTTCGCACTAATGAAAAGCAAAGCCAAATCCACCCCATGTGGTTTTGCACAGGTGACTTGTATGTCTTTTTTGTGTGATTACTTCATCACTGCACCCCGTTTGATTTCGACGCGCAATTTCCAAACTCGGCCTTGTAAACAGTAATACTTTTGAGCAGACTATTGTGTTAATATACCTAAGTGTTAGATAAAAACACTTGGCTTTACAAGCGAGCAGTGTCCGTCCGTAAGCAGATTTTGGCACAGGGCGGTCTTGTCAAACTTTAATAGATAAACAGTAGACATAGCAGAGACTTTTCAGAGTTTAATGTGGCGGAGGGAGAAAAATGCCTGTTAACTTGTAGCAGCGAGTTACAACGAGCGGAAACGCTAGTGGCATTCTCCAACAACCATCTTCTACTGATGCAAGATATTTTGAGAACAGAAACTGAACCTGTTGTCATTCTTCAAAAGTCTAGATGGATATGCTTGTATGTTAATAGCTCTATTGAAAGCTTTGTTTCAGAAAGTTAGAGAAATACAAATTTTGCCTCCAAAATTGTCCACAATCAATAGCAAAAGAAGCTCTGCAAATATCGTTGAGGCCCAATAGTCTCTTCTGCAATATAATGCGAAGACCAACAAAGGGTATGTTTCTTAATGTATACCACATTTAAGTGCTTTCAGGCATATTTCATTACTTTCGGTGTGAACAATTACTACTCAGAAAGAATCAAGATATCTGCGGAGAAATGACAGTTTCAAAAGAACTGAATATTAAAGATGTTTGCAAGTGGGTAATGATCCAGAGTTTGATTAAAAGCTCTTTGTTCTAGAACTATGGAAAAGAAGCGAAAGTGTTATGTTGGACTTCCTCACACTTGTAGCCGTGACGCGCTTAAAGTTAGTGAATCTTCTAAATTGGATAATGTTTTTAGATCAAGCAAAGAATTGAGGATAGCCTAATGGAAACTGTAGAACATTTGGTGAAAATAAGCACAGGGCTGGTACCAACAGAATGCTCAGCTTGGCGTCAACAAAACTTGCAACAACATGAATGGAGGTTTTCGGGAGAGGATGAGATGGGCATTCTTTATTATTTGTTAAAATTTGTTAATAAGAACGCTACAGTAACCTTGTAGTGGACAGCCTAACAGCTGAAAGGTTTCACCTGCTAAAATGACTGTTAGACAAAATTCAAACCTCACCTGTTAGGTACTTGTATAGTGGTTACGGGGGAAGGGGAATTTTGGGTTACTGTAGCACTTTTAACTGTCTTAACAGTTTCAGGACAATTCAAGCGAAGAAGTTGCAAACCCTAAGTCCACTGATGCAACGACAACAAGCTCTCATACCTTGTATGTGTTTTTCTGCATACATTCAGATCAATTTGCAGGGTACACAGTAATTCCTCGAAAGAAACCTTTGTATCACAGAAGGAGGACACAACGGCCGTATCCTTAGTTACATATCAGGTTCCCGACAAGCTTTATACTTCTTCTTCAGCTCACTTTTTAACCTTCATTTGGATATTATTGCTGTAATGAGAGAGAATAAAATTATAGTTCTAAAGTTCGAAGCTTCTTGCTAGCAGATATGATGTCTTCTATTAGAGCGACACATTTCTCGACGCACTGATTTCTCTTAAATTTCAGTTCTATACCAAAACCTCCTTTCACTCACAGAAGTGTCGAATTTTTCCATATCTATGCTTGGGATGATGGACACCGTGGAAGACATTGCATTGTAAGCACAAAGAGGAAAGACGTAGTCATTTGCCAATTCGAGCTAATAAATTTGCTTATGTAGCCTGATTTCAGACCTGTTTATGGGTGAATGGTGTTGATTCGAACTTGGCGACAATCTTTTCGTAGTACACTTCCATCAAACGTCGATAATGTTCTCGTCGAGTTTCTGGATCCAGCATAGCACAAGCTACCGTGGCAAAGTCGTTGGCTGCATTGCCCAAGTTTGCAAACTTAAATATTCACTTAAAAAATAACTATCATACCTGAAAATCAATAATGGCTCTCAATTTTGTAGATTCAACTTTTTTCACCCATAACAAATTAGGAGACCAGAGATCACCATGCGACAGCACCGGCTCAATTCCTGAATTTTGATATACTGGCAAACTTATAGCGGCCTTCTTCCCTAAAACTTCATGAACAGAAACTATTTTATTGAGCATGTTGGAAGACATTATAAACTCCAACTCCGCTGATAACTCATTTAGTATGGTTGTGTGGGCGTCGCCCAGAAAATTACCAATTTCATTCAATTGGGAGGTAATCATCTGAACATTTATGTTAATTTGAACTATTTTTTACCTCTTTTGTGTAAAATTCGGTTACTGTCGTTGCCACTTGGTCCTTTGGAAACGAGTGTTTCTCTGCCTCTGTCAAATAAGGAGTTATTGACACTAATTCTGCAATTGCATCTATTGCCTGAAAGAAAATTGCGTCTAATATGAATTTATTTACTTGATCAAATTCACAGAGTGAAATATTTTCCACTGCTGGCTTGACTATGCAGTCCTCTACGTATTCCATGACTATGAAGCCCTTTGTTAGGTTTTCTTCGTTAAAACGTCGGCTTGCGTAAATCTTAGGAATTAGAAGCTTATCTGATCTGTATTTCCATAGGATTTCATAAAATGAAACTTCGCGGTTGTGAGCCTGAATTGTATTCACCAAAAACCAGCAGCCGTACCTGTTGAAACAGGCCGTGCAATTTTTCATTGTCAACCACACTTTTGTCTATTTCGGCTTGAGGAAGCATTGACAGAATCTAGATTTTTTAAGGCAAATCGGTAAAACTTACTTTGACTACAAATTTATTTGGAAAAGGGGGCTGTGGCTCTAAAAAGTCACAAGAAACTAAACCGATTTTCGAGAGGAGACCCTAAAAACTGTTTACAGCATTAATAAAGGTACAATCTACATTTCCTTCTCCAATGTCCGATATTGTCTTTCGCTCACCAAATCGCGTGTGCCGACCAGTTGTGGTGTGAAGCGCTGTTTCAACATCCTCCCAAGACACATGACTGCCTAGAAGGCCCACGCCTTTTGTTGCAATGCTCATCTTAAAGAACTCAGTTTTCTTGAAATTTTGAAACATTATAAGGGGGCTAAAGCAAAACAGTTCAAAAGCTGCCTTTATCAGTTGCACCCACTGCAAGTCGATAAGAGTCTTGTGAAATTTGTTCAGCTGTGCTTTGTTAGGACTTCGTTTTTTGATTCAGCACCACAACTAAACGAACAGTCAGACATGCCGCTGAAAGCAATGAAATTTTAAAACATTCAAGTTCTAAAAAACCTTTATTGGTAAAAACATGATAGATGTTGGTTTAAGGCCAATGATCCACATTGGCCGAAAAAGAGTATGCACTGCTTGTTAGCTAGGATCTACCTGAGTACGTGTGCACAGCACGGTGAATCTACAGTGATTGAAGAAGCTAAAATACAATTCGTGATAAAAAAAGGCATCGGATTAGAATGGACTTAGAAAAGAGATGCATAGAAACGATATCTTTTTGGTGTTTTGGGGGCTTTACTAGTTTTTATGGGTGTTTTTCTGTCAAAATGTAACAAAAAGCCTAAGAAATGAAGAAAAGACTTACTGTACAAAATATACACGGGGCCTATACATTCTACTTACAAACCACAGCTAGAATTTGATTGGTGTCTACAAAGCGCTGGGAATAAATAATGCACAGTATGTACAAGTGTTTACAAGGCCTTCTTGATCTGGTCGACCGTCTTGGACAAGGCACTGTCAAGAGTAGATACACGGCTTCCTAGATTGCTCTTTCCCTCGAGAATGTCGGTTGACAGCTCGTCCAGCTGCTTGAACAGTTGAAGAAGAGCCGTCTTCAACGAGTTTGACCTTTTGTTCATGTAAATCCAAGCAAGACCGTACTCTACGAGACACAGAATCTGTAGAATATCATTTGTGATAAAAAAAACTTTAAAAACATACTGTTCGACGAGTGTCCGGAAAGATTCCCAACATGGCTTCTGTTTCCTTCATCTTGCGACACTTTTTCTCAATCTTGGATCCATTTTGGCGGATGAATCGCTGGCTGCGAGCACGAGCACATGGCTAAGAGTATTTGATTTTCCAGGCATTACAGTACCAAACCTCTGCGAATTCCTTTTTAATCACACGGTTAACCGGCAGCATGGCGATTTCCTTGACCTCCAGAGTTTCCTGAATGGATTGTCCATAATACTCGATTTGGAACTCTTGCTGAAACATTGGGTTGGTGACATACAGTATGTACCAAGACAACATGGAGAAGGAAAAACCTACGAAATTGTCCAGGATCCACTTGTGATACTTGCGGTATCGTGCCGGGAAGGGAAAGTAGTACTTCTTAGTCTCGACTTTAAGCGTAGTCGGATTGAAACTGACTCCACAGTTGCGGCACTCGGTTCTTTCGGCGAGATCTCCACATTCGGTGATTCCACCACACTTGCAATGGATTCTACGAATAAACTTGGACAATTCGTCTCCCATCGACTCGACAGTAACTAAAAATGGTCAAAATAAAAATAATTGGAAATAAACTAACATTGACGTTCCCATTTGGCAGACCATTCTGCGAATTGTTCACAGCTCATTGGCCAATGCGGCTCATGATTGCAGTCGGGACACCATAGAGTGTAGCAATTGGTACAGAGGCAAGAGCTAAATTCGTTCGGATGCTCGACTCGGACGTCTTTGTTGCAAGCGGGGCATGTTAGGAGCTCTCCGATCTGATTGTTCGAGTTTTGCAGCATGTCCAGAGCCGTGAGCTAAATTGACTTGTAGAAAAGGTTTTTTTTCTCACCTTTGTGTAGAAATTGATAAGTGGCAGTGGAATAATTGCTGGGAGAGCATCAAAGCCGGAACCGTTTTCTTGAACACTGAAGGGAATTTCCATAGGGATGTTCTTCGTTCTGATGAGGTTGACACTGTGTTTCGCTAGACACTGTCGACATTGCCAGTACTCGTCAAGCTCAAACAGTTCTTCCGGAGCGTTTTCCTTGCAAGTATGACACTTCTGAAATTTCATAAGACTTATAAACACTCCGCAAACCACTGAATAGTTCTTTACAGTCGAATCAACATCTTCTGACTGAGAATCGTCGGAGATAATGTCTTCGTCCTCAATTCTCTCAAAAGTGTCTCCACCAGCATCAGTTGAAGCTTCGCGCAAAATCTTGCCCATTTCCTTCTCTGTGATGATTGCAGCCTGTAACGCAGTTGGATAAGTGCTTTTTCATATAAATTCACCTGTTTGGCCATTGAACGACTATTGACGACGACGTCAAAGTTTTCGGCTGCTTTAAAGTAGCGCGTCTCGGGAAGACAGTGATGTGCAGTTGGCGGCATTCTTTTCTTCCAAACAACAGCCAACGACACGATGACGTCTACAGCGGATTGAATGCTGTGGACCTTTTTCTCCTTAAAGATATCTTTCAGGATCCTCCACGAGAATGGTCCGTTGGTGTTGGTGGGAATTGCAGAATTCAGCAGGAGCCTAAATTAGATTTTTTTACACGCAATATTCGTAGAATCTTACTGGAAATGGTTCTTTCTCCCCTTTTCTAAGACGACAAAAAGCAGAGGCTTGCTGTCATCGTCGAGAGTCAGTTTCTTTGTCAGATCCACAGTTGCTCTTTGGTGATTGGCATCAATCCAGCGAATGGTCAAGTCTTCGTCCGTAGCTAGAGATTCGACCTGTTGAACAAAGTTGAACGTTGGCCAACGGTGAGTGTTGACAATGACATTTTCAAACAGTCCAGGAGCCCGAACTGCAGAAGAGATATCCAAAAGATCTATTGGTCTCGGGCCATCAGATGCCACTTCGTCGGTGTCCAGCTGCTGCACGCTTTCAATGCTAGCTCTCCTCACCTCCACAGCGTTAAATTCCGTGCTTGGCGTGTTGATATAGTCACCGAGACAGAAGCGGAAGTCGCGCGATGGCTTGTAAACGTCAGCCTCTCCATCTTTGTGATAGCTGTTTTCCATATCTGATATCTCGAGTTCATCCAGATCAACCTGCTTGTTTCTGCGAGTCTTGTTCCTCTGCTTTCCAAGCTTTCCAGCTTTGCTAGAGCTGGAGAGAATGTTCCCGTTAGAGTAGGGCTTCACGATACGGTACTCAAGACGGACATCATCTTCCGAATCGTCTTCAGAACTGGTGTTATCTTTCTTCAATCCATGCATAAGGGAGACAGGCTGAAAGTTGGATTTGTGTATATATCAATAATATCCTACGTCGGCTCCTTTTCCGCGAGCCGTCTTGCTCTTCACAGATCCATCGGTTGCGACCAAATGAACAGCCTGAGCCCTTTCAGTTGAGTTGTACTTCCGAAACTCTGGAAATTGTTTGTCAAAACAGGCGGACACACTTGGTCATAGGAGCGACTGCGTCCCATTGTTGTATAAAACATCACGTGATATTTATGCGCTTTTCGATCACACTCGTGATCATATTAGAAACAGACCAAGTCGTTTTTCAGACTGTGAAACTCACCGTTGGCCTTGTATGTTTGTTCAATGATAGCCACTTCCACTTCGACGTTTTCGACATTTTTGGCCAGAGCAGGGACGTCGACGTCTTCCCAGCGGTTCTTTCTATTCAAAGAGTACGGAACATCCAGAGCAATGTTATCAGAGCAGGTCGAAACTAATCTAGCCTTGCGACGCTAAAACTTCTTTGTTTTGCGCTCAAAAGGTTATCTACCTTTCCAAGAACATTCTGAGGGTCATGGATGGTCTTCACCACGGTAGCCTGATCAGCGAGGGAGCGTGCCGCGACACGTTCAGCCCCGCTGCGCCTTTCCTTGTCCGCACGTTTTCCCGCCGGCTTCGATGTTAAATAGGGAAAATCGGTCTCACTGAAAAAAAATTATGGCTTTCATTGAAAAATGCATTATCTTTTCTAAACTCACGTCCAAGTGTGACTACAGGAAGGGGCAGGCGACATTATTACAAATGCAGTGTTTTAGGTCAAAGAACAAGCTAATTTTGATAGCTTTGACAGCATCGTTTTGTCACCTTTTATATGGGCAAGGAGGTTGCACAACCGCGTGACATCCATTGCCACCCGCTTTCGTAATCAGACACCACTGCGCCAAAACGTCACTGTCGAAGTACACAAAAAAGTTTTCATTTTGGTCACAATTGTTTTCTGGTAGTTTTGATATTCTAAACTAAAAATTGCTGCCTGCTGTGTCACGACATAACAAGTTTGTTCTAAAGCGCAAAAAATCAACTTTTTGTTGACAAGTGAAAGAGCACCGGTCAGTCGACAGCTGCTGTTTGTAAACGACAACAAGTAAAGTCTCTTATAAGCGATCAAAGATGAGTTTGACATTTTTCCAGATTAATGTATTCGTTAATTCTTACTTGAGATCGTTGAGAAAGTCCTGAGACTCAACGACGGACATTGGGATTGGCTTGGCGGGGGCAGAAAATCGACCAGCGATTCTGAAAAAGATAAGGTTAATTGAATAAGGCAAACAAGTGAAAAGACGGCTTCTTGTTTGCTGCTTGAAACCAGCGACAGACAACGGGACGCCACCTAGAGAAAGGAAGACATTGGAAGTACATGAAGTGAGAACTGTGTTGAAAACAATGATCCGTAAATGCTGGCAGAAATCAAGGCAGAGACATCCTGGCAACTGATTTCTCGACAGATGGCAGAGAGCTTTTTCCCCCGTTACAGCAATGGGTCACATGCGATCGGACAGGGAGCTTAGATAACTGCTTGATGCTTTGGCTATTTGAAGACGGGGCAAAAAAGTAGTTGGTCACGGACAACTGGGGTCATCGGCAAAGATAAACGGTCATTTAAGGTGATAAAAACATAAAAAGGTATTCACAGTTCAAGATCGTTACGCACTTTGAACTGTGGGCTACAGCCAATTTTCCTTTAGACAAGAACACGAGTCATTTTGGAAAGCTGTGCTGCGAAATTATGAGACCGTAGCAACTGGAACCAGGCGAAAATGCGCTAGTTATGATTTGTTGCGGCTGCGACGTAAAATTGCCGCATTGGGCGTCGCGTGCGATGTTCAGCTGATCAGTTCAAAGCACAGAACGCGGCAGAATCAGCTGATCGCAGTGAAGTCTACTTGTTCGGTTAGCAAACAGCGTAAGAAACGCCGTGGAACGTAGGAAAAACACGCAGCTTTGTGAAACTGGTTTCTTCTATCAGTTGAATTTTGAGACGGAAACGGTAAAGAGTCACACCCGCCACGAAAGTTATGTGCACAGATGGTGCTATCGAAAATGAATCACAGGAAATGAGTTTGGTGTTAATATTGTTCCGACAGACATTTGCTCATTTAAGTGCTTCACGCAGATGGGAAAAGGAAACGACGAACCCGGAAAGTTGTGAAAGGGAGGGGAATACCCGCACTAGTTCAAACAGAGCACGTATCGCATTGCGCGCTCCACCTTAAATAAGCTGTCCATCCATATACAACTGCTAACAACTAAAGATCAAGTCGGAGGAAATTGGTAACGCCACGACAATCACATTCTCGTGGTAGTATTTTGAAAGAAAAAAGCGCCGCTCATCCCTACACGAATTGCATAATTCGATTCGCTGGAAGCATTGTGAATTGAGGCTGGAACTTTCCCTCTATTCCCGCTTGCGGAGGGAGGTCATGCGGACGTCAGCACTCGAAACAGCCGACTGCTGCCACGGGTAAGTTTGTGTACCGCCCGCACTGGTTGGGTGGGTGGAAGCAGTAAAATGAGGGCCGGGATAAAAATTTGAAATAAATTTTGTAGGTATTCTTGTGCGCAATGTTATAAATTAAACTTGTGTCTCATATTAAGTTTAAGGTTAGGGATGAGAAGTGAAAAATGTTAACTCCCTGTTCGAATATTGTCAAGGTTACTCCCTCCGTAAACAGGTTATTTGCAGACTGCATCTCGCACTTTCAGAAAACAAACAGATCTTGAATATGGGCTCAGATTTCCAGGTTGTATTTAGTGTGAAATTTGGACCGGCTTGGTGATTCCTAGTTATACCTTTGCGAAATATTCCGCAGGAATAATTAGTCCCTGTCGTCAGGGGTAATTTCACACTGGGATGTCTAGAGCGCAGCTGGAAACTGGTACACAGGTCATTAAGGAAAACTATAGTTTTGGATAAGAATTCAGTTTTTGTTTACTTTGGAGCAAAAAAGCAGGTGATTGCTCAAATCTTAAAGGCATTCAAGAATGTAAAGTAAGCAATTGACCTTGTAAAGATTTTGCTGACACAATGTCCAAAAATGGAGCGCAGAGTAGAATGCACTGCTGGAGGCGTGCGCTCTCTGCTCCCACGACGCACCGCAGCTTCTCTCGCGCCCTCCCATCCTCCAATACTCTAGTAAATGGCCCGTCTCTGCCCTCACCATATGGGCATGCTATTTCGCAGTCGATGAATTACTACTCGGTTGTCTGTACGCTCCGTGCGCTGCGTGTTCTTTGCAGCGAATCAGCTGAGCGCTCTCTTTTATAGATCTGGACTGGGATCTGGCAGAGAGATAGACGCCAGCTTCAGGTAAACAGTATAAGTGAAAACTGGAATCTAAACTACACACAAGTCTGAGCGGCTGAGAGTCTTTTGTTTCTAGAGAAACAAAAGCGTGTCATTTTCATGTTTACCGAGTGGGAGTAAAAAGGCGTCTCCATTTGTGTCGCTCACGGAAATTACCTGGAATGGTAACGGTAGCTTTACGACCCAGATAATTGCCATAAAAGTCTGGACACAATCATGTGAGCTTTGGTCATTGTCAAAGAGTCCGACTTGGAAAAAATTGTTTAAGATGGTGGGTTGTCTCGCTTGAGGTCAGGCGCCATGAGTAGACATCTGCTCCTGCACATGTTAGTTCTTCAACTGCCAGATGCCCAAGCTTTCCATTTTGCCTTTTCTCATTGCAATGGTCTTGGTAGGGCACACAATCAATACCTCCAATATTTGAGTGTTTAGAGCGTGCCCGTGGAAGTCAATCCGCGTAGCAAATGTCAATTCTCACGGCAGATATTTCCAGGATTGAGTCAGGTCAATCGCAGCGACGAGGCTGGCAAGCGCTGCTGGGGAGAGGTAATGCTGCCAGTTTGCAAGGGCTTCTGCAAAACATCCGAGGTTTGTGTTTTGAACTGGGGAGAAAGAGAAATCTGTTTGGTTGCAGAGCGGAACGTACACCTTTCCATCTCGCGTTCAAAACAGCTCCGTTTGTGTACTAATTCAAACAGGATTTGAGGTTAGATACACGCTTTCCCAATGACGACGAAAATGTAGGAAATTGAGCTGACATGCGATGAAGGAGCGGACGAGAGCATCCGTACACTGCGTCTTCCAAAGGGCGACCGCTGCGGCTGCCGGCGTCTGCCACTCGACTGATTCTTTTTCAATAAATAAACGCTTCTTCTAGCCTGTCTAAATGAAACGCAATTGCTGGCCAAGAGCCTATCTGCTCGACTAATCTTCAATCAGGTCTACTCTCTTCATTCATCACATGTCTGATCACGATACAAAGTACAAGTTCGTAGCCAGGCTACAAAGTCGCTATATGGAGCAAAGCTTCGTCTACGCTGTTATAGAAAGCCGACATAGGGACATCACTTCCACAGCCGTCTGGAGAGATCAAAATGTTTTTCACCTTGTCTGAAAATATAAAAGTATAGTTCCAATAGTTGTCTGTACCATTGAGGTTAGTCAAAAAGATTGCAGTGTTCTTCTTTTTCGCATCGATATAAAGCTGCGTTACGGCCTCGATACCCATTATGTCAATGTAGCTAATAGCTGAGCATTCCAGTACAATTGATGATTCTTGCAACAGAGCCTAAAAGCAGTCAAGGACAATTTTATTTTACCAACCTCTTCTTTTCCAAAGAGGCCTGAAACCATTTCACTAAACCTCGTCACATTAGCAAAATGCAGAGGAGCTTCCCAACGTAAAACTTTCACGTGATCCTGAATATGTTGAGGAGGTACAGTCCCAGTGGAAGTCAGAGTCGTAAACTTGGGCCTAAAAGCGGTTATATAAAGTAAGAATTCTTACCATTGTTCTCTCAATATAATGCTTGCAATTGCGAAAAATACGGCTATGATCAGTCCACGTGTAACATCCGTAAGAACTGTGGCTAAAGCAGAAACCACCCAGACTGCCTGAAAATTCCCGCGTCATGTGGTTCTCATTTACACTCACAAAGTCGTATTTTGAGATCCTCCATAAGCGTGGAAGTTCTTTCACTTGAAGAAAGAGACTTTTTAAGCTCACAATAACGATGCAAGCCAGAATGCACTGAACTTTAGCATTTGAAAACTTGAAAAGTTTTTCTGACCATTGGTAGAGGTTCAAGAAGCGGCCCCAGAAGGAGTATTACGGTAAGAAGAAGTGCAGATGAGAATAATGTGTAGAGTTGCGTATTTGCTCCGGACATTTCACAGACAGATGATCGTGAAAGTGAGGCACCGACAGGATAGACGGGGAAAGGCGAACTTAACACTGACATTAATCCTACGGCGTACAGCTCCTTAAACCATTTTTTTGTTTTTAAAAATACGGGAATATTTACTTGTGTAGGATCGGTCCTGTATCTGTGCTTCTTGGCAAAGAGTTTTCCCATCGAAACAACAAACATGTAGCACACTATGGCTATCGGAATAGCATCTGCCAGCAGATGAGGAAAAAGACTGATGTCCGGAATTGAAGGAGACGGGAACCTGGAAAAGACTGCTGCTTCTTTTTTGGGAGATGTTACCCTCTGGGAATGACATTGACAACTTTAACATCGTAGTTTTCCTTCAAGCCAAGCGTAACCGATAGGACTACTCCAAGGATCACCTAAACTTTTGTAATAGGATGTCTGTCAGCTTACCAGTATTAATTCCAATGGCGGCGGAACTGGACTGTACTTTTTCACAAGAGGATTAACATATGTTCTTCCCAGATCAAGGAAGAGTATTCCCGTTAAGCTGATTGCCAAAACTACAAAGTTTGTTGACGGGAGTGACATCAAAACGTCCCAGAACATCTGAAATACTGTGTATCGACATTTTTTAACCAAAAAACTCGGATGAGCATTCCAATTCCTTCATGTCTTGGCAGTTTAACACCGACGATCTTATTCAGCTGCGACATGAGTACATGAACTGCTGAACCGGTTGTAAAACCAGAGACCAAGGGATCAGACAAATAGGTCGTTAAAAAGCCAAGTCGCACAACGCCAAGGATTATCTAAATTACAATCTTTTTTATCACGAGTTTGTGCTGAACCTGTACACATCCTACTACCAAAGTGAGAGCACTAGTTAAAACGAGGGGGTCAACTTCTTTTCCAAGAGGAAAAGTTCCATTTCCGATGTCAGCTGGATCGGGAGCAAGGCGCATACGACATGCTCCGACCATCATTGAAGCTACTGCAAACACTCCTGCAAAGCGCATAAAACTCTCAGTAAATCCAGCAATGTACCGATGGAAATGTGGCTCGCTGTCCCAAAAAGCATGTACCACGCTGCTGCAAAGAAACTTGAGTACATTCCATAGACTGGCGGCACTCCTGCCAGACTAGCATAAGCCATTCCTGTAATTTTCATATTGTTTTCAAACATCTGTTGACTGCTCGATGCAGCTGATAAACTGGTCATTTACAACCGGAAAAGGGCTGTCGATAAGAAAAGAAGCAGACCTTGAGGCACATGCATGATTCCAACAGTTAGGCCTGCTATAACATCGCCATGAAGGTACTCCTTCCATTTGTACCTAAACAGTGATGAAGATGTGTTCTTGTGAAAAGTCATACTTCGGAAGCCATTGTGAAATCGGAACGAATGATAACGCTCTTTGAAGCCAGGTAATCTTCTTCTCTCGCATCGGGACCTAAAATGAGTGAAAGTTGTTGTAGAAAAATATGGCATGGTCGTAATGTTTGATATTAAAATGCAAAATTGGTGAGCCACAAGGTGCCAGGACGATTAAATGAAAGATTTTTGATCGAGAGGAGCAGTACATGCCATTAAGGAGCCTTCAATTAGGACAGAAGACAATCTCCGCCCACGGGAAAGTCTTGTTTGAATGGAAATCAAAATGAAAAATCGGGGAAACACGAACCGAATGAGTGTGCATTTTATTGGAAAACTGCACGAGACGCGGCTAATCGTTGAATACATAACCGAATGCTGTGTGGTCACCAAGCCATAAAAGATTTTTTTTTCATAAAAGGGGACTTTTTATATTATTGCAAAAAGTAATTACCTCATCCAAACGGGGAGTTGTTCATGTAAACGTTATGAAGCAGGGACTTCATGAAAAATCTGAAAATTCAATGAAATTATGAATTGTTAACAGTGAGAAGCAAACAAACAATACTGCACCCAGGTGGTACCAATGGTCAATGCAAAACAAATGAATGGCGCTCGATACTAGGCTAAATGGACCAAGCATATGCAGATGTCGCCAGCCAGGCGCAACGTTAAACACCGAGCTTGGTTGTTATTGAGGCTCGACGTTAATATTTCACCCCAAACATGGTGTTTCTGTTTTTCTTGAAGTTGTTTTCAAGATGACTTTTTTCCTTGACACATATTTTGGTTTTTTACAACATCTTTTCCAAAAAATTCGGAATTCTTTGCATTTTTCTTCTGTGTACGCCTAATTAAAACACAGAAATCTTAATACTCAACTGAAATAATGAGATCCAAAGGTTTGTATCTGAAGTAAAGGTTCTGGGTCCCGATACGAAAACTCTGCTGTTCTCCCTTTCCACGCGTTCTCTCGTAAATCGATAAGGTCACTCTCAGCTGTTTCGCGTTGTTCCTTATCTCTTCGCTTGTCCTTTCTAGTCATTCTAAGTGTTCTATTTAAGAATAATGGGAGCAGCCGGACGTGCTATTGGACCTGACGGAAAGGTAACTGACTTTTTCTCATCATCATTAATATATCATTAGCTTATAAAGCAGCAGGAGACCAAAAATGTGAAGAAGGGAGGCGGCGTACAGCAACGTAATTCTGGAAAGAATCAACATAGCGGCAACAATAATCGAAATAATCAGGTAATTTTTAGCACCTATGTATTAAAAGCATTGCTTTTAGCGTTTCGGTAACCTACCCGGCAAACGTTTCGAAAATCGTGGCCCAATGCACAACGACGCCAGACCTCTTATGCCAGGACCTGGAGGGCCTTTTGTTGGACAAATGCCTGGTCCCATGGGTCGAGCTATGAGTGGACCAATGATGGGTGGACCCATGGGAGGAGGAGGTCCTATGGGAGGACCGATGCGAGGACCGATGGCTATGGGAGGACCGATGAGAGGACCAGCTGGACCAGGGCCGATGGGAATGTCTGGAGGACCTCAAGGATCGCTTCAGATGCAAGCTATGCGTCTATTTCAAGGCTCGGCACCTGATCCGACAGGCTCTTATGGAGGATTTTTTCAAGCTAAGAAGGTAGGTTTTTACTAACTTTTTCCTTCATTTTAAGTTGTCTGTTTTGCCAGTGCTTCCATTTTAACGCCTCAACACTTTATCTTTCTGTTTATCAACAGGAAAGTAAGCACTTGAGTGGCTCAGTATCTGCGCTTACTGTAGCAATCTCTTACTTGCATACTGCAAGCGTCTGCAGCGTCAGACTAAGATCAAACTATATGGATCGAAATTTTTGGATTCGAATTTTTGCTAGGTTGTCGGAAAAAAGATCCAAGCGAAAATATCAAAACAGATTTTTGTTGGTTATACGCGAAAAGCTGAACACTGAAAAGGGTCACTTGTGAAGCGATTCTATTCTTTCGATGGAAGGTCCGGAAGGATATTTTTCTTATTGATGTTCAGATCACTGCAAGCCGTTAAGGCTGGACGTTTTTATTTCTCCTTCGTCTGATAATGGAGTGGAAACGAAGTGCGACTGTTTCGTACAGAGAGAATATTTTTTTCACGTTTTTGACTAAAGGGTGCTATACTAGTCATTTGCTTCTTCCAGTCTTTAGAAAAGAATGGAGAGTTTATTACAACTTTTAAAGGATAATCACATTTCCATGTAAAACCGTTTCATCTCTGCTAATCATCTTTTTGCTTCTGCTGTTACCAGAAAAACTTCGTGAAAGACCAAAACGTCAATGATTTATTGGTCTTACACTTTATAAAAAAGAGATGAACATCGCTTACACTCAAAAAAGTGTTCCAAATTCCCATGTCACTTTTGTACCAGGAAGAGAGATCCAGACTCGTTACTGTTTTCACTTGGCAACAAGTTGACTCGGTAGTCGAGCAGAGAAGAACTTTCGGGGAAGCCGTGTTTTTTCGCCAGACATGCAACTCTTCCTCCATCCAGTCTAATCCTCGAGTTTCCAGATGAACGACGGCGGTAGTGGACCCGCACCTTCAGGTTTAGTTCTTTTCATAACCACTCTTGTTCTATTTTGGAGGGTACCTCAAGTGCGAAGCTTTTTTGACTAAACTACAAATCCCTCCAGGTTCTTCCTGTTCAGCTTTATTAAGCGAAAACTGTATTTTGACTGAAACTCATCCCATGCTTCCACTTCTCAATATTTTTTCGATTTTTTATGTTTTGGTTGTCGTCCAGCCAAAAAAGCTTTAATGCTGGATACTTCCAGAATACGAAAACTTAATATAGATTTTTAGCTGTTCAACAACCGCCAAGGAAGGAAGTTCAGCCAGTTGCTGCTGTTCAACCCGTGGTATGTGCTGTTACTAGAATCGCAACAAATATTTTCAGAAAGCCCAGCCAGCGCCTTTGATTACTCCAAAGCAAGAACTTGCAGCTGCACCACACGTTGGAGAGGTTCCTGGATTCGGAACTAACTCAAGCATCCATGAGCTTTTTGGTAAAGATTTTATGATAATTTAAAAAAAGATTGAAAAAATCTGTACATGTTAAAATTCAGGAAAGATGGTCTGGCGCAAGATGGAACAAATTCGTGACCAGCATGTTGTAGACGAGCTTCAGAACAAGATTATGAATCTCATCCATGATTCTCTTGCAGCTCAGAATGCTCCACCAGCAGCCCAGGGACTCAACAGAGGAGCTTTCATGCAAGGCGGTGTTCGTTTTTAAGTGTAAAAAGACTTTGTCTCATTTGATTGTAAGCAGTAACCTAATTTTACTCGTCTGTGCATCAATATAAGTTACAGTAAATATTTGGATCTCAATTAGTTGTTTTGTTCAAACCATGACACTATTTTCTGTGCTAGGGGCTAAAATACGGATAACTGGTTGCAAATATTCGCGGAGGTAAAAGAGCCTTTCTGAAACTCTGTCAGGTTCACAGATCTGACAATGCGTTCAGTTCAGATGGTATTTTGTCCAGTTTTAATTTAAGTATTTCAGCTGATTCAGCCGAACTTTGTCTAATTCTTCGCATACTGCTACTTTATTTTGATGTAAACTAGATATTTTACAGCAAAACAATATTTGTACGAATCAGGTTCAGTAGATTACAGCTGACCCAGATGCAAATGATAACAGAAGCTATTCCATGAGCCACAAACGTACTTGTTTCTCACTGAGCCATCAAAGCGTTTTTTCGACTGATTGATGGCGGGACAGAGTTGTAAACAATTGGCGGCCTGCCTCCCAAGATCCAGTGCCTTCGTTTACCTTCTTATTGTATCGTATTAGACAAATAGATATTGACCTAGACTGATAAGCTCGAGAACTAGACCCCATGCGTCTTCTAGTACTCTTCCCGTTAGTACTCTTTCCGACAACATTTGCTGCTCAGTAAGTTACTTTTCCCCATTGAACATTATTTTTTAAACCTTCCTTCGCTGTCGACTATGACAACAACCGGTTCACTCTGGATGGAAGGCCTTTCCAATACATCTCTGGCTCAATTCATTACTTTCGAATTCATCCCAGTCAATGGATGGACCGACTGAAAAAAGTCAGGGCTCTCGGATTTAATGCCATCCAGTACTACATTCCTTGGAACTTTCACGAGCTGGAGGAAGGAAAGTATGTTCTTTCCATTGCGAATATAACTAAAGTGTTCAGTTACAAGTTCGAAAGACAACACAACTTTACTGAATTCAGTCGACTTGCTCACAGTCTCGTATGTTATGATATCTTTTCTAAACGGTTTATAGGGCTTGTATACGCTGCTTCGAGTCGGCCCATATATTTGTGGCGAATGGGAAAATGGAGGTCTTCCCTGGTGGTTGTTGAACAAAGGAGACATGAAGCAACGTTCTAGTGATTCGAGGTTACAGTAACTTGAAAAAAAGCCTAAATATACCTACAGGTTTACTCAAGAAGTTGATAAATGGTTCAACATACTTCTTCCAATGGTGAAGCCAATGCTGAGAGAAAATAACGGTCCCGTTCTTATGGTTCAAATTGAAAATGAGTACGGTAGCTACGATGCGTGTGACAGGTAATTTGGTAATTTTGTTGTACTTTCTTTCAGAAACTACACAGTGTGGCTTCGTGATCTGACTAGGAAACATCTTGGGAATAACGTAGTACTTTACACAAGTTAGTGGATCCGGAGAGGAAAACACCTAGTTTTCAGCTGATGGCGGCTCTGAAGGCTACTTGAAATGTGGCGCAATTCCTGACGTGTACCCGACTGTTGACTTTGGCACCTCCTCCGAACAGGGTATCAAGAACGCTTTCGAAGCTCAAAAAAAATACCTTCCACAGGGAAGAGGTTCTGCTTTTGAAATTGTTGTACACATTTTTGTAGGTCCTCTTGTCAATTCCGAGTTCTACCCCGGTTGGCTGCTACTGTGGGGACAGAAAAGTCAGGATCTGCCGTCTGGAAGGGCTATTGTTGATTCTGCAAAACGTACAGTCGGTTTTCAAAACTACAAATGAAATTTAGACATGTTCAACATGGGAGCTAACATCAACTTTTACATGATTCACGGCGGAACCAATTTTGGCTTTTGGAACGGGGCAGAAGTGAACGCGCCGTGTGTAACGTCCTACGACTATGGAGCTCCAATGTCAGAAGCTGGAGACGTTACGAGAAATTACGTAGCCATTCGCAACTGGATTAAATCTATTCCGAACTGGCCAAATGCACCGATTTCAATTCCTTCCAATTCCAGGTATACTTTTAGCTGGATAGTTAAATACGTTAAACAATTTTGTTGCGTTTTTAGTAAACGAGCGTATGGCACCCTTCGGCTGAAGCACGTGGACAACTTGGAAAGTGCCTTCCTTGGAAAAACTTGCGTGCAGTCAGAGCAGCCTCTTTCATTCGAACAACTTAATCATCCTCTCGGATACGTTATGTACTACACGGTACCTTTGAATTTTTCAAATTTACGATCAATTCCAGAAAGTTTCTGAATGCGGTAAGAACCTGACTATTCCCAATCTGAAAGACTTTGGCTATGTATACTTGGACAAAATTTACCAGGTAATAGTTTAGTATAGAAAAATATATTTTAAAGGGAACATTCGTGAATCGGTTGGATAATTTAACGGTTCGATCCCTGAAGCTGAATACATGTCCCAAAGATAAAGTGTTGTACATCATGGTAGAAAATCAGGGACGTCAAACATATGAGACTATCAACGATTACAAGGTCTGTGATAGTATTTCGTAAAACAGCTTATAGGGCATTTTATCAAACGTCTATCTTGATGGAAAAGAACTGACCAACTGGATTCAATGCGCTGTCGAGCTGCCTCTCGATATATCAAAGTATCAAACGGCTTCAAACCACGTTCCTGACCCGGTAACTCAATCCCAACAACATATTGGAAATTCATTTCAGAACGCTCCTGCAGGAGATCATGGTATATATTTTGGCGAGATGGAAGTGGATGAAGTTGCTGACACCTTTGTTGACACAACAGATTGGGGTAAAGGCGTCGTCATAGTTAACCAACACAATCTTGGCAGATACTGGTCTTCGTTGGGACCTCAGGTGATCTACAATTTGGCCAAAGTTAAACGTTCTTCAGATGACACTGTATGTGCCAGCACCAATTTTGGTAAAAGGAACAAACTCAATTTTGGTAATTGAACTGGAAGGAGCTAATCATGACTGCCACGACGGGTAACATTAGTTAACTGCAAAAAAACGAGATTTTTAAGATTTTGTGTTATGGAAACAATTGAAAGTGCAATTTATACGTATCAGCTGAGAACATCGTTCAGAAGCTACGAAACGCATCGCAATCTAAAGAATATTTATGTGTAATTAATAAAGTATGCTTACTTTCCAATGAGTAAGAAAAACTTTTTCAATGAATAAGGAAAACTCGTTTCAAAGTTGGCACAAAGAAATCGTGATAAAGGCGGATCTAATGTAGGGTTTTTAAGGTATGTGATTATTGATTTATTTAAAATTTTGAGGAACTAAGTGCGCAGATTACAACTGGGAGCTAGCAGTAACAAGTTCAGACAAGTCAGTACTGGGAGAAGTGCGAAGACTTTCCTTTTCCTTTTGGTACTTCCCAAATCGCAAGTGGTTTAAGCCGAGAATACGGAGAAGGTGTGTGATACTTGGATAACTTTAGCCCTGCTAAAGGCTGTGCAATCCTTGTTTCATAAAAATCCAAGAAATTTGTGAACATTTTCTCAGTTTCGTAGTGTTAGAATACATTTCCCGTTTCTCTTCGCAGCAAGTTATCAGTAACACTTTTTGTAAGAGCCCACCCTGTACGTCCTAGACAGTTTTCGGATAATCATTCGGTCAGACTCCCACAGTTAGTCGAACCGTTTCTTTTTCGTCAACCTTCCCACTCTAAGACAATGTCACAGCTGGACAGCATTTACACGGAAGTAGAAGGATTCTCAGATATTGTGATAGTTCTCTTGGGCTTTGGAGGAGCCAAGCCTCAACATATGCAAAAGTATACGAAAGTTTGGCAGAGCAAAGGGTAAGCAAAGTTTACAAGTGTCAACTTTTGAAAATTTAACCTGTGGGTATATCTTATTGGAAATGCAAAGTAATGCACAGAAAGGCAAACAGTTTCCACGCTTTTCGACTTCATTTGTTTAGCTATAGACTGCCTTTGAGGTACAAAGTTTGTGCGTCTAAAAAGCGACTGCCTGGCACCGAGACCATCCTATCAGTTTCGTCTTGGGTGGCCGAACCTGCTGACAAAGTCGTTTTTGCAATTAAAACTCCATCGTTCAGATACAATACGTTGGTTTTTAATGCAGAGTATGTCGAAAATGAATCCATGTTGTTAAAGGTAAAGAAACAAAATAGCATGAAATATACCATTATGCAGTCAAGAAGAAAGGATGACGGAATACGAAAGCATTTGTCTGCAATACTTGAAAAATCTGAAGTCGCATTTAACCTGTTCAGCATGAACGGTGTCTGGACATTGTGCTCAATCGACATCAATTTCCCAGAGTTGAAGGTGTTGGAGAAAACAAAGGGAATTCTCTTTGACAGGTTCAGTTGAGTCTTCGACTATTTTCTAAGTTTCAGCTGTCCCGTAGAATTGGGCTTTGGAACTTTGAGAGAGTATTTTGACGGCTCTTTGAGTGCCAGAAGGCAAAAATTTGAATGGCAACATCTTTTAATTAATATGAATAAATATATAGAAAAAAATGTGTTAATAGCAATACTTCTCATCAGAACCGTCAGCACAATCACCTGCAAAAGAATATATTTATTTAAAAAAATGTAAATTGTTACTATGTCCATCGCACCACTGCTGCTTTTGTACTGACTGCTTTTGGTTTTCACAGAGAAGGTATTTTCCAGTTTCGGATTGAGTTCCTAGAAAATTAGTTAAGTCCTCAGGTTTTTGAACTTACGGCAGTTTAACTCATCTTCTCCCATGAAACAATCTTTCGTTCCATCGCAGTGCCTCTCCCAGTCAATGCAGGAAAGTCCTTCCCGCGAATCGCCACACATGAATTTACCGACACACGCTAAAATTTGCTCGATCAGTTATGTGGGGAACTACCAACTTGAGTTTCTGCTGCATCCAATTTCATCCGTGTTACTACCATCGCCACAGTCGTCGGCAACGCCGTCACATCTTAACAAAAATATGGCATGGATCCAGTAAAAATTTACCTCTTTTCCGCTGTGATACATGCTCCACTTTTAACACAGGCATATTCGTCCTTGGCGCACGATGCTATATAACTTTGGGACAAACGTAAAATGAAAAACTCACGACAATTGTTCTCATCGTCACCGTCGGAGCAGTCAGCGTGTCCATCACAACGTTTAGATAGTGGCAAGCATTGCTGCGGAAGAGAGCAACATGCATATTCTTGCTCAGTGCATGTTTCTTTGATTGCTAGAAAAATGGTAAGCAATACATATTTGTCTTACAGCAGTGCATAACGTGATCGTAGTCTGGACAAACTTTCACAGCGTTTCGGAAATTGCAGTTGCCGGTGTTACGATCAAAAGCTTGGTCAGGAGAAGTGCACTTCAGTAAGAATGTTTCTCCGATGGAGCATTGGAAAAATATGTCGGAGCACGTTGTGTTCCAAATAAAGTAATCCAATCGTTCTAGACCGTATGATGCTAATGTGTTATCGGAAAATTCGACCTAAATCTTTTTGATTTTAGCCGTTTAACATTCCCACTTTGTCGCAATAGTTAATTTCATACGATGTACTCTTTTCGGCGGGTTTACCATTAGTGGGGGCAACTTCTGGTACTGGCTGGTAATCCTCGGGAATTTCAGGAATTTCGGGAACGGGTTCCACTGGAACTATTGGAGCAACTGGAACGCGCGGAGGAGCAACGGGAAGACTCGGCTGAGGTATTGAGGGAGCCGTGCGAGGAGGAGGAATGTAGGGCATGGAAATTCGTGGAATTCCAAAATCTGGCTGAACTACTTTAAACGTAGGTTCCTCCGGATAGTCTGGGTCTTCCTAAATCTGAATTTCTAAAAAAAAGTAAAAAAAATGCATACTCTGCCGGTATAGTCAAAGAGAGAATCGGTTCTGGCGATACCTGATGATGCAGACGGAGCTATAGAAGGAAGAGTCCTCTGAATTTGAAAATTCAGCAAAAAAGCATTACGGACCATTTGAGGAAATGATGGAGAACCGAAACGATGAGCGGCAACCAAAATAGAACTTAATTGAACAAATGATATTAGCACTACGGTCATCCTTGACTGTCTTGGCGGCAACTGACCGAAGGATGGTCTTCCAGGTGTCCAGTTTCACTTGAGGCGCCAACACTCCAAACAAACTCACGAACACCGCTATGTTTGTCTATTAAAAAGAAGCACAGGACAGAGCACTTTTCGGCCACACTATCAATAACTCCCATGTGGATTTATGATCTTTGTGAGGTGGGCAAACAGATTAGGAGGGAAATTGGCGCGAAAATCGCCAGCAATCTGGAACCCCTGGCGGTGTATTGACCTTCCTGAAGCTGAAAAATAAATTTTAAGTACAATGTTTTGAGTTTTCATAACTGGTTTTCGATGACACGTGTCTTTTTTGCATCTTCTTCGGCGATTGTGTTTGCTCTGTACTTTTCAATGACCGCGTTCGGCTTATCTCCCACAAAACAGTTTTGATCGTCTTCGCGCTTTGTAACAAATAAGCACTGTCTCATTGATTTTTTTTAGCCACGAGCATGATCCAAGCGCAGATGTGATGTCCAAACTCATCCGAGGGCACTTCTATGGAGAGACCGTTAGTTTTTTACGGGTAATACAAAACCAATTGACATTTGAAACTGTTGACCGAGCTGCAACTCTGCTATAGAAATCTCCTTATATTGCATTTTTCGTGTACGAGTTCCCATTTGGACGTCAAGGGAGAAGCTCAATCCGGATCTATTCTTGGCCTGACGTGTGGGATTAGGAACAAGCCGCAGATTTTGCTAAATATTCTCGTTTAAACGTCTTGTTTTGAAGGCTTCCTTTTTTGGACGCTGCTTGTTTTGGGTTGTAAGTGTTTTGATGCGGCTTTTTGAGGGTATCAGTCTACGCCTCTGCCATGTTCACTTCCTCAGTACAGTTTGACAAGCGTTCAACACAGATCATCTTGATGACTTATTTTGTCGGGAATATAGCAAGCTTGGATCGTGAATAAATCCTCGAATATGAGCTTCATTTCCCACTTGTGATGACACGCAGCCGCTTCTTTGAACACTTGACTGCGCTTCTGGAAACCTAGGAGATAAGGCTAATTAGTCTGCAGGACCCCTACACACATACACAATCAAGGCCATGTGCTATCATCAGTGCCCATTCAGGTGGTGCTTGGCTTTTCCTGTGATTTTCTCAGATCCCATTCTCCCACAAGTCGCCCTCGGGCGTCCCGATTCCTTTGATGAATTTGACTTTTCTCATTCTCCCTCTCATCCTTCCAGAAAAGAGAGATTCACCAATGCTCAATGAGGGCGATTGCATCTGCTCACTCTCTCAGATTTCATAGGAAAGACCAAACTACCTCTCGTATTACATTGCTGACAGGGGATATCCCTTTTTTCAGGACCACCGTGATTTTTGATAAATCTGAACACGAGGCAGAATCTTTTGTTTTACGAAGTCAGTAATTCTTTTCAAGACAACCACTTTCTGGGCCAGACAACATGTCGCTCAGGGCTTCCCCGGAGAGAACACTTGAAGATCTCAATCTTGGCTCATTCACTGTCACTCTATTACTCAAAACTTTTTTTTGGAGCTCTTGTCTGGAAAAAATCTATTTCTTTCATGGCCAACCCTTTTTGTTCCCAGTGTGGATTTCGAACTCGGCTCTCCATTCCAAAGCGAATTTTGCCAGTAGCGCCGAACGCATTCGGAGCGAAGACCAGTGCAACAAAAGGCAGTCTTATTCCATGTGATGGCACTCTCCTCATGTGCTACGGCTCAGCAGCCTCTCACGCATTTCCATACCAAAAACTTTTGTGGTTCATGCTGTCCTCTTGACGTTTGGTCTTCTTCCACCTCGTTTTAATCTGTTTTGACAGTACTTTCTCAGAATGCTGACGGACACGATTAGTCGTTTCCGTTTTGGAAGTCTTCGAAGTTTATCACCGAGTCGATTCCGCTCATCAACTTCAGATCCGCCAGAAATACAGTCGGCACCAGCATTACCAGCTTTTCAGGTAACAGATGTATGTAGATTACTTGCTGAGCATTCACTTTAACGTAACCAAAAACAGCTTAGATTTTTTTTTGGCATATCTCTCATTGGGAAGACTCACGCGAATTCCCAACACGGATGCTTACTCGCGTCAGAAATTCTAATTAAATGACGCACAAGACGTCCGGAAAGCCGGGTAGTCGCCCAATGCTCTAGTCTCCGTCTTGAAAGAGTTGTTCTTTTAATTTGCATCGCCCCAGGGATGGATTTCGGAGCAGCGGTCTTGTTAAGCAAAAAGTGTTCGGAAAGAAAGTGGATTCGAGTTCATTGACGAGGGGACGAACGGACGTAAGGCCAGTCTAATGGATGAATATACTGCACATTACTGACGTTTAATGTGGATGTTATCTATTGGCTATTGAAAGCGTCATTGCAGTAACCCTAGCTACAGTATGTTTGGCAAAATCTTCGTCAATTTCAAAAATAACGATCGTTTATGATCCTTTGCAAAAAAAGAAATTCCCTCAGCTCAGCGATTAACGAATTCATACGAAGCACTGGCCAAGCTTGAGAAGACAATGAGCATCATGGGGAAGATGTTTCGGAGCAAACGAGCAAAGAACAAGCTCACTAAAAAATGACCGAAGTAAGTTAGAATATATCTGCCTTTTTGAGGTAGGGAGTTAAAGTTAAAAAGAACAAAGCTGCGAATAACTTTTAGCGATGAGCATTTGAGCGCAGCTCTTCGGAAATTGCCCAAAAGAAAAATAGCAGCTGACATAAAAAGGCTTGCCGCGGAAATGTGCCAATATCGTTTTAACGCACGAAAGTAAACCATGATCTTTACTTTTTTTCGTAAGTTAGTTCACGGCGATGTTCTTCCAAAGGCTTTCGCATTGATTCGCGTCGTCTAAAGCATCAGTGTGTCGCCACTTCCACTTTTTTTATCCCATCTGGGTGGTCCAGATGGCGCGCTATGCTAAACGTCCTAGGAGCCAATTTTAAGGTTGTAATTGAAATATTCTCGTCTCCCTCTAGATTACAATGCACGCAACAAGTTCATCGACGCCTTGAAATTAGTCGAACCAGTCCATGTCGAGCCATATGATCTGCCACGTTTGTTTATATTGAGAATTTTTGCCATCACAGTCCCAATCGCTCTTCAAATAATCACGACTGAATTATGGAATTACCATTGTTTTCGATCAGTAAACTTTCTAAGCTTGTCATTTATCCGCTGAAAACATTAACTTTCCTTTTAGGCACACTGCTCAATATTTCTAGGCAACGATGTGCGCTTTCCTTTTTCAAATGCCTTCTTGTGACTGCTGGCGTCGAACCTTGAGGCGCAGAAAGTCATGTGTGCGCAGCACCGCATTGTGGCCCTTTCAAAAACAAGTTGCATTCTCGGAGAATGTATCGACCCTCCGCGCCACCCGTCAAAACTAATTCGGCAATCCGTAGTTTATATACAGCTCAATGGATTGTGGCTCATCACCCAGAAAGATTAGTGAGCGGAGAAGCTTGAGAAACTAGCGGACACTTCTGCTACTCTAGTTTTTGCGGCCAAAAAAACAGTTAAATTGAGTCAATCAGCGTAGAGGTTCCATCTCTAAAATTGCATTTCTTTTCCGACACGCCTGAAAATGCCCTCTTTTCTGGCTTTCAGCTATTACTTACAATGATTTCACAAAACATTGAAACAGTCTCAGAAACTACTCCCCCGTTCATAAAAGCTAGAAAAACAGTCCAGAGCTGCGATAATAAAGCAAAAGACCAATTGGCGCACACAGCAGTGCCAGTTTTTCGTATCTGTACGGGGGCAATCGATAGACCGTTCCTACTCGCTTTCCCTTGTACTTAGACGCCGTTCCAAAATGCAAAATAACCAATTTTCGTGTAGAATTTCCTTTTTTAACCTTGTTTCGCGTAGAAAATTAGGTGAACAACATTTTCTTAACATATCCAATATTGATTCTATATTTACCTACTGTAGACAACTGTTGCGTACATGTACTTAAAGGACATCGCTATTTGCATATTAACGGCTAGCATCTTTTGACATCTAATAACGGATTTTTCATGTGACCCGGTCAGTTTTTGCAATTGTGCTGTTAAATGCCTACTAGTTAGTTATTTTCGTGGTTTAAAGTATTTTTCAAAACAATTCAAAGTTTGTAACGACAATTTTCAGATGGAATATACAGTAAACGGGTCTGATACGCTTGAGCGTATCGCAGCACAACATGACTGCACTGTGGGCGAGTTGATGAAGTTAAATCGGATGAGTTCACGTATGGTAAGTTGATTGTAGCATAAGAAAATTCTTGTTTTTTTTGTTGTTTTGATGTATATTTACCATAATGCTTTCAGGTATTTCCGGGACAAAAAATTGTTGTGCCTGTGCCTTCTTCCGATGACGTTTTCGAACAGGCAAATCAGAGCGTCGCCAAGATACATCAATCAGCCAATCATTCGTGTGAGTTTCTATCGATTTCAAAGCGGGCACCGTGCCCACAGGAAACAGATTTCCGCCATAAAAGAGGCCAGACTGTGAATAATTTGGTGACGTTTGCCTCGGTTTCCCTCATTCTCTCGCTCATCGCTTCCATTTCAGCCGACGGCATTCGAAAAGGACCGGGTGGAGCTGTACCCGCCCAACGAACTGCAGTAGCACGTGCTGGTAGTGTCCCGATGGGCTCGACAGATGAATCAGATTCCGACTGTCTTCAGCGATTTTTAAAAATCAAGGTACGATTAAAGCACTACATTTTTATAATAGCATTTTAGGTGAAACAGGTTACCGAGTCTGATGGAACTGTCTCTGGGACACTTTTAGTTACGCCCAATTGTCTTATGTTTGATCCCGATGTCACGCATCCTTTAGTCAAAGAAAAGGGTCAAGATTTGTACGGAATGGTAGCCAAGTAAGCTTTTTGTACGAAAGTAATTGTAGTTTTTTCAGCCTCAACGAAATTGTAGCTGTTAGTGTATATAAAGAGATTACTGGACTTACGGGTAGTTGTGATGACAAAAAGAGGGAGATTTTCGATCCGGAATGTGTGAAGAGTCCGGAGAGGAAGAACCATGCAGAGGAGCAAGAGAAAGTATCTTTTCAATGCGAACCCATTGAATCGGACGAACTTTCGAGTGAAGAACAGGTTCGTAAAAGCAAAACATTCAAAAAAGATCATTTCAGTTCGAATCAAGCTCTCCAAACACCAAATTAGGCAGTGATCTTCAACTTCCTTCAATTACTGAAGAAGCTCGTGGTGGACCCGAAAACGAATCACCTGATGACGGAGAACGCAAAAGAGCTGTCAGCGATGTTACTGAGCAAAAAAGTAAGAGTTTTAAGCTTATGCTTATATGAGACACTTCAGGCTCATCCCGGTCTTCAATTGTCCGAAGCTGCAGCCCTTCAGCAGCTCCATCTGATGAAAGGCCCCGATCTTTCTCGGAACTTGATGCGCCACCCGCTCAAGGCATTTCACGCTTTTCACCAAACGCAGCAAGACGATCATTCGGTAAACTAGGAAGGACGTTAAGGTATTTTAAATTTTGTTTTTGGTTATTTATGAACTTCAGTGAAAGAGCAAAATCTGTTCATTCTTCTGTAACTCAGGGAGCCGAGAGAGTTGCTCAAACCGCTGTTCAGGGAACCAAAACTGTTGCTCATGGAGTTGTGACGCATACAAAAAGTGCTGCTGGTGAGATTAAAAATTAGTAACGCTGATTTTTCTATTTAGATACTCTTCAAACGGGAATTGAAACCAGTGTGAAAGTCGTTGGAAACCAAGCCAAAGCAGCAGCCGATGTTGTAGCTTCGGTGCCTGGCAAAGTTGTAGACATAGGAACCAATCTAGTCAACGACGGCATCAATGGCATGCAAGAAATGTTCATAATCGAGGTCAGTTGGGTTTTTGTCCTTTTACTACTAGAGCATGTGACCTTGAGACAGCTCTCAATCCACCAACTGTGGTAGAAACGTGTTCGGATCAAATCGGATTGACTTAAACCGCAGAACTGGAGTGTAAATCCCTCAAGGCGTGTGGTTTAGTAACCTCTTTGGCCAAACCTTTTCTCCTCTACATGGCCTCATAAGATTCTAGTCCGCGAAACTTTTTCTCTGATCTGATAGACTGGAACCCACAGCCGCTTCTTGGCAGACAGATCTTATTGAATTGCCTCTCAATTTATTGCGTTCTCGTCATTTTAGCTCGAGCAATATGCGTTTCCGACGACCGTTCCGACGGCGAAGCCGGACGTACGACTTGATTAGTGAAGTGAGTGAAACGAAAGCGTTCAAAATGAGGTCGTGATGTGTTTATTTTCCATGTAAATTGTCAAGAATCAAAGTTCTGAGCACCAGCGTGAACAGTACATCAGCAGTTAGTGGACTAAATTGACCGTGGAACACAGTCACACTGGTTTAAACGCTACGCGCAATTATAGAGTTCCCACCGGCACACAGTTACTCCGTGTCAGCATCTTTTGATCATGACGGTTGGTAGCAGCCAATTGTTCTTTTCGTCCTTTCAATGCGTATTTCAGGAACAACGAAGTGCCAGTCAGTTGAAACGTGAGCATTCTTTGGCTACCCTGGAAGGCTTAAAACTTAAAACTCAGCAGGCAAGAGATGATGCTCGCCACAAGGCTGGAATGTAAGTTTTTAAATTATTTTTGCGTTTTATACTTACGCTTTACAGGTTCGCTTGTGCTACGTCAACAGATGAAATGCCAGATCTGTTCACTCCCGTTGATCAACTAATTGAACGCTCAAATTCGTCAGGCACAGAGATTTCTTCCCCCATCTTGCCATATTACATGGCTGTAAGGCTAACAAGGAAACGAAAACCAAAACGTGAGCCATTTTTTCTATTTTACGGCTTTTTGAACGCTCATTTTGAGGGTAAATGCATTGCTTGCCCCGCTCAACCGAGCTTCAGTACATCTCAACATCGTATTGATTTTGACCATCCACAACCTGGGGACATTAGCTTCAAGCATTTTGCCACAAATTATTGCATTTTCTGATTAATTCAGAGAAATTTTCACATTTTCTTGTTTTTAAGGTTCATCGCCAGCTGCAAGCACTTCTGTGAGCTCCTACGACGAAGAGGTTGCATTTGGAAATAAGTTGAAACGGGAATTTTGGTGAGTTGATCTGGATAAAGTAGGACGAAGCCTCCTTCTTTTAGGTTTGCTGTTCCCCGCAACAAGGCCGATAATATCTACCACTTTCTCCTTCAGTGGTCACCAGAAAAATACGGATTGGTGAGTCTGTTACTTTGATTGTTTGAGTTTTCGACTGGCCAATCTAGATCGCGATCATTCAAATCCAACACCTGTTGGATCTGTGATGCGACTAAATTAAGGGCCGATGTATCGAAAATATTACGCAATCAATGATTGTGAAACAGACAATTTTAAATAATTGAAACAAAAGGTGTATTCAGGACACGACAGCTTCCGACGACGCGGAGCCCCTTCAGCCTCAAGAGTCCCATAAGCAGGACCGCGGCTTCATCATCCTGGATTCGTCGGCCGATGAGAGCCTGACCGGTTAGTTCTTTTTTCCGACGACTTGTTTGGCACAGAAAATGATGGTGTGAGGTCACTGGTCAAATTGTACCGGAATAACTGGCTCGCGCCGTGCTACCGCAATGCGAGAATGGCTTGTAAACATGAGTTCCATTACTATGGTTGGCAACTTATTGTAGATGGTGAAATTCTCTGCATTGAACTTTCCTAACAGTCAGCTCTTATCTACTTGTTGAAATTCAGCTTGACGACAGTTTATGACTTCACTCAAATGACTGTAGGAAATTTCATTTTATCCTTCCGCCTACACCCATGTTTTCTCCATTGAAAACTGGACTGGTCTTAAAGAAGGACATAAATCAAGTGGCCCTGTGCACCGAACTTTCTCTATTTTCCACCATTTTCAGTATCAAAATGGAACTATTTTTGCTCTCTAGACCGTAATTGGAGATTCCCGTAAACAAATGACGACTAGTTCGTTGTGCAAGTGTAGAGGATATATATGTGTGATCATAAGTCTGACGTGGATTATCAAAGGCCCCAATGACCCTCGTGGCATATGATTTCATGCGCGCCGTTCGCCTCTATCCTAAACCGGCTTCGCTCTTCAGATAATAGGACACTTTTATGAGAACAATGCACCTTGTTTTCTTTTAATGAATCTGTGTCCGGCCATTGTCCAAAAAGGTTCAGTGTAGACACTCTTTTTTCGCCGCGATCTTGTTCCGATCGCCGTTGCGTCATATTTCTTCGAAAATGAACCCGATTGTGTTTCGAAACACGTTGGGCTAAAGTTTCTGTTTTGTGCCCATTATCACATTTTCGCTTTCCCAGGCGACTCATTCGAGACAGTTAGCGCTCGTCATAGGTTTTGATAAGGTTCTACAGAACTATATAATCTTGCATGAATCAGCCGTTCCGTACTTTTGCATCTCGCAGTTCGCTGCAGTCTCCTCAGCCTCCTTTAGGCACAGCCGGTTTCGCCAGGGGGCCGTGAGATCCAAATTTCCATTGCGCACCTCCTTTAGAGGTTGCCGATCCTTTATTGACCAGACTCCTTTTTATGTTATCTTATCTTTCCAAGTTGCCGCAAAGCCTGTCAGTTTCAGTTCTATGTCCTCCTCAGGAAATTTCAATCATTTTCTCTTAATGACACTATTTTCAAAGACCTTGTTTTCGTTCCATATTTGGCAACGAGCAATTAAAGTCTATCGTTGATCAGGTGTCTCCGTTGATGAACTCAACACCACTAATTTCTTTGCACATCGAACAGAAAATCGTTTCCGCAAATAGTTTTTGTTCGCCGCATCTTTGCGAAACTAATGTGAACTGTGGCGTGGTTCTTTCAACTTTTTGCACTCTCTGTAGGACTCAGATTTTTTAAAACCGACCAAACAAGGTCTTTCTGAGAGTCTTTGAAGCTTAAAGAATACCGATTGTCTTGTCATCTCTTAACGACATTACACAAGCCACAACGGCCGAAAAAGGGTTCACCAAGAACCTTTTCAGACCGCCGTTATTTGCGGTCACTCCTATTTTCTCCCCTCCTTAAGGCGATAATTTTTAGCCGGAAAACATTACTATCAGTTGCATAGTCCTAGCCAATTAAGAACAAAACACTTCGTCTCACTTGCAGTTGCAGCTAGTTCTTGTTTGTTTTCTCGGGTGCAGAGGTCCTCTTGTGTCTGCACCCAAAAGTCATGTGCCACAAGGAATTGTCCACATCTTTCAATAAGTTGTGTATACGACGGTCGCGTGCGGCTTCGATTACTGTCTGCGCTAAAGTTTGCATTTGTTCAGACATCGTTCAACCTTTTAATAGTTGCCGCGAAAAATGTCTGTCCGCTGTGAGCGATTACTTTTAGGTGACGATCTCAACTGTTTTTGCGTAATCTGGCCTATTTTGGATAGCCGTCTAAAGTAGCCAATATGTTATTGTTGAGCATTTTGCTGATAACTTATCGGCAGAGCTCCAATTCCCGGGAATCCAAATCAATTCTTCTGCCCGTATTACGAACACCTCTCATATTTCCTGTCAACTTCGTAAACATTAGTGCATTACAGTATCGTAAAGTGAGCCAGTGGACGTTTTTGAAAAACCGTGGTGCTGTACCAATAGAGATCAGCAGACGACATCAAATCACAACAGCTCAGATTTTCATTGTTTGGCCATATGAACTTTATAAATCCCGTGAGCTCGGAAATCCGACCAGCGGATCGTTGGCGTCGTCCCGTATGGTGCAGTACTATCATTTTGGCGTTCTCACGGGATTTCCATGTTAATTTTATGGAGAGAGGGCGGAGTTCTTCTCACTATATAGACTGTTGTTTGGCAACATTGCTGTACAATTTTTATGAAAATCTCTTATCAAGTTGTCATGTGAGGGGGTGAATCCCTCCCGGCTTATGGTTAAGCCCTGACCCCAACTGTAGATAACTCTTCCTCAAAACATCCAGAACGGTCGGCTGGACTTTCCTGACTGCGACTTCCTTAGCCTTAGGGCATGTCCTTTCACATCTTGTTCTTCCTCATTGCCTAAATCAATTACCCTTTTCCTGAAAAATCTTTCCTCTTTCTTACTTTATATGAAAACAAGAGCAACTGTTATAGAATATTATGGGAACAGTTGCATCTACTGAGCATGCCGCTCCAATTGCTAAGGGCAGACCTCGCAGTTCGACCTTAAAATCGCCAAATGAGCTTCTACCACAGACCAGACCGCGTAGTTCCTCGGCACTTCCGTCACATCATGCAGAGCCGAGACGCAGTGTCCCAAATTATCTGACTTCCTATGATGTTAAGCAACTGATGCATGATTGCGAGGAGCAGCGACGTAATTCCGTAAAGGATGAAACAGGTCCATCTACGTCTGATCCACTGGAAGGAATTCGCAAACAGTTTTATTCGTCGACACCACGAAAAACTTCTGCCAGTTCTTCAAGAGCTGGAAGCAATGGCAGTCACTCGCCGACATCGTCCAGTGATTCGGGTCTTGGGACACCGGCTCGACAATCACTGGAAGACTTGCACTGGGGACAGCCGCTCGTGATTAGAAAGGAATCTGCAGAGCCGATCGACATTCAAGAGACTCCAATTGTGGAAACGCCCGCTACTCCTACAGTGGATGTAGCCAGACTCTTCCAACGACCTCTAATGAAAGTACAAAACCGCCTCCAGAAAAAGAAGCAACTGATGCAGCGACAGAGGTCACAGTCCTTGTATCCCAATCAGCAGTTCATCATTCCTGGTAAGTTTTGCGAGGGAGGGTGAGATTGGTTTCTGGTCTACATTTAATTGCAATTGCTATAACGGCCCGTGCTTAGTCGCGTTCGCAACACATCTAGAACACTCCTGGTCTTAAGGGATTGCAGATCGTTTTGTATTAAAATATTACACATGCTTACTAAAATATTACACATGCTAACTTTTAGTCTGTACACTTCCTTCTTTCTTTTTACTGCGCATAAGCATTGGAACTAATTTAATGCTTCAGCTGCTTCCGTATTAGCTCACTTGCTTGCAACATCGTTGAAGAATATCGCTCGTTCTGTCGCATATCAAGCTATAACGTTGTTACTCTAGCTCATCGAGAGCATTTCCCATTGGATGTTTTTATGCGTAGCGACGGCTCCGCCCTCTTCTGTGGCATTGTGCCTTTGGCAGTTTCTCAATTCAGCTCAGCATCTCGCATCAGTATTCCTCCTTGAATATGTTGAGTGGTCTGTTTAACAAAGTCCAAACTTCGACTACCTCGCTCGCCTCTACAGTCAGCCAGGCTTCCTCCGATGATGGCTTGAAGAATCTGGGGGCATCCGTCAGACGTCTATCCGTTCCACTCGGCAAAGCCAAGCAAATCAGTCAAAGACGTCTAAGTCAAATGGTCTCAACAATTGGCGAGGCCATTGACCACGAAATTGACATCTTTCGCGGTTCGTATTTAATGGGGTCGGAATACTTCTTTCTATCCGTCTGGGAGCCTTTTTAAAGGCTGTTTGTCTCCGTTATGGTCTATCAAGGCCCATTATGCGCTGGAAATGAGCGCGAGCCAGTGTCTCTAAGCGGAAGTCTCTCGTGCTAGAATGTCCTCAAATTAGAGCAGTTGATCCGCCAAAAGCTCACAGAGCGAGCTAAGACCAACGTATTATTGCTCTCACTAATATGTCTTTTTTTCAGGCGACGAAAAGTCTGCCCCGCTATTCGGATCTTCTTTGCTCAACCGAGAATGGGAACTTGTAACTGTTTCGGAAATGTGCCGCCGGCTTTCTCTAGACGACATTGACCAGCTCGAACTGCCAATCCCTGAAGGAGCCTCCTCTTCCCAAATCCTCGACGAGTTAATGATCCGACAGGTATGAGTCCCTTAGTAATTATTTGCCTTAGCGTTGCCGTAAACAGACTAGCACATTGTGAAGCGCATGCACAAAATATTTGCCATAGCAGCCCCTCTTTGTGCTTGGGCTAAATGTTTTGGTGGGAAATTTGGCTCTGGCGACAAGGCAGGAATTGTTCAGTATTTTTAGTCAAAGAATCTTAGAGCTCTATCTTCCAATCTAATTAGCGTTTCGATCAAAAACAAAACAAAAATGTTGTTGAGTGGTCAACTCAACGTCAGCATGAAAAAGTAGTTGTTTCGATGACGTTGAGATGAGTAACTAAAAAGTTTTGATTTTCGAGTTAATGAGCTCCTAAACGTCCGCATAAAACCTTCCCACGGGGACCGGAAAACAGCTTATCCCACTCGTTGGATCCGTTTTAGTCTCATATTCGCACTGAGAATAGCTCGAAAAGGCGAACCATCCTGCGAAAGATACTTGACACTTCGTGCTAACGAGAAACATTAGGCATATCCCGAGAATATCCCGCTGATCAGGCTGCAAGGTTATTAGAAAAATGTTGCGAATAACAAGCCATAATTAGCCCTTGTTTTTCAGATCATGGAAATTTTGCCGCCACGTGCCGAAGGCTATCCCTGGGTTAATATTTACAACTCTGAGAAACACGGATTCAGCTTGGCGACTCTGTACAGGTAAAAAAAGTCAACAGAAAAGAAAAAAAACAAATTAATTTTAGAAAAATGGTCGAATTTGACGAGGACCTCTCTCCCGTTCTACTGATCATTCGTGATACGAAAGAGCGCGTCTTTGGAGCTGTCGTTAGCGGTGCCATTCGACCATCTGATCACTACACCGGTACCGGAGACTCGTGTCTCTTGTGGAGGTTTACGGGAGTAGTTCCTCATACTCGTGAACTCCGTCAGTACAATTGGACTGGAGAAAACCAATTTTTCGTCAATTCGAGCAAGGATTCCCTCTCCATCGGAGCAGGCGGTGGGCATTATGGTCTATGGCTGGATGGTAAGTCTTTTTTCCAAATTTTCACACAAAAAACACTTTTCAGCTGACCTCAACCACGGTCGCTCCCAGAAATGTGACACGTTTGACAATGAGCCGCTTGCTGGAGAAAAGGAGGATTTTATAATTCAGTTTGTGGAAGCCTATGGGTTCAGAATGTAGATATTTTTTACTCTCCCAACACACACACTTGCCAGCGCTTGTCCAATATCGCTGTGTCGATTACGAGGTTAACCTTACTCAGAGGTCTACCATTTCTGTACTTTAAAGAAAGAGAGAGAGAGAGAAAGTGTAGACTTTTACTATGCGTGTTTTCAGTCATTGTATTTTGTGCAAAAATAACAGTTCTTTGCAAATAAACTCTTTATACATCCTCAGCTTGTGTCGGATTCTTCCGGGTGTTCTTATTGGCTTCATTCTGCTTTACTTAAGGTCAGAGACCGAATTGAGCAGCAGGGGATTCAGCTCATTGGATTAGAGTTCCTAATTGAAAAAGCAGAATCTTGAAGAGTGCACATCCATTACGAGCTTTCATGCGAGCTTTGAATGCGCAACGGCTAGAGCATTCCAAAACGGGAAGCGTATCCGTTTCAGTCGGATGGAGTTTTGTTCTAAAATTAGACTTTGAAATTATTAGCTCAGCAAACAATAAGCTTTGCGATAATTAACAACTTTTGCGCTTATTACAATCAATTTTTATCTGCGGACGGACCAAAAACCAGAAAAGAGTCGTGCGGAAAAGTGTTCTTGGAACCCTCTTGGGATATTATTTTCAGCGAAAGGAATAGAATAGAAATTGGAACAAATCTCCTATGCTGAACGAACGAACATGTGTTTCTTGAAGAGGCAAAGCAGTTTTCAAATCAGAAAGAGGATGGTGAGCATCACAATAGCCACTGTGAAAACTGTTTTTACGCGGTTCCAAACAAAAATCGGACTTGTCCAAAGATCAGTCATTGCAGTGTTGAAAGGCAGGGAAAACTGACAGAGACTGTTAAGTTCAACGGACGTCTAAAATCAGTAGCTTACCGCTTTGAAACAACTGTTACAAAAGCATTTTTCAAGTTAATAGCAATATTCTGTAATGTTGCAGAACGCATGAACGGCTCAAACTTTGCTGAAACTCAAACTTAGCGGAAAGACCGTGGAAATTACACTTCAGCATTTCCGGTTTCTCATCTCACTGACATTTTGTTTGCTGTTGTAACATTATTAAATTTTAAATCCCAATTTCACGTTACAAGGTGCGGCAGAATTATGGACGCACATCGTTTACAGAGCGCGGGCGCGGACTGTTTCGCATTTTTCCGAGTATGTAGACGTATACTTGTTTATTTTTATTTGTTTTACCATGATTCATGCATTAACTTGTTTGTGCACTGAATTTGTTCTGAATGAATCTATTTTAAATTGCTCCCAAGTCTGTGTGTTTGTCTGAAGCTCTAATTGTGGATAATGAGGGGAGCTTTGTGCGCAACTTAGTTTTTAACGAGTCGCGACAGAAAAGCAAGTGCGCGAAGTGTTCTAACCTAACGACTTTGGTAGTTTCTTGGGAGGGACAGGGAGTGACTGGAACAGAGTGACAAGGGAAGGGGAACTAGGGCCGAGACTCACTAAAGCTAAGAACAGGCCGGGCGATCCTTTCAGGTCTTACATTTTGAAATTAGGCTTGGGAGGGAGCGGGTTTCAATGCAATTTCGGTAGTTTCTTTGGAGAGGCAGGGAGAGTGTCTGGAGGAGAGTAACCAAGGAGGAATGAAAAGAAAAATCAGTGACAGAGCGAAGTCATGAATTTCTACTTTAGCCCTGGAAGGGCGTTGCCAACCTTGTGTTGAAAAAAAGACTTCATTGCGTACGGCGAATGGCCTCCAAACTCGCATGATTTGAATTTCCTGGACTTTTCCGTATGGTCTGTATTGGAGAAGAAGGCATGCTCTGTCCCTCACAAAAAATTGGATTTATTTAATAAGACTTTGAAGAAGGTATGGGAAGAACTTGATGACAACTACCTCCGAGAATCCTGCGCCGCATTCAAGAAGAGACTCAAGCTCTGTGTCGCTGCTAAAGAAGGACTTTTTTTTAAACCTAAAGAATTACCCTTGTTTGTTATTGACTAAATAAACGTAGTTAAGAATTTCAGTGTTCTTGCAATTTCATAAAATGACTTTTTGTCACGTTACGTTTTTAGGTACGCCCATAATTCTGCCGCACCATTCCGTCCATCCGATTCTCTGAGAGTCCCTTTTGCCTAAGGTTTTTCAATGCTCTTTTTTGTACTTATTCCGGAAACAATTCAATTTTATTGAACGTGGTCTAACTGTATTGGATAATAAATACATGACACGTGGATTATTGCATGTCATCGCTGGAAGATGCTTGGAACCCTACGAAGTCTGCACTGGCAGGCGATCGGCACGCGAACGTGAGCTTCAGTGAATGAGGCTGAGGTCAGAGCCAAACGAACTCGAGCACTTCGATTTTCGAATACCGTCACGCATTCGGACGAAAATCTGAAAAACTTCATTAATTTTTGCGAAAGGTCAAAAAATCAAAAATCTATATTGACGTTTCCCCCCCCCCCCCCTTCCGTTAAGCGTTTCGACAGGTGCTACTTGAACAGTTTTACTTTGCTTGAGGCAGATGTTAGAATATGGGGGTCATCAAAAGAAAACGTTGGTGGTCAAACTTGACAAGATAATACCAACCTTTTTGCATCAATTCCGTGGCAAGAAGGTCTGTCATTGTAGACACATTCCACAAATGTGGCAGTGAAATCGTACTCGTTATCCTGCTGAATCTCTACACGACTGCCGTTAAGTACTAAAAACTTCTTTTCTGCTTGTTTTTAGCAAAACTGACAGTGCCCAAAGTGAGGACGATGTCCGCCGATAACCTTTGTCTGACAAACATCTTCCTGATCTTGCTGGATCATCAAAACTCCGCTCCGCTTGAAAGTCTAAATTCAGTTCAAATTTTTGATTTCATACAACCTTACCGGGATGAAGTAATCCTCCTTCTTTTCGCTGATCACATAGCTGTCCGGATCTGGGTCCACGTAAACAACTGAAAGTTTGCATTTTGCAGAACAATTCATCATTTTGTTGATTTCGGTCTAATCCTCTACCCTTTTTTTTGGAACGAATTATGTCATCTCACGCTAGAACAACTCACTCATGGTGCAGGCAGAAAAATTGACGGCCAGAAAGAAAATAAGGAGTTGTTGGAAGGCGATGATGGAGAAGGATGGTGTCTGCACCATTTTGCCCAAGTTGTCACCGTGCAGTAACTGAAAAATAGTATTAATTCTTGTGTAACCCGGAAAAGGTAAAGAAAATGGTTATCTACAGTGCTGATGCTGCACTTGCGTATATGGAAGAAAGTAGAATGGCAATGTTTAGTGCGTGATTGGAATTAGATGACAATACCAAATTTGATACAGAGTAGCAGTTCGAATACCAATCGGATGCATCTGTTTTGCCTCCAAGCTGCTACCTGATTTTTGACTTGAGACCATATTCTGGCGCAGAAATAAACAGACAGATGCAAGTTGATTTCGCAAACAATTCTGATGGGAAATGATGCTGGTCGATGAGCAATACAAGCATCATACAGAGCGTGATTTTTGATTAGAAATGATGTAAAAACCATCATATTGTGGTCTCAAGTCACGTAACTAAAGTTGTAGCCGCTTGACTATTTACTCGAGGCGCGCTGAACAACATACAAAAGTCTGACCAAAATAGACTTCGTATACGTTTTAGAAAACTGCTGCTTCTTATTCTGGACGATAAAGGTCGCGCAGGCGAGGAGCCAATTTAGTTACTTGACCCTCCAAAAACAAGTATGTTCAAACGGCTGCCATTCCTAGAAAAATGAGATCAAAAGACTTCTTCCCTTCACCAATTGCATAATGAGTTTGAGTCAAAAGCACATCAGCTCGTTCTAAAAGTAGCAGCAGCTTTAAAAACTGGTTTTTTGCTATTGATACGTCAAAGTTTTCGTATAAAAACGGATAAGTCAAAAACAGAACAGTGGTCATGTACGACAACAATCTGGCAACAGGATTGCGGAAACAAAAAACTACTGTAAGAGAGAGAGCAAGGTACGGGGCAGGTGTGAAGCACTGCCCTAGAACTGACGCTCCAGTGACTAGGGCAGAAGCACCTGTTTCAATGTCGACGCCCACAGAACAACGTCTCCGCCCGCAAACGAGACCTCCGACGCCGACTGCATGCGCTTTTAAACTGGCTGAAAATTACTTTTGAGGGTGGAAATAGTTTCCACTAGAGGGTGACATCTGTCTTCGGTAGAAATATGCATATCTGAGCATGAAAAACCAGAGAAGAGGTGTTGGACAGAGACCAGGTGTGATCTGCCTTCTACATTGGTAGTACTATCAAAATGGAACAAATACATCACAATATAATCATTCATTTCTGGAACCAACGTCTACATACATTGCACGTCATGACACAAAGTTGAGGGGCATTTAGCGGAACGCAAAACAGGTCACTTCATCGCGTGTCACCTCGCAATACTTTCGACTGTGGATTGAATAGCTGAACTCTCCCGTAGCGCAGAAAACATCAAATCTAAAAGACCAATGTACAAGAGACTAGGATCTTTACTTTGCTCCATCAAAGGCCAACTCGGCGGATCTCATGACCATTCGTTTAGCTACGGACACGTCGGGTACGATAGCCTGAAAAGTTTTACAATGTAACTGAATTTGTCTCATCATACTCGAGCCATCACATTTGCGAGCTTGTTAGAGTTGCAAGTAGTGCTAGTATGAGGAATGGAAGCACTCATAGTCCGAACATTCTGAATGGTTCAGTGCTAACAAAGACTGTTTCCAACTTACTCTCATTCGTTTCAAAATCAGATTCCGTCTGTTCAGTGTATTTAAAGGTTCCATAAAGCCTTCAGTAGAGACTTTTCTCGAAATTTTTGGATAATCACTGCCTGTCGCCCCACTGTGTATTCCCGTGCCTTCGTCATATGCTTCCTCTAAAGAGGAGATACAAAAAAAGTTTGTGACCAACTTGGAGCGTAAGCCGACTGATACTCGGCTGCGGGTTGATACGTTTCCGAAGTTTTGTATTCTGGAATTGGAGCGGGAGGTGGTGGCGGAGGAGGTGGCGGTGCATAGTCGTCATAGTTTGTTGAGCCAATGGGTGGCTGAACCTGAAAAAACAAACTCATTTTTTCGACACTTCCGTTCCCACTACCACACCCTTCATTATAGTTTCTACTTCTGAATTTGACTAAATTCTGTTTGCGCAGTTACGAACAGCTGAAAATCTACCGTGTGAGCCAGTGAAGCGACGGCGAGCGCATTATTTATTAGTTGGTTGATTGCCACTATTTTAGTATCTGCAGAACAAGCGAATTTAAATTCTTGCACGCGGATCGAGAAATACTACTAACCACGGGCGGAATTAATGTTGGAGTGAGTGTAGGCTGTGCTACGACTTCGACATACCTGAAAGAGTTTTTTTATAATGTTAAGCAGGCCACATTACCGTTCATCATCTGCAGCTGAAGAAATTGCAGGGGTTATAATGGAATAGCCTGTTTGCTGAAAAAAGACTCAGTACTTTTAAATTCTGTCTGTATACCTGACTAGAAGCAGGAACATATATAGGTGCTGGGGCCGGGAGAGCAGCCACAATTCCTGTGTTGCATCCTGTGGTTAGGGTCGAAGTACAAGGCGGAGCAGCAACCTGTTCAGATTTATCTATCAAAAATAATTTTCTCTGTGAACCTCGGTCAATGTGTTCTGGTACGCGGGAAAATAGTTGACGGCTGGCACTGACGCCACAGCTACAGCTGGCTGTGCCGGGATAGCTGGAATTGCAGGGATTGCAGGTATCCCAGTTGACCAAGGGTTGGACTAAACAATATTTTGCTATTATTCAAAATCCCTCACAGAAATTTCTGGACATGGTCCGGGTATGGCACACGTTGCTATTGGTGGACAGACTGGCGGAGGAGCACAGCCGCAAGAACAGCCAGAGGAGGGGAAAAAGAAGGCTGATACAACTGTAGGTAGCAGCAAAATAATCATTTGATGTGTTCTGAACGTGCTTTTTAAATACTGCTGAAAAGACAAGATTCCCCTTTATATTTTAGAGGATAATATAATCTTGGATCATTTGTGCTCAATCTCTAACTTTTCTAATTTTGTATGCATGTGCTTTGTGCTGCTCAAAATCCAGTCTTTTCTAATTATTCCTGCGATTGTAACTGACGCAGATCAAGCTTCAAAAAAATCAGTTTTGAGCACAATGTGGGTGGCGGCGGCGCAGACGCTGAAGTATTCATTGAATTCTAAACTGAGTATAGACGCTGATAAAGACAATCTTCAGTAGAGATCAGTGAATACGAGAAGGATATGAGGTGTCTGTGCAATGCAACACGCCTTCGGAAAGGCACAATCGGATTGAAGCGAGGGCTCGCCCGACGATGTTGCGGTCATGGAGGCGCGACGGCGAAATGAGGCTAAGTCGGCGTTTGAAGGTGCGCTCAGCTGTTTACTGGTGCCTTTCAGTTTCGGCCTGACTGTGAAATTCGGGCGGCCGGTTGGCAGACATCCGGAGTCTGATCCTCGAGGTCAGGCGAGACATCTCCTGGCGATTGTAAAGTGTTAATCCTGATCGGGTGACCTGTAAAAAGTGGTCTGAAAACCACAACACCCGTTAGGAGAAGGCAGCCGAGCGAGAAATCGATATCGTGTACTTTGTTCTTATCGTCGCCATTGCCAATCTATTTATTTTTTCATTTTTTTGGCCTTTGGGAAGACTAAAATGTCTGTCTTCGCTTATCATACAAGAAATTCTCTGTCGTATCTCACTTCCCTTCCTATCAACTCGCAAGACATTTTCGATGCCAAACGCGACCAGCCAGTTTTTCAAGAACGCATCAGGTAATAAAGACCTGGTAATTGTTTTGCTAGGATGGGCCGGGGCAAAGAGTCATCTCTTGGAGAAGTATGCTCAACTGTATCAGGAGAAAGGGTAATTTTTGTCTAAACTTGTTGTTTATTCAAAATTTAGCTACGCAACGATCAGTTTTACAGCCAATTTATCCTCCCGAGCTTGGGGAGAACTGAAGGTAAAACTGATCTAGTGAGACTGTCAACCTTTCAGTATACAAGAGAAGTTTCTGCATTAGCACAACATGTTCGAGAGGCATTGGAAGAAAAACAGCTTGCGATTCATTGCTTCAGCATGAACGGAGTTTTCACTCTATGCAGTCTTCAATTACAATATCCAGATCTACATGTCCTTAAAAACACGAGAGGTATAATCTTTGATAGGTAGAGTGGGTGGTGGACTTTAAAAAACTAACGTTTTTAGTGCTCCTGCCCGATTCGATTTCGACGCTATTATAACTTATATGAAAGTCATGGACTACTCGAACGCTCACCGCATGGCCAATTCTGATTGGAAGGATGCGTTGGCTTACAAAATGGAAAAACTGGGTCAAGCCGCTGCTGTAGCCAAATACTTCATAACGGTTTGAACTTTTTAATATAGTCGTTAAAAAAATTTTCAGCTTGAACGTAATCGGCTCTTCGGATGGGACAGCAGCTATATGGATACCTTTGATTTTTTGCTTTCTTGCATTGACACGCCACATTTCTTGTCATTTGTTTATTCCGATGCCGATGACGTCTGTAAGGCCGAGTAAGTGTATCCAGTTTTGTATTTGACTGACAATTCACAGAGCCATCGAAGAATTTGCAATTCTACAAAGAAAAAAGGGTAGACATGTCGAAGAATTGCACTTGAAGGTAATTTAAAATTGTTATGCAAATCATCAAGTTGTAGGACTCTGAGCATGTTCAACATTGGCGTCGTTATCCACTAGAGTACACTCAGCTAATGGATTGCTTCTTGATAAAAATACATGCACTGTCAAAACTATGAGTGATCAAAGTAAACTGTTTGTACGCCATCACTGTGATCTTGTGATTTGAGGCGCTTGCATTTTGGATAGAGAACAGCGCTCGCGCAATGAGTCACGTTCTGTGATCGGCAGGGGAAGCGCGATCCCATCCAAATAAACGAGAACTATATAACACGTGCAGACAGCCTGAGTCCAGCCTTATCACTTCTGTTATTGGTAAAATCGTACGAGCTTATTTTTAACAAATCACAGACTGATAATAACTTCCGACCTATTAGTCTTTTGTGGCTGATTGTGATTTCGACTTTAGTATCTTTGAACTTTCGTTCCTTACTTTTTGATTCCAATGGATTCGAAATACTCAGCACATGCTCCATCTGTACAGTAAATAAAGTCTTTCAAGACTTTCAAACTGAACTTTGGTCTAAGCTGGGAAGTAGTTAACATGGACGAGCCAAACATCTCCCAACTGATTTCGAAAATCATCTGTAATTACGGTGACCATTATGTTTCATTAATCAGTTTTAAAGTATAAAATCGTGAGGCCACTGTGTAACTTGTTCTTCAGAGGACTGCGAAAAGATGCGGCATATTGGTTTTATATCAAAGGTTCGAATCCACACTGTTATGACAAATGTGATCAAACATGAATCAGCTAGATTTACATGTTATCGCGTAAGCTCTTCTATATAACTACGTCCGATATTATCATTTTGTCTTTTTTGTACAGTTTGCATTCAGTCATCAACTATGAACGACGTTTCCTTTTGACGATTGTTGAAAAACATTTGCTGTTTACGGCTCTCATTCCCGCCAGTTTCTGATTTCTGTTGCCGGTCACACAAACAACACCGTGAATCAGAGACCGATAGATCAACTTCCGATTGTGCCATCATTTTTATGACACGCCTCGTTTAGTCGGTACCGAAAACCAGACCCTATTTTAACGCACGATTGCGGCAGATTTGGCATCATCGAGAGTTCAATCGGATACGCTTTACGGATGAGATCTGACGGTAATTGCTACGTGTCTCTGATTCACCCCACCTTTGTTACCAACCTTTTTTTGCTGCGCAGTTGATCGCTGTGCAAATTCAGCGAACGACTCTGTCATTTCCTTTCGGTGACCTTTATCGAAAAATAATCTGAACTTTGCAGATCCTGCACGCATGGGATTTCTACCTGATTCAAAAGTTAACACTGAAAATGTAAGATTCTTTAAACAATGAATGAAATTAATACTGTTTAGGAGCCTGATGTTGCTGGTCCTTTCGAATATCCATTGAGATTTTCTGGCTTTGACTGGCGCAGTAATACAACATCTAGCAAAGCTGTCAAGACTGTTCGTATTCTGATGTCTGTTCTGGTCTGCTTCATTTTCTTCCTAGCCATTGTTTTGCCTGGAATCGAAGAACAACACGTAAGACAAATATAGGGTGCGCCAAAATTACTTGCCGGCAAATACTGGGTGTTTCTTCAACACGAAATCAAATTTCAAGAAACAGACACATGCATATGTTTATTTTAACACATATCTACCATAAACAACAATTATATTTCGAAATCTCCTTCTTTTGCCTGGATACAAGCGCTAATTCTCTTCTTGAAGGCGTCGCAGCAGTCGCGGAGGTAGTTATTAGGTAGTTATCGGATGATGGCGCAGCGCATCGGGCTAGGTTTTACCATATTTCTAAACAGGAAAACTATCACCACATGTTAAAAATAGGAAGAAAACATATTAAACAATACAAATATCTATTTTAAATTGCTCCCAAGTCTGTGTGTTTGTGTGTTTGTCTGAAGCTTTAATTGAGGATAAAGAGGGGAGCTTTGTGCGCAACTTAGTTTTTAACAAGTCGCGACAGGAAAAGCAAGTGCGCGAAGTGTTCTAACCTAACGACTTTGGTAGTTTCTTGGGAGGGACAGGGAGTGACTGGAACAGAGTGACAAGGGAAGGGGAACTAGGGCCGAGACTCACTAAAGCTAAGAACAGGCCGGGCGATCCTTTCAGGTCTTACATTTTGAAATTAGGCTTGGGAGGGAGCGGGTTTCAATGCAATTTCGGTAGTTTCTTTGGAGAGGCAGGGAGAGTGTCTGGAGGAGAGTAACCAAGGAGGAATGAAAAGAAAAATCAGTGACAGAGCGAAGTCATGAATTTCTACTTTAGCCCTGGAAGGGCGTTGCCAACCTTGTAGCAAAAAAATTCAAAAGTAGGCACCAAATTATCTGTCAGCTTAACTATTAAAAAAGGCGGCAAGTAATTTTGGCGCACCCTGTAAAGTCTGTTAAAAAGAACGCTACGGTAACCCGAAATCCCTTAGTACATGGCCACCTAATAGCGAAAAAAGCCAAGTTTACCCTATATATAAAAGGCCCGCTAATTCAATTTTGGGTTACTGTAACATTCTGGCTTTTGAACAGATTTTGAACAAACTTTTTTTCAGCCTTTCACAGTGAAATGGGCCGATCAAACCCTTCAAATGGTTATGTGTGCATATGCTTTTGCTTGTACCATTTGTCTTATGGCCTGGACAAAAAACGGCTTTTTATCGGTCTTTGAAGCGGAACTGGCGAGGATGAAAACTTTTAGAGTGAGCTTGGTACCAAAAACCCTTATCAGCAACTGTTTCAGCGAGTTCCAAACGAACAGCTGGACAATTACAAAAAGCAGAGAATTGGATGCATTGTTTTTTGCGTCATACTCTTTATAAGTTGGATCATCTCATCTTTCAAGGGTATTCTTTACCAAACTATTAAAGCAAACTACAATGGAACGGAATACAAAGAGTGAGTCAATTTTGCTCTGCCAAAAATAATAGACTTTAGATTTCACATTGGTAGAGAAAATCTCTTTGGAGCGCAGCCAGTGATTTACATCTACATGGGATTTGTTTCATGCATTGCTACCGGCATATATTGGCTAGCCCATGAGCATCTCCGCAGAGAATTTGAGTATTTCAATGAAGAATTGAAGAAGGGTTCGGAATCACATGATTTCACGGTATTGTTTCGTTCGTTTTCCAAAGTCAGTTGGATTTCAGAATACCGAAACTTTTGCACAGTTTGGCAACCGCCATCGCGGCCTGATGAATCTGCTAAGTCTTCTGAACTTTCATCTAGGAAAAATGGCAATGATTAACGGTTTTACAGCCGGTACAGCAATGTGCTTTTCAATTTATATTACGATGGGGTGAGAAAACGTTTTATCCGAAAGTGCCACATTTTATTTATCAGATTCATGAAGCATCTGACCCCTCTATACATGCTCCTTCTCAGTATTTGGAACTTGATAGTGGCTCACTCGTTGTCAGTTGTTGTGGGAGAACCGAGCAAAATTCAAAAACAAGTAATATTCTGATCGATGAATTTTTATCAATGTTTTAGGTATACCATACCAAGAAAATTCTTCTCGAAGATGCTGATTTACCGAGCACTGTCGAACAGAAAGTTCTCAGCTGCTACCGCTTGTTCATCGACAGATGTGACAATTCTTCAAAAATGTTCCTTCTCGCGGCTGTCCCCATTGACAGGAAAACGGCACATTGGGTTTGAATCTGACCTCGTTTTGGAGATTAATCGAAAATTTTAGGTAGTATTCCTCTTGCCGAACGTGGCATCTATAATGGCCTTTGGCGCAAAACTCGCGGGTGTCATTCAAGCCTGAAAAGAATCTCTTCTATTGTTATTCACCGGGTCAATAAACTTTCTTCATAATGCTGCACATTACGGCCCATTGAACCATCCGTGTAACCTTGGGCGCACATCAGATCGTTCAGAATATCCCTCGCAGAACCTAATTCTATTCATGAGAGGAAGGTGACCGTTGGCATGTCACGTTGTCTTGACATCCGCACTCCTATTTGTGTCCATCATAACTACTTGCCCGTAGCGCGGCCCCTTCTAAAGTGACCGGCTGTCAGTGTGGCCGGCCAAGTGCCGGTTATTACTGGATCACGTTGGCTGCCCAGCGCGCAAATCCTTCTTTTCATATGGGCATGCGCATATTCAAACATAAACAGACTTTTTCTTTTGCTGCATATATCCTTCCCACGTTTGCTGGAAACCAGTGGCCAGATCGTTTAACTGGAGAACCACTTAAGTACTTCCCCTTATGATTGGCTTGACGCTTACAGTCGATCCAACGAATAAATTCCTAGATTTTTCATTATTTTTTTTTCTGAGCCGAAAAATTGCCTGCTCCAGGTTAACACTCCCAAAAGGCGCAGCTTTGTTGTCTTTTCTCGAAGCGGCTGGTCACTCGTCCGAAATGACGCCTCACACACGCGCCCAGCGCATTTTGCACTCCTACGAACGAACCTAAGCGGCTCTCTTTGTTTGTTTGAACTAATCTGCTTCATCCAACTTTTTTGTTTCAGTTTGAAGCGTTATGGATTTCGTTCCAGGACCCAAAGTTGTGATTGAACCGGTGAGATACAGTCTTTAAAGTAGCAGTCTTGTTTTAAGGGTGTTCCTCAAGTAGCTGGTCCTTTTGAACTCGCCCTTCAGTGGAGCGGTTTCGATCTGAATCATACGTGTAGCAAAGGCAAACGAGCGTTGCTAATTGTCACAACGACAATATGTGTGCTACTGAGCTCGTTTTTCCTCGTCGCCGTGGCATTGACACTCTTCCGTGAGGCCAAGGTAAGCCATCCAATTACTTGTTCAACGTTACCGGTTCAGCCATTGACGGTTCTTTGGTCAGATCTGAACATACTGATGGCACTGTCTGTCTATGCTTTGACATCGGGTCTTTGTCTCGCGTCCTGGACCAAGAAGGGTTTTCTGGAAACGTTTCAAAGAGAATTGGGAAGGCTGAGAACCCTCAGGGTTAGTTGGAAAAACATATTGTTTATAGTTTTTAGGTTCTTCCGAACGATAACATCGACAACTTTCGGCTCCCAGTAATGAAAGCAATGATCTTTAGCATTCTTCTGGTTGCTACATGGATACTTACCTCGATGAAAGAAATAGTCTACCATCCTACTCTTCCAACATATAACATGTCCGCCCATCAGACGAGGTATTAAAAAATTTCAGGAAGTCCATAAACGGGTCTTAGATTTTCGGTCAGTTGGAAAAATATGTATGGCGCAATGCCGGTCGTTTATTTGTGGATGGGTGTTGTTTCTGCCATAGCAACTTCTATTTACTGGCTAGCTCACGAGCATCTCCGTCGAGAAATAACCTATTTCAATGAAGAACTGGTCAAAGCTTCTAGATCACAGCAACTTACTGTAAGAGCATGGACCTTTACAGTTTTACCATATTCAGTTGCCTGATGTTTTTGCTGCTTATGGACGCAGACATTTGGATCTGATGGCTCTTTTACAACACGCAAATGCTCATTTAGGAAAGCTAGCCATGGTTTGTGGAATTTGCGCAGTAGTTACAGTGTCTTGTTCAACTTACACTCTAATGAGGTAAAACTTAAAACATTTAACCATGCGGCAGAGTTTAGTTTCAATCGCTTACTTAGTCTTCCATACCTTGTTCTGCTATCTCTTTGGAATCCGATTTCGGTGGGCATGATTATGATCATAATCGGGGAACCAGGAAAAGTTCAAGAAACGGTAAAAATTATAATTTTAAGCAAATACTGTTTAACAGATTCACCAAACTCAGGCAATACTTCTGGATGACGTGACTCTGCCTTTAGCGACTGACCAAAGAGTAGTTCAAGTAAAAAAATAGTAAAATACACAAATTTTCAGATTTTAAGCTCATACAGAATGTTCATGGACAGATGTAATGGTAGCTCCAGAATGTACTTGATTAACGCGATTCCAATTGGAAGACTCACTTATCATATGGTGAACAAAATAGTTTTGTCTATTGAAATATTTGACTTCAGGCAATCTTCGTCACTCCAAGTATTGCCGTCTTTTTGTCATTTCTTTCGAGGCTCATCGGCATTGTTCACACATAATTAGACCTGAAATAAAATCGATAAATGCTCTGATTTGTGCTTGAACATTGTACCTCGTGTCGCTTTCTGTGCTAGAGTCTACTCCTCGGACAACAACCAAAATACCGCTGATGCGGAATTGATAAGAATACCGCGGTACACGCGTTCTCTTCCCTTTTCTCAACTTTCCACCAGTATTTTTTTAGTTATGACCATCAAGGCTGTCATTTTCGATCTTGGAGGCGTGCTCATTCCTGCGCCCATGGGCAAATGGGAATGTAAGGTTGATCAGATTTTCAAAAATACTCAAAATAGTGCTGGAAGATCGTTTCAACCTGCTTCACGGGACTATAACCCGAACGCTGCTTGAAACTGAAGCAAAAGAGCATTTCAAGATGTTGGAGAAAGGTGCAACAACATGTGAAGATTTCGAGCCCTTGTTTACTCATTACTACAACGAAACGGTAAACTGCATACTCTTACACAAAAATTCGTTTTAGAACAATCGAAAAGGCGATATCATTCCCATATTCTCTAGCTTTGTACAAACTATAAAAGACATTCAAATTTTCCCAGAAATGGTGGAACTTTTGACTGTAAGTACCTAGTTTTTTTTTAAAATAATTTTGGCTCTCTTAAGGCTCTGCGTTCAGCTAGCATCAAAACGATTCTCGTGACCAACAACTTTTATGCTGACCGAGCTAGACGTGTAGCTACTGTTCCCGAAGCGGTTAAACAATATTTTGACCAAATAATCGAGTCTTGTCGTGTGGGTTTGAGAAAACCTGACAACGCCATCTATCATCTGGCGTGTGAAAAAATCAAAGTGATTTTGGGTGTGATGAAGCACAAATTTTCATTTCTAGGCTCGTCCAGAAGAATGCATTTTTCTTGACGATCTAGGAGTCAATCTCAAGCCTGCGAGACAACTGGGTATTCACACTATCAAGGTTTATTTTTCTGAACAAATTATCAAAAAGAGTGTTAACTTGAAAACGTTTAATGCCGTATCTACTACGGGCCATAAAACTTTTCTACTACGGGCCATGAAACTTTTCTGAAAGTTTTTTAAGGTCACATCTCCGGGACAAGCAGCAACAGAAGTGAGAAGTGTCCTTGGTCTCAGTGGAGACTATCCGCCAGAGACCAGGGAATGCATTCAACGTTTGATTTTCAAAATTTCTAATTAACATCAAACTTAAGGAGAACTACTAGATGAGTCAAAATTGATGCAGTTTTTGACAACAAAACTTGGCTTACAAGGGGAAAAGATCATTCTTCGAAAATTCCGTCACGGACAAAGCAATCCAACTTACTATGTCAAATTTGGAGGCAAAGAGCTAGTACTGAGGAAGAAGCCGGTAAGGAGCAGACGTTATGGAAATTTTCATATTGCAGAGCGGCAAATTGTTGCCGAAAGCTCATCAAGTTGATAGAGAGTTTCAAGTTCTCAAAGCATTGAGCGGCCAGGTTCCCGTGCCTAAAGTTTTCCTGTATGAGGAAAGGTGACACTTTGATGTTTTTATGTAAAAGTTTGATTGAAGCCTTCTCGACACACCTTTCTACTTGATGGAATATACCAAAGGACGCCTATTCCTGGATCCTACATTGCCAGGCTTGTGCAGTAAAGACCGAGATCAGATTTACAGGTGAATATGCTTGAAATTTAACGTACGGTATCGTCACAGTTGGTAACCTATATACAGCCTTGACCCCAGTTCAATTAACTTTCGAACTCCCTCCGACCTCCTCCGGGGAGGAAAGTGTTGGAGGAAAGCACGGTACCCATTGACTCTGGCGATTTGCAGACCATGATAGAGCTAGAACAATCTTCGCTAAGTATTTCATAGAGTGTTCTGGCCGGATTTATAGGCCAGGTTTTTTATCAGTTACTGGTCCAGAGCCACACCCGGCTACAGAAAGACAGAGATATGGTTCTAAAGAAACGGGTTCTAGGGAAGCTTTGAACGTGTTGGCCAAAATTCACTCGGTTGATTTCAAACAAATTGGATTGGCGGATTATGGACGCAGTGGTAAGTCTAGAATTTCAAATGTACAAATTTTTTAGACGGCTATATGGAGCGTAATTTGAAACGTTGGATAGGGAACTACAAAATGGCCAAAACTGAGGATATTCCGGAGATTGAAAGCTTGATAAAATTCTTGAAAAATAACTTGCCTAAAAACGCTCGAACAACCATCGTTCATGGTGATTTTAGGTAATCTATGATTTTTTTGCCTATTCATCTCATTTAGATTGGATAATCTCATCTTCCATCCCACTGAAAACAAAGTGATTGCTGTGCTGGACTGGGAAATCAGTACAATTGGAGATCCCGTCTCCGACCTGGCCACATTCCTCTTCACTCATTACAATCCTTCAAGAAATCCCGTAAGTTTTCAATAACGCTATACCGTAACTTTGATCAGATGCTACGCGGAATGGGCTATCTAAACGAGTCCCAGCTTAGAAATCTTGGCATTCCAAGCGTGACACAATGTCTTGAAGTTTACGGCAATTTTACTAAACAAGCTCCCATTGACAGCAAAACATGGGTTTTCTACGTGGCCTTTGTAATATTTCGGTTTGCCAGCATCATTCAAGGTAAAGCAAAAATGTCATTAAACAACTTAAACATGTTAAGGCGTATACATGAGATCGATAATGAAAAATGCTTCTTCCACTGACGCAGGACAGCTAGCTCCAGTTCCTAGAATTTTGGGAGCCCATGGACTCACTTTGATAAAGCAGATGGATGAACACAGCAAGTTTGGTAAAAAAAACCTTAAAAAGTTTTCTATTTCTCAATTCAGGAGCTCTTTTGGTTGCCCCGTCCGTTTTATCTGAGAAGGCAAAAAAGTACTACAATATTGTGAAGGATATCGTCCACGAAGACATTATTCCATTGGAAAAGGAACTGAACAAGTACTATATCGGAGAAAACAAGTGGACACCCAACCAGAAACTTGAAAAGCTAAAGGTAAACTGTCACAATCTAATACAAAATTAACCCTCTCAGGAAAAAACCAAAGCTATTGGAGCTTGGAATCTTTTCATTTCGGAGCACATTGATCCGGATCAGAAGTATGGAGCGGGGCTGACTAACGTTGAATATGCCCACATTTGTGAAGTTATGGGAAGATCCATCTACGCTCCGGAAGTTTTCAACTGCCAAGCTCCGGACACTGGAAATATGGAAGTTCTGATCAAGTACGGCACGGACGAACAGAAGAAGCAATGGCTAACTCCTTTGCTCGAAGGAAAAATTAAAAGTTGCTTTGCAATGACGGAACCAGATGTGGCAAGTAGCGATGCTACAAATATTCAGGTACAGAATTAACATTTTGTCAAAAAAAAAATTAAGGGGTCTATTGTGAAAGTAGGAAACGAATACGTTATCAATGCACGAAAATGGTTCACTTCGAACGCTGCTCATCCAGACTGCGAAATAAGTGTCTTCATGGGGCAAGTTGCAGGAGAAAAGGTTGAAATGAAATTTACAACAAAAAACTTGAATCTTCATAGAAATGTCGGCTTGCGCAACAATCAATGATACTTGTTCCAATGAAAGCCGAAGGCGTGCAAATTGTCCGAAACCTTCACGTTTTGGGAGCTCAAGATCCACCAGGCTTTGATTTGTATTATGTATTTAATCAAAAATTTTTAGCTGGTCACTGCGAGGTCTTGTTTACAAACGTTCGTGTACCAGAATCGAACATGCTTCTGGGAGAAGGTCGTGGCTTTGAAATCGCCCAAGGACGACTCGGGCCAGGTCGCATCCACCACGCCATGAGACTAATTGGTCATTCCGAACGAGCCATTGCCCTGATGAAAGAAAGAGTACTGTTTTTCACTTCAAGTTTTACTTAAGTTTTAAGATCAGCTACAGAATCGCCTTCAGAAAGAGACTACAAGAGTTTGATTCAGTTAGAAAAGACTTGGCTCGTAGCCGTTGTGAGGTTGAACAAGCACGTCTCCTCGTCCTGAAAGCTGCTCACATGATTGATACGCTGGGAGCCAAAGTATGTTTTTGGAAACATAAAACAGAAACTTTTAGGAGGCAAAGGCCGAAATTGCCATGATCAAAGTGGTTGCGCCAAACACAGCTTTAGCCGTAGTTGATCGAGCTGTACAAATGTATGGAGCTGCTGGTCTGACCGAAGACACTCCACTTTCATCATTTTACATCAGTGCCAGGTTTATTCTGATATATATCTTCAATAAACCGGCAAATCACCCAGATCCCTTCGGCTAGCCGATGGTCCCGATGAAGTTCATTTGGAAACGATCGCCAAACAAGAATTACTTAGTCGTCTCTAGTGACATCCATAAATCTGTTCGAAGATCAAATATTTCTGTTTGCGGAGCAACACTCTTTTGTGAAATTAGGCTGCGGCAGCGTCTCCAACGCTGCTCTATAATCACGAACGTTACTAGGTAATCAGCTCTTAATCTGCGTACGCAGCCAGTAAATAAAGCAAGCTTCTTCATCTAACAGGTGTGACAAGAAGCTTTCTCTCTGTAGTTAATAGTTTTTTAATAAGGTGTTGTAAAATGTTAGACGGTTTTGAGACCTTGGCGCCCACCAGAAGCCCTGTGATTCTTTAGATCCCAGTTTTAGGAATGGATCTCCCCATAATGTTCATGGCTTTAGTAGGCATGGACGTCTTCTTCCATCTGTATTGTACACTGTATCTGATGATACCGCCTACATACTACTTACACTTTTACTCTTTGCAGTAAGCTCAATTGAATTCTTGAAAAAAATAGTAGAATCCCCCCGATGGTGTTCCATGTGGCATCTATGCTGGCGACCGGTGCTCATTTGCAGTGGTACGAGAAAAATGTGTCAATGGTGTACACATTTATGAGTAAGTTTTCAGCGGATGTTAACGCAGTCTTTTCAGAATTCTTCTACATGCTGTACCTTATCCACAAAAACTGATCCTGCCAATGAAAATACTCTTGTTTTTGTGTTCAGGTAGTGGTCAACTGATTGGCGCGTGTGTCTCTACGTATGTTGGCAAAGAGATGACATCCCTCATGTGTCCGGCCGCCGGGCGCGGCTTCCGTTATCGGCTTGTCAGAGCTGTTTGTCCACGGTCCGGCCACTCGACTGTCCGCACTCGCTTCCCTATCGAGAGCCGCAAAAACTCGGCCATCGTCGTGTGAATGCTCACTGCGTAACTGGAACGGCCGATTACAGAATAAACAAGGAACTAATCCGATTTTGAGCCGGGGCGAGAACAAAGTGCTTGAAACACTCGACTCCGTGAACAATCAAACCCGCAAAATACTGCGAACGGATAGGTGTGGTCAACAGTGTCCATCTGATATAGACTCTGGTTACTAATTTCAGATTCTTCCGGTAATTCGAGCTCCGCACTCCACGCAAAGTTACAATAGAGTCTCGTACGGGCAAAAAGTTCTACTGCTGCGAGACTACACGATGCTCTAGTAGTTCTCACTGTTGAGTGCCAAGAGCTTGCTTAGGTCAACTGAAGTGCTCGATATGGTCACTAGACCTCGGACAAGTGCTTATTATGGTACATCGCAGCTGTTCAAGACGGGCAGAATAATGAAAAACTTATTTAGTCAAGTATTTTATTAGTTAGATCAATTGGGCTGAGAAATCTCGGAGATAAGCTGAGAATGATCATCAAACCGATGGTGGCTGTTTGTCAAGCGGAAGTCCTTTTTTGATTGGGCCGACGCGCAAGTCAAAGGGCGGATAGGTAAACGTGACCGCCATTCAGTGGTGGATTAGGCGTCAGCAACTATCGTCTCCTGTGGTCACGACGTCTTTTGACTTCTACTTTTTGTTACTTTGCTATGGCCAAATGATGTTGCAAACTGTGCAGAAACTTTGTCTTTCTATTCATCTTGCACTTTGCCAGTATGCATCTCAGACAGGTCCTTCTAAGGTCGAGGCACGCCCATCAGCACAACCTAGAGCCAGTTTTGAATTATGCTGTTCTCCGTTTAGACAGAACATCTCCAAGTCGAGTGGATGTGCATGTTTTCGGTCAAACAGACGGTCAGGATTGCCGCACCCGTAATGAGGGTGGCCCACTCCAGAAATTCCAAGTGCAAAAGTCTGCCGAAAAAATCACTTCCGTTTTAAACAACTCTGCCATTCACTATAATCTTAGCTGATATAATTTTACTATTCAATTGTTGTGCGTCATGTTTTTTCAAAATGACTTCTGCCACCATATAACTAACGTACAGGCAGAAGTTTTCAGTATATTTGTCTTCGATAATACTCCAAAACTTTAACTCCTTTGTTAAACAATATGTCAGAATATGTCAGCATCTAGTTACAGTTTAAAATTTTAAGCATATTCCTTTCTTATACACCCATTAGATACTTCATTCACACACCATGAAAATGCTAGACCATGATATTAAACAAGAAATACGATGCAATCACGATATGATTTTGTTTTTCACAATCCTTTATTGTTCCAAATCTGTTCAACCTTCTTATTTTCAATTTTTGCGTGATTGTCTCGCACACTCAGCCCTCCCTCTGTCTATGTTTTTCTTGCGGGAGGAGTCCCTACGTCGTCCTGTTCCGAAAAAGCCGTCGCCTTGTGGTGGTTCGCGTCTCAAGGAAGACGATCTGACCGGTGTGACGCAATGCCGTTCGCTGTGTGCTTGTCTTTTTTCGGCGGACCAACCGGTCCGTAGCAGCCCGCCTCCGTTGCTGCTCCGTGCGCTGTTTCATCCCGGCCGCCTTTTTGACCCCAAGTCAGACTGGGCAGAAGTTAGAAGCATCTTCAGTTGCTTCCGTCGTCTGGTCACCAGACTCTCCTTTATCTTTTCCTTTTTCAGATTTTTCTTCTCAGTTTCTATTTTGCCGTAAACGTCTATAGTTCTTTTTGGTTTCTCTGTCGCGTAACTCATCCGACTCTCTAGTTTCTCTTGAAGCCTCAAAACTCAACCGACCCTCTCTCTAGTTTATCTTTAACTGGGTGTTGACTCATATTTGTTCACCCACTGCTTTCTTGTCCATCTCGTCACGAATTTCTTGCTCATGTGTAATCCGGAGCATTACTCCTAAAACTTTTGTCTCCAGAAATAATCCCAGCTTTTGCTGGCCTTGAAAAGCGTTGTTATAACGTTCTAGCTACTGTTTGGAAGAAATGTATGTAACGTTCGCGATTTATCTTTTATTTTTTTTCTTAAATATTTGTACTTGCCAGGACGAAACTTCCTCCTTTTTTGGTGAACTATTCATAAAACAATTGGGTTCCTGAACCAGCAAGTCAATCTAAAATGCTGTTCTAGAAGTCCAATCATTTTAAGTGATGAAGTTGTACACTTTTTCACACGACTCTTCTCAAAACATTTTTCTCTTCATTGTTCTTCCTTCCAGAGCGCTAATGGGGCGGACATGTGCGCTGCTCCTCATGAGCGCGCTGCTCGTAGCCGGAAACGATTCCGGCTTCCTGGCAGCCATGAAAACGATTATGTTTGGAAACAAACAGGTTTTTTCGTCTTTCACACATCACGTAATATTTTTGTTTTTCAGACGAATCGAACTTCACAAGATTCCGTAATACAGCCTGCCCCACCGTCTGGCGGCTACTCTTTTCACCAGTACTCCTCAAATAGCCGACAGTTGACACCGTCCGGCAGCTCTTGTACTATGCCTCAACAGATTGGAACAGGACCTTACAGAATCCCCAGATGGTAAAATTTAACGAAACCCAGAAAAGCTCTTGTTCAGGTATTTTAACCCAGCTCGAGGACGCTGTGAACTGTTCTACTGGTCCGGGTGCTGCGGAAATGGAAACAATTTCCAAACTTTCCAAAGCTGTCAGAACATTTGCGAAGGTAAAAGGAGATCCATTTTTAATTTTTGTCTCAAATCAAGTCTACTTTCAGTTATTCCCTAGATATTAAGTGTTAAGCTCCTATTCTGTTCCTCTTAGTTTTTCCATCTTCAGTTACCAGACAATTCCCTCTCCCCGCGTGTTCCTGCTGTCTCCAGCCGTTTTCTTTCGGCTATGGAGGACAATTTCTTACTCGCTTCTACTTTGACACAAACAGCTGGACCTGTAGACCTTTTATCTACGGCGGCAAAGGAGGCTACGGCAATGTTTTCGAGACGCTGAACCATTGTTCGCAAAAATGTCTTCCGGACCAGCTGCCCACTCCACCGCCTCTTCTACCAACTCCTCCTCCAGGTCCTAACTCTATCTTTCGTTTGCTGCTACCGGCTGCCTCTTCCCATCCAATCCATCCAGCCCCACAGCCCCTAGAAGCCGTTGTAATTATCTTTCAGACAGTCTGCTTCTTTCCAGCCAATATTTTCTCACCTAGAGTGTTGTGTGTGCTTTAAAAATTTTGTCGTAGCCTAACCCAGAGTGCTCTTTGTTTGCAGTTGACCCATGTAGTCAAGAACATGAAGCCGGAGTGGGAGCGGTCCAATTGCAGCGGTTTTTCTTCAACAAAGAAACGAGAATTTGCGAAGAATTCCAATACTTTGGCGGAGGAGGAAACCGCAACAACTTTCAAACTTTGCAGGAGTGCCAAACACAGTGCCCAGGTGTGCACGTCATGAGAAGCTCGAGGGACATTGGATTGCATGTAGCTTGGTATTTCCCGGTTTTCTGTTAACCAGTTAGCATGTCCGTCTTAACCTTTTTTATGAATGTTATTGCAGAAAGTTTAAGTGAAAAATGAAATTCTGTTACAGAGTCACCAAATCCTTGCGCAGTAGCTACTACGGGACCTTTGACGGCCTGCAATCCGGGTGTTAACTCTTGCGGAGTCGGATATTACTGTCATGTTGGAGTCACAACACAAACCACTGTATGCTGTCCGAAGCCTTGTAAGCTCACCCCTAAATTGTCATGAATAACGATTTTAGCAGCCGTGGACAAATGCCAGCAGCCTCTAAACATCGGAATTGGCAACTCTAACGTCCAGAGGTGGTATTTCAACCCTCTTACCCAGCAATGTCAAGCCTGTACCTACCGAGGTCTTCAAGGAAACGAAAACAACTTCCTTTCTAAGCAAGAATGTGAATCTTCATGCCTGAGTAAGAATACGTTTAAACAAATCAGTGATCATTTCCAGTCAATCCCTGCCGTGTTGGAACCCCCTACAGATCTCAGGGTGTTACGGTGCAATGCTCTGCTAATAATCCGGCAGTCTGTCCGGCTGGATATTACTGTCATGTTGGAGGAGATGCCTCCACTTCAGTTTGTTGTCAGGCTCTTGGTATGTTTTGCAAATTGGCTATGAAAGATGGGAAGGAACTGGTCGTTAACACTTACCTTAAAGTCATAACATGTTCCCATTCTAATTTGCATGCGGGGAATGGGGAAATGTACACATTTCAGCACAGCATGTGAACGTTGGTACCGGCAATGAACCTCGGTGATGGTCACATTGGGAAGAGGTTATCCCATATTAATTGCCTGTAACTTGGATCACTTTTAAGGACATCTTAATAATTTTCTGTAGGAAGTAGTCCATGTGAGGACAATATGACTCAAGGAGAAGGAGAAGCAGCACTCACCAGATTCTACTATGAGCCAATTCAGCGAAAGTGTCTTGCTTTCAACTATTTGGGATCTAAAGGAACTCGGAATAACTTTTTGACTAAAGATGCCTGCGAGGTTGGACACCTAGTGTTTCTTTTAAAAAAACTTCAGGCTACTTGTCCCGTATGGGTGAACCCTTGTGCTGTCGGTCAACCGATTTTGACTATGGAACAGAAGCCCTTCCTGTGCCATCAAGGTGCTCCATGTACTCAAGGATATTTCTGTCATCTTGGTTTTGATGACGCCACAACTGTCTGTTGCCCATCCGAGGGAGATCCTTGCACTTTGCTTGTTAAGGTAAAAATTGTAAATTTCAAAAATTCCAAGTCTTCAGGAGGGCCAAGGTCTGCAGGCAATGAGCAGATGGTTCTACAACCAGCAGACTCGTCAATGCCAACCGTTTACCTACAAAGGAATGGCTGGCAATGAGAATAACTTTCTTCTCCGTGAGCATTGCGAATCGACCTGTCCTGTATGGGTAAACGCCTGTCCCAGTGGGGAGCCCTACCTTCTTCCCAACGGTCGTCCTCAACCCTGTGACGCCACAGTTCAAGATTCCTGTCCAGTGACTCACTGGTGTCATCCCGGACCCGATGCGTCAACCACAATGTGCTGCCCTGGAAAAACTGATCCCTGCTTGCAAGCTGTTACCGAAGGAGAAGGACCACTAGCCCTTACGAGATTCTATTTCGACGCCGGTTCTAGACAGTGTCTCGAGTTTTCTTTTAAAGGACTGAAGGGAAATTCTGTAAGAATTGTTATAAACAAAACTATACAAAACATTCAGAACAACTTTGTGTCTAAAGATGACTGTGAGACAAAGTGTCCAGTTCAAGTTAATCCTTGCCCTGTTTCCTTCAACTCTCTTCGTCATTCAGTAAAGATTGTTGCCTGTTCTTCCAGTCTGACCTGTCCAGACAAACAATGGTGTCACATTGGTGTAACTAAGGAGACAACAGTGTGCTGTCCTAATGGTTAGAACTAACTAAACTTGAAATTAGTTATCTTTAGCTGTCACCGATCCGTGCACAGCACCACCTCGTAATCCGGGAGTAGGAGAGTTCCACGCAACTCGCTGGGCTTTTGATGGCTCTACAAGAAAATGTGTCCCCTTCGAGTACAAAGGCATGAAGGGAAACTCGAACAACTTTGCCAGTCGAGAAGTTTGCGAAAATAAATGTCCAGGTAAAAACAATTAAATGATATTTTTAAGCTAGTTTTTAGTTTTTGAAAATCCTTGCAAACTGGGAGAACCGTATGCAAACAACAATCGTTACCAGCAGTGTAACCCCCAGTCTCAATGTCCTGCCACATACTACTGTCATGTTGGAGCGGAGGCAAACTACTGCTGTCCCATGCTTGGTAGGTTCTTGAGGGTAGGTTGTGGTAAGTTGTGTGTGCTGCTCAATAACGAAGTGTGCTGTGAAGACCAGAAAATATGTTGAATATTCGGGGGTTCTCGCCGCCTTTCCTAAGGAATATGTTGTTCAGGCGGCGATCCTTGTGGACAGCCTTTGGACAGAGGACAGGGTGGCTCTCAGCTTACTCGCTGGTACTGGAACATGCAAGGACAGTGCTGTCAGCCGTTCAGCTATTGTGGAATGAAGGGTACTCAGAACAACTTCCTCAGTCAGCAGGATTGCGAACGAACCTGTTACGGTAGGTATCGGTTCTGTCATAACTATGCTACCCAAGTATAACTGAGTGAATCATCCCCTTTAGAACTCGACAACCCTTGCGCCCTTGGCGAGCCCCAAATGGGCACTGACAATCGTCCCCTTCAATGTTCTCTCCAGGCTAACACATGTGACGGAAGTCATTGGTGCCATTTTGGTGCTAATCAGGCCACAACTGTGTGCTGTCCAGGAAAAGGTACCTCACTTATAAACTCAACCTCTACCCTTTTGTCTAGTCGAAGGACCAGCAATTTGTCAGCAGCCGATGTCCGTCGGAACGGGTGATGCTAACCTTCCCCGATATTACTATGATCAAACTACTCGACAGTGCAAGCAGTTCTTCTACAAGGGAAGGACAGGAAATCAGAATAACTTCTTGACCCTTCAAGATTGTGAACAGACTTGTCCCAGTAAGTTTACCACTCTTCCTGTATTCACTAAACATCATACAAAAACACATTCTAAACAACACTAAATTTTTACGATCAAAATTTATCAAAAACCACCAACGTTAACTTGCACTTTAGTATTTGTAAATGTCTGTCCCACGGGCACTCCTCAACTCGACAACGCCGGTCGACCCATACCTTGCACGTTCGGAACTGACTCTTGCGACTCTTCACACTGGTGTCATCTTGGCCTTGTGCCTGATGAGTACCAATGCTGTCCCGGCACACCGGCCGTTCCCGGCGTTTGTCAAGGCTTGCCCTTCTCCGAAGGCGAACTTGGCGCTGCAGCTCCCCCAGCCACCCGTTACTACTATGACCAGGAGACCATGTCTTGCAAACAATTCATCTATAACGGACGGAAGGGAAATCAAAACGACTTTCTAACAAAGGAAGACTGCGAGTCTACTTGCGACGGTGATTCACTACGGGATCGCTTCTAATCTATCACATTTTTCACTTTTCTTGTTCTGCTTCTTCTACCGTCCTGCTCTTTAAAAACGTGTCTAACTGGGTACATGCGTTGTTTTCAGTTTTCACGAACCCATGCAATCAGCGAATCTCCCTCCCTCCACAGACGTGTGCTGCTGGATCGAACACTTGCGGGGGTTCTCAATATTGTCATATTGGTGCCACTCCCGACACGACTGTATGCTGTCCTAGCGGTACATTTACTGAATTTTTAATATCAAATGCGTGTTCCAGAGGGAAATCCTTGCCTCCTTCCCTTGGCTAGTGGTGATGGCAACCAATTTATGGACAGATGGTACTACAATCAGCAAACTGCTACTTGCCAGCCATTCACCTATGCTGGACTACACGGAAATCAGAATAACTTCTTAAACAGACAGGTTTGCCCATTAAAATCGATACAATTAACATCCTTAAGGACTGCGAAGATCAGTGTGGACCGAATCCTTGCTTTGAGGGAAGACCTTTTGCCGGAATTGATGGTCGACCACAGACTTGTTCGTCTTCTGCCAACCTCAACACCTGTCCGCTGAACCATTGGTGCCACATCGGGCAGGACATGTCAACCACTGTCTGCTGTCCCGGAGCCGCTACCAACATCTGCAATCTGCCAATGTCTACTGGAGAAGGAAATGCCAATTTGGAGCGCTTCTACTTCGATCAAACGACGAGATCTTGCCGTCCTTTCGTGTACAACGGTCTCAAAGGAAACCAGAACAATTTTATCACTCTCCGTGCCTGTCAACTCGCTTGTCAGCCTTTGGATAACCCCTGTATTGGTCAACCTGCCACAACAGCTGCCGGACAAGTCTTGTTCTGCTCAGCTACTAACAAAGATGCCTGTCCTGTTAATTTCTGGTGCCATTTGGGAGCGACTCCTGAAACCACAGTGTGTTGCCCTGGAGGTTGGTCTTAAATTTTTTCAGAGAGTAACCAAATTTTCAGCCACAAATCCCTGCTCTGTTCCTCTTGCTCCTGGAACAGGAAACGCTGGTCTCGGACGGTGGTACTACAATCCTGACGAGAGAGTATGTGTGCTCCTGTTTCATTCACTGACCTTTTTCAGCAATGTCTTCCCTTCCAATACAACGGAATGCGTGGAAATCAGAACAACTTCTTGCAGCAGGCTGAATGCGATAGGACGTGTCCAGGTACTAACCGGACTATTTCGAACCCCCATCGTTGATCGGTCCCCTCTACAGCTTGCATGTGCTCATTTTTCATGTTGCTTGCTTTCCCTCAGCCCCCATTTCAGTCTTCGAAAACCCTTGCATGGGCAACGTTGCTAAAACGGATGCTGGTGCCCCAATGACTTGTAACCCAATGGCAAAGGAGGACTGTCCAACTGGATTCTTCTGTTTGGCCGGCAACACAAACGACGAGAAGGACTCTTACTGCTGTCCTCGACTGAACCGTAGGAAACTCACATGTTAAAGTGACCAACTAACCTTGTAGAAGACACTTGTAACGCCTTCACGAGTCATGGAGAAGGAACTAAAAACTACACGCGTTTCTATTACAACCCGCTAGAAGGAGATTGCTTTAACTTTACTTATCACGGCAAAAATGGAAATGAGAACAACTTTGTCACCAAGAAACAGTGCCAGGAGCGGTGCAAACCAAGTAGGATCAATTTTGGAACAGAAAAATTCATCATTTAGTAGCAAATGTTTGTTTTGCTGGTGAGCCTCCTCTAATGAACGGAACACGAATTGTGCAATGCCACGACAAACCCTGTCCTTCCGGTCATTACTGTCATGTTGGAGCAGATGCACGCAGTACAGTTTGCTGTGCGAAGAAAGGTAAAAACCATTAAACACATAATCCAAGAAAACTTAAGGTTCCCCTTGCGACCAGCAACTCATGACCGGAGTGGGGGAGGCAAGACTCTTACGATTTTTCTACGATGCTGTCAACGACGAGTGCAGACCTTTCGAGTACACCGGCATTGCTGGAAATGAGAATAATTTTGCGACAAAAGCACAATGCCAAATTGCTTGTCCAGGTATAAAAATGCACAAAATGAGATAAATAATAAAAAAATTTAGGATACCGAGGTTTTTGTCCTCATGGAAAGCCACTGATTACTGGTGGCGCGATGGAAGCTTGCGGGATTGATACAAACTGCCCGGCTGGTCACGTCTGCCATGTAGCTAAGCGAGACTCGAAGAGTGTCTGCTGCCCGGATCCAGGTTTTTACTACAGAATTAAGCAAAAATCACCAAAAATTCAGCACTATTCTGCCCTATGCCAAAAGATTCCGGACCGTGTAATGGCAATCACACTAGATATGCTTACAACAAGGAGAATGGTGTTTGTAGAAAATTCCAGTAAGCATCGTCCAGTTACATAAACTCCCAAAAATTTCAGATTCGGTGGTTGTCAGGGCAACCTAAACAACTTTGAAAGCCTGGAGAAATGCACAGAAATCTGCTGTGACAAGGGCTATTATTAACCAGAGCTGCCTTAAAAAAAAAAAGCTGCTGCGCAAGCTTGTTTCAGTTCTCGCACCACAGTATCCTACATTAGGAATTCTAACGTGTATTGTGAAAAACCGGTGTTAAAATAAGATTCTTAACGTGTAGTCCTTTTCTTCCGCTGGAAGACTCATAGCCAGACTATAACCTCTTCAGCATGCTTCTTCCGCTTTGCATGGCTTTTGCTTGCCTTCCCTCGTATGTGCCTGTTTTAATCCCCTTTTCTATAACGGGGCCGATCATGGGGGTTTGGGTTACTTTTTCTGTTAATTCACGCTAATCGTATTCTTCAGAGGAGCTCTGTCTGTTGTCAATAGACCGCGGAGCATGTGGCGGCAGTCAGACTCGCTACGCCTTCAACCGACAAACTGTAAATTTTTTCACAAAACATGATGAAATCCACCTTTACAGAGTCAATGCGTGCCATTTACATACACGGGCTGTGGAGGTAACTTGAACAATTTCGTGTCGATGGCGGACTGCATGGCCACCTGCGGAAACGTCGGCTTCCGACGATGAATCCAACCACTCCTAAGTTCTCACAAACAAACGTCTATATGTTGCCATTCGTCTCATCGCCCTGAGAACATAGCTCAGTGCTCTGCGGAAGCTCAGCGTGTTGCCTGTATGTAGATTGATCCTCCTTTAATATGGTGTCATGTCGCACAAAAATAAATATTGATATACTTGTTTGCATTGTGAACTGATCGACAGCATCGCTAGCCTATGAACTACATGAACTGCTAAGCTGATAGGTTAAGCTGACACGTGAACACGAACATGATGACCGTCAAACATGAAAATACGAATGCTGCTTATCAATCCGGCTACCTGATACTGGCTCAACTCGACGGCGAACAGCTTTTTTCAGCTCTGAAAAAGTTTAAAACATTTTTAACATAGAAATCACGTGATATTCCTCTGCACCTGTTTGATCCCATGATCTAAATTTACTCCTGTACCGCGATACCATGTTTAATCCCTTGCGATCCCTGGTAAGTGTTTATGTAAATAGTAAGTGGTTTATCTTTCAATTCCGAGTTCATGAACTTTCAACTTTTCCCTGACGTTCTCTTGTTCGTAGGTCTTGTCCTTCTTAACGTACAGCCTGCTAAGATTACGTCTAACAGTAACAGTATAAAGCCTCAGCGCGGTCACTCTAAATCGACGATGAGATCAGTGATGGACTGGACACATTGCCAAGACTCGTTTGCATGTGGCGCGCATGTCGGATAAGCTTGCCATCGTCTGCTAAGCTATCCTAGAGCCAGTGATCTGACGAATGGTTTTCTCTGTAAAACGCCGCTTTCTCTTCATTCACTTTTGCGATCTTTCTTTAAACTTTGGCCATAGTCCCGACAATAATGTAATAATATTTTCTTCCCCCATCCTTTTTGTGGCAAAAAATGTTCACGTAGTTTAAACATCCGCTAGCCTTTTCTTTCGTACTTCTCAAAAAACAATGCTACCGATTTCTTTTGATTCAGATGTATAAGTCATAACGACCACATTTTTCGGACTATTCAAGACGTATATTATATATTTCTTTTTCCTGTTAAACGAACGACCACATATAGTGCATTGCATTGCGTTATACTTTTTTCGGGGCAGAGAACGCGAGCAATGCAGTTGATGTGATAATTGTGTTCATCTAACCCTATAACAACCCGTTCAACTGTTTTTTATCCTTCGGTGTTATCTAGCCAGCCAAATCCCGGTTCACAGAGGTTAAATCGTTTTAACACTACCATGTTTTGAGTTCTTTTATGCAATTCTTTTGCACAAATTAGTAGAAGCGGAACGATCAGTTTCGCTGACGTAGTGATCACCGTTCTCTATCTTTAGAAGCTTCGGTCTTAGCAGTTCCCGCCCCCAAAATCCTCGAGAAATCCAATTAAAAGTACGATCTGTAGCGTTGAAAACCATCGGCGACCTTTATTGGTCTCTCTCCTTTAAAGATCCGATTTGCGATCAATCCATCAGTAAATGTTCTTGTTCTGAAGCATATTACAGCTGCTTGTGTTCTTTATCAGTTTTAGCCCCTATTCTTTCAAGGTCTACTGTAATGTGTCTTTAAACGTCGGCACTACGTCATGCTCCACGCCAAATCCTCCGCTCAGACCGTAACCTTCAATATTACAGAAATGAAGGTGGTTCCTGCTGAAAACGCCACATCTCCTGAAACTCCTCCAGTTGAAATCAGGAAAAAATCACTCTTTAAAAAGTACTTCATGGAAGGCATGGTTGTAAACAGTAATAGAATACCAGATACAATTTAGGTCAAGCCCTACACGGTGGAGCTCAAATGACATTAATGGAAGATGCTGATTTTCTTCACAAGCTGTGGTACAAACACCGTAAATATATTGGAGTTTTGCTCCCTGAGACGGTTATGCTTGTAAGTAGTTACAAATTTTGGTTCAGAATTTTGTTACAGACTCTCTGGCTTCTGACTGCCATCCGCTATGACTGGTTTGCACTCTACCAAACCCATTGGCAATTACCCCTTGTTATGATTCTTGGAGGAAGTGTGGCAGGCCTCACAGCGGAGAGCGGTGGAGCTGTGGCCTTTCCAGTAATGACAATAGTTATGCAAATGGCCGCAACCGAAGCCAGAGACTTTTCCATCATTATCGAAGCTTGCGGTAACAACTTTCAAAAAGAGAAGTCAAAAATTTCAGCCATGCTCTGTGCAATGATCGCCATCGGTATTATGGGCGTCCAAATCGAGTCCAGGGCAATCATTTTTGGAACAATTGGATCGATTCCCGGTCTTATCATTGGCTTTGAATTTGTAAGTTAGGACTGCTCGAAAAAGAATGCTTCAGTAACCCAAAATTACCGAAAAGTTCAACTTTTACCTTGGGTCCAGCGGGAAGAGAATTTCGGGTTACTGTAGCTTTATTCTTATGAACAACCTTGAAATGATAAATTTTACTGAAAAAATAGATTGACCACCTGCTCACAGGACCCCAAAAGAAGATGCTGTTTGTTTCAATTTGGTCAGCATTTGCCATTGCTCTGTTTCTACTTAACCAGGAAAAGAAACGGAAAACCTACATGGAGATTCCTGACTTTAAACCATGGAAGGCACTTGTCCTCGTTGCTACCGGCTTCTTTGGTGGCATTTTGACCGCCTTCACAGGATCTGGAGTCGACATTTGTCTCTTCGCTATAATAACCGTACTCTTCCGCGTGTCTGAGAAATCGGCTACTCCAACGACCATTGTTCTGATGGGTAGCATTTTCAGCCGGTTTTCCGACAAAAGACAAGTTAAGGTTTCAACGCCCTCATTGGATCGTACTATCGAGTTATTTGGGTCGGCGATATTTCTTCGAATGTTTTAAACTATCTCAAAGTTTCCGTTCCTGTTTCTCTCATTGTAGCTCCTACCATGAGTCTTATAGGATCTCACTTTCATAGACAAGTAACTTTATGAAAAATGCTTAAAAACAGCAGTTTCAGGTTTTGGCCATTTTTGTGTATGTTCTGGAAGGGTTGGCCGTCATCGGATTTGTCGCATCTGGTCCTCCGGTTGAATTACGTTAGTTTTTAGCTCAAACATTTTAAAATCTGTTTAGTGATCATCGGAGCAGTCATTATTTGCATCGGCTTCGGCTTCTTCTACCTGCTGGGCAAGACTGGAGCAAAACTGATGAGAACCATTGAAGAGTCGAAGAATCCGAAAATGCCATTGGCTATTGTGGAAGCCTAATGTTTTTCTGTCTCCCTTTCTCTCACTTTTCAGAGGGAAACTACATCTTTCGCCGACTGTTCTAAAGCATCATATTTTCTTCAAACGGTGCCTTTTCGTAATCAGTTTGCTTCCTCTCTTGATCTAGTTCTTCATAGCTTTAATTACAACGTCTTGTAAGAATAAATCATGCTGATCTGTTGATCTCATTCTCTGAGTCAGACGAAAACAGCTTTCCAGACAGCTGACCTTTGCAAAGAGCGTTCCGTCACGTATACACATTTGTTTATTTGCAACCTCCATTCGTTTCATAGCTGTTTTGTGATTTTTGGAAAAACAGTAGATTGATAAAAGATCATGTCGGGAAAACCTGTCTCTCGTATCAGCAACTGTTTTCATGACAAGCTTCTCCGATTCATGGTTTCCCCTATCCATAATGGCTTTTCAAGAGTTTCAAGTAGTTGTGTTTTGCCACGTGCAGCATTGTTTGCATGACGTCAAATATGCATCGATCGTCGCGCTTTCTCTACTCAAGGATGTGCGGATTCGGTTCCACTTTGCACTCCAACCCTATTACCTCCTAGCACTTGATCTTAACGACATTCGGCTCTCATTCCCACTAGTCTGCTTTAAGAATGTACCTACAACCTGAATATTTTAATATTAGTTTCATTTTCCAACAAAATTGAAACTTTTTAATAAGCCCAACTTCCTGCTTTTTGCTCGTGTGCACGGCTTTTAGAGCCCTTCATGCGGAGTAATCTTTACTCTTGCTCATAGTCCACTCTTTCTCATTTTTCTCAATCTTCTAACCTTGTAAGATTGTTCTTGCTAATCCTAGGCCGTCAGCTGGTCAAACATGATTTCCTTGGCCAATTCGATCAAGCTATTCACGTGCACTAATGATTGACAGCCTCTGAGGGATAAGACACTACACTTTTGAAAATCAGCGCGGAATCGATTAAGAGCGGAATAATGATTAATTCTCGTTAAACACCTGGAGAAATTTGAAAAGCGAAACCAGTTTCGTTTATCATGTTTACGACGTTCTTCTCTAAACTTCAGACAAAGACTTTTTAATAACAACTTTTTCTATTTGTAGATTACTATGTAGCAGTGTAAAATCAGCTGCAATTTTCTTATCTTATCTGGCTTATCTAGGGTATATCAGAATTTAGCTGTGAGGAAATATATGTTGAAGAAATCTTACGCATTGCGGAAAGATAGACAGTTCACGTGATTAACGACCGCTCCACCCCTTCCTCTTTGAAAGTGACCACATGAGTTCATAATAATGTCTATTTTCCACGGTTCCTCCGGCTCGCGGCTAATTGGCGATCTCGAATTCCATCATCCCATTTATGATAATATTAGACGGCATTTCCCTGCCGGACTTCTCAGTCGAGGTTTATCACATTTTCCATGCTCATTTTGATATAAATTTTAGGGTGGTCTTGGAGCGAAATGGATGAGGCTCCCGTACCTCATATCAGGATAAATGGCGACCACAATCCATTGTCTCCACTAGCTCGCAAGGCAGCAGAAACGAATCCTCTCTCTCCGCTTGCGGTAAAAACAACTCCGCCGCTTGCAAATGGAACATCTGGAGTTCCGGAATCGGCCGGTGAGTTTCGCTGCAAATCTGTACAGTGCGATTTTTGCGATGCTTTCGTTCTTTCACTATGCACCCCAATCTAAACACGCTTTAAGTTTCTTCAAGCACATTGAACAATGTATATCAAAACATTTGGATTCTAATTTCCTAGGTGGAAAAGCGTCTCACACTGCCATTCAATTGAATTTTGAATTATACTTTTTGATTTTGCAAAAAGTACATTCTCGGATCAGATTATGCAATATTTCGCAAGTACAGCGCTTGCATCAACATGGCTGGCATAAGTAAAAAACACATCATCATTCGGAAGAGACAAAGACTGAATGACTGAAGACTGCCAGAAATAACAAAGTTCTGCCTCATGTCATCTGCTGAACATCCGATCGAGATGAGAGAAAAAGGAAAAACATTACCCGGATTATTTATGGAATCCCAAGAGCGGAAGTAATCTTGTTTTTCCTTAGTTCGCGACTATTAATACCTTCAAGTTTTCAATAAAAAAAAACCCTAATCTTTGCAAAGTTTGACCTTTAAAATTCTGCCGACTACCATTGTTCTTTAAAAATTCTGATAACGTAGTCTTATCGAATGCCCACTTTTCCATCAAACTCTGAACCAGCTGATCATCACACTACTTTCACACTCTCCAAAAAAACAGTTCCTATCCATGTCATGGAAAACTTTAAGACTGAAAAAGTAACTGGTTTCCTCTCCAAAGTTACCGGCTCATTCTGGTCGCGTGCCCTTATTTTTCGAATTTGATAGCCTAATAGAGCCATAACGCGCCTGAGATAAGGCTCCTTGATCTAGTCACCGTTTGAAGAAAAACTTATTTTCAGGAGATATTTCACCGCCACCCACGATGAGACTGAGAAAGGGCAGCAAGGGTCCACTGGATGCATCTCACACGCCGAAAACTCTAAAGGTCCAATGTGGCTCGGTCATGAGGAACATCTCTGCCACGGTAGGTAGTTTCTATCAGTTTGGGGAATCCCCATGCGACTGGTTGTAATCTGTCTTTATCAATGAGTGATTTTTTGGGAAGACAATGATAGCGAAAAACAGTTTGATAAACTTTAGTTAGAATTCAGACGCATGGGTCATAGGCGGGTATGCTTTGATGTTCGTGTCTCTGACTGCGACCTCGATAAAGTCATTTTTAGCCTGAGGAAGAAGCGGTAAAAACGCGTGCACGCGGGGTAATAGCGAGAGATGGGAGGGACCAGAGTGGTAAGGGTGCGCTGGTACGCAGTTGCTGGCGAGAGGCGGCAGACTAGCGGTTCTTTCGGGTGCTCCTGCCCCCACTGCAGACGTCCGCGTCTGAACACTTGCAAGCAGTCGACAGTCTCTTCCTCAGTTGCAAGATGGCCGCCATTGCAGACATTTTGGGCTCTAGCCCAGTCTATTATCCTATTGAAATGGCCGACCTGAAAAATGTGGCACAGGAAATAGTCTGTAGAGGTCTCATCCAGGTTAGATTTACACTAGCTTGCTAACGAGCGTTTTTCAGTCATGAATTCTTACTTGCAATTAATGAGAAAAGACCAAGCTTTGCGCTCATGCGACTGTTTCGTTGACATCGAGCTTTTTTTGCGAAATCTTACATTCACTTTTCAAAAAGAAGAACCATCAAGCAGACTTTTGTTTTCGGTATTACGCGACCATTCCCACCGTTCGTTGTTCTTTGTTCAGCTGGTCTCTCGAGAATTTTGAAAGCGCGAGACTGAAGGCGCACATGTGGCACTCGAGGAGCCGTTTTTCGGGGATCTAAAACTACGCGAAGAGAGGCAACTGCACCACGCGGACCAAAGAGTTTTTGGTTCCCATGTACCCGGTGAAACCACACGTGACTCTCTGATAAAACTCTATTTTTTCAGGATCTGGTGCAAGAACTGTCACATACCGTAGCTACCAAGCCCGTTTCTACAACTTCTCTTCCAGAAACACGAGTACTTGTTCTCTATACCGGTGGTACCATTGGAATGAAACCAGTGGATGGAGGTTGGTATCGTAATCTCAAAAGACAACTTTTAGCCTTCTGGTGCCGTTTTATGATAGCTATTCGGGTTGGGCAAACTTGTTGTCTTGGACGAATCTCAGCCGTATGGTCTTTGGCTATTCCTGATCATCAGTTAGACAAATAGGACGAAAAACGAAACTGCGGTGCAACCTGGGTTCGCCTTCTTTTTGACCATGAGCTGTAGACATGCGCTGGTAACTTTACGTTCAACCGTAAAATGAGGCACGGCTATAAAACTCTCTTAATTTGAAGTTTATCAAGTAGCATGTTGTTTGGTCGAGAGTACAGTAACCCTTTTCAGTGTACTGTCCCAAGGCTGGATACCTTCCGGGGGTTCTTCGTGACATGCCTCCTCTCAACGACAAAGAGTACATTGAGCAGATGTACGGTTCGTCCAACTGTGTCAAACCTTACTCGCTTCCTCCAATTCGAGGAATGAAGAAGAGGGTAGTCTACTGGATTGTAGAGTACGAGCCACTGCTAGACTCTTGTGACATGACTTTCGATGACTGGATCAGAATCGCCACTGACATTCGCAAAGCTTACCACAATTACGATGGCTTTGTTGTTCTCCATGGAACCGACACTTTGGCCTACACTGCCAGTGCTTTGTCGTTCATGATGGAAAATCTCGGAAAGCCTGTGATTATCACCGGAAGTCAGATTCCTGTCGCCGAGGTGCGATCTGACGGAATGGAAAACCTTATCGGGGCACTGATCACCGCCGGAAATATCGATATACCAGAGGTTTGCAAAAAATTGCGAAAATGGTGATTAATTTAGGTCTGCGTGTACTTCAATAACAAGCTCATGAGGGGAAACAGAACTGTGAAACTTGACAACTCCGCTTTGGAGGCTTTCGACAGTCCCAACATGATCCCCTTGGCACGTATGGCCATTAATATTCAAGGTAATTTTTGCCTCTTCAGGTTTTTAATTATGAACTTACAGTAAACTACGACAACATTTTCCGCAGCGATACAATTGCTCCCTTCACTGTCCATGACAATCTTTGTCGTGATGTTGGAATGCTACGAATCTTCCCCTCGATGTCAATCGAATCGGTAATTTAAATGTGCCGTCTGCTGTTAAACATGTGTTTAGGTTCGTGCCTTCCTCCAGCCACCGACCAAGGGTGTTATTCTGCAGACGTTTGGAGCTGGTAACATGCCTTCGAAGAGACATGATATCATTCTCGCTCTCAAGGTCAGTGGGGGAATCCCTTCCAAAATATTTTCCATTGACAACTGTTATCATGAGATGTTGTTCAGGAAGCTGTCGAACGAGGCTGCCTCGTTGTCAACTGTTCGCAGTGCCTAAAAGGACAGGTTGAAATCAGCTACGCTACTGGCAAGATTCTCCACGACATTGGAGTAATCGGCGGCTCGGACATGACATCGGAAGCAGCAATGGCCAAGCTCTGCTACGTTATCGGCAAGGAGGAATGGGACCTGAAGATGAAACGAGCGGTAAGATTACACAGCTCAATAACCGGTTTCCCAGATGCTCGAGACTAATCTTCGTGGAGAGATGACAGTTACAAACAAGGGCTTCATGAAGGACATCGACATTAGTAAGTTATGCTTTTTTTCTATTCTCAACCAATTGTTCAGTTCCACACATTGCCAAAACCATGAGAGTTTCGTCCTCTCACGAGGTTCAACTTCTCCGGGACACAATTCTTCCCCCATTGTTCTGTAACGCTGCCAAGACAAACAATGCCGAGCTTCTGAAAGCCTTGAAGGAATCTGGAGTGAACTTTTCCAATCCCGATTACAATCTCCGTACAGCTCTACACGTAGCTGCCTCAAACGGAAATTTGGAGGCTGTTAACTATCTTCTCAGCATTGGTGCTAACATTCATCTGAAGTAGGTGTTTCTTATTAGTTCCAAACAAGTTTTGTTAAGGGACTTGTTCGGCTACAATGCTCTGATTTGTGCAGTTAAAGCCAAGGCAATGCCATGCGTCAAGGCTATCCGCAACGCTGGTGGAGCTATTGACGCCGCAACCTACAAAATTGGCGTCGATCTCTGTCTAGCAGCAGCTCACGGCGATCTCGAACAAATTAAGTGCTTCAAAGCTGCCGGCGTTGACATGACGGAGAAGGATTACGATGGACGAACTGCACTGCATGTGGCAAGTTAATGTTTGTTCCAACTAATATCTAGGGGCTTTCAGGCAGTGACCCACAATCAGGAAGATTGTGTCAAATTCCTTATCGAATGCGGACTGGATCCCAAGTCTATGGATGATTTTGGTACTACTCCCTTCTCGGAGGCCAGAAGGAAGAAGAATAAGGTAACTTTACTGGTTATCATAAAAAGTCCGAACTTCAGCCACTGGAACTGGCTATGCTCAAGAGTCTCTCCATTCGCGACAGCATGATCGAAGCCATGAACGGCGAAGAAGCATAGCTTAATATAGTAATATAATGTTCCCATTCCGTACGTGTATACTGTTTGTAGACGTGTGTCGTATAACTGTCGACGAGCTCAATAAATTCTTGAAAGTCATCGTTAGTCTCTCGTGAACATGTGACTCGTCTTCTCGGCTTCTTCGATTGGCAAAACATCATTTGCCATAACATGTCAGCTACTGTTTGCCATCTTGAAATTTTCGGCAACGAGACTTTTGTGTTGGAAAATACGTCAAAGCATCGGTTACTCTTTTGGGTGAGTGCGACTATTGAAATAGATAAACCTACCAGATTCCTAACAGAGAAACATTTTATACTAGTCACGTGCGTGGGTTTTTGGCTCCCCAAGAAGAGGTAACAATATGCAGCAGGAGAAAACCAGGAAGGGATGCTCGAGAACAGCTGGAAATTCATTGGATTCGTGTATCAGATTCGGAAACTGACATGATCATGCCACTTGTACCAAACGATATGGATGTGATCAAAAACTTGCTGAATTTGATGCTGACAGTTGTTGAAGCCACAGAACCACTTCACTGGGGCTGGCTGCTTGGAGAAAATCGAATTGTCACGTCGCGACGTAGATTATCCACTGTTCCGAAGAGCATCAAGAAGATACTGCGTCGAAATACAATCAAAGAAGTTACAAAAGATTTCCGACGTTCAAGACCTCATCGCTCCTTTTCTGTAGTCGAAGGACTGATTAATAAATAACTTTAATTGTTGTCAACAAGAAATCATCATCGATAAAATGAGAGGGGGATTGTGGGTGCGAGATGCGCTGGAATGGCGGCGAAGCATCGGCGGGCAACAACGCCAAAGACGCTGGGGTCAGCCGACGCAGAACAGACAGCCGAAGCTGACCGATCAACCTCAGAGGCCAATCGGCAAGCAGGAAGTCTCGTGTTTTTGGAAACGTGGGTTATGAGACGGCCTGCTTTCAGTTACCTGTAGAGAGGAAAACAAAATTAACAACAGAAAATTAGGCAGTAGGAAATAAAGAGTAGAGAGACGAAATAATACACCGGATACTGAAGTGACATGGCTGCGGTTGGGCGAATTACGGCTTCTTCGATTTAGACTTTACAGCTGACGGAGTGAGACAGCCGACGTACTCGTTCAACTTGAGCGGGTATTCCTGGACAACTTTGAACTTTTTCGTGTTGTAGACCTTAACCCGTTTTCGTTAAAAATATACAAGTATTTAATTACCTTGAGGGAGTTGCTTTTGGTGAACATCAACACAGTGTCACCGCCATTGTAGACAATGCCGAGGAGATCGCGAGGCAAGTTGGGGAAATACTTTCTCGTGTGGCCGGTGAACGTGGCCAGATTCCAGAAGGCGTCGTAGATGATGAAATGTTCCTTCTAAAAATTCACATTAAAGCAAAATAGGCTTGTACTTACGTCAAGAGCAACCTGGTTTCCGTCAGTCCATTCAAAGGCAACGTTGGGGGTGATGGTAATGTTTCGAGGCAGTTCCTGGGGGGTGTTCTTGGCCAACTAAAAATGATTTGCATCTCAACACGTATTAAAAGTACCTGGAATCTCTTGTGCTTCTTGTTCCAACGGAAACGGTAGGCAGTCCTGTGCTCCATGAGAATGGTGACACCTGACCGTGAGTTGGTCAGGGCAGCTGTAACAGTGCGAGGACCTCCGGGGAACAGATCGGAAATCAGGTAAGAAGCCTAAACAAGTGACTAAAGGAAATAAAGGGATGGCAAACCTTTTGCTGGAGACCATCATCGTGCCAAACTTGATAGACCCTGTCACGAGCAAAGATGTAAGTTCTGCCATTGTAGCCTCGAGTAACGGCGGCAAACTTGTTCGGACAGGTGTCGATTGGCAGAGCAATGGCAGGCTTGACAACAGGCTTCAGAGTTGGACGAGGTCGAACCACATGAGAGACTCTCCAAGGCGCAAGAAGTAAGTCACGTTTGTTGTGCTTTCGCCCTAAATAGAGTATTTTCATAGGTTTGGAAGGCAGCAAAAAGTTCAAGGAATAAATAGCCTACCTCTTCGGATCCTGTGACGCGTCTTCAAGTGAGAATGCTGCTCGCTTTCAGCCACCAATTGAATCTTCTCGCGGTCATTCAAAACGGGAAGGATGATCGGCTCCGGGTTGACATCAACATTGTCTGAGATCTGATCTTCATCGTATCGTCCAAGAGAAGCAGCTGTAGCTGTCGTAACGAGTAGCAGCAGCAATAGCGGCTTTCTCATGACCTGAAATTTCTGATAAAAAAGAAGTTACAGGAGCAAGAAAAGTGTACATGCAAAAACCACAAAAGTTTGTTGTGTGTTCGAGAGTTGGCATGTATCCAGCGGAAGCGTCTCGTCAGGGAAATGCTACAATTCGTATACGGAAACCAACGCACTATAGTTTGTGATTCAGACATGAGCCATAGAGGAGAGGAGCGACAAAAATGTAGGCTTCCGCCCCAAAAAATATTGGGAACAGTTTGACTGGAACTGGCACTATACGGACCGTTGACACTATAGGTCGTCCCTCTCTGTGACTCGTAATTCAACATTAAAGAAGCCGCTGGTGATGAGACGAGTCCCGAAAAAAGATGACTCCTAGAAGCACTCAGAGCCGCAAAAGTTCCAATCAAAACTTTCATATTCTTGGGTTTTCTGATCATGTGATCCCAGATCCCAGATATGATAAAGGGCTCTTCATCGTTCAGACAACGGCCATGCCTCCGGCGGAAGCACCTTGCTACAAAAGAACACTCGAAACGGCGCGACGGCGACTGTTTGTGCAGCATAGGACTAATGCTCACGCCGGACAAAGACAAGGTGCCGACTGCATATAAGATTTATCTACAAGAGATCTTCTTCAAAGGCTGTCTGGGGTTGAAGTTGCAATGTTTCAAAAAGCAGCATATGAAACACTTAATATTTTGATAGTCACTTTCAAAATATGCTTTAAACACATCATATGCAAATTAGGAAAGATTTTACACGAGATATCATATGTTGATCAATTTGAGATTTCATACGTGCGGATATAAAAGCTACAGTACATGTTCTTACTTATACCGAAAGCTTTAAAAGTCGGTTTTTTTTCCAAAAGACGATCAAACTTCTACCTTTGATGAAACTACGACTTTGTATTTCCAAACCAAGAGGTGCCATTTTCGTACCAGTAGCGTGAAAAAAGGAAAAGCGCTAATAGTCTTGAAAGAAAGAAAAGTAAAAGATGGTATAAATCAGATTATCGTAATTGTTATGATAAGGAACGTCCTGAAACGAAGTTTGAATAGCACCTCATACAGCGGCCGCCGATGCGCATTTTCGTGGCGAAGCGTGTCTAATCCACCCATGGTCAACTGTTGCTCCTTTTGATTAGCATATCACCTGGGATGGGGTCAAGACAAAAATTTTCGTTTCTCATGGAACACACAGTGAATGAGATTAGGTCTGCCCTTCCTGTAGTGCAAAGGGTTTTTCATCCAGGAAACAAACACGCCGCGCAATGCACCAAAGTGGAACAGACGCTAAGCGGAGGTCAGTGGTAAAGATGTTGAGGAAAAGGAGGTCTAGGAGGATGGAGTTGAGAAAATGGACCAGAAACAGAAACTGTCTGAGCAGCCGAAATGGGCGTAACTGTAATTATTGGCCATGAGCAGACCTTTTCCACGTCTTATGAGTGGGAGACGGCTAGCCGTGCCATGTTGCGAATGACCATCGGAGAGTCCTAGACATTTCACTTGCCATTAGGACAAGACAGGGAAAGAGGAATGCTGAGTCAAAAAACGGTTTGTGACATCTGACGCAGCAAAACAGTGCTTCTGGGAAAGTTTGCGTGCCAGGATCGGAGACATGAGTCTGTTCTGTTGAGAAACCAAAAGAACAACGAAAGTAAATTATGCAAAATAAACTGGACAAACGGGATACGGTTTCCGAAAGTAGCAAAGACGTGGTCAGTCGTAGTGCCCTGATAACACGATAGCAACAGTGAAGCTGCCCTGCAGTAATGAAATCTCCTCTACACAGCAATATTTACATTTGGGAGTCAGGAGCTCTATATGGTGTGAAGACTAATGTGGCTGTAAGCCTTGATATCAGATACAAACGTGAACCGTTCCTAGTGTTCGCCAAACATTGATAATCAATGGAGAATACCCAATTTTCTATTGAGACACCTGTAAATGACACTGAAACAAAACAAAAGTGTTGAGATGAGCGTAATTTGCGTACGGGAGCAAGCGCCCCCATTGTAGCGGAGGTGTTGCCGCTAACTCAAACAAGTGCACGGCTGGTGGAGGGACCTCTTGGTGGAGTAGCCGCCACACGTGCGAGACACATCGGCTGTATCCGAAACTATTTATTTACCTTCACAAAAAAGGGAGAACAAGTAGTTTTCGAGAGCTTGTTCACTTGAAGGCAACCCGCGAGAAGGATTCAAGAAATACAGAGAGAAAGAGTGAGACGTTTTGTCAGCGTCCGGCACAGTGACATTTTGCAGTCGGAAACAAACATGCAAACACATAAACGCAACATGGAAGAAGTTTATGGCCGAAGGAGAGCCAGGCAGGATTCAAAATCGGGCACCGGCCGTAAAGAGTTGCCTTCGTCTATCGGCCCGCAGATAACAAGGAATCGCTTAAAGGGGAGGGATGTCCTACGATGGTACATAAAATGGCCACTTTGGAAAGCCTGGGAGGTCCAGGTTCTTTGCCCTCCATTAACTATTTCGCTAGCTAAACGACCTTCCGGAGATTATCATTTTTCATAAATGCAACTTTTAAGACAAGAGGTTAATCCTCGACGGATTCCGTATGTTGTAAACCATTAGTCAAAGTCGAATTTGCTATTCGGGATTTTTGACCATTCGGCGCATTCGAATCGGAACGCCGCGCTTATCATTCCACGTAATTGCCGCAATATCTTGTCTTATAAGTTGAAAGCAAACACAGACATAGTACACAGGATTAAACACCTTCTTACATAACAACATTAATCAATTGGCTTAAGGGAAAGTTTGTTAACGTATACGACAGCATCACTCAGCTCGAAACGTTCCTGAAGTGTACTTTGAAAATCGGTAATTTGACACTTACTGTTATCGCAGCTCCGTGGATGAAAATCTTTCCATTTTTGTTTTTCAGATGTATCTTCTCCCGGGTATACGTAAGAAATTCGGCTTCTTGTCCCTCGCGCAGGTCGTGCTCACAGATCGGTTCTAAATTCTGTTTTTTCCGCTCGAAAACGCTTACCCAAAATCATGTGGCTCAAAACGAAGGAATCGATGTCTTTGACTTTTTTTGCACCGAATGCGTCATCGGTTGGCACAACAAGAGTGTATCCAGAAAGGGATCCTCTGAATCCCTTTAAAAAGGTAGTGAATAATCTAAAAAAGGAGTTTTACTGAATAAAAACACCTAACTTGGTAAATGTGGACAGTTCAGTTCTGCAGCTCAAAAATTCCAAAACCGTTTGTTTCACAGCCTTCAGAGACTTTTCAATAAAGTATACGTTGCTGTTGAAAGCATTTAAATATACTGGAGAAATTCTGGTACAGCCAATTTGGAACCATTTCTTTAAAGCCAATGTTCAACTTAATGCAAAATTAAGTGTTACCAGATCTCCAAATGGTTCTTCTCCATAAGAACTGGCGTTCCAAAGAGGCGTATGCTGGGGAAATCGGCCAGAAAAGTACTGAAGTTTTATTTTCGGCTTTGTGGAAATGTTGGTAACCTTGGATTTACCCTTGACAGTAATTGTAGACTCGAAATTAAAGTCGTCGAAAGAATTTAGAATGACATGGTTTTTTATATCATCCTTATCTACCTGAGAATTTTACGCTTGTTAACAGAAATTATAGCAAAACCACCGTTTCTGTTTTCGGCGGCATGAAAATGGTCATCCCCTTTTCGGTATCAAATTCATTTGAAACGGCTTTAATGAAATCAGGATTATAGTTTTTGCATCGTTCTGTCCACAAATGATCTGTAATTTAGTCAGAGATGGTATACAAAAACTTACATGCGTCTTCATCTATAATGCTCTCAATTTCGTGGATCACTCCATTTGTTGCCACAATATCGACAGTCTTTGACAGTTTAGCTTTTTTGATTGAAAAAATTCCGTCGACTGATTCGACGCTGTTCACCTCCTTGGATAGACTAGTCATTGATCCTTCTCCAAAAGTATAGGAACAGGCCATTTTTGAGAAAATGTGAGCTTTGCCGAAATCTAAAAATAGTCAGACAACTTTAAACTGTGTATCTTACCATTTTTCTTACTAGCAACACGTTCCAAAAACTTTTTGTCATACTTTTTCAATTTCTTATCGGAAACGACAAAAACTGTGTAAAATAGTCCGCTGTTTGACTTGAGCTTTTGTTTTAGATCCTTGGGCAGCACTGAATTTTTCACAATAATGAATTTTTTGAACGCTATTTTTTACGTTTATAGAATTCGTTGTACTTTTCCTCCAAAATTTCACCGAGACTTTTCTCTGCCGGCTCAATATTTTTCTTGCAAACGTGCGCAACTCCTTCTTTTGTAATTAAGCCAGATGTATCCAAGACCAAGCAATTCAAATAAGTTATCTGCAAGTTTAAACCGATTCAAATTAATCAGATTAAAGTCTTTACCACTCGCTCGACGTTATCCGAATTTTGACTGATTAAGTACGAGCCTCCCTTTTTATCAATAAGACGACTACCATGGAACCAATCATAAACATGCTGCACTCCAGGAATCTCAATGACCTGAAAAATTGGGGTGAACATAACTTTGAGTGTCACCTTGGCAGAGTTTTGTATCAGGATAAAGGTTGACAGCTCCTTTGACTTTTTAACCTTTCCAGTGCATTTGAATTTATCCATGACTGTTTTAAGGGCAGGGCTGGGAGGAGCTTAAGTAAAGTAAAATTACTGTATTAAAAGCTTCATACACTTCTTGCAGCCCTTTGTTAAAATATCATCAGTTTCGCTGCCTTCACAACACCGTTTGATTCTCATAGTTTCATTGGAAGCCTGCAATTTAAAAATTAAAGTTTTTTTTTAAATTTCACCTCTGGAGTAAGAATTTGTTCGAAACAGCGAACAGCATGAGAGAACTGTTGACACTTGGCAGAACCGCGGAACATGAAGCTTTCTATAGACTTTAAAACGCGGAGCTCCAGATGTCCACACACGTCTTTTCTGTGATCATATTTCGTAGAAACATGGTAACAACTTTACCTTCCAACTTTTTTGTCTACGGCTACAACTGTACTGCGGCGAACAGAGTCAAACAAGCGAATAAAAGCTGCTTTATAAGAAGCCAGCTTATCTTCGTCGGATTCCGATTCAGCTGGAGTGACCTGAACCCAGGTCACTTTAAAATTGATTAGCTTACCACTGCAGTGTTGGACGCATTGTTCAGACTGTTCACCAAAAAACTTTGCAGCTGAAAATGAAGATAACCGGACAAATCAGCAGGTTTACCGAATCCACAGCAGTTTTAATTTGACGGGATGATGGCAGTTCATGTATGTTCTTAGTTAGAACTATCTTGGGTTCAATTAAAAGAGCTTACTGGATGAGGCTGAGTCGTAGTAAAGCAAAAAACTAAGACACACAAAAAGCGGGTCATTTCCACTTGCGGCAAATGACAACAGACAGGACTTCATATGAAGGTCAAATCATGACCGAATTGCGTCTTTGTCGAACAAACACGCACTTTTTGTTAACTAATGTGTTGATTTGTTGAACAAGGAAGTTGTTTTAATGTTGCAAAGTGGACGCTGTGCTCGAGTACTTCTTGGGTATGATGTGAAAGTGAAAGATACACTTTACCCGCCAATTCACATTATTCTTTTTGTAATCCTAGTCAGCTTTCAAAATTTGCAAACTTCGAGAGAAAATCCTTTCTAAAAAGCTAAAGTCACTTGAAATATATTTTGCACGGGTTTTTCAAAATGGCAGTAGCAGTTTTTATCGAAATCTATTCTGTTAAAGTCTCTGTGTAGCTTCTACGCGGGCAAGTTGATAAAGTTGGCGCGGATTCGATTCCGTGATGTTCGGGTGACACATTGTGCAAGCTGGCATTGCGCCACGGAGACAAGTGTGCTTTGGGAAGTTCACGAAAGCCCAGGTTGCTCTCTTGTTTTCCTGTTTTTCTAAATTCATTGTTATAAAATTCTCCGGTCTGTTACGGTCTGACGCTCTGAAGCGACAGTTAATAAATGTTACGATTTTTTGGTCTGTCATGAAATTTTGTAACAAAAATTTTGGGCTTGTTAAAGTTCTGCTACTGCGACAAAGTCGGCTGGTCAGAATTATGTGAGAACTCACTGAAAACCAAACTGAACGGTTATTTTCCATCGTTGTCCGTCTGAAATTTTCCACACATTGTATAAACTGATAAAATTCATATTCAGATGTCTCACAACGATGCGGAGTGTCGCTATGTGTCATCTATTTGTCTCAAAAATTGACACAGCACACGGTTCATTCACTTCCGTGGCGCCACATTTCGTCTTGAGTTTTTCGATAATAGCACATTTATCACCAGGTTCAACCAAGACTTCCGGAGCCTCAAGACCGCTGATTCAGCAGGGCGCTTAGTCAGCGAGTGGGCACGGTTATCAGCCTGTATTTGAGTCTCTCCTAGCGGCATTCAGTGTGCAGTACCATGCTTCTTCTCCTCCTTTCACTTCTAGCCAGCGCTGCTGCTTTTACCGACTACACTCCCGAAACTTATCCCGATTCTCTTAGACAACCAGGTAACAATATTTTCAATACTTAACACAATAACCTTTAGCACTTTGTGGCATTGAAGAGCCCGGCTATGCATGTGATCCTACAGGAGTTTTGAAAACTCAAAATGGAACTCGTAAGTGAAAATCAATTTCTTTTTAATCTCGACCATAGAACTTAAACTACTCCATCAGCTTGTCAACATGCAGAGCCAAACAAAATGTATTTGTGACCAAGTTGCGGACAATTCTAAAGGCCGATGTGATTCATCGGGCCTCGGATTCATTATGTCGGTTGCTCTCACCCAGCAGATGCATTTGAATGATGATGAGAAGTATTTCGTTTATTTAAAAATATACAAAAATCGTTTAAGGGACCTTGACACGATTTACCGTGCAGCCGAAGTCTTTGCCGACAAAGTGCGCATTCGACAGAATCGCGGCCACTGTCAAGATGATTTGCTTATTTTCCTTTCAGTGGAAGACCATGTGGTACGTTTCGCCGACACTTTTCGCAATTTTTGGCTAAAGCGTCCTTCGAATGGCTTTTTGATGCCGATAAGGGAACGTTGTTTGCTATTTGGGGTCTCGGCAAACAACACCCAAAGAGGCTCTTTTTCCTGATAGAGAAAAAGTATCGATCAATCATTTTTACAGGTATGGACGTCAATTGGAGACAATACGAAGCAGTTCCTGAGCAATGAGATGATCACATCAGTTTCTACTCATGCAGAAGAGTTTTTCTTCAAAAACTCCAAATATTACGATGGAATCAGTTACATGCTGGAAACTTATAGCAAAGTTCTGAACGGAGAAAAGGTCAAAGTGACCGAGACCAAGGGCTGGTATTGGCCTCTACCTCTCTGGTCTGTCATCCTCATTTTCGTCGTTGTCGGCCTTATTCTTTTGGCTGTCACAGGACTGGGAATCTACTGTTGTGTGAAGCATTGCTGCAGTCAAGACGGACGTGGACGTTATGCTATGGCCTCAACTTCTCGCTTGTAATTCAATCACGTAGATCATACAAAAGTCTGTTTTTGATCTCAATAAATATCAATACTTCGGGTGTGGCTCCAATCTTATTCCAGTCAGCACGAAATTAAAGGCTGACGTGTCTCGGTAAAACCTCCTAGACGGCATCAAAATAGGCATCTTTGCTTTCTAAAACACAAAAATTTAACACCGAATTTTTTTTGACACACCGTCTTCTTTAGTAGAATATCAGTGTCAGAACCCCAACCGCGTTCAAACGAAAGCCTTCTCCCCAAATAGTTTTCACTGCAATTCAGTATTTTGAAGGTAATAGTAACAACAGTACGGTACTTCAAGTTGTTCGCTGAAAACTTGACAGAACCCAGAATTTGAGCGTTCCATGGGGTTTGTGCTCACTTTAACTGCCGGCAAACCAGGAATATCATGACAGTCCATGTCGTTAAGTATTTGCAGTTGAGGAGCCTAGAATCAAAAAGTTTGTCACAAGTTTCTCAAACCTGTGTCTTCACAAATTCTGCAAATACGCGTCTTCCTACAACCGGATTTCCCCTACAATCGAGTATCCTCAGATTGGGCATACTTTTAAGGGTAATCAGAGCCGCACAGGTTGAAATTCTGAAAAATTTAGATGGATGAGTATATTCTCAAACCGGTTGCTATTCAGTAGCAGGTTTTCAATCTTTAGGTCCGCCAATCCGCCGATCTCTTTTAGGCGGTTGAAATTAAGATCAAGACGTTTCAGATGAGGCAAATTGTGTCGCTTGACCGTCTTCACGACATTGTTGCTAACATCGAGTGCTTCCAGCATGGGAAGGTCAAAAAGTTGAAGGTTTAAGCTAAACTAATGAGAAAATTACTATTATACCGTACCTGTATATCTGGTTGTCTTTAAGTATCAGGTCTTGCAACTGTGCAAGAAATTTTAATCCGAGACGGTTGAGAAATGGAACAGTCAAACCATTTTGACTGAGATCAAGTTTTCGCAGAGATGGAAAAACCTAAACATACTCTTGAAAAAAAAGAATTCCAGAACCTTTTCAGCAGGACTTTCTTCATTCTCAGTGTAGAGAATCCGTACAGAATTTCTATTCAAATTTAAACTTTCCAGCAATGGTAGGACTGAAAGTTGACGGACTTCTTGTAGCTGATTTTGAGACAAGTCAAGAATCCGGAGTCGCGACAGCCTGAAAAGAAAATTTGACATTTTTGAGCTGGTTACCTCTCTGCTAGTCCCGAGTCAAACACGATAATTTCTAAGTGTTGCTCAACGAAAGACATTTCTACCCGAGAAGAATCATCAGTGTAACTGAATTTTCCGTTTTTGCAAAGAAAATCACTGACAATTTTTCAATTAATTCCACGCTTAAGCTCCTTCCAGAGCGGTAGTTAGTAGCATTATGCTCCTTTTCCACAATCTTTCTGTTAAACGTCAGTAGCGTAGGTAGACTGTGGTTAATTTTAGCTCTAATGCCATCATAATTTGCAATAGGATTTCCAGACAAATCCAACAGCCAGAGCTTGCTGCAATGAATGAGAAAGTCAATCTCATTTCGATCTAAATACAATTTTTTAGTGAAAAGTTTAAAACCTTTTATAAGATTGGTTCCAGCCATTAACGTAGACAATAAAGGACAGCTGTCGATTCCTTGTAAACTACGAATGTAATTGCAGGAGAAATTCAGTTTTTCAACTCCCTAAAAAGTGTGTAAAATATGTGTAAAAACTAACCTGTATGCTATTACAGAAACTAAGTGAGCTTAATCTGTTCCCACTTAAGTTAACTTCAACAAGCTGCTCCGGTAGCCGATCAAGCTTTATGATTTTGTTATAAGATGCATCCAAAAACAGTAAGTTTGTCAACGTTTCCAGTTTCTTCAACGAGATTATTTTATTTTCCTAGACAAATATTTAAAGCAAGTATATGTTAATACCTTGATTGAGAGGAACTTTAGATTGGCAAACGATTCAATACCAGAAAGCTTTGTAATTTTTAGGCCACCCAAGTCGAGAATCGTGATTTTTGCTTGAACATCAGTAAAATCAGAAAAAAGTGGAGATCTTCCATAAGCTAAGCATATCTCAACGGGACTGCGGACCGTCACCACTTTTCCATAACCGTCAGAAATGGAACACCGCGTTTGTAGCACTTTCGGTGAAACTATGTCTTTCACTTTCGCCGTTTTGCTAAATTTGATGATTGTACAGCGAGGAAAAATCAAACCTAGCCTTATCGGCAACCATATTTTCCAAGGAAGGTTCATGCACTGCCGGATCTATTACGGATACACGTCTTTTTTCATCTTTGATGTCAACGTTAATGTGCATCTCCTTCAGCTTGTTAAGCTGTCCATCAAAACTTTCATCAAATTTCTCTCGAAATCTAAATCTGGTTAGTTTTTGATAATTTAATTACCTCAAGTGGTTAAGGTGCAAATGTCCTGGATACTGTATTTCGATCACAGCCACAGCTATAAGAATCAGGTCTTTCCATGAAGCCATGTCGTCATGCGAACTTCTCTCCAATGTTACATTAACTGAATACGCTGAGAAATATTAATGTTCGTCACCATTTGACTCTCCATGATAAGCTAACGAATAAGCAGATTGACGACAAAAAATTGGCACCAAAAATACAGTTGTCTAAAAGAGATATTATAGTGAAAGTTTCAAGACATCTCGAAATTCTGGCTAAGGACTCTTACCTTTTCTTTTGCCTCTTTCCTCAAAAGCTCGACGTCTTTTATAATTCTAACATTTCCTGAACCAAAATTTGGTCTGTTATAATGGTCCAAAAGCAGCAGTAGCTCCCGCTCGGCCCACACCTTCCCTCCGTCTTCTTTTTCAATTATGCAGAGTCTGTCTTGATCAGATTTGGATAACGGTCTCGTCATATAGCATTGTTCAATTGATATCTAATATTTTTGTTTTTATACATATGGATTGTTCTTACCGAGTAGTTATGCTTCATAGAACAGTTGAAATTGAAAAAATGAGCAAGAATTCCAGTTTCTGCCTCACTTGCGCTTACCAAGAGACTTGTTCCTCCCGATTCTAATTGCAAATTAATGTTGTAAACTTCCATTTTGTGAAGAAAGGATAAAGTCAGACGACATTTTTCTTAAAAAATGTTCGTAAACCATAAAATGTGGGTTACTTTTTGTTGGTTTAATGTCCCGGATGTTGGAATGAGCTACTTCCAGCACACGCTTAACTATTTCTCGTTTTGCTGAAAGGTGCACATTTTTGGAGCTGTCAAAATATTTTCCGACCATCTTTTGTAGGCAGTGTTTCTTTCAGCTTTTCGAGGGCTTCACAAAGTTTTGTAAGTTTTCCATGAATTCGTAATGCTGATTTTTCCAGCGTTTTCTTTTCCATGAGAAGTTTCTCTTCCAACGAGGCTATATCACTTAACTTTTCTGCTATTGAAAGCTCCATATTTGGCTGAAAATGTTCATATAAACAGTGAAAAAACTTACAGTGTCAATGTTTCCAAAGTAATCACCGTCCAGATTTTCCAAAAATCGAAAGTGATGAGACAGCCAAGCTAGAATCTGTTCTTCTTTTCCGTTATTGCTAATAACCAGTCCAGCTGAACTGATGTGAAGGTAACGAATGGATGGAGCAGTGCAACAAGTGAAAATACTCTAAAAACAAATTTTTTGCATTGTTGCCTCCATCTTACGCAATTTTTCAAACAGACTGCAATCCGAAAGAGTTTTGCAATACTCATTCAATCCGATTAAGTCTTTAACACCTCTTTTTAAAATTCTTACCTTGAGACTGCTGAAAGCATTATTTGAAAGCTGCAATGTTTGCAACTTTCGGGGCCAAGCAGAGATTGTGGACAGCTCTAAAAAAAACTTAAAACCCGAGCCAGTAGTATACCTCTTTCGGATAAGTTATTCGAAGCAGCATTGACATAAGTTAAATTATTTAAAGATTCTAGAAAAGTTAAATCTTGCAGGGCATTGTCTTCCAGATGAAGAATCTCCAAATCGTTTAAGTGTATGAGCTGTTTAGCACAGGCTATTTGATTTTCATATAGAAAGAGTTTCTTTAAATTTGTGCATATCTCAGCGCCAGTAAGATCTTAACTTCGGATTTTACGACACAATATATTTCCAACCTTTCAGCTGCCCTTCACAAATCCACAATTCTTCTAATGTATTCGCCACCTCAGTCAGTGGCTTTAAACTGCTCACGTTTTGCCCGAAAATTTTAAGCACTTTCAGAGCTTGAAAATATTTTAGGCCTACGAGGACTGGAAAGCCACCAAAAAATATCTCCAGTGTGTCATATTGGGAACCAGAATTCTGAAAACATTAAAACTCCATTAACGCCTTACTTTCAGCTGTTGAATGTCAATGCCATTAGCAGCACATAGCGTTTCCAGATACTTTACGTATTTCGTCTTCAAATGACCCAGCGAATTGGCCACATGACTAACAGCTTGCAGCATGACCGAAAGGCGACACTGAACCCTATGAGACCGGAAATTTTCAACTCCCGGTTGAATGATCACAAGTATATATAAAGTTTTATTTATGGAACTTGTGTCGTTCAAGATAAGGCAACCTTTTGCGTTTCTTTAATTTTGATAGGTCTATCTTCACATTGTAGGCACATTCTTCGGAAAAGTTGGTACACGGGTCAAGGTAGTAATAGCTCAGATACTAAAAATAGTTTTTTAACACAAACTGTTCAAAAACCTCATAATCGCTTCCACCACAGTCATGTTCAATCTCAAGGAAAGGCTCAAAATAGAAACCGAACAGGTCAAATGGGTCGTAGCCTTCAACCCGGACTTGAGGTCGATTCCCATGAACGTATGTAGCTCCGTAGCCGATTAAATCATAGAAAATTATGAGTCCGTCGTCCTGAATGTTATGACTGGCAAAAAGAGTCTGCTATTACCTCCCACAGTGTGGTTTTTGCTTGAAACCTCTGCTCATTCTCAGAACAGACGTATTCGATATCAACGACAAATCTTGTGGCAAAAACGACTGAGAGCTGAAGAAAAAACTGGCACAGGTAGCTGATCCTCATAGCGGCCGGAAAACTGAGTGCTACTTTCACTAGTCACTCCCTTTCCACCCGCTATCAGCACGTTTGTAACGTGATGCAACTATGAGAAGCCCGGAAGGCGCCTAGGTTCATTGCTTAGATTTATTTCACTTTATAGACAAAGTCATTCCAGATACTGAGGATCATATGGAGGCGTAATGTTTACAACTTCGGTGTAGTTGCAAAATTTGCGGGTGAGCGGGCAATCCTTAAGATGCATCTCGACTGTCTGAAAACGTGTATTTGAAAGAATATTTCAGTTAATATTACCTCCAATGGATCATCAGTACAGGAGTGTTTGATCAGAAGGTATGGCTCCAGGAATGAGCCAGTGTCAGTTTCCGGCTTGCTAGTGATGATAATTCTAGCAAATCAGCGTCCAAAGAGCATGACATCTTTGAAGAGAGGGTCATCGCCAAAGTAGTCGTCCTAAAAAAATTATGTAGCAACATCGAGAATTTTTAAGCGCTCGCCTCCCAAAGTTTAACGATAGCTGTGAAGGTGTAAGGCCTGAATTTTCCGCAGAAAAATGTCAGATCAACATTGACGATCGGAGATTGCCCCGAGCAAAGGACAGTTGTTAGCTAAAGACTTTTTAAAACAGCTTAAGCCCTTACCAAGAACAGAGCACAGAGCTTGATCATGGAGGTGCCGAGAACGGAGGGAGCAGTAATGGATGATCTAACGTTTTCGAAGGCGGACAAAAAGTTAATGACATGTCTCGGTCCGATATGGCCTGAGTGCTCATTTCGCCTGTGTTTTTAGAAAGCTTTTAAAGCACACACCCATTTGGGGCTCACACAATAGATGTCTGCACAAAAATATTTATTAAGAGGGATTACAAAGCAGATTCACGCGTAGGGCATGGCTGACAGTTTCTCGTCGTTGCCAGAATCCGCAAAGACTTGTCCAATGGCCTGAAGAGGATCACTTGGCTGGTACGGCAGGTTCCACAGATCTAGACCCAGGTCGTAATCGCAGAACTTTTGTTCTTTGAAGCAGTAGGGAAGGGAGAATCGAGCTTTCTAAATTTAAGTATTTTCCAAGAAGGATGCTAAACAACCTTCCACGTCTCGCTTCCACACTGGTAGGTAAAGTAGAGATAGGGCTCAAACTCTTCCCCAGACTCGTCAATGTTGTACATTTCTCCCTTGACTTCAATGTACTTGGGCGTTTTCTCGTTGTGATGAACTGTGACCAGTTCTGAAATTTTCTCGTCCAGAAGGCTGTTATGCTAAAAAAAGATTTTGAATTTCTGCAATGGCTATTCCCTACCTCCCAGAGCTGCACATCCGCATCAAAATTCCAGTCCTCATGGCAACTTAGATGGAGGAAAACGTGAAATCTTGTTGTGGTGCGGTCTGGACGCACGTCCACCAAGGTACGACCGGGACTGGCACTCATGACGAAACTGGCGAGCAAAGTAAGAAGAAGAAAGCAGGTAACGGTCATGATTTTCTAAAAGAAGTAAATTCAAAAGCTGAAAATAAAACACGTTGCTCATGGCCAAAAAGAAACTTGTGACTTCTCCTCGCGACAACAACGCGATTTTTTCAGTCTGCAGGATGAGATAAATACGAACAGGTGCTACTATTTTGACATTGCGAGAAGCAATTTTCCACGAGGATGTTTCTGCAAAGCGGAAGAATATACAAGTTTTCATTTTTGACATAGATCAGAAGACATTTAAAGAATGATCGTCTCATTGTAACAGCAAATGTCTGCATCAATTAGGCAGTAGTCCAAGTAATGGTGAACAATCTGAAAACTTTGTATATCTCAACTTTGTATATCAATCGACAGTTGTGAACAATTCTTAAATATGGCTCGTAATAGTAGCCGGAATCATCATCTCCAGCTCCGTAAAGTTTAACTGAGGCTTGCTGTTTTCCGACCACTTTGACCTCCACGCTCAGTGGGTCATCTTGCAGAATATCAGCCTAAATTTTTCGATCAAGCTGTTTAAAAGCTATGTTCCCTCCCAAAGAGAGACTTTAGCAGTGAAGTATTCTCGAGGGTTGTCCTCACAAATGAGTTTCATCTTGATATTGATCGGTGTCAGTCTTGGAAGCTCCTGTGATACCGAAAAGTTGAAAAATATGGACTGTAAGGTTGAATTTTCAGTGTATTTGACAGTACCAGTAAGACTCCTATGAGAAGCAAGGCCATGACGAGCTGAGACTGAGTAATACTAGGGTAGTACTCTACCATAATTGTAGCAATTCGGGGATACGTTATTCTACACGAAAATTGTGTTCATTTTTCTGACGTTTATTGCATGACGTCGGTTTACAGCCCTGGAAAACGGTAGCTCAACGGGTCTGATTAAACAAATTTACAACTCATGACAAATCTTGGTTCTGCATAATCAGTAAAGCAGATTTGTGTCCTTGTGGCAAGTAAATCTTGAACACATCTGAATTTCATAATTTTGCATAACTGAAAGTACGCAAAACTTTGGCACGTGTTGTATAGTTCCGTAACCGAGAATCGCTTGGATATGATCATGTCATAGTTGACACGACTAAAAAACTGATAATAATGTAGTGTCTGAGTTTTTTAATATATTTCAGAAACTGAGATATACCTAGCTTGCAGAGAGTGTTGAACTTTTGATTAGTGTTTTGACGTGCTGCTGCAGTTCATTGGCTAACGTTAGTATAGCTCAAAAACCAGCGGTCATTGGAGCTAAAGATACTCGAATGTGTCGTTGTTCATGGGTCATAAAGTTTTAAGTGACGTGACTGGCAGCAGAAGGCTCAATGCCTTCTCACCATAAAGTGTTCCCATTTTTAGGTTCATTTAAGAGTGTGAGCAGATGTTCAGACGTCGATCGCGCTCACATGTGATACACTTGGTAGACTATCAATTTACTCGCTCATCCTGAAACTATTCTCAGGTATTACCAGACGTTTTTTTTTGCTAGAATGTTCCGACGTCTAATCTCGAGAGGAAGTACGTTCGTTTTGACGCATCTCTCATCGCTTCGGGATTATCCCGGATGTGTTTTACACGACTGTTCTCACGGCCGTTCTTCAAACTCGGTCCATTTGGGGGCAACATCATTTTTAATATGCAGATCTCCCGTTCCCACGATTCCAAAGAGACGGTCAGAAATCAGTGCTATCTTGAGCCGTAGGTTCTCCATGAACGTGCGCTCGAGTGTCGCTTTTTTGTGGAATTGCAAAGCACGCTAGCAAAGTCATGGAGCAGCCCTGCCACCTGCATCACCGGAATTATAAAGTTTCTGGCAGTATCAAAAACATTTGGTGGTCGGCTGTTGATTCATGAAATGTTTTGAAAATTTGGCCTTCCTCTTCATTAACATTCTTAATCCAGACGCGTTCAATGGTTTTTCTCCCCACACAGTCGACATTCCTGCTTAATCTCGGCTGACCAATTTCTATGACTAGCAGATATCAAAAAGTATCTTTGCTTTTCTCATTATACTTTGTGAGCAAAACAAGAATCGGCGAAAGGAATCCCTGCAATTGATTTGCCAAATATTCGTCTCCTTAGTTCTCTCGACAGCTCGTAGACGAACAGCGCTAACCGATAAGATTTCCTAGTCTGTGCTTCGTCAGCCACAGAGCTGGAAACAGCTGTGTATTTTACTTTATAGTCTTCTTAAAAGTTTGATCTCATAGTAGTAAGCAGCACCAGCTTCTCACCATGATCAGCAGCCTAGACGAGAAGCTTTCAGGTACTTGAAAAGGCGGAGCTCGAATTTCCTGCAGGCGTGGACCGAAAAAAGGCACGCACATACACTTGTAATTGGGGGATTGGGTATCAATCGAGGTCCAGCCGGTCTCTCTCTCTCTCATTGAAAGTGCAGCAGGGTTTGCCCTGGCGCGCGACCCTTGACTTAACAGCATTTTAGTAGTCAGATGGAACATCCTCTCATTGACTTGATTTCAAGGAGGAAGCTGTTTATGTATTATATCGTCTCTCACAGTGGGACATCTGAAAACACGCTTAGAATACCTTGTTTTGACTGAATAATTAAGTGACCACTCACGCAGGTGTTCGCTAAATGAAAAGTGTTCTCATTAGCTCTTTTAATGACCTCCCCCGTTCCGCTCATCGCACCAACTGCCCTCTGTGTGCATCTGATCACTTATTATTCCAAGTTTCTTTGATCAAATACGAAAAATGTGTGGTAAACACTGAGGGTGTCAAAAATGATTGATGCGATCTGAGATGACTGCTCCACGTGTGTAGGAGGCCAAAACAATTGACAGCTATTAGGCATATTTTCTGCTATTCCATTGTTTTCATGAGAATGTTTATTAATTCCTCTCTTTTTGCTTATTTGCAATCCAAGGGAGCCGCTTCTCTTCATTTTTTCTGCACATACCAGTAAAAACGTGATTGCCGACGCGCCACCTCAAAAGAGGTGCCAAATTGAATTCATCGGCTGTTCGACTTTATGCTAACCCTTCAACTTTAGGCCCGTCACTTTCACTTTTGCTCTAAACTTTTGACCATGTGGTTGTGATAAACTTTAGTGCAAAGTGAATCTTTGATGACTTTGTCCTCAGCCTCTCTTGAGAGATCTGCTAGAAAAGTTTTTTTCTCTCTAATTGTTCCGAGCCCGAGATTGCTTCTAGGATCATGATGTGAAGTCTTACTAGTCTGCATTCCTGCTGTTAACAGATCCTCTGCTATCTTTTCAAGTTCAATCGTAATAGACTAGTTCAAGTCTTTTTCTCGTCCAAGGTTGAAATCGGATGTCATAGAAGTGCCGATGGCAGATCATCAAAACACGTGTGGGACGAGCGGTCGAGGAGACGTCTCTACGTCACGACATCCTTCCTGGCTAGTAACGTTTAAGTGAACTTTAATAGACGCAGAGGCATATCGTGGTGTAGTGTACAAATTGCTGCTAGGTTAATTGCTTCTCAGACTTTTGCGTGGAAACTACCATAGGTACCCTGGTTGCAAAACATTGGCTTTTCCACATTGTTTTTGTACAACCTCAGAAGTTTCATTAGTCAGGAGCCTGTTTGCACAGACTTTTTAAAGTGACGAGCCAGTCAATTAGTTACATTGTCCTCTCATTTCCCTACCTTTCATTACATATTATATCCGCTCAATTTCCTTGGCGGATTGTCTGCCTCCAGACTACAATCTGCCTTACTCACCGACATTTCTTTTAAGATTGTTATGACTGAGACAGAAGAGCTGGGGATGTCCCGCTGTAACGGATCCGTCGGAGGAGGTTCGACTGGTCGCGGCTCCTCCGGCTCAGCAGCAGCTTACAGAGGCTCTGCAGAAGGCGCATCTAATATGTCCATCGACAGTTCATTGGCACCCGTCTCGCCCAGACAAGGCTCATCTGGTCGAGGATCTTCGGGCTCTGTTGACGAGATTTCACCTACTCCAAAAGCTCATCGCAGCTTTTCGGCCGACTTCACCGAGGAAATTCCATTGATGCCGGTGAGCAGCGTTGCCGACCTGGAGCAGGGACTCCAAAATATTCTGGACGAGGATATTCCCATGATGGATGCCTATTCGGTCGAGATTGTATCAACAACAACATTAGAAGAGAAAAGAGACGACGAGCTTCCGACCGTTCATCTTCTTACTGTACCCAATGGAGATATCATGTCCAAACAAAATGGAGCTGTTAAAGAAAACGCCGACGTTTTGAATATTAATGTTGGTGGGAGAAAAGCACGTCTTTCAGCAAAAACAGTAGGCAGAACTTTGTTCTTTGGAATCTTCCGCTTTTTCAGCTTCTTTCCAAAATACCCGAGGCAAAGCTTGGCGTTTTTGCTTCAAAAGATCCAAACGGTCGACTTTCAGAGGCAGATGCGTTCTTTGAACCGCTGCAGGAGTATTACTTCGAACGAAGCCCAATTATTTTTGAATACATTGTTGACTTTTACGTGACGGGTACAAGACTTTGATATGAAAAGATCACGGAAGCTATTTTTAGGAAAACTTCATCGACCACTGGATGTCTGTCCCATAAGATTACGGTATGAATTGGAATATTGGCGGATTCCCGTCAGTACGATGAGTGGATGTTGTCAGTTGGAAGAAAATAACAACGTGCGATCAAAAATGGACAAAATGGTAAGTATCCTACGGTACAAAACAGTTAATTATCGTAGGGTGCGCGAGACACCATTTGCCCCGAATTTGACAAAGTTTGGCTGGGTGCAGAGAGAAAGAAAGTCTACAAACTTTTGGAAGACCCACGGAGTTCCAGCTATGCCAAAATAATGTCATTTGTATCTGCCGGATTCGTTCTTCTGTCTTTATCAGGTTCAAGAGATAGTTTCTATTATATAACTGCTAGTTAAGGTCTCATTCTCAGCTCAATGCCAGAGTTCCAAGACGACAACAAGGAGCCTCACGCCTCGCTGCATTACCTAGAAGTAGCTTGTATGGTTTATTTTACACTGGAGTATATGGTTCGATTTGTCGTTCACCCCAAAAAGGTATGCATTCTGCAAAAAAAAGTTTAAAGTTCATATTCTTCTAGACTTCATTTGTATGCTCCCCATTGAACGTGATTGATCTTCTGACCATTATTCCCTTCCTTGTTGAAGCATTCAATGAAATGCCTCTGATGAAGAATTTTCGAGGTGAGGCAAGACACAATAATTGTGCCATCTGCACATTTTCAGGTGCGATGCTTGTTGTTAGAGTTATGCGATTAGCTCGTGTGGCTAGGATTTTTAAGCTGGCAAGATATAGCACGGGATTGAGGGCATTTGGTGAGACGATGAAGAAGAGCGCTGCTGAGCTGTCTATGCTCGGAATGTTCTTAGTCACCGGGATCATGCTCTTCTCAACTGCAATCTACTTCTTTGAGCGCGATGAACCGAACAGCAAGTTCTACTCAATCCCTGCAGCTTGCTGGTGGTGTAAGTAACAAATTTTTCTCGGTCTCAAAATACTGTTACAGGTGTTATAACCATGACGACAGTAGGCTACGGAGATTTGGTAATTTTCTAGCTGCACAGTAAATAAAAAGATATTCAGGTTCCTGTGACGGCAGGTGGAAAATTTGTAGCAGCTTTGGCTTCCGTCTGCGGCATCATTGTGCTGGCCTTCCCCATTTCCATGATCATCGACAAGTTTGCCGAATCCACGACTGCCAACCATTGGACTCCGCCCGATAGCGAAGAGCAACACGGTTCAACAAGACGAAAAAATACTAAGCGATACCTGTTCTGATCTCACATCAAGAAAACCTGTAAAACTGAAACTGAATCGGGTCCTAGAGGAGATGAGTGACAAAATATATGAATGCTGTTCATGTTCGTGAATAAAATATTGGTGACAGAGATCATTAGCATCTTTGATGTCCTCAAAAATGGCTATCGGGGGCAAAAACAGCCTAAGCAGTGTTTGTTCGACTATGAGAGCATATGGGGGATAGGTTTCTTGAGGGTAAAGTGGATACGAAATAATGTTATAGACTATAGATTCTTCGTATTCTTAAATTTGGCGTGAAAAGAATCTACTATAAAGATTTTGGCTGCAAAGTAAAAAAAATACAATCTCCATAACACTTCCAGTACATGGAACACTCTTAGGTTTTACATCACAGAGCATGGAGAATTTCAAAATTACTGTAATTTCCTACATGAGAAGCGGGTAAATGTTGAACTAACAACAAGGAAACAAGAATTTTTAAAGGTGTGAATCAACATCTAATCCGTGCCACTCGGCCATCATGACGAACAACTGCATACTCTTATGCTTATGCTTTACTAGTGTCACAAAAATATACGGTATCACAAAAAATCCAATATTTTCCTGAAAGTGACGTTTTCACAACTAAACTAACGATAACTTCTAAATGTTGTTCAATGCTAATGTTCTCATGTCGGAAAAATATTAACACGAAAGATGGAATATATTGGCTACCATGAGGCTACTAATCTCTATTCATTTCACGCCAAGGCTCACTCTTTGTGATTTATTCTGTGCAGCAATCTTGTTTGTCGCTCCGCCGGTGATTAGACAAAATTGCAGCGAAGAGCTGAACCTTTTGAATCGTAGTCATTAAGTCCGGCTCTGCTCAACGAAACTGCATAGCTTTTTTATAAACTGCCTTTGATTATCTTCACTCAAAATTTGTTACGCATTCTCTCATGTCCTATAGAGTCAACCCAATTATTCTGGGTTCATCGAGTCTTTCATTTGTACTAATTTCAGCTTTCTTTCTGTAATGCATGCCAGACGAACAAAACGATCGCTTCTCATACAGGCACAGGTGGGTCGAACTTTTTAGATTGGCACCAATTAAGCGATGGTAATTTGAGAGCATTCATTCATGAATTGTCAGCTTTATTCTTCCGATCGTTTGACTTGTAGTAATTTTTCTGTCACATCTCCCACAGGGTCCAGATGTGAGACGTTCTTTGAAATTGGATAGATGCAGTTAAACAAACACAGCCTAAAATTGCCACCCGTCGCAAGAAGAACAGCAGAATTAGAGGCAATTATTTCAGCGCAGAACACTTACAAGGATGAACGGCTATTCTTTCTCATTTTTCATTTGTTTCTTCTTCATTTGTGAACATTTTGTGCCCTAATTGAACGACCATCAGTCCTTCTTGAGAGCTCTTCAAAACAGTATCGGCTTGCCTACTATGCCCACCAGCCCTGTTACAATCTTTTTCTCCTAATCTCTTCCTGGTTGAAATTTATATCGGCCAAGGTTTAATCTCTTGTAAGCAAAACTCACATGCCCGATTTGAGCAGAAAATGAGGGAAGACTACATTTTTGAACACATAAACTTGGTGTTTTATTTGCCGGGCAGTGTAACAACTTGCTCGACTCTGATTAATATCCTATTCTTCACTATGCAATTGACTTGAAACTTGCTTTTGAACTCTCGTCTGCGCTTTTCCGCCAAAGGACTGAGGTCACAATTTGCACAGATTCGAAACTGTCCGCCAAAGAGAAAAGGACAGCTGACGAGCAAAGGATTCTGGCTGCACAATCCGCTTCTATCCGCCTCTGCGTCTTCTCGTCTGTATTCCAGTTTGGGTGGCCGGCTGTCTCCCTGGAGACAGGGTGCACTGTGCCGATGCTGTCGTACCGCTTCAAGCGTACCTCAGCCTCAAAGGTGAACCATCGGCGAACCGCCTATCATTCTCAACAAACATACGACTATGACAATGTGAGTTACTTGGCGGGGTTGCATGACCACGTGTACGAAATTTTTATCAAAACAAAGCGGCTTGGAATTCTTCTTGTTAACATCCAAATCCAGTAGTATAGCTAGAAACGTAGGTTTGTTTTCAAAGTTTCGGAAAATGCACAGTGGTGGAGCTTCTTGCAGCTGATGTTTTTGCACTTCTAAAAATTGTTCCGTGGTTCTGAGAATACGAATATTCCTAGCTTAACAAGCTCTTTTGTTACTTCTAAAACACTTTTACTCGGGAGCAGCGCATTCGTGTAACACCTCACATCTAGCTTGTTATATGCCGGAAGGTCGTCAGTCTTCTTCTGAGACATTCCAATTTTTCTCAGTAACTCGGCTATTTCTAGTTTTCTTTGAATAAGTGCATGATAATTTTGATAGATCAGACTGCACAATCGGTGTTCCTAGAAAGTAGAAAATTGTATGTGAGCGTCCACATTTTCTTGTATAGTCAATTGTAAAAACAAAGCGATGGTCCCTGGAGGCACAAAACAATGGAATCATAAATTTTATATTCTTTATTGGGTACTAAGCTTTGAATCACCCAGCTCTGCTTCGCATTTCTGACGGCATTCTAACAATTCTCCGCTAAGCTGATCCTAATGTCAGAGCCATTGATATGAGTAATTCAAATCATCGCGTGAGATACGGTGAACCCTAAATTAAACGTCATAAAAGTAGGATTTGGGCCGCCGAATCCAATCTGCACTCGAGCTCACTGACTTCAATGGCGCTGCGGTGTTCCATGAGGCTCAAGGTATGATTTTCGGACTGTTCAGCCAGTTTGTCTTTCTCTTTCAACTTGCTTAAGGGCTTGTATTTTGAGGATTATGTTCAATCTGTGACAAGCTTCAAATCGATATAATTTACAAACCACAGAAAATTCGTACAACAAACTGATAAAAGTCAACTGGATTCTTTTATTTTGACTCTCGGCACCTAACGTTTAGGTATATCAAGACTTTTTGATTGCTCCAGGGCCATCTCTCTTGACAAATTTGATTCGCTTTCGCACATTTACCGCATCCTCTACTGCTTTCCCATGTCTCCGATGTAATCCTTCCCCTCGATCTGAGAGAACTCGTCTTCCTCAACCCACACATACGAATATAGAGAGTGAGAGGTTGTGCCAGATCTTAGGAATCAAAACAATTACAAACTGAAGTAATTTGACCCGAGGCTCTAATTCTCTCTAATTGAAAGAACCGTCTTTAGTTCAGGAGCAATCCTCTCATTTGTTGCGGCGTTCTAAATGAACATCAGTCGAAGATCGCGAAAGAGTCGTCGGGTAACCCACATTTTTCGCATGTTATTCGCAATTAAAACATATGTGAGGCCTCTGGAATGCAGGCTTCACCACAGATCCGATTAGGCATTCGTCTAACATATTCTGCTTTAAGCGTGCTGCTCACACTGAAGAAGATCCAATGCTTCGAATACCGAGACGTCTGAACCGTGTCAACTTTAACGGTAAGTCTGATTATGAATCAGGTAATACTGCTTGACGTGTTTCAGACCAGGAACCAGGATCATCAGAATCCTTCCTGCGATTCAACGTCGGCGGAAAAGCTTATTGCGTCCGATGTGATCTTTTCATCGCGGATCAGACGAGGATGCATGACATTGTAGCAGCAACGCATGAAGACCGGTGATCTTGTTGAATATTAAAGAGGAAGGTTTTTAGGTTACAAATGGTAGACGGATACGATAAACAAACGGGAGAGTATTACTTGGAAAGAAATTCGCGGTTAACTGATCACATTATGGACTACTTTGCTACTGGTACTGGGCTTATTCGTTTTCAAAAATAGAAGTTTAGGTAGCCTTCACAAGCCTCACAACACTTGCATGGAACGATTCAAAGAAGAGCTGGAATTCTGGAAGATTTCTAAGGAACACGTAGGCACAAATCAGAATATAAAACAAAATTTGTTAAGATGGCCGGCTGCTGTACCATCGCCGATCCCACTGCTAAAGTATCAACTACAAAAGTCAGCATTCATCCTGACGATGATTATCGTTCCGATTTTGATGGGGTACCTGCGTAAACAACAAAACCTGATTGTTTACTTTAGGCTTGTTTATCCGAGTTCAGGAGGTCTACTTGGCGCTTTATGGAAGACCCTCAATCAAGCTACGCAGCAGCGGCGTTTGCCTTTTTCTCAGTGTTTTTCGTTTTTGCCAGTGTCCTAGGTAAAAAAAATTCACTGATATCAAAAGACGTTCCAGGCCTTATTCTTGGCTCCATGCCTGAATGGCAAGCGGATGCATCCAACGCTACTTTCTACCATCTTATGCATACCAAGAGGGTCGGAGAGGTAAATTTTGATCTTGGTTGAAACTCTACTTTTCCAGACTAATGAGAAGTACTCGTACCGAAGAGATAAGGTAATGTAGCCAGTGAAACTTTACCTCAAGTCTGCTGTTTTCTTTCCTTTTACTTTTACTTAACGATAGCTTGCTTTAAAGTGATTCCTTAGCCTGCTGCTGCCTCAAATCAGTGTAACGAATTCGGTTTAGATGGGCAAGTTTCTCTATACGGACGAGGTCGACATTGAAGACTTGAAAGGCTGGGTATACAAACCTACGGACAATCCACACTTGGCTTTGGTCACCTTGGAATACATGTGCATAGCCTGGTTCACCATCGAGTACATTTTGAGGTACCTTTTAAAAAACAGGTAATATATCATCTTCAGATTCACAATATACCCGCTGAAAGCAAAGTTTGTGAAGAAGACGCTGAACATCATTGACATGATGACAATTTTACCTTTTTACATGGAACTGTGTCTTCCTCATCTCGGCATAGAATCTCATTTCAAAGAGTTTACCGGTAAGTAACAGAAAATCTGTCCTACTTGCTATGTAAGGGCACAATGTTTCAGAAGAAGGGATGAAACGGCGTTCTCAAACCTGGATGGGTAAATTGCTAATTTGCGCTTTCTGAGCCAGATGCATGACGAGAAGCAAGAATCTATGCTTTTGTTGGCTGTCGCACTTGAGAAGTCTAACCCCAAAACGCTCTCTATCCACCTAACCTCATTTTATGTTGGCACAAACACCGTAATCACAGTGTCTGTGCCCTTTCCTTCAACACGACGTTTTCTGAACAATAATTTATTTTAGGAGCCATGCTGGTTGTGAGGGTTCTCCGTGTCATGAGAATGGCAAGACTTTTCAAGTTGGCTCGCTACAGCTCAAGCCTACAGGTTGCCAATTTTGGAGCTTTTTCAAGCATAGTTTCTAGACATTCGGACACACGTTAAAGTCATCAATTCCCGAGCTTTCAATGCTCTCAATGTTTCTCATCTGTGGAATTGTCTTCTTTTCCACAATCATGTACTACCTGGAGAGAGATGAGCCGATGACTGATTTCTATAGCATTCCAGCCAGTTGCTGGTGGTGCGTGTAAGTTTTAAATCATTAAAACTTTTGATATTTTTTCTTTTCAGTGTTACGATGGCTACTGTAGGCTATGGAGACTCGAAACCGGTCACTACTTGTAAGAAAACACACAAGCAGGTAAAACAACATTTCAGACGGGAAGCTGGTCGCGACTGCTACGTCAATTTGCGGAATTATTGTCCTGGCCTTCCCCATATCCATGATCGTGGAAAAGTTTGCAAATGCGCAGCAGAAAGCAATTGAAGAAGATCAGCTTCATCAAGGTAAAACAGTACATCATACAGATACGACAATTTTCAGCACAAATGTCTGCAGTAGCAAATAACGTCCTTCTTCGCCGGTTCCCTACAAGAAGAAAAATACGCAGAGAAGCGGTCAAGACCTGAATTCAGTTTTTGAAAATAAACAAGTTCTGTATAAAGTTTTTCTGTATTGACAAACGTTGGATGATTTCTATGAGTTTAACATGAGAAGCGGATCCACTGCCCCAAATTACAGTGGCAGAAAATTGTTGCAGCTTGGATGCTGATAAAAGCTGTCAAAAAATTAAACAAACTCGCCAGCTCAAATGGACCAAACAAAATTTTCATACTCTCGTTTTCCAGCTCTCGTTAGCATTTTCCAGCTTTGTCATAGTTATCAAAGTTGTAGCCCTTCTCAAGCTCTACAACTTTGCAGAACATTACAAAGCGTGAAAATGCTGTTATCACTATGAAAAATGACTTTTGTCTTGGTTTACACATTTTGGCTTAGAAACATTTTTCGCAGTGATAAAAGCATTTTCACGCTTTACAATGCTCTGTAAAGTTGTAGAGCGTGATCAGAACTACAACATTGCTCACTGGGGCAAAGCTGGAAAATGCAAACGAGAGCCGAAAAATTTAATTTGCCCGCCGCACCCAAGTTTAGGGGGGGGGGTAAAGATACCGCCCCGGTTAACACTCCGTTTGAGCCTGTTAACACTCCGTTTGACATTTGTTTTTCCATAACTATAATATTGTTACTAGTAGATCGAAACACCACTTAACTTTCTGATTTGAACGATATTCAACACCGGAACGTTTTGTTGCCATTTCTTCCTACTGTAGACACATTGCGTACTTGGCGTCTGTGTGAAAAGGATCCAGCTTTATACTCTTTCTCATAGAACATTTTGTGATTTCCATCCTTTTTTATTTCAATGAATGTTTGAAATCGTGCTTACAGGTAAAACATGGCCCAGAACTACTGGATGGACGATGGTCAGCAGCAGAATAACTGGTATGCACAGAACGGAGGAAACAACGGCGGTGGACAGGAATGGGGACAATTTGACTACTCACAGAACAAAGCCCAGCCTCCTGGTAAGATGTTCATTTCTTTGCTATTTGTTTCTTTCTAGCTGCTTCCACACATCAGGGGAATGACTACTATGATCAACAACAGCAAAACTACTCGCAGAACAGCTACTATGGCGGTCAGATGTTCGTGCCGAATCAAACTAGTGAGTAAAAGAATTTTTTATATTTCGATGTTTCAGTTCTCCAAAGCGCCACGGATGGGGAAGATTACGAAAATGAACCTCCACTTTTGGAAGAACTTGGCATAAATTTCTCGCATATCAAGGTAAAGCGGATGCTTTCTCTGCTAGCAAAGTTTTTAGGAAAAAACGATTGCTGTTCTGAATCCCACTGGTTCCACATCTACCGAAGTCATTGAAGACCAAGATCTCGCTGGTCCGCTAGTCTTTTGTCTACTTTTCGGTAAGTTTTAGCATTATTTTTCATACTCTCATCTTCAGGCGCTGCTCTCCTGCTCCACGGAAAGCTCACTTTTGGATACATTTACGGAATTGGTGGGCTCGGCTGTGTCGGAATGTACGCTCTGATGAACCTTATGGCTGGTCAGATTTCCGTGTTTTTAAACAAATTTCGTGTTTGCAGCTGAAAAGACGATCTCATTCACCTGCACGGCTTCTGTTCTCGGATACTGTCTTCTCCCCATGGCTCTTTTGAGCTTCGTTGCAGCTATTTTGTCCTTCAAGGTAGAACATTCTATATTTTTGAGACATTTCATTTGCAGGGAGCCATTGGGTACTGTATCTCTGGTCTCGCTGTTCTTTGGTGCAGTTCTTCCAGCTCGAAACTCTTTGTGACTGCCCTGCATATGCATCAGCAGCGGATACTTGTTGCCTACCCATGTGTTCTTCTCTACTCGGTATTTGCACTCCTTGCCATTTTCTGAGCATAATTTTGTGATAAGTCTTGAAAACTCTAAGTGCCTTCCGTCATGTTAATCTTTTAACTAATTTATTTGTTTACATTTAAGGGTCGATAAATATTTTCTATTTTTCGTTCTCTACTTTTTCACTGTACGCAACTGTCCTATCGATTTCTGTCACAGGATCCATAACACCTATCCAGATGGCAACACGGATTCTTAACGAAGCGGTATTTTCGTATTTTTTTTCATGTAACGAGACCAATCTCAGTGGATTTCACAATTGACGCGTATTATCGGATCTACAAAAGTCAAGACCACCGCAGCTGTACGAAGTCAGTTCTCGAAGGATGAAGCTCATTTCAGGTTTGTAAATCTAAGATTTAGTAGGTGAAAATACATTCAGGGGTGTTTTACCGGAAATTGTGCTTGAACCCACAACAGTACAAGAAGTTTCCGAGATTCTCAAGTATTGCAACGAGGTGAAATGTCCAGTAGTGGCTTTTGGAACCGGTACAGGCATGGAAGGTGGCGCAATCAGTACCAGGGTAAACTTAATAATTTTCGTTTTACTTTAAAACATAGCCCGGCGTCACCATGTCCCTGCTACAAATAGAGGGAGGAGTCACTTCATTGAATCAAGAAGATTTTGACTGCTCCGTGAGACCATCTGTTACTCGAGTGGCCTTGAATGAACACATCAGAAATACTGGACTTTTCTTCTCAGTCGGTACTTTGTGACTCTTCATTAAACTATGGTCCGTTTACAGACCCTGGTGCAGACGCATCAGTTTGCGGAATGGTAGCAACGGGAGCTAGTGGAACAAATTCTGTGAGATATGGTAAGGTTTTCCTATTTTTTCAGGTTTACGTGTTTCAGGAACAATCAAGCAAAATATTCTGAATTTGGAAGTTGTTCTAGCAGATGGGACCATTGTGCATACTAGAGGAAAGGGAAGACGTCCAAGGTTAACTAACCTTATTTATAACATTTTTTATTCTTTCAGAAAAAGCTCTGGCGGATATAACTTGACTGAAACATTTCTCGGTTCTGAAGGAACATTGGGCATCATAACTGAAGCCACTGTCAGGTTAACTGTCTAAGTAATATGGTACATTTTAATTTAAGACTGCATCCTCGACCATCAGCTCTTGCTGCAGCTGTAACTTCCTTCCAAAACGTTCATGACGCTGTGACATCCGTCGTTGAAGTTCTACAATGCGGAGTTCCAATAGCAAGAATAGGTAAGGCATCTAGTTTTAATCTTTCTTATTTACCAGAACTTCTCGACGAAGCCGCCATAGCAGCAAGTAACTCGTACAGTCAAACGGATCTTCCAGTAACTCCAATGTTGTTTTTGGAGTTTCATGGAGCTTCAGAGTCTGAAGTCACCTCGCAATTGGAGATTGTGTGTAAGCATTTGTATGCACTATAGAATAAGCGACGATTCAGATGAAATCTGTCGGAACAACGGATCGATGCATTACAATTCTTCCTGTAATGAAGAGCGAATGGCACAGCTGTGGAAAGCTCGACACAATGCTTTCTATGCCGCCACGGCGCTTCGAAAAGGAGCGACAGTAACAGTTTTTCATGGAACTTGAATATTTGTTCTTTCAGGGCTTTTCTACAGACGTGTGTGTCCCAATCACGAAGTTGACTTCCGTAGTTGAGAAGACGAAGATCGATTTGCAGAAAAGTGGCATTATAGGTAAAGAGTCTCAGTGTGTTTTACAATTTTTTCCAGGAACGATTGTCGGTCATGTTGGCGATGGAAATTTTCACGTCATCATTCCAGTATACCAAGAGGATGTCAGTGAGATGGAAAGAGTATTTTCCTTTTCGAACCGTTTAGTCAAGTAAGTAACTACTTTCTGTTGTATTATACGGTCAAGTTCAGAAGAGCTCTTCAAGCTGGTGGCACCTGTACAGGGGAACATGGTATCGGTCTGGGAAAAATTAAATATCTCGAGGAAGAAATTGGTTCAAGTGGTATCGCCGCTTCAAGATTGATCAAGAGAGCATTCGATCCAAACACTATACTCAACCCTGGAAAGGTTCTACGAGAGTGAAAAATGTTAATATAAAGATGGCAAATCAATGAACCGAACGCAGGCAGAGAAACAAAGCAACAGAAATAGTACTGCTGTACCTTTGACTCTCCAGTGCAATCACCTTTCGAACTCTTCTTTCGAGCTTTCGACTTTTTTCCTTCGGGAACTTTTGGAGGAGAGTGTATCACCCAGACCCTCCGGTGTATCGCAGACCATTATCGGGCTAGAAAGGGCTTAGCAAAGAGAGGCAGGAATGTCTGGCAGTAGTGAACCAATGCTGTTCTTGGCAAAGAGGGTTCTGGCCTGGCTTTTTGTCAGGTCAAGCTCTTTTTAGACCACACGCTGGTCCAGATGAATCCGCCTCTTTCGGGTCAAACCCTTAAGCGTTACGCGGCTATATATAGAAGCTGTAGACGTTTATGGAAATGAATCAATTTTTTCATGGTCGTGAAAAATATCAACTTTTCATGGGCTTCTTGCAATTCCCGAGATTTGGTAAACTAAATATGAAATGTTAACGATAGTTTTACACAAACTGTATATAGTTTCTAGCCGTTTACACCAATCAAATCTTGATCTGAAAGTGCAGTCTTTTATAAAAAAACATATCTTTCACAAATCTACAGTAGTACACGGTCCCGTTTAGCGGAAAATGTTGCATTGCTCGTACCGCCTCAAAGTCCTAGATGTAAACAGGGGCGCAATTTCACAATACTCACGTAGCTTTTGGCATCACTCTGGTCAAAATTTCACGTTTGTCACGTACTTTGAGGACAGAACAGTCCGACTCCGCCCAGCTTGTCTTCTTTCAAAAAGCCCAACTCTTCCAAACTTTCGTAGACTTCCTCAGAAACTTCTTTACAGAAATGATCACCTCTCGTACTATGAAGGAATGGGGTCTCTTTGCTAGTCTATTAGTCAGTAAGTCTAATTCCTTTATTAACTTTAACACATTTTATTTCAGCTATGCATTACGCTTACTACAAGATCCAAGCAAACCCCTCTCTGGTGTCGCCTCATCAAAGACAGGAGCTCTTTTACGTTACATGGTTAAAAGAGAAAATTCCAGCTTTAAGACCTTACGGAGTCCAGGTACTAACTTCTAACAATTTTGTATAATTTATCTTCCAGGAAGAACCCAAACATCCTCCCAAGTCTGAATGAACCTTCTAAATGTGCTGTTTATAGTGTAGATCTTAAACCAATCATGGTTCTGTTGTTGCGCGGTATTGTACATAGAATATCGATTTTTCATCAGATAAAACTTTTTTGAATGTCGTATCTGTAAATCTTGTAAGTTATTCGCTTTTTACTACTAGGCGGCAGTGAAAAGGGTATCCAGAATTTCAGAAACATGTCCGATGAGTCTAAAATGCCAGAAAAGAAATCTCTCTTCACCTATATGCAATATGGAACGACGGGTACAGCAGTTATTCTTTTTATGAGGTTTGTTTCGATTTGTTTAGTTCAGTACACATTTTCAGAGCTTCCAACATGTTCATTACCCAAAGGCAACGCGGCGCTTCTTTGATAGGAGCAGTGGGTAAGAAAAGTAGGAAAAAATTTGATTTATTGTGCAGGTTGTCTGTATCTCTCCGTCGCCAACGAGTTTGGAGTCTTTCCCTTCAACTTCTTCGTCAAAGAAAAAGTCCGCATTGAAAAATAATCGTACAATCTTTCTATAAATTTTTCGTAAAGATTTTCTCTATGGCTGTTATGAAGTAGCGTTAATACTCTACAATTACCTGCTCGGCATTTCCTTCAATTTTCTCTTTCGCGTGCTCGATTCACAAGAAGTTTGTATTCAGCCATTAATTCACCTCTGGTGCTTTGGTCAAAATCGATATTTTTCGCTTTCGAACCTGATTTCTTCGCATTAGAACTTTATTCATCCGTCAATGTGAAAATGCCCAAGTGCACATGCAAGTACTAAACATGTTCTCGCTTATATCACAAAAAACAAATGACTGCTTGTTTCTATTGATAATTCGAATTTTTCAAACAAAATCTCATCCTCTTCCTCTTTTTCTAACATGTTCAATTCTCTCTTCGAAGATCTGTTGAAATTAAAGGATGCAGTTTTTCAGAACAGGATGAGCGGTCCTACTGCTGAAAAGGCTATGAAGTTTGGACTTCCAGAAAGATGGCTCCATTGCCCGAAAATGGGAACGGTTTGTACACATTTTTTTTCATTCCATCCGCATTTTTGTTAGATTGTCGAGGACCTTTTTCTACCGTTCAAAACGCCTCTTTGCAACCTGTACGACGACCAGATTGCTCCCGAAAAAAGATTTCATCCGGACGACGTCTTCAATTCACCGCTCCTCGCCGGAAGAAAGATTGGACTTTGGTGTGATTTTACCAAAACCGATCGGTTCTATTTCAAATCAGAGGTAAGAGTTTACACTTTTATCGAGATATTTTATTTTTAGGTTGAGGAACAAGGCTGTATTTATCGAAAAATCAAAATGGAAGGTCACGGAGCTTCGCCGACCGTGGATGAAGTCAACGAGTTTATTCGGGCAGTCAGGATATTTAAAGAGGTATACAAATTTATTGTCCATTTTTCATTGCTTTTCAGAAACGAAAAGGCGACGAATTGATAGGTGTTCATTGTACCCACGGCTTCAACAGAACTGGCTTTGCCATAACCAGCTACCTGGTAGAGGAGATGGGCTCGTCAATCGAATTTGCCATCCAGATGTTTGCCAGCCAACGCCCTTGCGGAATCTACAAGCAGGACTATATCAATGATCTTTTTCAGCGCTTTGGAGATTTGGAGGATGTGCTCGAGGTTTTTATGCCATGTTCCTTGTTACACAACTCTTAGGCCCCGGAACGGCCCAGCTGGGAACTGGGAGACGAGACATCCGCCGATTATTCTCATGCATCTTCTTCAAAAAATGGAAATAATAGTGTGTCCTATTACTCACGGGTTAAAAATCTTTTTAGATGCTGTGGGATCGAACGGAAAACAGTTCATGGACGGACTAGTACAAAATGTCTACTTTGTTAACGACAAATCGAAGAAGGCACTACTACAAGGACGAATAAAGGAGCTCTGTCGAGCTCGACGTGATGGCTTCCCCGGACTACAGCCCGTTTCCCTAAAACGGGACAACATTGAAATGCTGAGACAGAACAAGTATCTGGTCTCCTGGAAGGCTGATGGAATGAGGTTTGTCCCGATTCATCTATTTTAAATTACTCCCCAAGTATGTGTGTGTTTGTGTGTTTGTCTGAAGCTCTAATTGAGGATAAGAAGGGGAGTTTTGTGCGCAAATTAGTTTTTAGCAAGCCGTGACAAAAAAACCAGAAAAAAGCAAGTGCGCGAAGGGTTCTTATGACTGTGATAGTTTTTTTTGAGAGTTTGGGTGACTGGAACGGAGTGACTAGGGGAGAAGGGAAGGGACAGTAGGACTGAGACTCACTATAACTAGGAATGGGGAAACCCGCTCAGGTCATACATTTTGAAATTAGGCTTGGGAGGGAGCGGGTTCAAATACAATTTCGGTAGTTTCTTTGGAGGGTCAGGGAGAGTGACTGGAGGAGGGTAACAAAGAAGGAATGAAAGGGAAATCACGACTGGGGTTTCGTGACAGAGCGAAGTCATGAATTTCTACTTTAGTCCTGGAAGGGCGTTGCCTTGTTTTCTTTAATTTCTTGAAATGTAGATACATGGTTTACATAACCGAAGAAGGAGAAGTATATGCCTTCGATCGTGACAATGAAGTCTTCCAAATTGAAGAGCTCAATTTCCCGCACAGAAAACTGAGTCGGTCGATTGGAAACACTTTGGTTGATGCCGAGATGATCATTGATAAGGTGAGGTCTTGCTTCTGATATATTTCATGAAGTTTTAGCACCAGATCGATGGAAAAGAAGTTGTGCGACCGCGTCTTCTAATCTATGACATCATTCAGTTTGAAGAACACCACATTGCTGATCTGAATTATAACAAGAGACGAGAGTGTATAGATTGGGAAATTATTCATCCGAGAAAAGAGGCGCAGAAGGTAAAGCATTGAAAAATATAACTAAACATGATTTAGAAAGGAAAACTGCCGGAACAATCTATGAGCATAAGAATCAAAGACTTTTGGGACATTGTCGCCGTGCCCAAACTGTTCGAGGACAAATTCACAAGCAGTCTCGGTCACGAGATTGACGGCTTAATCTTTCAGCCTGTTGAAGAGGTAGAATCTACTTTTTTCTGCTTTCATTCTCATTTTAGCCTTACACAGCTGGACGTTGTGACAAAGTACTGAAATGGAAGCCACCCAGCCACAATTCTGTCGACTTTCTTCTGAATATTCGGAGGTATGCTTTAGAGGCAGAAAAGACTTAATGCCTTTTTCCAGAGAAGCTCGTCCGGGATTCTTGCCCGAACACTGGGGATATCTCTTCGTTCAGCACCAAAATGAGCCATTTGCCAGGATGAAGGCAACAAAGTCTCTCCTTCCCTACAACAACAAGATTGTTGAGTGCACTTTTGAGGCAAGCGAGCAGAGAATGCCTAAAACGTTCTTTAGGTACAAAAGAACGAGTGGAAGTTCATGAGAGAACGAACGGACAAATCACTGCCAAATGCGAAAAACACGGCTTGCAACGTCTTCGACTCCATGATCAACCCCATCACAAAGGAGATGCTTTGCGAGTAAGCGATTGATTCTAAACAAGTGTAAAATTTCGTTTTAGCTATGTGCTTAAATACTGCGTTAAACGACCTCATCCTCACGGACAACACGGTCATTCTGATGCGAAGCGTCCTCGTCATGAGTAGTGACTATTGTTCCTCGTTGTTGTTGCATATTATTCTCATTTTACACGCAAAACTCTTTTATTGTGCAGTTTTTTCATTACGGATCGGATTGTGGCAGACGGGTCAACTCTTTAGAACAGTATAGTAAAAAAGTGTTTTAACATGTGATTGTGGTCAACGAGTTGGCAAGGTCTTGAGGCACGTTCCTCCATTCAAGTACATTTTCAAAAGTCGTGTGAGTAGAGTCGTCGGGAAGAACCTGGCCGCAAAGAACAGTGAAAAGTCCCATTCCCTCTACGCGCCCTGAAATGCGTTTTAAAAAGTCAATTAGAAAACAGTACCCGCTAAAAGATACTCCTTTCCTGCGTCAATGAGCAGTCCGCAAGCTGGTGACTCTGAGGGCGTGTAGATTTCATTAGGGAGAGCTGTCATGTTTGTCGGCTTCTGAAACTTATAATCCGTAAATCGTATGCAAACTACTTACCTTGAAAACTTTTATATGTTCCACAGCATACTTGATATTATTGAGTCCCTTTCTTGAAGAGCCGGCAGGCATTGGCTGTTTAGACTGACGGATCTTGATCTTGACATGAGAAACCCAGTGTGCCTTGCAAAAGGCTTCTTTCGGGGACTGCGCTTGACACTTGCAGGCGAGTGCCACCGACAGGCAGAGGAGTAAAACAGCCACAGCAACGTACAATCGCATAACTGAACCCAAAATAAGTTAAATGTGATATTGAAAAAAAGGCAAAATCAATTGTGGCTAGCGCTAAAGCGGACAGCTATTACAATGGGAGGTGAGAGACCAGGCATCGAGATGGAAAAAGACTGGTTGGGAAAAGGGGTTGCGGAAAAACAGTTATATCAATAGCTTGTCTGACTCACCGAAAATCGTGACCGGGCATTGAATTCGACGAACAGATCAAATTGGGATCAGTCAAAATCAACGTATTGACGTTAACACAAAACAAAAAAACATCTGCCTTCTAATCCCATTGCGTACCTAATTGACCTTCCCGCCTGTACAACTAGACCACAATTTGCTGCGCAGTTCATTGATTTTCATAGAAACTCATTTAAATGTTGACCTATGTTAAATTCTCTATCCTTCTCGAAGTAACATTCTCCGCGCTGATGACTTCAAAGGACACCAGTTATAAAGGACAAACAACGCAACACAAGCGCAGGCTAGACCTTCGCCTGTTGACATTTGACACTCTTGAACTTCATTTTTCGGCAATTTTTCTCCTTCCTCATTATAACTTTAATATATTCAGGACATCTGTTCAACTTCAGCTTCAAAATGACGGAAGAGTGGGTTTTTGCCTTTCTATTTTTACAGCTGGGCATTAAGGCTGAAAAGACTGTGTTCCGTTGCCAGGATAGCCAGAATTTCAAAAACAATTGCCGCGAAACGGACAGTGTTTAATATGGACCAAAAAATTAACAAGATTTCTTCTAAGCCCTACATCTCACGTCTCATTTTACGACCAGTTTTATGTTCTAATCTCAGAGCTCTACACACCAGGTATGTGAAAAGGCACGCATTTTCGGCCTAGTCAGATTGCTGATCCTTGAAAGAGCACAGTCTTATCAGTCTTTTCACCCCTTTCTAGGGCACAAACTTTGAGGACAAACGATGATTTCAGCCAGGCAACATCTTGCATTCAGGCAGTCTAGAATTTTACTCTTTCTTACGGTCACTTTTTTGGGTGTCTCTTAGTAACCGCAGTCACCTTGAACCTTTCGGCCTCGCGCACTTACTACACAAAACTAGTGTCGGCAACAGAAACACAAGTCAGCAAAGCAAACAAAATTTGTTCTTTGAGCCCAAAGAAAGTATGTAGAACTTGGGAAAACGAACGTGGCCTGCACGAAAAGAGCACTATCTTGCAGCTTGTCTGACACTAAAGACGATAAAAAAGATGGCAGAAGAACCATTTTTCTCTATACAAGCTCACTTTTCAGTCCAATGCTCTGTTGCAGCGACGAGGAAAAACAGAAGGAAAATGAGCCGAAATTGGCGGCGGACGGCTCTCCTATTGTGAACGAAGTCATCGGCAAAGCTTCCGATGTACCTCCCGGAACGTAAGGTCATTTTGTTTCAACCTTTTATCATTCCCTAGGAAAAAGATTTTCGAAGTGAAAGATCGTAAAGTCTTGGTAATTAACGACGAAGGAAGGCTGTTTGCCATTAACGGAGTATGTTCTCACTACAACTTTCCGCTGGAAAATGGTAAGAAGGACTAAAGTGGACAGAAGCAGTTTATTTATTTAGGAGTCTACAGCAAGGGCAGAATTCGCTGCCCGCTTCATGGAGCCTGTTTCAATGTAAAAACTGGCGATATTGAAGACTATCCCGGATTTGACAGTCTTCACACTTTTGATGTACGTTTATTTATTAGTTTAGCACGGCAAATCAAAGAATCAAAGAGTTTTTTCGGCTTCTATGTATGCTCGACTTAAAATTGAGTTTTAGGTCAAAAACATCAATGGAGAACTTGTCATCAACACTACGGAAAAGCGACTTGCAAAGGACAGGAGAACAAAGTTTGCCAAGTTTAACAAGTGCGATGACACACCTGTTGTGGTGATCGGCTCAGGTAAAGTCTTTCAGTAGATTTCAATTGTTTATTCAGGTCTTGCCGCCTCGAACTTTATTGAGTCTGCCAGGCAGAACGGCCTACCAACACCGATTACTGTTATCACGAGCGAGGATTTGCCACCTTATGACAGAGTTCTGCTCAGCAAGGTATTGCAATGCTTTTTCTTAAAAAGACATCTTCCAGAAACCGGCAACGCTCGGACACGAAATAAGACTTCGGGATGACGACTTCTACAAAAGTCATGCTGTTGATTTTAAGCTTCAAACAACGGTAGTTTTTCAAGTTGCCTTTATTGTCCGTTTCAGGTCGCATCAATAGACACGTCTCGCCGAACTGTGACGCTTACAACCGGTGAAACAATCAGCTATTCCAAACTTGTGATAGCAACCGGGGGAAACGTCAGAAAGCTGACTATTCCCGGGAGTACCTTGAAGGTGCGTATATTCCAAAACACAAAACTGTAAATTTTTTAGAATGTTCACTACCTTCGCGTGGTATCCGAAGCTAATCAGATCAACCAAGCTGCTGAAGGAAAACATGTGGTTTGTATCGGAGCCTCCTTTATCGGTGGGTTGTTGAAGTTTTCAAGATTTTAATAAAAAAAAACTTCAGGAATGGAAATCGCTTCCGCGCTGGCCAATACAGCCGCTTCAGTTACAGTAATTTCCTCTACAAAGGAACCTCTGCCAGCTTTTGGAGAAGATATAGGGGCAGCAGTTAGAAAGGTCGGTTCTTAACATTATCTTTTCAATATCATCTTAGCGTTTCGAAGGAAAGGGCGTGAAAATCATCACCTCGGCACAGACTGTGGCACTCCACGGCGGCGAAAATGTCGAAGAAGTGGAGCTGAAGGATGGAACCAGAGTTCCGGCAGATGTTGTAATCTGTGGAATTGGTGAGTAAGATCATAAATTTAAAATACGAGTATTTCAGGAGTTACACCCGCTACTGACTTCTTGAAGTCAAGTAGCTGCATTCAGCTGGACAGTCGCGGATTTATTCTAGTAGACAAGAACTTTAGGGTAGAAAGCCAAAATTTATTGAGTCAATTTTCTCACAGACCACTGCCGACTGGGTCTATGCCGTTGGAGATGCCGTCTCAGCGCCGCTTCCATTGTGGGATATTGAGAACCTGAACATTCAACATTTTCAAACTGCTCAGGCTCACGGTAAGCAGTGGTTTGACATTATACACTCCCAAATCAGGTCACATGCTGGGATACTCAATTGTGGGGAAGCCACAGCCCCGTCCAATCGTTCCCTTCTTCTGGTCACTGTTCTTTTTCGAGTTTGGAGTCCGCATGGCAGGATATGCTGGAGAAGCAAATGATTCCCTCGTGCGAGGAGACGTTGACGGCATGAACTTTGTCAAATACTATTTTAAGCAAGTTTTTGGTATTATTTTTCATTACATTATTTTCAGAGACGACCGAGTAGTGGCTGTCGCAAATGCTGGCCAAAAGCCTGTCGCGATTGTGTTCCTTGAGCTCTTCATAAGAAAGATTCATGTCAGCAAGGATGATGTGATCAAAAACGAGGAGAACGAATGGGCCGAATGGCTCACCGCTACACATATGTAAAGCACTATGAGTTAAAGTAATAGAATTGTGAATAAAAAGGCTATTTTTCTAGATGTAAAGCCATAAATTCTGATTCATTTGTCTCCTGGATAGGAGCATTTGTCCAAGACTCACTTTTTCGTCTACGAGCGATCATAGCTCAACGGATGGGGTTGATCTGAAATGAACAGCTGCATTCATTCAGTCTGTTGACCCTCCCACGTTGAAAAACAATTGTTTGTGGTCAGCTTCTCAAGACCGGTTTTTACTATTTGGTCACGCAAGAAAGTTGGCTGATGTTTCCAGGAAGTGTTCACAATATGGTCAGTGTGCTCGTTGTTAAGTCCATTTCTGCAAAATGGGAAAATCTGGACTCGACGAGCAAGCACGGGAGCCCACCAAGGAATGCAATACATCAAGTTCTCGGGGGCCTAAATCATCAAACGGTCGAAAGACAATTGCTGCTTTTTCATCGACACCTCAATTATCGAAAGCCACCAGAGCAACAATGTCTGCCATGTGTTCAGCCCATTGATTCTGTCAACTGCTCCTTCATGACCCACAAACTACTTATCACCTGTTATTTCTGAATTCGAGACAACACAATTTCGATTCACTTGTCGTCACATGACCTACTTTATCTTCATTTGTAGTTTCGCCTCTAAATTGCCGTCAGTAGAGGATTCAATAGTCTTAGTTCTATGTTTAACACCCAAGTTCTTGCCAACAAAAGAGCGCGATTTTATATACACAAGCTTAATCTGAGATCCAGTCAGCAATGGCAGCTGTCCTGGTGACAACCAGGAGCCGGAGGCAGCCAATAATTTACGCCTTGTGTGCCGTTCATCTTTCAAGTAATCTCGAGAACTATGATTGAGTTTTCTCCCGCCAAAAGTCTGAGCAGTTTTCGAGCTCTGATGAGCAGCAACATGACACTAGCGTAGAGGTCACAGTTCGCATGTCTTAAACATTGTCGCTTGTCTCGAGCTGACTCAGAGTGCCTGCTTCTCAAAGCATATGATACAAAGTTGTCGGAACATGTCGATTTCGCTATTAATTCAATTACTTTTCGCTTTTAATGATTTTCCGAATTTGTTGGTTGATATCAATCATGTTGCCTTGTTTTCATGAGAAAACTCTTGTGTAACAGGTCATCCAATACTTTTGAGTCAACCTGAAAACAAGGGAGGTATACATTCTCCTGACAGATTTCAGTTTAACCTAGAAGTAATGCCTGACATGCGTTGACAAGCCTTTTTACATTTTCCTCACAAACACTTTGGGCCCGACTTCCTCCTTTTTGCAACAATCGTGCTGCTTCTTTCTCCCAGCTGTTCCCATTCACTCCTCAATTTTATCACCGCGTGAAAGGTGAATCTGGCTCCAAATCGTGACATTTGCCCTCCAGCTGGCGACACTTTCATCCCTCTCCGCTGTGCAGAGCTGCCGTTTGCACGTTGTAAGCGCATCGAAGACGCAATTGCCCCCAATGTTAATAGGCTCTTTTATACATCCTCATGTCCCCAAATCGAGCTTTCACTGAAAATATTTGCATTTCAGATGATACCAGACAAAATAGAGAGAGGTCTGAAGCAGACGGATAAAGACCGCTATCGGACATGTTGCGCTGTCTGTCACGTGAAATGCGGTAAGTAACGTTAGTTAACTTCATCTTTGACTTATAGGCACAATTTTTCTTGGCATCGTTGAAGGCGTAGTCTGCGTGTTTGTTCTTCTTGGAGTGCTTCATCAAATTCTGTGGAAACATCAGTCAATAGAAGGCTGCACCAAATAGTCAGTTTTCTGCAAATTGTTTCAATAGTGATTTTAGTTCAAATCTATTCTTCCGAGATTGTCTCATATTCCAATTCACGCACTTTAATATTACTCTAGTGCTGGATTACATTGTCATCGTCATGTGTACTTGTATACTCTTTTCAGTAAGTTTTCCAAAAAGACGATGTTAATCATAATCTTAGATATGCATGATGATGTGTGGGATTCTCACGGACACATCCTGTCTCGTTTTACCGCATTTGGTAGTACAGGGCTTTTTCCTACTGTTCTCAGTCGGATACTTCGTCTTCTACGCCTGGTCCTACTTTTATGAAGATTTGTACGTCCACTCTCGCTCTTTCAAGGCATTGGCTCTCTAAAAAAGTTCTAAACTTGAACTTAGGTACAATCCCTAATTGAAAGAATGTGGCTGGCTGCTCTTGTTCTCATTTTGGCGGCTTTTCAAACGTATCTCTTTACAGCTGTTGTTCGCTGCAGCATGTATCTCTCGGTGAGATAAGCTTATTTTCTCCAAAACATTTTTTAGACTATCGAAGAGAAAAGACGCGAGCGAGCATCAGCTTTTGAACGATGTAGTGAGAGAGTTCGGACGGCTAAAGAAAATGGTCTCTGGAGAACGACCAGCTGGGGAGGAGGATTTCAACAAGTGAGAAAATACCCAAACCAAAACTCTCTTCAGTATAAGGGCCAGTATGATGACAAGAAGCCCAAGAAGGAGCCAAAAGGTTTCCGGGTAAAGTGGAATTTCAATCAAAATGTGATTGTTGAAGACGAAGAGATTCCAATCATTCAACGTGAAGACAGGCAAGTTGCTTCTCAGCTAGATAACATTAAGTTTTAGTCGTACTGATTCCAAATCTTCGCCGGACAAGTCTAGCAGATCATCTGAATCTCCTAAACATCATCATCACCATCACCATCATCATCAAATGCACGAAGTGCAAGTTGTGGCCGAAGTTCAGCCGAACGATGTTAACAGGTTAAAACTACTTTGTTTTGTTCTAAACTTCTAGTCACAGAAAAACGACAGAAATGAGAGTTCATTCCGAATCACCCAGAAAAGACAGATCGAAACACCAAACAGTTTCCAAGACTTCCTCAGAGGGTAGCAACACTGGTGCTACCGTATTCTATAATCCAAAAACTGAAGCTGCCGGGCGATTAATCGTGGTATTTTTGTGTATACTTTAGAATAAAAACTCTCACAGGCCAAAAGAACCGAATCAAATCGCGAGAACAATGAGCCGCGAAAATCTGGAAGCTCTTCTCCAAAACGAGAGCACCTCTACAGAGCGAGGAATGTGGAGCAGGAGCCCAGTGTTGTCGTGTTCAAACCACAGTAGAAATCATTTCTTCAAATCTATTCCAATTTTCAGCAACAAGCATTTACAAAGACCGCCGCTTAAAACAAACCAGAGCGTCGAGTCGACTGATTCGGCAGCGATTTCAATATCTTCAATGAATGCCAAAACTCGACATCAGCACCGGCACTCTATCGAACTTGATGAGCATCCTCTTCATGGTCGAAGTAAGTTTAAAATCTATAGGTTAAAATGATTTTTAGAGCGTCAAGAACAACCAGGTGTGGTAAAAAAAGTATCCATTACCTCGACACATGCTCCTCTATTCTAATTCTGGAGCCCTGTATACAAAATCCGTGTGATCTCTGTCAAAGTGACCAATTTGGCTCCTTATATGCCGGTATTTGTGAAATTTATTCAGGTCTTTCGGAATAAATCATATTTTGACATGTTCGTGGTTCTCGCGCGGAAAAGGTCCGCAGGAGTCAAAAAGCGTGCGGCTATTGATTTCCCTTCATTTTTTAACGCTTCTCTCGACTCAAGCATTAACATTCTCCTAAATGGCGGACTCGGAGCGTGTTGTAGACCAGCAATATCTTCAATCGTTAGGTAAGTAAGTCTTCCTTGGGATAAAACGTAACTCTTTGTAGAAACCAAGCTCAAAAATCTTAAAAATCCCAAGCAGCTGACTGCAAAGACGTTTCTGAGTGACATTGCTTCGTACAAGGATCATCAGGTAATTTCTCGTTTTTTTTTACTATAAAAATTGTGTTAAGCTGTTCAAATTGATGTCCGAGACCGGCAATGAGCCGAAAGCTGGATTTGAAGACAACTTTGTGGACGCACCGATCACTCCCAATTTCTTGCAGCGTAAAATCGCTCCTCAGAAATGTGCCATCAATAAACAGGAACTAGTGAAGCTTTTGAAGGCGGACTGTGCTCAGGTAGTCATTTTCCATCCAGTTTTGACATTTTATTTAGTTGTTTCACGAAGAAGTCGACAGCGAAGATTTTCTCTCAGAGCTCCGTGAAGTTGCTGCAGAACTTTCCAAATCAAACAACAAGTCTAGTGAAGAAGTGTCGGAAGAGAAGGATGGTTCACAAATTGTTCAAGAAGAACCCGAATGAGCCTTTAATATGTTTATTTAGCAAATCAAAATATATATGAAGCGATCTCATGTATATAGGCGATCAAGATAAAGTATTGCACGCTTAATCGTCAAATTCGTTCCAGATGGCTCTCATCCAGTAGGCCAAGGCCATAGCACCGGCATCAGGCTTGGTCTGAACGGTAGCAGACGTGTAGCTAGCACGACCGGCATAAGCTCGCATCTTGACAGTATTCTTGGCGCCAACTTCGGCGGCGGCGACAGCTCTAGGCCAGTCGGTGCATGAACGAGTATTCTGCTCGTTGATGGCACTGCGCATAGTGTCCACCTAAAACCGTTGTGAAAATTGTACGAAAAGATTGAATACCATAGTTCGGTCTCCTTGACGAGCACCGCCATGCTTTTCGACAGCCTCAGTAGCACGTCGGAAGGCAGTCATCACGCTAGACTCGTGAAGCGGAAACATGTGGTTGGCCAAGACCGACAGGAGGATGGCGTAAAGCTGAACAGTAGCCGAAAAAAATTGCAATAGTTTGTTTACCGCTCCGGTCGTTCCGCCAACGTTTTCCTCAAAGATGACGGAAATCTCCTGCATGCAGGTGTGAACATCGGAAAGACACAGCTGACCATCTCGAACAGCTTTCCAAACAACTGAAAATGATAATGAAACCGAATAGGCGTGGTCCTCACCGTCAGCAGCGAAGCGGAAAGTAGAACCGCAGTCGCCGTCGCCTACAACGCTGTCCAGATCATTCAGCTCTTTTTCACGCTTCCACATCTCCTTGCAGACGAGGTAGATGACTTTCTTCAGTCTTGGAATCTCTGAACTGAATGCTTAAGTGTGAAAATCATGTCTCACCAGGCTTGACGTCCTTGTCGTTTCCGTCTTCCTCTTTCTCGATGTTTGGCTCTGGCTCTTCCTTGACGAGAGGCAGCGACATGTCAGGCTTCAAAACAGCTCCCGAATTCCATCCCGGACAGTCAGTTTCGGCATCTGAACATAGCTTTATACACTGCTGAGCAGTCTCCTAACCCAGATATCCCAAGAGATTATCGTTCTGCCAAACACCCAGGGCTGAAATGTGGATTCCATGGCAGTCGAGAGACGTCATGTAGGTTCCAGTGTAGAGACGGGCCAAGTTCAGGTTGTTTTCGGCTGAGTAATATTTTTTGGGTTTCAGGGTTTGCTTTACCGGCCCAACTGAGAATTTCTTTCTGGAGCGCCATCATTTCGATCTGACTCACACCTCCCAAGTTGTTCAGCAGCAGAACGTGGGCTTGTTCTCGACCTAAATGAAAACTTTTCAAACTAGTGGACTACTCTTACGGTATTTCAAAATGAGATTTCCAAGAAGACGATTGATCAAATCCTTAGCAGATTCCATCTGAACTCTCTCCTTGCCAGCTTCACCGTGAATTCCAAGACCGAGCTAAGATTTCTTGTTTTTAGCTGTCAGATATGCCTACCTCGTACTGATCATGCGGAATATCGAACAACGGGCCACTTCCAGGAATGCTGCACGGACTCAGAGCGCAGCCAATGGTTTCTTAATGGACATTATTTGGACTGCTTGTTAACTTACTGAGCTCCCGCTTGACATCTCCAGCGACATTTTCAATTTCCTCCAAGGATTTTCCATTTTCGGCCATGGCTCCTACAATCTTGAAAAGCAGAGCGGCTCCAGCGAGGCCTCGCTTTCCGATAATGGTTGTGGAAGGATCGATAGCGTCGTCATCACCGACAACCAGAACCTGAGATTTCTAACTTTTTCTAAAAAGACTTATTCACCAAGATCTTGTTGCCCTGTGCTTTGAATCTCTCGGCAGCCAAGCCGAAGTTGAGGCGGTCTCCAGTGTAGTTGATGACAACCAGAACAACTCCGGCTGGAAATTATGCCTGAGCATTATTGCACAATCTTACCCTCGCTACGGGCCTCTTCCAAAGCGACGAGAACATGGCGGGTTGGAGGTGAGGCGAAGATATTACCAGCAACAGCTGCAGTTAGTCCACCGGCGCCCACAAATCCTAAAATTTCAAGTTTTTTACTAAAATTTTGCAATTAGATACCTGCAGCAAACGGTTCATGACCAGATCCTCCACCAGAAACAATGCTGACTTTATCCTCATCGTAGTGGGAACGAACAACAACACGGGAACAGTTCTGAACCAGAATGGTAGGACAAAATACTGTTACCTGAGAGATGGTCACGTTCGGATTGTAGCTGGCGATTCCCTTCAAAGCGTCATCGACAATCTCGTCAGGATCGTTGAGAAATTTCTTTGTGACCAGCTGGTCGGCCATACTTACTGCAAAGGGATGTCATTAATAAGACAATGAACGCGAGAAGAGACAGTTTTACGAGTGCCCATAAATCAATAAGTTCATGCAAAAAGGATGGCCGGCAACAAGTCGTTTATCAACTGATCATGTTCCAGAAGAAACATGTTTACTATAAAGACCGTTCGTGGGCTCTCACAACATAAACGGTCGGCGTTTTCGTAAAAACTTGCGTAATCTTCGAAAAACAAGCGCGAAAACCGAGCGTCTCGAAATTCAAAAGATCCCGGTCAAGAAATTGAACTTTGGACCTTCGGACGTTTTGGGGTGTAAGTTAGTTGCGCATTGGGTCAATTGATAACACGCATGATCTTTCAAAAACATCTTTGACGTACACAGACACAACTGGAGGGGAGAAGGACAAAATCTCGCTAAAGGATGATGATACGCAAAATTTTAAACAATGTTCTGGTCAGACGGTCAAATTAGTCACCACCGGCGGGGATCAAAAGATGCGACTTTGGAAAATTTTGATGACTGTCGAATCTCACACGTCACAGTGAGAAACATCTGTATAGGAGCAATTCGTAGTCAGGTTGAGGCCTAGTCGAATGATTTTCTCGAAAGACCGTCTTGTGAAAGAGTGGTCTGAGTAAGCTGCTTGCCATTTTCGACTTTTTGAAGTGTAATCATGAAAACTTGGGAAAGTGTTCCGCTGATCAATATTAGGATTTCCCGAAGAAGCCAGGAAAAAGTAAGGGGCTCTGTTATGCCAAAATTCATGACCAACAAAAGGGAGGGAAATTGTAGGTACATTTCGGTGTGAGATGGTTGCGTGAGTGGATTTTACTAATCGATGGAACGGTTCCGTAAACTTGCGTGTCCGAGGATGGCCAGCTGTGGCAGGTGTTCTCAAAAGAAGAGTGACCCGGGGCAGAGGAATGGTTCGAGTGCCGAGTGCCCGAGTATTAATACAGTTTTCATGGGGCGGAGCTTCAACGGAATTTTGAGCGGGACGGAACAGAAAATTCGTCATTCTTATAACAATCGAAGATAATAAACAGATGAGTGAAAAGCGTGCGTGAATCAAACTGTTTACTAATATAGGGAGAGACATATACGAGATGTTGAAATTACTGTCTGAATCGTTGATCTACTTCTCGGACTGATTGCTGCTCCTCCAGTAAAGAGAGTGTGAGCTGCCCAAACAAAAGGAAAATGGCGTACGTCTGATTTGGAACATAATCTTGACTGAAAGCGAAGATACAACGCTGCAGCTACCTGGGGGTCCAAGTAAAACATGGGTTCCCAGGTTTTCCTGTGTTCTTTATTTAATTACTTTAGCCCACTTGATAGTGTGAAAAATGTCTGTGAAATCCACCGTATGATGATGACAATTGCATGAAAAAAACGGAAAAAAGGCTTTATGTGTGAGCGTGACATTAGCGACTGCGCCCAAGGTGTACCTAGTCATCGTGAGACCCTCTCCGTACAAGTCCTGCGTTTAGAGTCAAAGTTCAAGCTGTCTGTTTCAGACTAAAGCAAATCAAAACGATATTCTACTTGGTGGGGATCTCCTCGCAAAATCGCTTTTGAAACAGATGTTCCTTTTTCAGAGTTTCCGAGCAGAGACATTCGATCGATCGTTTTGACTCTGCCCAGCTGGCTGACCGTTTATCTAACCCGACAGAGAAAGTTTATTTGTAGCTAGATGATGTGCATGATCTTTTGATTTGTAAAGTGACAAATGGCGTGTCACGTAGGGGCTCGATGAAAGAGCGCCGCAGCTGGCCAATAGCTCAGTGGTAGAGCAGCGAGGTTGCAATGGGAAGGTCCCGGGTTCGAGTCCCGGTTGGTCCGGTAGCTTTTTTCTTTGCCTATGTGTCGAGTACGTTACAATAAACATGCCGAATGAGAGTAGAGGACTTCATCGAACAACGGGTTAAAATGAAAAAGATTCAACTGTTTTCAAGGTGTCCTGACCGAGATCACATCCAAAGAGTAGAAAGTCTTGGAGTGACTATACCCGCGGTCGTTCCAACCAGTTTGCTCCAGCTACCGGATGATTGCATAGGTACAAACGGTGCGTCTTTGATTGAAATGACACGTTTATTGGCGTAAACAATCTCAATCGGAAGCAGATGATCAATAGTTGTTCTTGTCATTCAGCCAGTTTTGGTTTTTTCCATCATTAGGGAATCGGATATCAGGGGCTCGTCCTGTGTATCGTACAGCATGAATGAAGCAAAGGCTATCGTGAAAATCACGAAAAAGATCATCAAAAGCTTCTCTAGCATCCTGAAATCCCTGAATTTAGTAGAGACTGAAGTGTTTCTTTGCCTGGCCAGCATTTGCCACTCCTTTCGAATACGCTTCAAGTGTTCTTGAGCTGTGAGATCTTGTCGTATGGCCTGGACCCCAGAGAGTATATCAAGTACTGGAATACATTGTAAACATAAAAAATGCTCTCCTAAACTCACCCAATGCCTGCATTTCCGGATCGAGGCTCTTTACTGGAGCCTCTTTTGCTTCCGAACACGTAGGACCATTCTCAACGACAAATTTGTCATTCTAAACAGTTTTTTGTTTACAACGTAAATTAGGCTGATTGAATCTACATGCCGGGAAAGTTTAAAGCATTTTGGGCAAAAATTGAATCGTTGCATAAACCAAATAGTTCGTACAACAATTTCGTAGATGTTTCATGCAAAAAAATTGTGTAGCGCTGCGCATTGATGCATTTTAGCCGGAGAACCCACCTTGATCCCATCAGTCTTGAAGAGTTTTTGCTGGAATTGGAAGAAGTCGGTAGCGAAAGCTTTTTTGAGGGCAGACAACTTATCCTGGAACATGGCTCATGCTTACGTGCAAAGGCTTGTTCAACGAAGAGAGAGAGGGTAAGAATGAGGCTGGGTAAGGTCACACAGTTGGGGAAGATGTGATATCACCAAGACATGGGCTCTACAGCACCAACTTACGTATTTCTTCAATCTCATCTTTATGCTCTCCTGTGTGTTAATGAGTTCTCGACCGAAAAACCACTGAACAAAAGAGTTTCGATTCATTCGAATCGACAAGAGGAAGGCCCTCAAGCGCCTGGTAATTGGACGACCCTCAAATTTTTATATAGCCAGATAATTGATTTGTTATACCGCATTTCCTTGCATCTGAATGCTCAACGTGAGCGTTGTGCAATATGTAGCCAAGAACATGATAAAAATCAGTCCGATATAGTATTGACCCAATAATGGAACACTGTTAGACGTTGCTGGCTAAAAAACGTTCAATAAAGTTGAAATATGTGAAGTATTTAAAAGTGACGGTAACACTCACCAGCTTATCGGATACCATCATTACTGAAAGCAAGGTTTTTAACAGAAACGGAGCAACTCACAGATAATGGCCAAGGAGAGGAGTGCAGTGACTCCCAAGCTAACTTTTTCCGTATTCTCTCCCGTAGATGAATGTGGCGTAAAGAATCCTATTACAGTGACTATGGTGATAAAAGCAGACGGAATGATGAGTGTGAACAGGTAGTAGGAAGGATTGCGCTTGATTGCAAAAAAGTACGATATGTCTGGATAGGGATTCGGGCAGCAGTCGTAGTATCTGAAAGGAGATGAAATTTTGGTATTGGAAACTAGATAGGATTGACTTTCGAAGCAATCTGAGAAAAATATAAGCCATACTTTAGATTGCTGCGATATTTAAAATCGACCAGCTTCCACTCCATGTTTGGAATGTAGTGGTTGAGTGCCGCCAGGTTGGTTCTAAAACTTGTTGTATTCTTAACAAGATTATTACACTTGCCTGTTTGCATTTGGACTAGCCGTGGGCTCTTCTGCAGTTTTCAGCAAAATTTGAGAACCGTCATACGACCACGAGGCGAACATAATAAAACAAATTTGCTGAAATATGATTATACAGTATGCGAATTAAGTTTTAAAACACTTGGCGATATCTCCCTCGTTTTTCAAGCAAATCAATAAAACGAAAACGGGTTTTGACAATGTTCATTCAGGCATTTCTGTGGGTTTTGATCACATGTGATTTTTGTACCCTCACCTATATCCCAGCCCTCCCAGAGGCATGAATAAAAATTCTAAAATTGTCAGCGTTATCCCATGCAGCTAGCTAGTGTCTATTACCGCGCCGAGTTTCAAAGCGATCCGTCTGCGCATTTCTGAGAAATGTGTTCCGCCAACTCCGTTTTGAACCAACTTCGAACCTTCGTATCTCGGCCACTTCTAAACCAATTACAAATTTTCAAAACGTATTCGAAAGGTATTGATGAGCTCTACAAACTTGTAGAACATGTCAAAGCTGAATTCGTTTGTCTTCAATGAGTTATGACGCCGTGAAATTAGTATGCCGCCGATAGACATCCGTGACCCCTATTCATCCTATAAGACTTGTTGTAAGACTTTTTGTACCTTCATTTAATTGCTTTGTCAGTTACCAAAACTATTCTATGTGTTAAAATCATGTAACAGTAGAAATATCGAGAGCAAAAATTGATTTGTAGGACGAATAGAGGGTCACGGAGCAGTCTATTGGCTACATACTAACTTCACAGCGTCATAGCTTATTGAAGACAAAAGAATTCAGCTTTGACATGTTCTACAAGTTTGTAGAGCTCATCAATACCTTTCGAATACGTTTTGAAAATTTGTAATTGGTTTAGAAGTGGCCGAGATACGAAGGTTCGAAGTTGGTTCAAATCGGAGTTGGCGGAACACATTTCTCAGAAATGCGCAGACGGATCGCTTTGAAACTCGGCGCGGTAATAGACACTAGCTAGCTGCATGGGATAACGCTGACAATTTTAGAATTTTTATTCATGCCTCTGGGAGGGCTGGGATATAGGTGAGGGTACAAAAATCACATGTGATCAAAACCCACAGAAATGCCTGAATGAACATTGTCAAAACCCGTTTTCGTTTTATTGATTTGCTTGAAAAACGAGGGAGATATCGCCAAGTGTTTTAAAACTTAATTCGCATACTGTATTTTTTGAACAGACTTTTTGTTATGATCCTTGTGTGTGGGTGTGATGTCTAATATTCCTGAGTGGGAGCCAAGTGCTTAGCTCTCGTACTCTTCTTCTCTAACGTCATTAAGTCGGCGGATGACTTTCTTGTCTCACAATATGCAGCAGCGTAAATATTTAAGGCCTTGGGAAAGAACTGCATAAGAAAGTTAAAGCACGCGGTAGTTTCAAGTCCAAAATACAACTTGCTAAACAATATCTCGTAGAAGACATCTCTATTCAGAAATTTATGAATTCCTCGCTGACCAACGACTAAATGACCACTTTACCTACCTGATCGTAAGGGAAACGATCTAGCTGAAGATCACAGGTCACATCTGTGATAATTGCTCGGAATAAGGAAATCTTTCCATTGGAGGACACTTCTACATTTGTTAGCAGCTCGTTTTCTTTAATGTTCATGTTCGCGCTGAAAAATATGCATAAATGATGCACTAAAGTCAAAATACTTGTTGTAAACTAAAATATCCGGTTTCCATATCAACTCGGCCGGAATGTGTAGAGATGTGATACCTCCAAACTGAGCCGGATCCCATTGAAGGAACTCATCTGTCCAGTACTGAAAGATTTATAGTTCCCGAAAACGTTGGCGACCTACCTCTTCTAGCCAACAGTAGAGAGTGATTATCTGATCATTCTCCTTTACTTTTTGTATCTGTTTAAAGTACAACTGCATAGTGACATTTGTTGGTCCGGAACTTTCAGAGAGAACTGGTCTAAAGATTTCTTATTAGGACAAGAAAAATTAGAACCCAAAACTTACCGTAACTCTTTTTTGTAGTCTTTAAACAGGTAACTGAACAATTGCTGCTGTTGAGCCAAACAAATGGTCTGAACCAGTGCTTTAAGCCAAAAAAAGTTTGGACTTACTGTCAAGAACAATAAGCGAATCACGTTCAGTAGAATGCACGCGTGGTCGATCATCTGTAAATAAGGGATGAAGAAAAAACATAAGAGGAGTCTCCGAGGCCAAAGTGCCCTTCCTCATGGCTTCATTAAAAGTCACATCAACTATAGAATCATAAAACAATGGCAATATGAGGCGAGCGGCACAACAACGGCGTAAAATCGCCAAAAGCCTTCTCTCTCTCCTTCTACGGTGGGCGTGGCGGCACGAAAAATAGCTGCGTAAGGGATATGCGTGGACATTCTCATAGTGTGGTTTTTGCCATGTGAGTCGGAATTGAGACTCTTCTGCTGTATCTGACACTTTTGGGTGACAAGTTGGCACGAGTAGGCGCGAACGGCCATTAATCTTCCTATGTCTGATACTTTCTGTGTCTCCAAGGAGCCACGGGGATTTAATACGAAAACACCGGGCTGTGGTGTTCCAGAGAAAAAAAACGAATACGCTAAAATGATTCATTTGACCCCAATTAGAAGTCCGATATCGGAAAGAAGGCTCTTTGAAAATGAGGCAGAAAAGCTTACTTCCGACTTCTCTGACCAAATTAATGCGGAAAAGGTGCTCGGGATTGTGGAGTGTGGAAACCGAAATTGCCTTTTAGAGTGAAGTGGTGGCATTTGAGGGTGCCCCCCTATAAACAAGATCCCACTCCCTCCACAAAAAGTTTTTTAACATGCTGGCGAGAACTTGGAAGATGTCTTTTCCTGATAGTGCCAGCCGCTCCTGGAAAGGACTCGGAGTCAAAGACAATTGCATTTTTCGAGCACAAGAGTCTAATAGATGGCGAGGATGGCGGAAGGCCGTTAGAATCCAAACGACGTACTCTTTTTTTCAACACAATCCGCGGATAATTTGGTACCGAATTGGAGTGGGAGCATAGTGCTTGAGAAAGTTCCAGGAAAACCCCTTAAAGAAGCTGTGCCTTCTTGCTTAAGAGGTTACTACACCGACCGCGATCAGTGATGTTCTCGTGGCCATGGAGTGACTCTTCTGGCCACTCTGCTGCTCAAAGAGAGCCCCAGGCTTCCGTGGGTGCATCGAGTAATAAGACTACCGGTTATTTATGGTCTCTCCATAATAGAGTTCAGGAAGCGATCATGTTGCCCGGAAAAGAATTTATTGACAAATTCATATGATTTGTAGAGATATGACACGTTAACTGCGCTTGACGCGATCCATTAGCTCGTCGTGCAGACGTATTTCGGGCTCCCTCGTTCCGAGCATGTATGTCTAAAAAGGAAAGCTTTATTAATGGTGTCACTACTCTACCGCAAAGATAATCGTGACCAGAATAAAGGCGAACCTAAACTTTTGAGGTATGTTAAAATGAAAATTCAAACATGAGCAGTCTATCTATCATCCGGGTGACCTGTTGCCATTCAAATTTAATTTTCTTCAGGGCTCTCTCTAAAATATGTATAGAATGACCACGTCATGCAATCTTACCCTCCTTGATGGCCAACTTTATGTCATCGATGCCTTCCCGGAGTCGCTGGAGAGCAGCCTGAGGATCATCAATGAAAATTCTCGGAACTTGAACTTCTTCCTGAGGCGTGACAACCATCTCTCCCTTACAGTACCCGTTGAGTTTACCGTCGCTTGACATCGGATTAGCGAAGATGAACTGCTGGCTCTAAAAATGGTTTTTGTTGCTTTTCATGCAACCGGTACCTTTGGTTTCGCCGCATCCCTACGTTTTCGTTTGGGAAGCTGGAAGCTGAAAGCCCAGGCAACCATGGGATTACCAGCAATTCTGTAGAAAAAGAAGTGCTTTACCGTTGGATTAACCTGAAATTTCCTTTATTTTTCGCTGCAAATTCCCACCTCGTCTCCTGCATTTCCTCTCATTTGATAGCTAAGCGTTAAAGTTGTAGTGAATGCCGCCGTAAATATGAGAAATATCAATCCGATGTAGTACTTTCCAATTAGTGGAATCACTTCAGATGTGGCTGGAACTTCGTCAGATACCATCATCACTGAAAAGACACGGTTTTTACATTCCCTCTTATACACTTACTGATGATTGCCATGGATAGCAGGGCAGTAACTCCCAAGCTAACTTTTTCCGTGTTTTCACCTGTTGTCGAGTGTGGCGTGAAGAATCCCACAATAGTCACGACAGTGATAAACGCTGACGGAATAACCAGCGAAAATATGTAGTAGCTGGGAGATCGACGCAGTACGACAAAATAGGTAACGTCCGGAAACGGATTTGGGCAGCAGTCATACCGTTTTATGTAGGTTTTTGTTCTGTACATGTCTTTAAAGAAGTGAAACACTCTTACTTAAAGTCAGTCAAAGCCCATTCCGTATTCCTGACATATAACTCGAGATTGTCAGTGCCTTCGGTGGCCGCCAGACTGAGCTTTCCGCCGTCCATTGACCACGAGGCAAAGGTTAAATAACAGACCTTAACACAATTGACCCATTACCAGTTGTTTTTGTACCTGTTGGTCAAAGGGAAATTGTTCCAAATTGAGATTACAACTGACGTCAGTAATTAAGGAACGAAAGAGCATCACTCGACCATCGCTTTGGATAATAGCATTGGTTTCCAGCTCATTTTCCACTACGTTCATATTGGCACTAAACAAAACTTTATATACAACGAGCTCACTTACTTATTATATACCAAAACGTCAGGTTTCCAAATCTTTGAAGCGGGAACATGAATACGCGTTAAATTGCCAAATTTTGTCGGCTCCCAGGAGAGCAGTTCATCTTTCCAGTACTAAATGACAATTTAATGCTTTGTGTGGTGAGACGTACCAGTTCCAGCCAGCAGTAAACATTTACAATTTGATCGCGCTCATCAACTTTAAGTATCTGTTTTAGCCAAAACTTTAGCTCCACGTTTAGAGAAGTGGACTACAAAAGATTGAGTATGTAGACATGGATAGTCACCTCATTAACAACAGGGCGCAACTCTTTTTGGTATCCATCAAACAAATGATCATACAGTAGTCGCATTTCAGTTTGCCGACGTGGAATCTGACCAGTGATTGTTGTAACAAAGCCGAGCCAAGCAAAAACAGGTATCATTTCTTCACATATCTATCTGGTCTGGAAGATAAATTCGATGGAACAAAAGATGTCAAATTGGCCGCGAGAGCAAAGTTAAATTCTGTCAATTGGAGGGTGGAGAGTGAGCAGCAGTGTGTTTTGCCTCTAATGAACGGCACGCTGGTTAACAAGGCCTCGAAAAGGGCTCTCGTTTTGTTCAAAATCATAAATCAAAAACGATACGGTGCTCCCAACTTCAATGAGGTCGTAGAAGTGCAAATTGAATCAGTTTCGGAGGGGGTTGAGCGAGACGACATCTTATGTGAGTGTGCTAAAGAGAGCGAGTAGGAGTAGATCAAAAATGTTTTTGCTTCGGCGAGGATGATGGCCCGAGAAAAACTGATTTTGCGATATTGTTCGCCGCATGGGAAAGTTGTGACTCCGATCCTGGGAATTGAGCATGGCTGTCAAAAACAGAGTGCCATATAAACATCGTTTTTGTGCATGCCAGACAAAAGTTCCTGGTAAACCTTGATCGACAAATGAGGCATTTTTTTTTCCTCCACAAGAAGACATCTTCATTTCGAACAAAAAAAGACAGCTGTCAAAAATGAAGAACACGCTGGCAGAAATGTCGCCGAAAGGCGTGACAAACTAGCGTAGGCGTTCGGGATTGAATCTCGAATGACATATTGAGAACAATTACAAGCAATAGAGTAAAGTGTCCCTTGCCATTTTTCAGAGTCACCTTAATTTGTAAAAGTGGCAAGATTGAGAACAAAAACATATTGCAAAGCTAAATTTTGTTGAGTATAAAAATCGCGCGGAAGAAAAGCGAATCTACATGCGATTCTCGGCTTTGGGATGCTGAAAATAACTGAGCAAGAAACTAAAATCTTTGCCGTCACAGCTCGTTACCAACCCCACGACATTATGTTTTTTTATCATTGCAAGTTGAACATTATTTATAAGCCGGGCTTCATTCTGCTTGACGATTTGGGTTCCCAGAAACTTTTCCCCTCGTGTGCTTAACTTAAATGGCAACTAATTAAATAAATAAAACAAGTTATTAGAGAGCCACAGCTGCTCGCAAATGCTGGTTGTATTCCCATGATCGGCAGTGTTCGTATTTCGCTCCTTCGGCAAAGTTTGCCGGATCTACAGGCTCGCATTCTCCACTGCACGTCCTTGGATAGCACATGAATTTCATCTAAAATTTTGCATGTATTTTAAAATGGCATGCTCTTACGTTTCGCATGTCTATTATTGTCGTCCCTTGGTAGATGAGATAGGCACCAATTGCTGCATACTCCTTGATGGCGCTTTCGACGGGAACTGAACAAATGCATATCAGAAGCGGCATGTTTCTTTTACGACACGCGGTCAAGCCTGTTCCTCTTACGCATTTAATGACCGCTGCCTCTGGAATGGAAATGACTCACGTAGTGCATAACATGGCTTGTTCTCTCGCCAAGGATCGATGGCGATCTGAGGCAACATTGCCACGTAGACGATACTGCACAATGATTTGATCATCACTGATAAATAGTCGATCATCTGAAACTTGGTACAAATGTTTGGACTTGTTTCGAGCAAAGAGTTTTATTTTCGAGTCGTATTGCTAGCCACCTAGAGTACGAAGCATACCTTAACTACATTTAATCTGACCGAACGCTGATTTTCCGTATTCTCTTTCTTTTAAAACTCATTTTCGAGAGTTACAATCTTTTAGAGGAGACAAAAACTACAACTTTGCTGAACATCACAAGCCTAAAAAGGGTTCAGCTTGAAAATCGACCATACAATTTTGCTTTCTTTCCCAGTAAGCGGTCAAAACTTTAAACTAACTTAATACCGATTTTTTTGTGGGCACGTTGTGCAGCTAATAAATCGATTATTCCACAAACTGTTTTAATCTAAGCGTAGAAACTCACCGATTCTGTATGATTTGAGAGCATCAACGATAACATAGATGATATGACCATGTTGGCTACAGAAGAGGCCGCAAACACTTGTTTCATAAGTATATGAATTTCTAAAGAGAGAATACTGAGATTATTGTGCGAACAAACCATCAGAGTCTGAATGTGAAGTGACGATCGAGAATAAAGCCAATGAAGAACATTCGATAACTGTCAAGGTGGGAGTAATGTCAATAACAAAACGATGAAACTGGTTCATATGGAGCTGTGCGGCTTTCATTCTAAAACCATAAAAAATCTTTTGATAATACCGTACCTGAAGACAACAGAATTGAAGAAGCGAATGCCAATAGGATAGATGACAGCCAGCCGAAAAATGACATTTCCAGGCATGTCAATGTCGAAAAGATTTAAAACGGAGTACATTCCGTTAACGGGGACCTCGTATTCCATTGAACAGTTGAATATATATTGCCCGTAAAACTTTAAGAAATGTGTCGATAGTTCTGATTTGATCGGTGCGATGTCTACTCGTAACGCTGTGAAAAATCCCGCTAAAGTGATGAGGTTTAAGAAAATGGAACGAGTCACCTGTTAAAGAAGCAATGACAAAGAAATATGCAAATATGTTGGGCCATAATAGGCCAAAGTTAAAATAAGAAATGTCCATGTTGTCATCTTCGTAGAGGTCTTCTTTCAGCTTGCGTTCTTCTTCCTCTTCCTCCGGAACTTTCTAAAACTGTCCAGGTTCTAGATCTTTTTCATGCAAGACAGCGCCCTCTTATTCACACCCACTTAGCTTTTCTTTTTCACGTAGCACCCTTAAAACTCCGTATCATCGGAGAATGCGCGAGTTTCTCTCCTTCTTTCTTTCTCTCAATCCGGTTGGCAGCCGTCCGGGGGGTTTCTCTAGGAACAGCCTTAGACCGCAACATTTTTTGTGTCAACACTCAGCTGAAAAAAGATTATACTAAACGATGCAGACTTGCAATAAAGAAAAGTTGAATTTTTTATATTGGGGCAGTAAGATCAAAAACGGTTACGTATTCGTGAGAGAAACAGTCAAACTTTTTGTAATCGCCAAAAAGAATAATACAAGATTCTTACGACTCTTACAAGACTGCCGTAATTACCTTCCTTTTCTCGAACCGTAAGTCGGACTAATTCGAATCAGATATAATAGGTTGCGAATGCTAACTATGCATTGTTTTCGTCGAAAAAAGCAGGTCACACGTTCCAGCGTCGAAAATACAAAAAAAAACTCACGATATCAGTGGCCATGGTTTTGAGTAATCTGGGAGGCATAGACTCGGCGGGCTAAACGTGAAATGCATGAAAGGGCAAGATGGCGAGAACGAAAGACGGAGTTTGGAGTTGTCGGAGGGAATACTTGAGATAAACGGAACTTGGGGTGGATAAAGGTAAGAAAGTAAAAAAAAATACAAAAACATATCCATTTATAATAGCTCTATTGTCACCGAGACGGGCAAACGTCTCTCGCGACCGAACCCGCCAGTCGATTGCACTTAGGTTTCTCGCCCATAGCCGTTTCAAATCCTGTCATCGGGCAGAAGCCGAGAGGAAGCAAATGCTATGCAACTATGATAATGCTGCCGAGAACGAAGGCGTCCACAATCACACATGTTCGGGATAAGGGAGAACATGTTTTTGTGTCTCTCTTGAGCAGGTCTCGACACAGATCTGTCACAAGTAACGCGCCAGTGTTTCGGATACAGCAGAGGTGTCGGAAAGAGAGACTAGAAAATTCCGAAAATCCGTCAATCTCCGGGATAGTAGCCAGTTTCTGTAACTGGCCCTCCATGCCATTTGACACGCAAAAAGATTCGCCGTGGATGAAACGAGTCGAAGTCTAGTCATCCGAAAACTTTAGACGGGTAACAGTCCTCTTGACTAGAGGAGAAGATGCCAGCAATGACTAGGCCTAATGTAATTGTTTCGGTTTGTATCATTGCTAGGCGGAACTGGTTGGATTTCCATACAGACACGTGAGAGGCCAGCAAGCAATATTAACTCCCTTTCAGGCCGTAGTAGCGGTCCAGTCCCCCGGCCCTTCAAGTGCGATGATCAATCGGTGAGCAAGGTTTGTGTCATGCTCGTGTACAGAGTTTACCTTCTCGGGTCAAGGTGCGCAGCCCACACGCTTTCAACTCACCGCCACTTGAGCCCCTCTCAGCCGTTTTTGATATGATTCCACAAGGCTGCTGATTATTTTTGCCTTTCCGGTAACCTAGGATGGCCCTCCTGATTTTCCCGTCGTCCAGCTAACAGTGTGTTTGTCTAGCCCAGTGTCAATGATCCATTCACCGCAAATAGTGGGCATCACCATCTCCTTGACACTCTCACAACTTCAGCCTCTCCCATAAACACTAGCATCCTCCCTGATCTCTTACCGTTTTGGTAATTACAAGTTTTTCTTTGACGTGTACATGTTGTTTTTCAGCGCTGCCGAAACAGAACAGGCTTCTTCGCAGATGTTTTTATTTCTGTCAGCTTTGCTAACAGTTGACGCGTCAGGTAAAGACAATAGTGTTGTACTGGAGTAGACACACTTTTTTATTTTTGTTCAACGAACGAAATAAGCGTCCACTTGGTAATTACGTAAAACCATTAGCTCCCATTGAACGAATGAAGACGCCTACTACAGTATAACAAGGCATTCATACATTTATATTACTTTCAGGCGAATGTTTTTCGTGTGTATCAAATCCAAATTGGCGATATTACCAAGATCGAATACCTGGTTTGCTGGTTTGGAAAGTATTCAAACTTTTTTAATCAATCTGTTCAGAATACTAATTCTACTACGGCGCTGCCTGTCGCTCCACTCGCTTGCACATTTGACCCCATGCGGATTTATGCGGACAGGACGGCCGTAGGATGCCCAGGTTATTGCGTTAAGTGGACTTCGGCTACGATACTGCCGGATGGTGAGGACAAAAAAGAGTAGAGCAAACATATAAACCGCGTTTATATAGTCAAAAGGTTGTCTAATGGTTGAAGCAATAGAAATTAGTTTTTCTTCGGTATCTTCTCCAAATTTTAGACTCTCCAATCTAAAAATGCATCTTAGAACTCAATCTTTCAGGCGGAGTCGAGGTCAACGTAATGCGAGGCTGCTTTGACACCCTCTTCGACAAAACTATTCATCAAACACCTCAGTCAGCCAACTGCTATCAAGAGCCAAGTCATTACAGCCATCAGTTAGTCCACTATCCACAACTTTACTATCCCGGCTAATTTTCAGAATCGGCGTCGAGTATAAAAGTACCTGCTACTGTAAAGGGTTCATGTGCAATTCTTCGGGTCTTTCCCGAAGAATGTGGACTCTAATTGTGTTTCTTCTTGTTTTTCCCTTTGCATAATGCATCCACCCCCAATTCCAGCCATACTATTATAGTATTTAATGAAATTATCTACATTCTAACGCCACTAGCATACGTCTTTTATTTTCCTCCTTACTTGATTCGTTCCCATTTCGATTGCGTGGTACCGTCATTAGATTCTAGTAGCGTCACGAGAAGGGTAACGACATTTCCTTTCGAACGTGCTCTCTCCGAAAATTACCCTTTTCGTCATTTTGTGGAAAACACTGTACTTGACGGCTTCAACCATGTCGTTCGCATCTGCAGATGAAGTTGTCTGGCAACAAAAATGAGGAAGATTCCAGACTTGATTCGATTTCAGAGAGTTTCATAGACTGAAGTCGTCATAAATGTTGCCACCTAGTGATTGCATTGAGGCCAACTGTTTCACTCTGTGCCTACGGGGGTCGCTGCTTTTCACGAGAAGAGAGGCCTCCGTCGACCCCAGCTGTTCTCCGCGTAAAGACATGTGTGTTCTCAAAAAATTTGTCACCCAGCTTGTACAAATTTCGCTCGACTGCTTCTTCTGTGGCCCATCTGAATGGCCAATTAGTCGCAGCCAAGTTGACGTTCTCTGACCCTTGATGATGTTGCGGGTGGCGGCAGCAGAGTAATCGCAGCGTTGCAATCTCTCCGGACCCACGAGACATCCTCCCAACTCTCAGTTTATCTCGGGTCGTCCTATTTTGAGTCAACTTTCAAGAAGAGTTGCCCTCTTCAGTCAGGTGTCTCCACTTGTCCTCTCCAGAGACCTTTTTGCCCTTTTTACTCATAAGCGATGCATAACAAAGGGACTGAAATTATCAACAGACGCATTTGTTTAGACTACCGGTCGCTAAAGCCCTAGATGGACATGTCCCCGATGTCCCGTTAAAATTTACAACTTGTTTTGATAGAATGCGCTCGAAACCTTCCATGATTCTTCAGGCTCAGTGAAAAACATAAGCCGCTGCTGCTCAGTTCCTTAATATATTTCTCTTTTGACAGACTTCGGCTCATAAAAATGAAAGAACAAATTCTTTCAAGTGAACAGGTGACACACGAGGATCACATCGCGGTCGTCGGGCCAATGTGCCTCCCGTAGTCTTTTTTCCCATTTATCATGAGCCTGGTGTCAATTGCGAGCTTTAAGAATGTTGTTTTGACCACTCGGCAATTGAGAGTTCGTGTTGTCGTCTTCAGATATTGTCTCTTCTCACACCAGATGTTTCCTCTAGTAGATTTAATAAGGCATGTTTACAGAACTATTAAGGGTGGATGAAAACAATTAGAAACATATCCAACATTATCTTTCTCACTATCCGCTGACACATGATCTTAGAATAGAAATTTTCGGCTGTCGCATGCCAGGTGCCAGGTTTCTCTTTAGGAAAAATCTTTGCTCTTTTGTCTGATTCCCATTTCTTTTTTACAATTTTTTAACATTTTCTGTTTTCTGACTACAAAATTCGGTTTTTAGATGCTGTTCATTAATACCCGTCCAGTCGACGAAGGCATTGTCTCCGACAGGAGAGCAAGCAAGGCAACTAGCCACTGCTCTGTACACTCGTCATCACATCAGAGCCGCGTTCACATGACTGTAAAAACTTTCACATCTTTGGCTTAAAACAGTTTTCAGCGACTCGTCCTCGGCCTGATCATATTCTATGTTCTAGTCAGTGTCTTTCCCTGTATGCTGATGTTCCCTCTGGCTCTCGTCTGTCTTCCAGTTCCAGTCATTCTATTCTTGTACGCATTATGTAAACTCCGCGAGGAGAACCGATCTGATCACTGGCCGTGTATAATGATCGCTGTAAGTCACTATTTTCAGATTTATAAACGTCACTACTTCCAGATTTCTGGAATTTTGCTGAAAATTGCAGCCGTGGCCATCTTCATTACAGTTTTTCCATCCGACGAGCAAATAAGTGGAAGAAGATCGAATGCTCCTCATCTTCCGAAGCAGAGTAAACCGTAGTAAAAAGTAGATAAAACATCCGTTTCAGCTCGTCAAGAGACAAATTTTGCTCAGTATCGAGGTGCATTCTTTATTCTGCTCCTATTCATTGAACTCTTTTTACTTTCGGCTGGCGCTTGTTTCAAGTGGCACCTGGTAAAAAGTTGCACTTCTCTTGCAACTAACTCATTTTTCAGGTCGCATTTGAAAAGATGGAAAATGAAGCCAAGCAAAGGGTAAGTATATAAGATATTACCATGCTGTCAACTTGTCAAAGCTGTTTTGCGCTTAGGTGAATGATTGAGATGCAGCCATTAAACAACAGTTCCGCACGGGGCACGTGTTCACGTTTCTAAGAAATTCGAGAGAGCTGGCTGGCGGTAAACTGAAACTTGAAACAACAAGCATTAAATCTTTATTAAATTATTCCACTTCCGATCAAAAAATAAAGATCACCGGGCCCTCGTGACTCCAATATGTCAATCAATCGTCTTTTTCAGCGGCACACTCTTACCTCCAACCGACCACTGCTCTCGGAAGCTGCCAGCAGACGTATTAGTCAATGACGTCACTATGATCTCACGTCCACTTCTCCCCGACTCTTTTCTCCTTTATTGGCGAAGCATCGCCTAATAAGTGTATCCTATCCGACTACGTTCTTTTGTGCTTTTTCTTTTTTTTGTTTCAATAAAGCACCTTTATTACGCCTCTTATCATGACAGCTTTTATCTGGAAGGTGCACAGCACCGACACATCGAAAAGGTGGCGGAAGTTCAAAAATGGCATGAGTTTCAATCCAGTTCAAGGTCCACATTGAAGGGGATGAGATTCGCTTCTGAATTACAGTTGTACTAAATTTGGGAGTGTCATTACCATAATGTGAGCCGTCAAACTTTTCCATGGAGAAGCTGGTTGACTGTGAAAACGAGCCAGCTTCTAGTTCGTGAGCTGCCCGCCGGTTTTGATGACTGTACCGAATTCTGTTGGCAACGGGAGCAGGAGCAGCCTTCTTCTCGTAAGGAACGCCGAGTAGAAGTGAAAACTTGCGTCGTTGCTGGTTTTTGATGCGATTACGTCTCATATACTCCTGCACCTAGGTTAACCGTTATCACTTGCCTCTTACAGTAGCCCACCTTGTACTTTGCTACAGGAGAAAGTCGATCAGCCATTCGACGATTCTTTTCCTTCTGCTGACGCTGGAGCATTTCTGCGTAAAGCTGCTCATCACTTTTGAAATAATGCTTCTTCATGGTATAAAAGGTAGAGGCAAGTGTGTTTCCGTCTTTCTTCGAGGTCTAGAACTTACAATTGGTATGGTTTCAGAACAACAGCTGGTACCTTCTTCTCGAAAAGCTTCTCTGGCACATCCAAAACTTCAACTTCTTGTTCAAACTCGTCAAAAGAATTCTGCTGTAGGTAAACGTTTACGGTATCCGCGGAGTCTATAAAGGTCTTTGAAACCGAAGAAAACTACATTGTTTACCTGTTTCAGACTGAATAAAGTAGGGGTGACGTTCCATGAAAATCAATGGCGCTGGAGAATTGTCTCAGGGCCAAAAAAGTATGCGTTATCAGCAGTATCTGTCAACTCCTAAGACATTGTGACATATCCACGAAGGCGGCCTGGAGCCTCAGCAAATAAAAAGGAAATGATGCGATTAGGAAATATCTTCGAAAGGGACGTTGAAATTCATAATATCTAGCACATTTTTGACGAGAGAGAAATAACTTTTTGCCGTATGGTCGCCAGCAGATGTCCCGCCACTTTTTCGGATTGGACAAAAATGGCACACTGTGACAAAAAGGAGCACCTGCCTCATGAGGAGTCAACTGAATCCAATACAAACTTTTTCGTTGCTAAATAGAAATTACCATAGTTTTTACCGGATTGAGTGTCCTTTTGCTTCCATCAACATCAAAAAAATACAGACATGGGATGTTAGTCTGAGAGAATTATTTTTGTCCTGAATGAGTTTCACAACCGTTGCTCACCCATGAGATGTATTAGGATCGTCTCAGCCGCTATTTTTGTAAACTTTTAGATAAGTGGATTTTTGGAAAATCATTTTTTTCCTTGTTATTCACTTTTGCATTAGGAATTGGAGAAATCTTCTGATTGTATTGTAGCTGTTCCCCGGTCACGCAAATTTTCTCGTGGGACAGATTACAATTTGTTGTCCTTTACTGAAAGCGCAGGCTACGGTGAGCTGATACATGGCTTTGAGAACTCGTAAAAATCAGTCTCTACTACCAGTCTGTGGTGGATACGTAATCACCTGATGTTAAATTTAACACACGACTTCCCAGCGTGTGAGAATGTCTTCGTAATCGTACAACTTCTGAGAACAAGGAAATTATGGGCTGAAGCTTCCACTTAGTCCACAATCTTGTCAACTTCTGCACGCGTACATTTCTTATAGGATGCTTGGGTTGTACTCTCTTCCAATTTAAACTTTTTCTCGATTCAGAAGAAGTCTACCCTGGAGAATTTCGTTTCCATGGGCACTGCCTTCGGGAACACCAAAGTCACGCGAAGCTTTTTAATTGGTCAGAAAATGTGTTGTTTGTCTGAGACAGTAGGATGGAAGTACTCCGCCGCAACTCAGTCTCTCACTTTTCTGCTAAAAACTGTTTTCTGCTAAAGATTTCTCACACACTGTGACTTGCTAATCGCTCATTTCGGGAAAAATTGCTCAGAGCTGACATCAGTCTGTTTCTTTTTGAAGATTAACCTTCAGTGCCAAGACCATGTTTTCTATATTCACGGTCCAAAGTGGCCGGAAACGGCTCATTGTGCGTATAATCCCCCTGTTCTAATGAAAGTTACATCTACACGAACTTTGCCTAATCTTCTCTCCAAACGCAGTTCACTAATCTGTACATCATCACAAGTAGCATCCCAGGTGGCTTTTCTCAAACAACAGGGCTCCTAGCAAGTATGTGATTTGTAAATGAGGACACGTCTCCTAATTTGAATTACTAAGTGGGCGGAAACTGCATCGTTTCATTAACGTACTGTCGGCAGATAGCTCTCTCCAACTCTTGTTGACTTTACTGGTTTCACCACTAGACAGCTCCCTTCCAGGCCTGGGTTTCTTACTGTCTTTCAACTTTTTCTTTAAACCTAGCCAGTATTTTGCTTGACAATTTGGTTAAGAATAGGACTATCAATTCTTTTCAACCACGGAGATAGTTTTAGTGATTTTCCCAGACGCATTTCATTACAGACTTGAATGCAAAATAGCTGCAACGGTTTGATTAGGAGTACATATTGGTCTGTGAGGGAGCTCGTCTGACCATCTGTCTACCGCACTGTCTGCTACACTTTTGCAAAAATTCTGCAAAACTTGCTCTTTGCATAGACTTTTGCCAAAATACTGTAGATCTTTAGTCGACTCGACCGGACGGCTATAGTCTACTTTCCGGCGCCATTTCCGACTAAAATCGCGTGCGAAATTCACTTCCGTTGTATTTTCTCGCCTTTGCCGGAAGCTACCGTAAGAAACCCCGCCCCAGAAATTTTAGTTTACGTGGCAGATCACTGTTGTTGCGGTGCCGGTGGCAGTCTAATTCCTGTTTTGCTTACAGCTCCATTTGCAAATGGTACCTGACTACTTCAGAGTCAGCATAATTGCTTCTTCTTTGATTACACCTCTCTCGTATCTCACTTATCTATCAATCAACAAGTTGCAGAATTTAGGCTCTTCTTTCTGCCTATTCGCCGTCGTCATGCCTCCTCCTGCCCCCCAAATGCCACCTCCGATGCAACCTCAGGACGTTCGTAAGTCAATCTTTGAGCAAAAATAATATTTCAGGTTCTCTAATAGCCATGATTGGACTACCTCTGTCTGCGCCTATGACCGATCAGGAAGCCGCAACTCACATTAGAAACATGCAAGCCATGTCGGGACAGAACTCTTCTGGAAAGCGAAGAAACTCTCAAGTAACAAACATGCCCGCCAACGGTGTTCCGTTCCCTCAGTTCCGTCTACCTAATGGACATATTCCTCCAGCAATGCATCAAATCTTCCCACCCGGCTTTCCAATACCGCCGATTTTTCCTCAACAAGGACAACATTTACGAAACCAAATTTTCGTGCCTCCAAACGGTGAGTCTGATGACGCGGCGAAGTAAGAGCGCTGTCTTTGAACTCCCTCTCTCTCATTTAATCGCACCGTCATTAACACACATGAATTTTGTCCAGGTACAGCCTGATATTTGGCTAAAAATCGTAGATAATTAAGACTAATCTCACTGGAAAAATTCGGTTCTTTGGTAAATAGAATGGGTGCGAAATTAAACTTCATAGAAACTTAATAGACAGAACCCAATTTGGAGAATGGCTAACATGAGTAGTATACTTGGGTGCTCGAGTTTCTGGCGCAAACCTGGTGTCGCGTTTTCTCAATATTCTGCTTATACACCATTGGCGTCATTTTATCCATAGGTAGGTACCATCCATGGGAACCTCCGGCAAAAATGACGCCAAGGGTGTATCGTGAAATTTTCGCTAAAACCCTCCAACTCGTCAACTCGACTCGACTCGAGTTTCCGTCATTTTAGAAGGAGGTTCCCATGAATGGTATCTACCTATGGATAAAATGACGCCAATGGTGTATAAGCAGAATATTGAGAAAACGCGACACCAGGTTTGCGCCAGAAACTCGAGCTAGTTTACAAGTTTACATATTTATTTTGACGGAATCGAGGGGTATCATGCAGAATCCCTCGCCACTCTCAGGTCTCGGTCACTGCCCAGTTTCTTCTCATCCAGGAGGTAACATCCTGACCGAGTCGTGAAGACATCTTCTTGATTGGAGTTGTCTTCTTGTTTGGGTAGACGACTGCTTGACTTGGTGGAATCATTGTAGAGACGAGCATCGCTGGCGGAGCCATGAGTGTTGACTTGACAATCCCGCTGTGTCGCAGTTCTGGGATTGGAATCCTTTTCTTTTCACAGTAGATTCTGGCCTTGGTAGAATCGCTGAGGAGCGCTTGAGGAAGCACTCGCACAGCTTGTGAAAATAAAGGCAATTGGTGAAAATAAAAGCAACTCGAGCGCCCAAGTATAATGAGTAGCCAAGAGTAGCATTGAAAATTTCAGAAATTCACCCAAATGGTCATCCAGGACGTCTTTCAACGAATAGTCATCAGTTTGCGCAGCTAGCGCAACAGAGAAACCACCGTTCTTCCAATCCGCTACGACCACCTCAAGCCTCACAGGGAAATCAACCGCCTTGTATAATCACCTACACTACATCGAGGGGTACATCTACATTTGAAATTCCTGCTTCGCTTCGTTTGACTCCCTTTTTCAGTAAGACATTTAGCGGAATATTTAACAAAAATTCAGCTCCAGCTTCTCATCTTGTTCGTATCATCCTCCAAAATGTCATTGAGCACTACAAGTTGGCAAACCCACTGTCCTTTCACAAAATCGACGTTCCTAACATTGGTAAAACCGATTACTTCAGAGTTTACAACAAAAATTTCAGAAGGAGGCTTGATCTATTATCAGCCAGAAGTCATTTATGTCATTTTGAATACAGTTCTCGAAGAGGTATTCCAATTTTTTTGAACCTTGATAGCTTCTCCACTTTAGATTGAAGGAATGTATCGTGCATGGCTTGCAGTTTGTCCGCCTGATGCCATCGCTAACCACAATAACGTCATGAGATTTCTGCCTCAAATTCACCAGGAAGCATTGGCCTATCAATCAAAAATCAACGATGATCACGCTCGGAGAATTCAGCAGCAATCGAACAACGAAAAAACGCCTCCCATGTTCCAGCATACTGTAGATATGAAATCGGTAGATATTTTCGGGCAAACGAGCTCCGTAGAAGTTGGCGGAACTGCAAATCCGGCGGTCGCAAATGAAGGTAAGAAGGCTGCTTTGGTTTGTATTGTGTTTAAGTCCTGGATATAATTCGAGACCTCTCAGGAAACATCGTCACGACTGCCGTTATTCAGCCGACGGGAGCAAAGAGAAGGGCATCGGATGTGCTCAATCCCGATCACGATGAAATTATTAGTACGTTTTACAGTATACCAATTAGAATGTTGACCTAGAACGTGCTCGAATGGACGCGGAGCACCAGATTGCACTCCTAGAGTCTATTCTCGAAGCTGAGCGTGCCAAAGCAGACCAGCCCTCTACGTCTCAGCCGGAAACGACGCCTAATGTTCAGAATCTTCTTCAAAGTACGCAAAAGTCTTAACAAAACAGGTTTTTAGTGCTCAATGGAGTTGATCAAGCAGCTACCGCTTCTATCTTTGCCATGTGTCAGAATGCTGCTCAGCCGGCACCTCCTCAAGGGCTTCTTTCTACTTTAGACACAAACCAAGAGCATCTCCAACACTCTGACCCCAGTTGCTCGTCGCAGGCGTGTATGTCCAACTCCATACGGACGCTTCGAACATTTTTAGCTGACCGAATGGAGAGAAAGGAAAAGGCGGTAAATAATGGCAGTAGTCCAGAAGTAGTGACTCTGCAGTCCTCTTCTCTTCCTCCTGGTCCAGCTTCTGACCTCGACTGCCACCCGTCCAACGTGACTGTTCCCACAACTGTCGGCACTCCTGCCAATATTTCTACAGAGGTCGTAGACCAAGGTATTCACTGATTATTTATTCAACAAACGTAAGTCGGGTAAGCAACTCTATAGGCTTCCTAACGCCGCGCAGAGCATAGTTACTAGTCAGCACAAATAGCAGCAGTTTTGTAATATCGAAAAGGAAGTTTCAGGTCGTGCCTGTACTCCATCAAACTCATCCTCCAGTGGCCGTACATCTGCTGAAGTTATCGCTACTGATGCCCTTATGAATATGCTACAACAGACTACTACAGCCAGTCTTCCTTCTATTTCAACACTTTTACCATCCCTGCCTTCCAACAGCAGCCTCTTCTTCCCCATATTCAAATTTGACAATCCCACAGACGTAAGAAGAATTTTTGATGCAATGAAACGTTTTTAGGCTACTTCTTCTTCCGAAACGACTCTTCCACGTCCTACGCCTATGCCTTTCCAAAGTGTTTTGGTAAATGTCTGATTTTTTCACTGAAATCGTATTTTCAGGGTATCAAACGCGCTGATGATGCCGTCCAGAATCCTTCGCCTTTCTCTTCCTGATATATATTCGTTCTCTCTAGGAAGCACTTTTTTATCTCCCTCAAAAATACCCAAAGAAACCAAAAAATGTTTTCAACTTTCATATTGTCTCTCCCACATTCATAATTTTGGTGGCTATATACTACTCTCACTATTCTTTAAGCATTTAATCTAATAAAATAAACAGTTATTCGCCACATCTTCGTTCCCCATACTTCAAAACAAAGAACTGAATATGTATTTTGGGTACCAGTGAAGTCTGGATAGTTTGTTGAACAAATAGGAGATAGAGTATCAATGTTCGTGGAAGAAATTGTAGTATAAGATTCCGCAAACGAATGCAACAGCAAGAAGAAGGAACGCGATCAGTACTGCGCGGCAGAAATAGTTCTAAGCAGTTGAGCATCTTCCCAAAACAAAAGACCCACTCTTGCTCTTCTTTTCTCCAGAGACGAACCTTCAGACTGTTGACTCTGTCGGTCGTCGTCAGTTTCCGAAGAAGAGCATCGAGGCACTCGAGTAAAGTCTCTCTAAAAGTTATCGGTCAGATAAAAACTTAAAGGCTCTGTGCTCAAAAACGTGGTTTCACAAAAATCCCCAATTCAATTTCTGGTTCACTTTTACATTTTTAAGTTTTGAGAAGGTCAGAACAGCCGTAGTGTTTGATGAGTTCTACAGTTTTGCAAAACATCGCAAAGCTTGAAAGTGCTTCGTTCGCAGTGAAAGCTTGCTCAGATGCAAAAGTTCCATATTTTAGGCTAAAATGAGGGTGGAAGCTAGAAAATTGGTTTTTGTGAGGGTTTTAGGGTCACGTTTTGTAACCTTTGAAGCCATTTTTCATGGGACCAGAGCCCATTTGAGTTACGTACCCTTATTCGGTCCAAAGTGCCCACAGAGTTGGTCAGGCGATCATCCGGCAAATAAAAACGACACATCTGAAAAACCTAGAAAGTCATCTAAGATTATCAAAAATCGACAGGTTTTCTGTCTTCGCCGAGCTCCAGAACCGAGTCGTTATCGCAGGAACTTGAGATGGATGGCAGCAGTTTCTGGCATTCTTCGGCAATGCGGTCAAGTTCGGCACTGGTCACTCCAAGAAAGCAATAGTCGGTGTTGTCAACAGCTGTGCATTTTGACATGTCGCTATCAGCCTGAGAATTTATGGAAAATAGTTGAATAAGAGTGTACTCACCACAGAAACGTATTCGATTTCGTTTATCGGCAACATTAATGAGCTGGTAGAAGCGTCACTTTCCTTGGGGAACACGATGAACTAAAAACAGGAGAAAGAATATAGGCGTGTTGATACCTCTAAGGCGGGAGAAAATTTCACGCGCTGGAAATCGTGTTCTTTGTGTGGTTCTGGCGCAAGAAGTTGCTTGATTACTGCAACACTCTTTTTCTGGAAAACACGCGATCCCGTCTCTTCGTCCTCGTCGGAGGATGATTCAGCCTGAGAACTGTCTTTGAAGAACTGTTCAAAGACTCACAGTCGCGTGGGAATACTTTGCCATGATGCGGAAAGTATCATTTGTCTGTTGTTTTAGTTGAATGTGTCGAGGGAATGGTGCCACCATTGATATTTTGCGACGAATCCAATCCTCAGTTACTGGAGGCAGATCGGCCAGCATTTTAAGCTGAAACAACGAAAATGTTTGTTACGCAAACGAACTACCTGACATATTGGAGACGAAGATTTCGCACGTGCTTGGGAAATTGCAAGAGATCCGGGAAACGAGTGAACAGTTTCAAGTTTATGAGAATCTGTAGAGTTAGAGATCTGTCCGGAAGACTCCATTTTCCAGTAATTGATGCAAAGACTGCAGGAACAGCGACTGTCGTAGCCAACACTCATTCTATCTAGGTAGAGAGTGTGTGTGCGTTTGAACAAACAAATAAGGTAGGGACAAAAGAGGGAAAGGTAAACCTAATGAAAGATGCCATAGTTTAAAAAAGAAGAGATTTTTCTGCCCTTGTTTTTCGGCGGAAAGAAAACTTTTGAGGTATTAAAATATGTTTATGCCCAGAGCTTTCCAGAAAAAAACCAGAAGTGCATTAGTGAATCAGAAAAATGACTAGGAAAATGAGGGCATCCTTGACAGAGAATATAGGCAGAGAGAATTGGAGCCGTTTGTTGTGCTAACTGTTTGTCTCTTGTTGTTTCCCAAGGATTCCCTTCTTCTTTGCGCAGTATTGTTTGCGGCCATCTGGCTGAAAGCTTCGAGAAGGAAGGATGTGAAAAACAAGCGGAGAGGGGACGGAGAAACTCGCAACTAATACGAGACTGTATAGATCACAGATGTCCCGCCTCGTTCGAAGCTCTCGTGTGTGACACTGACCGAAAAAAGTGCAAGTCTTTGAAGCATAAGGAAATGCAGCTTTTTAGGACTGACAATATGATTTTATCTTGGCGGTCGACTCACATAGAGTGACAGTATTAAAAAGTATATCTGGTTTTTCTCACAGGATATTAATGATCTTAATACAAACATGGCAGAAGATGTGCTGCGCACACGTTGTTTCTCTTTTCGTGACTCTCGTGATCATATTATTGTTAACTAAAAGAGGCAGAAAGCAGTGTTGGATTGAACTACAATTCGTAATCGGACATCTGGACACGCGCTTCATCATTACCAACCTTTGTGATACGAAGGCTCTGATCATTATATTATAACCTGTCGCTAAAGCAACTATTTAAACCAGTTTTCAGGCCGAATCGGAGGATGCACAGGAGCAGAAAACATCGTCTAGACATGTGGTTGTGTCAAACAATTTCAGTAGCATCATCTGTTTTCAGAGCATTTGCTGTTGGGGTCGAAAAGAAACCTGATCAGCATCCGTACTACTGAGTAGATTTTATAAAACTGTTTTTAAGCTCGTTGCTTTGAAAACGATACACAACGACGGAATTTTTATTAGAGCCATCCAGCGCCGGACAAAGTGATACAGAATTTCTTATGTTCTCGTTGTTTAGAACGGCCTGCGAGCCATGCAGAATCGAGAACATTCACTCATCATACAGGCACGGATGAGCCTGAGTGTAGCCAAAGCTTCTGTTTCTCCAGCCTCACCGGGCATATGTCCAAGTTCGTGCGTTGCCGCCTAAATCCTATCGTGTTCAGATTAGCGTATAGCTTACCGAGGCAATTGTATACCAGCAGTCCTTCTTGCAGCACACGCATGGCATTTCTTGGTGCTCTGCTGCGTTGCATGAAACTACATGTTCACCTGGAGCGCATAAAACTGAAAACACGAGAGATTTTGAGACTTCGCTTGAATCTTACCGACGGCCAAAAGAGCGGCAAAGAAAACAACCTGGACTGTGGTGTTCATAGTGGGTACCTGAAAGTTTAAAAGTTTACGCGTCTCCGAAAAGGAAAGAGTTTCTGAGCTGCACATTACAAATTCTTTTTAACGGGAGAAGGTGTGTGTTGACTCAGTTCTGAGAAGCTTCGTCTCACGCCGAAATAGACTAGATCGTGAGAGGCAGGTCGTAGACAAAGAGCCAATTTGCGTGTTAGACTGTCCATAAAAATGCAGGTACTAATCTTGGTCATATTATTGGATCGGCTTGGAGCCATTGAGGAGGCTGGGAATGAGTAGTATAGTCACACAAAGGGATATGATCTGTAGACCCAAAAAAACTGAGAAAGAAGTGGCTAGGTAGCAGAATCACTATGGTTTCTGGGTAGCCCGAAAATTGAAAATCTCAGCAAAACAAGGTTAGCAACAGCCGGATTCATCGATTCTCTCTCCTCCTAGTAGTAGCTGGAGTAGTAAACCTGACGCTAAATTGGCATCGTTCCAGAGCGAGAGTGAGGAATGATGCGAAAAAAAGAGGAGAGCGGGTGCAGAGCAACTTGTATGCACGGGGCAGATCTCCCAAAAATAATTGGATGGTCGGTGAGAAGTGCGATGGAGCAAAAAGCGAGCTGGAGTGGAAAGGAGAGCTTCGCAATCAGTCACGGATCATGCTTGAAGACACTCAGTCACGATGACGATAGAATCCAGCCTGGAAGGGACTGCTCTCCGGGTGCATCTCTCTTCAATGACAAAGTAATTTTCCGAACGGCTAACGAATTGAAAAGGGCTCGAATTGAGAGGCAAAGAAGAACGAAGCTGAGACAAAACAAAAATGTTTGAGAAGAGTCATTTCAGCCTGTCAGAGACAGAGCATCTTGAAATTAAGTAAACACAAGCTTTAACCCAAAGCTACGCAACATCTTAACGTTTCGATTAACGAAATTAGGACTTTAATTTGAGGAGACCACTTGATTGCAATCCCTTTACGAAAGATTTCAAATTTTGAGCGAGGATAAAGCGGAAAAAGGAAGGAGGAAACTGGGATATGTCAGAAAATGCCCCCGAGCTGTATTAGCTGCCTAATTGGATCAACGGAAAGTTAGTCCTTTATTGGTTGTGTCATAGCTTTGATTAGTTTATAGTGGACATTCCGGGAGAATGGAGTAGCCAAAACAGACCATCTGGGTCGACAGCAGTCAGGGAAAGTGCTCTTAAAATATCCGCTCTTTTCCAGAGTCCACAATTATCATAGTCACTTAATTTGCATTCTTAAACGAGCACTGCACGCCAAGTTATAATGACATAATGAAAAAGTTAGTACAAGGTCTTTTTTTTGCTCATTGCTCTGCAGACAGTGAACAATTCATATGTAACATTTTGTTAAAAGGAAAAACAGGTGATATGTCAGACAGAAGCAACAACAGGTGTAGCTATCAATAGTATGCTGGAAACTGTTCTGGCCAAATTATATGCAAAACGAGTTTTACTTTAAAATGGGGCTCGAAGCAGGTTATATGAGCAAGGTAAAAGTCTATAAAAATTTGAAGCAAACTATGTAACATGCCGAGTATTTTCGTTGTAAAACCAAAACCAAAATATTTTGATATAAAGATTCTGGCCGGATTTTATATCGAGTTTTGGATCAGATTAGGAAGCCTGTGCTGTGTGGGGTCGGGACCTGGGGCTCTCTGCCGGGCCGGGAACCGTCTGGAACCCCGGGCAATTTAGTAGCTTGGGTTCGAACTGAAAAATCTTCACCTCGACGTGCTCACAGGCCATAGACAGAGACGATAGAACTTTAAGAATATCAATCAAAGAAAATGAGTCAAAAACAATCAACTTAAAAGGAAGTAAAGTTATCAAAAAGCTGACGCTTGTTATGCTTCCTCGTCATCTGAGACAGACAGGCAGAGTGTTTTGTTGCGTTTTCTCTCGCCGTCAGTCAAGCTTGTAAAAAATGCGGGAGTTTTCATTATGATGAGTGCGCCTCAACTGTTCTCTAACTTAAGGTACCCTGCCAGGAGAACCATCTGACGATTCCTAGAGATTAATCAGTGTTACACGATGCGTAAAATCGTATTTAGTAAAGTGTGACGGGGGAACAACTGTGACAGGAGGCGAAACTGGAAGACCCCAGGTGCATCCAGCTGTTTTAATTAAGCCCCACGGCTAAAGCGGTGGTCGAAAAATGATTTGGGCACACATTTGGCCGGTAATTGAACTTTATGTTTACTTACTTTATTCAATGACGGTGGTTAAACAGAGTGATTAGATTATTAGTGAAGAAAAAAGCTCCAAGCGTGGAATATGTACAAAAACGTAAGAGTCATCTAGGATAAAAATAGAATCAAAATATGCAAGTAGTCAAAGCTGAATGTAGGAGATGCAGATCATTGAATATCAAGCGAGAGTTGAGGGTGGAGCACATTACGAGCTGACTCGGTCGAAAATGAAGGATCGCAGCGATGCGATTTCCTTTTCCAGGCGAGCCGCTTCAACTCGCAGATAAGCGTTTCTGTCCGTCAACGTTTTTCGCTCCTTAAAATTAATCGTAACAGAGTAATGTTACAAAATAGTACCTCAACTTCATTTTGCTTACTGCTCTTCATCTTTTCACGGTATCGCTGGGCTGCGGCACGGTTCTGTTCCTTCTTCCTTTCGGAAATTTCATCCTCCGACATGTTGACGAGAGAAACTCCCGGCGCGCGCTTTGACTTCACCGTCTCTTCCTGAAATTTATGGATAATAATTCGAATAAACCGTTTCTTACAGCTCCGCTCATTTTTCTCTTTAGCGCCTTCTTGGAAGTTTCTTCAACAGGCTGCAGAACAACCATGTACTCTTTTCCGTCATCTCCCATAAACTTGACTGGCTGCTCGGCGCTAAGGGTCAATGTCGGAACCACGGAAGGACTCAGTGATGACCTGACAGAGCTTGACGGTGAACAGGCTTGCTCCTGTCGGATCTCCGTCTTGACAGACTCAATGATCTCATCGAGGAACGGGCAGGTCTCCAAAACGGCTGAAAAATTTCAGGTCAGACAAAACAAGGCAGTCTCTTACCAGATGCGCTGTAGTTGGTAAAGACGTCCTGTTCGAACTCCTTATAATTCTCAGCAGTGATAAACTCGCAAAAGTTTGATTCTCTGGAAATTTGACAGTTTCTATTTTCTGAAGAGACCTTACATTTCTTGAACACTAGATGATGCTTGCGCTGGTGATAAAAAATAATACTGGCTTGGAGACGCTTGGGCTTGAGAGTTGGCTGGCGATTCAGCACTGTACAAACTGCTGTTTGGCGACGACGACGTAGGAACGAGATCCGGAGCCACCATGCGAGGTAGGGTGAGAGCCTCCTCCGATAATTGACCCTCCGGCAATACCAAACTCCCACATACTTTCGAGGTCCTACAATTTTTAAGCAAATTAAGAAATAACAAAAAGTCCTTACGTCGAGGGAACAGCACAGGGAGGAATGAACGCGCTCAGTGGAGCAGGCAGTGGTGGCGGTGGTGGCTTGGGCCCGCTTAAAAACACACTTGTAGTCGAGATCAAACGTTGTGGAGTTTGAATTAACCCAAGCGGTGCTGGCGGATCCACAGCGAACTCTCTGAGTGCGAGGCTAAAGACACATTTTAAATAATGAAAATTTATAAATGGCTTACGGCAACGTTGCCACAAGTTTCCTCTTGAGTTCCCGTACCAGTCCAAACTCCCCACATGATTTCTTGCTCGTTGCTCAGAGGGCTGAAAGCCGGCGCGAACGGAGACATAAACTCGCTTTCTTGCGGTTGGAACATTCTAAAAATGGATGCAAATTTCAAATCAGAAAAATTACTCACTTTTTTCTGATGAAGAACGTTAAGAGCTTGTAGTAGCTAGATGATTGAAAGCAGCAAGAGCTGATCGAGTCTGAGTTTCCTGAAAAATAGGTTGAGTAAGAACGTTTGAAGAAAGGGAAAGAGAAAAACTGAGTCATTCTAGGCGATCAATAGAGCCGGTCAGGTGATATGCCATAAATTTCGGACAAAGGTATTTTTATGGTAGGCAAAAAAGGGGGACAAAAACGATGGGTCAAATCGATACACCGTTGGGCAGCCACATGTGGCAGCTCGGCGTACAAACGTCACTTGGGAAAGATTGCGAAATGGGCGACGCCGCGCTGTTGTGAATGGGGGCCGGACGCGGCCAACAGCCCGAAAGTGATGCAATAGTAGACCCGTCCGTCTCCTATCTCTAAGGAGGCGGTACAACACGAGCATGGCACGTGCCCCAAGAGTACAGCAGTGTACATCTTGGAAAGAGGTTCCAGCCATACACATTCACAGAACCAAGTTTAGTTTCCCCAAAAAACAAAACAGGGCGAATTTTAACCGCACTTAAAAGAATTCGCACACTTTGAAAAATCAGAAAGATCCGGTCATGAGGATTTTACAAATTTTCGTTCCTTTTAATGATATTGTCTTCTACGAAATTCAGTTTCCTGCAAAATTAAGGAACATTCTTACCAAAATTAATCAAACAACTTAACACACTTAATCGCACAATTTGAAAATTTCGTAGTCAAAATTTTACGAATTTCCGTTCCTTTTCAAGCTGTTGGCTTGTAAAAGACTGTACACTCCGGTGGGAGCCTCTAAAGAAGGGAGAAGACAGTTTATAGGGAGCTGATTGATCAACGAACATAAAATCAGCCGGTTATCGTTGGGAGGAGACTACAAAAGCAGTACAATCCTTCAAAGAACGTTCATGGTCTGATTTAAACGTCTTTCGCCGACTAATAGGCTAATACATAAATCTCTCACAGGTGCAGTGCATCGATGAGTGTCTTTTCTGTCCGGGACAGAAAAGTAGAAGCAAAGGGCAGTAAAATACGGAGGCACTCAGTTGCGTGTTCATTTTAGCAACAAATACACAGAGATGAGCAACAGTATGGCGAGTCTTGCTTTAAGTGGGCGGACCAAGTGAAAGCTGCCTAACAAATTAAAAATCTGCTAAACCGAGTATATAAGCTAAGATTAGCGATCAAAGTAGAAACGTCTGATATAGGACAATTTTGCCATAACTGGGGTTTCCTGGCTACAATCTGCAACTAAATGACATGTCTCCATAAAAAATGTTCCTTTTCTTATCGTAAAAAGGCCAAAGTCCTTATGCATTTTGATAATGGCAATAATCATTGTTCGGTTTGCTTATTGTGCAAACTGTGAAGACAGTAAAGAAATTCAAAGATTTCTTTGATGGCCTTTATGTGAATCAAGGGGCAGTTCCTCACTCGGATGCTCGAATATTCGAAGATCTACCTCGTTTGAGACGGACAAAGTTATTCATGCTTTTGAAGATAGTTTTTACAAAAAAAGTATTATAAAATCGAGCATTGTTCAAACATGTTTAACAAGTTTATTCGACAAAGAAAGGTTACCATTCTTCACCACGTCTAAACCCCCAATTACAAAATAATTCTCAAAGCTTAGTAAGAAGGACCACGATTGGTCTACGTCCTCCAAGTCTTCCTCATCGTTGTCGTACTGGTAGCCACTGTATTTCAAGTCTCCGTCGCTGTTGTAGCGGTGCAGCTCGGCATACATGTAGTCCGAGTCTTCCGAATATCGCTATATTATCTTTTTCAGAACAATGCGCCAAACCTCGTATTCATAATCGTCTTCGGGCTCGGAAGCCTTCATCCATTCATGCATCTGGGCGATTACGTCGTCAAGGAAAAGGAGCTAAATCGGAAATAAATTAAAATAATAAAGTGAACTGACCGCCTGCAAGCGCTGCTTTTGAGCAATTCGCAAGTCGCTTCCAAACTACTTTTCCAAATTGACTTCATTTAAGAAAGTCTGAAATGTCAGAAAATTATTTTCCAAAAAAGATAGCTCAAGCTTTAAAAAATGTGAATTCAACTTTTGTTTGCTTAAGCAGCAGTTGTCAACTGCCGTGACACGGTCCTGGTTATCAAGTTGTGTTAATAGGATGTTTCAAGAGTCAAGAAACAATGTGATGAAGATTGGAACAATTTTTAAGTAAAACAAGAAGGCAAGGAAAAACGAGGGAGGAAAAAATATGTGCTCATGTGGGGGGCGCAGAGTCGACTGGGCGCGGAGAGGGTGGCGATGCCGTAACCGGCTAAATGTCAAATTTAGCTCTTGCCCGTGTAAATTGATTTTTGACTGTTCTCTCTGCTAAAAAGACTATGTATGATATGCTTGAAAGTAACATAAAATTCACTAAAGCATATTTTCGCAGCTAGCCAATAAACGCACAACAAATATCTTGTCGTTAACCAAGAAAGCTTGACAGACGTTCATTTCAACTGAGGTCCTCTTCCAAATATGGCAATTGACAAAATAACTGAGTGAGATCAAAGCGGAATGTAAGAGAGTACTTGAAGATGAAACTAGACTGTTGTTACTAATGACCCGTCGGTTGAATAGTACGGAGCATCGATTGACCGGGACTGTGAAGAATTCGTGCTACTGTTGAGCAATTGACTATATTCCAATAGTCGTGGGTCAAGAGAGATCTGAAACATGATACATTACACATTTTCGGTGGGACTGACCTTTCTATCTTGAACAAATTTTGAGGGGTCAAAAAATCGTGGGTCTATTGATGAAGCCTTGTGTATGTAGGGGTCGTCTCGTCTTCCAAAAATGCGACACTGAAATAACTTTAAATCGAAGACCGAATATGTTGCTTACTCTCGTCACATCGCAGCAACAAACACAAATACATGTCAATAACGACAAAATTGTGAATATGAGAAAAACGACTAGTCCGATAGGATATTGACAATTGCAGCCAAGTGACGGATCGGCTTGGGGCAACTCGGAAACCATTGAACTCACGTCGGAGCTAAAAATTAACATTTTGTTTAAAAAGAAATTTATTGAGAAGTAGTAGTGGCAGACACTATTATCAATTGCTTTTTTAACTTTTGAAAATTGTTAGTAGGTATTTTTTTTATATGTTGACATCTATGAGGTCTATATAGTGTGTTAATCTTAAAAAATGACGGACTCTAAGAACAATCATTTGAACAAGTTCAATCGATTTAAGCAAACGCAGAAGTTCACTTTTTGAAAGCATTCCTTCTCACGTGGAGAAAGGCGACAAATCAAACTCACTTCGCACTCTGCAAAGAATGGACAGCTGATCTGTGTGAGGAATTACGTAACGGTTTTTACTGTAGCTGCGTTGGACAGTAGCAAACATGGTTACGGTCACAGTGGTTACACTATCCAGACTCTTCTTACTGGAAAATACGAAACAAGATGTTTGCATACTACAAGTTACTAATTAGTATAAATAGAAAAGTAAAATGACTTCAACTGGCAAATAAATGAGACAGGCGGATTATGTGTTCAATGGAGATGTGAGCTGCGAAGTCAAACAGTGCGGGGTCGCGTCACATGAACTGAGATCGCTCAATGAGAAATCTTGAGTATTAAAGCATCCGAGACTGAAGTGTAGCTGAAAGTAGGAACTGAATGAAGTGTTTGGCCGCAATAGTCTTTATAAACATTGTCCTTAGAGGACGTCAATCACAGTTTTCTTCCGGATTAGTGGTCCTTAAGAGTATAAACGTACCCTCTCCTTGCAATACATAATAATCCAAAATACAGATTAGACTATGTGATATCTTTGTGCAATGCATAAAAGAAGAAAGTCAGTAAAGTCTTTTGTCTCTTTCCGCATCGTCTGCGCCACCTCCCACCTTTGTTCCGTGACGTGCAATGGAACATTTCAATTTCTTATTCTTTAGTTCCTGTTCTCTGCACAACATCTCAAAAAAGTACTATGAGCAAGACTGTTGAAAAAGCATGTTCTCGAATCAATCTCGTCAGTCTTAATGACTACCCCGGAATCTCGCCCTCGCCAATTATATGTCATCTCGTATTTTAGTATCTGAGCCTTCCCAGTAATGAAACACGTGGCTGCTACAATACCAGTGAGTTTTCCTGCTACATGTTCTCAACTTTTATCGCCTAAAGTAAATTTTTAAAATAACTTCCTTCTTTAACGTTAGTTACTTAATTCCTGAACAAAATCCCTAAGCGAGACTTTTTAATTATATTCGGATGCGACCTGTCCTACGGCATGCGCTTTGAAAATATCTAGAATCCAAAGACGCTTTGAAACAAGGCGAAATTTCTAAACACAGTTGGGTATTTCACGGATCATGACTTTCAATGCGTCTGCTATGCGGATCTTTTATGCTTCCAGAATGCTACCCAAACTAAATATGAGGCTCATAAACCAGTTAACATTTGACATGCTACCGAAAGTTTTTCATATATTTTGGTTTCGCATTCAAAGCTCAAAAGATCCCCTGCAAAATATATAAATCGGAAACACCTCTTTGAGGCTGAAGAGCATAACCAAACAGCTATCGCCACCCGACACAAAGCAAAGGTATCTGTAGCGACACTTCAGTCCTGACAATTACACGCTCGGTCATTTGATCCTTCAAAGAATTTTGTTCTTTGATTGTCAGGACATCCTGTTTTTACAATTTTTTTTATGCTGCTCTCTTTCTATATTCATTTTCAGCGATGCCGAGTACTCTTCTTTATCTCTTTCTGGTCATTTCTCTAGTTTCTTGTAGACGACCGGCTTTTTCATCAAATTCAGCTAAAACGGTAAGAACAAGGGCAAGATTATTCATTTTCTGTTTTAAGCACAAACCTTCCGATGACATTGACGGCGTTTTGAGCGGACTTCAACGGGAGAGAGGTACAAAGACTAGGGCTCCTTCTCAAGAATTGACAACGAGTACTACGACAGCCGAGTCGCCAACTAAGTGAGTTTTGAACAAAGAACTCTGTGCTTCCTGGAACGGGGACAAAAATCTCAGATACTGGCGAATAATTTACAGCAACCAGATCCGGCTCCCGCATTGATGATGCCCCGTTTGACGGTAACATAAAATTCTCTCATGCTTGAGAGAGTGAGAGCAGTTTAAACGGGACTATACCACCAGAGTCAAAGACTATGACGTCTTGCAGAATGCATAATGCCGTTCTTCTATGATTGCATTTAGGCGCTGCCCAAAAGTGCTCAAAAGCGGATTTTCCCACCAGAGGCGCCACAACACAATACTCATCCTCTCCCAATGGATAAACTTATTTCTCGATTGCTATTTTCTATCATTTTCAAGTTTTTTGACTTTTATTTAGTCAGTTTAAAATATCTGATTTTTAAACACACTATTTTTATCAGCCCTCAATTTGAAAATTCAATTTCTGGAGCTTGACTAAAGGTGAACGAACGAGTCGGAACATTTTACATTTGATTTGGCTAGGCAAGAAAATACGCGTCATTGTGCTAAAGACAAAAAATTGTAAAGTAAATTCACCGGAAAATTTTAGGCTTAAAGGAAAACCGGTCTTCCTTTGAATTGTTTTCGTTTCAACATTTGGTTTTATGACCATCAAATGAAGCCGTTTATTTCTTGGCTCAATTGAATAGGGACAATTCCTCTGTCTGTTTATGTCCCTTCTTTGACCGGCGCACAACCCGCGCACATAACCACTTCCCTTTCCGCCATCTATGCCATGTTGCAAAAAGGTTACTCTCACTTTTTTACCGGACATGTGGTTTTTCCTTCAGATCAGCCAAATCTGCCCCCGCTGGCGCCTCTTCACCCCCTCTTTTTCTTGGTGGGCGGGCTCGACACTGCGCGAGATTCACTAGTAGCGTATTTCTTTGCCCTAGGATGAATTACAGATTGAGCTTGTTTTGAACCCTTCTTTTTTTTGTTTTGTCTACCGTTTGATGTCAGGTTTACCTCAGAAGAGAGTAACTGGCTGCAACAGGTGTATGCGTCTTATTCCACTTCTTCTACTGCTTTTTGCATATTGTACAAAACTCAGGTCAGTTCGTCTAGAGAAAAGACTTGGAGGGGCCTTAACCAGTAAATCGGTAGTCTAATATCCGGCTAATCCACCAGCAGAACGACCCGTTTTTTAAATGAGTACCAATTTCCGGAGTAGGCGCATTTACAGCGAAAGAAAACGAAAACCAGCTCAAGGGAAATCACTGGGGAGGACAGCACAAAAGCTTTGAACTTTTGGTGGCTGAGCAAAGAACCTAAAGCAATTATGAGTTGTGAATGAAGTGTCAAGACCTTTTTCAGCGAAGCAGACGCCCTTTCGGATACTGAGATCATAAAGCGACTACTAGGAAAAGGCTACGACTGGCGAGTTCGTCCTCCGGGAATTGACCTTAAGAGGAACGGTAAGGTAAAAACTTGATGCAAAAGTTCCCGTATTCAGGAACTCACGGTCCTGTGATTGTCCGGGTCAACATGCTCATTCGAAGGCAAGTTTTTCCACATGCGTTTCCCCCGTCTACTAATGACGTCTCCTCTGGATCATCCTAATTGGGCTCGTTTGTAGAAATCCTAACACCGTAGTCTAGTGGTAATAGGTCTCATAAAGGACTCTACGAGAAGACTCTGCAATGTCCAAAGATTACGTTTCAGCATATCGAAAATTGACGATGTTAATATGGAGTACAGTGTCCAGATGACTTTTCGGGAAAGTTGGATAGATGGAAGGCTAGCCTATGGCTATCCAGGAGACGATACTCCAAATTTTATTATACTGACTTACGGCCAACAAATATGGATGCCTGACAGTTTTTTTCAGGTTTCCTTTTTCTTTTTTTTACACAGCATATGAGAATTCAGAACGAGAAGCAGGCAAACAAGCACATGATCGACAAACCAAACATTCTCATTAGAATCTACAAAAATGGTGCGATTCTCTATTCTGTTAGGATATCGCTGGTTCTTTCATGTCCCATGCATTTACAGGTGAGACTGTGTTTGTTTTAGCTCTTACATACTTTGCGCCAAACTTGTGGCCAGTGCAGAGAGTATCGGGTTACAATCTGAAGACGTGGGAATTATTCACAAGTAGCTCGTCACGCTCGGGGAGCACACAATACGTCTCGTAGTAAAATTAACTGGAAAACTTACAGTACTACCCAATGGATGTGCAAACCTGTCTGATTGACCTTGCTTCTTACGCCTATACTGATAGCGATATTGGTAGGCGAGTGCACGATGCAGGAAATATTCCTTGCAGAATACCGGTGGCAGGAAACTGATCCCATCCAATTGAAAGACGGACTGCATTCTTCACTACCCTCCTTCCAGCTTAACAACGTTTGCATATGTTAGACGTCCCACGAAAACATCGGTTCAGGTGACCACTGGTTACTGCACCAGTAGAACGAACACGGGAACGTATTCTTGTCTAAGAACAGTTCTGGAACTGAAAAGACAATTTAGTTACTACCTCCTTCAGCTATACATTCCTTCTACCATGCTGGTTATCGTTTCATGGTTTGTGTCCGTGTTTCCCAAAAAATGTTAAACAGGGTTTCGTTCTGGTTGGACAGAACAGCCGTACCAGCTCGGGTCACTTTAGGAGTGACAACTTTGCTCACGATGACTACCCAAGCCTCAGGAATCAACGCAAAACTACCTCCGGTCTCGTATACAAAAGCCATTGATGTCTGGATTGGCGCTTGTCTGACGTTCATTTTTGGTGCATTGTTAGAATTTGCCTGGGTAACGTACATATCTACACGATCATACTACAAATGTTGGAACATTTAAAGATGCCATTTAAATAATCTTTAGGGAAAGTTGGAAAAGCGTCGAGGGCCGAAAAGGGATCTCTTCTCATCGAAAATGCTCACGCCACATTGACCACAGGACGAGCGGTCAGTCTAATTCCTTTTTCTCAAATGCCTGTTTATTTTAAACGTTTTTAGAACGAGAGATTTCAGGAAAGCGTCAGTTTTCAAGACGATTACCGTCCTACTCCAAGTATAGCAGAAAATCAGGTCTGGATCCGACAGAACGACAGTGGCGGTCCGGAAACGACGGAACTATTGGTTCTTGGTCCAAATCGGTTAAGCAGGTAGATTTTTTTAAGTACTTGTTAAAAGAATTTAGGACCAACAAGTACTGGAGACTTTTCCGCCGATGTAAACTGATACAATGGATCCAGCGACGTATGGAATACGCCGACAATGCGAAACGAGCAGATCTGGTCTCGAGAGTCATGTTCCCCGTCTTCTTCATCTTTTTCAATTGTCTGTACTGGTTGAGCTATTCGGACTACAACCACAAACTTCCAAGCCTTCAATAAGTTTTACTCTCATCATGTGCTGCATATTTCCTGCTCTTCGGGTTTCACATCACCTTATGGATCTCGCGCCGATGTAATAAAATAACTTTATTGTATCTCTCTGTACAGATCATTGTTCAAAATATGGAATTCCATTTGCGCTAAAAAATACAAGTCGCACAACAAAATGGCACGGGTCAACAGGATTTTATGACAATAGTTGAGCAGACAGGTCTCTCTAACAATCTAGTGTCCCTGAAGATGGTAGCAGACAACTAAGGGTCATCTACTGTAGTCAAATAAGGAGAAGAAGAGATCATTGCAAATATGCACCCATGTCGTAGCCGTAATGCACTTGTTGCATTTGGGGCATTGAGAACATTTCTGTTTCTTGGGTCATCATTGTCATGGGAACGTGCGAGGGCAGTACCTGAAAATCGGGTTAATTTGGGGCGGAAACTATGAATATTTTTAAACCGTCTAGCAATGAGAAGACTGCTACATGAGTTTTTGTACTGATTGATGCTGTCACTCCTGACAAAAGCTCACCATCTGTTCCTGCTGCTGATAACCAACAGCATGTGTTGAATGAACCGGAGCCGATTGCATATTATGAGCCATTGACGGCTGAGAATGGTGCTGTTGAACTACCAAATGTGATGCAGCTTCGTGGGACAGATGTCTCTTCCCAGGTTTTCTTCCTCTGGTCGAGTTCATCCGATGCAGATGTAACCGTTGAAGCATCTCTTCCCGACTCATGCCTAAGGATGAAGCGCGCATCGACTCCAACTTCCTGTCCCATTCTTTCAGATCTTTGCAATCATTGCTCTTGTGACAGGTATTCAAATGCCGCTTCATGTTTCCCTTGTAGATTGTGACGAAATCACAAAGGCCGCAGATGTAGGCGTCCTGAATTTTGCTCATCTCTACAAATTTACAATAGACTCACATCTGGAGGTTCATCTCTTTTGGGAGGGTTCGGAGGTGAAGGATCTGCAGGAAGGGAAACATTTAAAGGTGCATGAATATGCATTTGTTGAGCATGTTGCATGTGACGATCTTCCTGACGAACTGGCGGATAATTGTGCTGTTGAGGAGGATGATTGTACAGCATGGGGTTGAAGGCGGAACCTTTAAATTTTGTTTTATAATTTCCTCCAATTCAAAATACTTGGCTCGAATCCTTCCTGAAGGACAGGCTGAGGACGAACTTCTGGTTTCCTTTTCCGTTTTCTTTCTCGCTCCTTGTCAGGCCGACTTTTTTTGTAATTGGTATTTTTGTCACACGTATTTATGTGTCGGCGAATATTTCCCTGAAGCTTAAATCTCGATCGTTAGACCAGCGCTTCTCATACCTTATAGTGCGAAATGAACTTGTCGCAGTGAGGACAGATGGGCGACAGGCCATCCTGACCATTTGTCATGGCAGAAACAGCAGCAGAGGTACGGAGATTCGTATCAGGCGTCGTGCTTGAAATTGCGCCAGCCGCAACTTGATCTATATAGGTCCGACCTGTACGGGGATAAAACTTAGGTTAAGCCAACAGAAAAAGAGACAGAAGTTAAGCCTTCTCCAGTTAGATACAATAAACATTTGGGCTGTTAACGTGCTGATACTCACCAATGATTTCACGGCACTTTTCGTTTCTACCAATGTGACCAGTAAGGCTTCTTCTAGAAGGATATAGGCCTTTACAAGCTTGGCACATTACTCGGCCTTCTCCTTCCTGGAAAACATGGCTTGTTGCGTATAATTGAATCTCTTGATCAATGTTTTTCACACTAAAATTCTTAATCACGAGTTAAGGTTGGTCAAATGCTCAAGCTACAAATTGAATATAACCTCTAAGTATAGCAGTCAAACGAATTTGGAGAACTTTGAATGAAAAAGCGATTAATCCTTACCTCCATGTCAGATGGGTTCGCTTCCGAGCCACCTGGAGAACCATCGTTTTCTATGCCACTTTCACTACTGGTAATGGGACTTCTGCCGGGAACGTCGCTGCCACACACTGAAGAAGGACGACGGCTGAGATTAACATATGTCAGTGAACCAAAGAGCATCTCACCTTGGCGTCACCATTCCGATGCCGGAATCTGGCGTGTGGTGGGGATTGGATGAAATTGTGACGGTAGGAGCCGGTGACATTCCCGCTATTCCAGAGTCAGCAATCTTTTGGGCAAAGTACTGTAATTTATGGTTTGTTCCAATTGCTGGCGGCCTTACATGTTCTTTTTGTCTTGCCTCTTCTGCCGCCGTGGCAACCTGCTGTGCTGCCTGATGTCGTGCGGCAAGCTGCGCCTGTGTCATTTGCTCAGCATGATACACCGGGAAAGAGGCAGTGGCATCGTAATTCCCATAAATCGCAGGATGTTCCATGTAGGTACCGTGAGTACTTAGGGAAAAACAAGATTTTAAGCAGTGAATCGATGAATACCTTGTCGGAACAGCTTCCGCCTGTTGCTCAAAAAACGGATTGAAGTTTACAGGCAGAACGGCCTTCTGCTGTTCACACCAAGCTTCTTGGTATGGCTGATAACTGTCACCTAGCATTGCTACAGAGGAACTGAATAAAAACAGTTGAAAGTACAGAAAATAGAGCAAACCTAAACAGCTCCGAGGTCCCGCTAACCGTAGAGTTTGGCGGAAAAGCACCCCAGAAGGTGTCCATTGAGGACAGCCTGAAAGGATACAATCGGAAAGCACTTTCACGGCTTTGTGGAAAATGGAAAAGGTGAAATTGCAGTCGAGATCAAAACATGAGAAAATGAGAACAGACATAAACTTCCCCGCTTTCACCCGTACTTTTTCTCTGCCCGACCGAGATTTCGGGATTTTGTGTACCGTGGAACGATTGTCTGGCAGCTGTGACCTAATCACAATGACCAGCGAAATTCTCAGACTCTAGATGATGACCAACAGCACATGTTGTCTGATCAGTTTAATATGTTGCGGAATGTGTCCTTTCGAGACTGAACCGGTTCTTCTAACCTTTGATGTATCAAGTCAATCGGGACCACCCAATTTCGCAAGAGGAAAAAAGTTTGGAGAAGAGTAGATCGAAAAATGACATGGGATGCGTTTTACGTTAAGAAGTAGCAGAGAAGTTGTGGCGCGTCGAACTGTCAGCAACCGCCATCCATCTCGACGGCCACGAAATGATCGACACTTTCAAGGTTGATTGGACGCCGGGAATGCGCACTCTCCGGAAGCATTTACTGACCATTACTATGCTGGTTTGAGGGAAAGCTTAAACAGTTCTAGACACGAATAGTCCAGTCATAAAATAGTTGCAACATGTACTTAAACGATGCAGTTTACGAGCGACCTCTACATTAAATGGAGCCTTAACCGTTACTTCTGTCGGTCAAGTGCAACAATATCAAGGCTACAAGGAGGTGCGGTCTGTTCACAAATTCCGAGAAAGTTGTATACGCTTACACGTGACACAATCAGGTTTCCAACCCTCATTGTAAAATGATAAGAAAGGAGAGAAAATTGTAAGAGATCTCGTTCGAGAACGGAAGAGTTGTTTGTTATTGTTTCTTGTGCAAAAGAGAAGATCAGTTCGGAGCGTCCACAAGGAATTGCGCCGCGCGCATGACGTTACTTTGTTTCTTTTCTCGGGTGTGTAAAGCAGGCCTTTGTTCACTCGAGTTAGACATAATGGCCAAGAAATAGTTCATTAGGTTTTACTGTTGGAAGACTTTAAAGGACATTTCCTTACATTAAACAGGTTGGCAGAACTATCGTTTTGAAATTGTCGACCGAAAAAGTAGACCGGATGCGGAAGTGTACAGAAAGGTGCAAGCTTTAAAGTAGGCTTCTGCTTCCAAAACCAAAAGATCAATTCCTAACAATTACGGAAAAGATCGGGTTCATTGACTGACCAAGTTCTAATTAAGGGGTAACGGGACTGTTGGCGTGGTAACCCTTAGAAAACCGCTCAGCACTGCAATCAGAATACATTAATTCAAAAAAGTTGCCAGTAGACGATTTGAGGAACAAAAGGGGTTTATGGAGGATCAATTTGTCTATAATGCCTGCGTGCTTGCGCGCTGAGCAAACTTCTGAGCTCGGCAACCGGTATGCGCGGGAACGTGGCAAAGTTGACTGTTTAAATGTAGCTAAGGTCAAATCAAATTAGGTCCAGAAAGGGTGATGTGTCATATCAAAACAATGTGTCCAAAGTTAGGATACTCTACCCCCAAGTTAGTCATCTTGTGTAATGATGAACATGCCTGGGTGACGCCCCTGTTTCCAGAAAAGGAATTTTGAAAAATGGAAAATAAAGAGCTGAGAAGGAACGGTTTGACATTGAAAAAGCAGAGTTGGGTGTGGCAAAGGAAAGCTACTAACTACCGGCTGGCTGGTCCCCTCTCCTCTGCGGGTGGCCCGTAAAGATGGGGGCTGAGGTCAGATGGGCGGACTGATTGCGCATATCAACTACTATAGTTGAAGAGTAAACAACAATTATGGTAATTGGCAGCTTGGATGGATAAAAAGGAGCTCGAGGTAAAAGACTCGGCTGTGATAAACTGTTTGAGGAGAACTTGAGAGGACATCGATCGGGCTTTGCCAGTTTGACCGTCAGGCAGTGGTTTCGCGATAAAATCTTTAAACTGCAGCTATGGGTGTGAAATTTGGACAGTTTAGACAAACTGTTCACGGCCAAAGATGAGAAAGAGCTGATAGTAGAATAACATTACTAACGATGCAGTCCTGACTCTTACTTTCACGAGAAATACACGTTTCCACTGCTTTTTCGGTAGTCGCGCCGAATATGGATGATAAGGACGCGTCCATCATGCGCACTATGCATTCACAGTCTACGGTAGTGTTTACAGAGAGAGACATTTAAGCGAAGCATACAGTAGTCGACGTGGTGGCCTTGGTGCGTCCAGCGGTCTATTATCATGGCCAACACTAGCAGAAGTATTACACAGCGGCCCCGATTAGGAGGGGGGACGTTGTGCGAAACTATCACTAAATTGATCAGCTTGACCCCTAAAATGCGAATCCAGGCTACGCAAAACGGCTACTTACCTCGGTTGCCAGGAGTGAGAAACCGACGACTAAAAGCAGGCACGTCAGCAAAGATAAATGTGTGTTGTATATGATACTAAAAATCAACAGCCTGCCTGATTATTCCGTGTCTTTAAGACATGATGAAGAAGTTTCCTACTTTCATGAAACAGAAAGAAAATGCAATAGATTTCGTTTCTTTATTAATGGTAATTTTGAAGACAACTCTTTTTCATTCTCCGGTCTCAAACGTGTCAGCAGTACTTTTCAGGTAAAGGGATAGTCTTCCTCCTCTGATCCGAACAAACTCTCAAAATCACATAAACCTCTTCGACCTTCAGAAACGGGAGAGCCCACTAGCATTGTCTACAGTCCGAAAATGAAAGGAGCCGAATGTCTCCACAACCATGTGTCATGTACTTTCATAGCACGTGCGAATATGCCAGCCAGCCAGCAGCTCACAGACTCGGAGCGTTGACCATTTTGATTCTATTCCTCTCAATAATTATTCAATTCGTTTGAGAAAACTATTTCTTTTCAAATGAACAATAGTGGAAGAAAGCGTCGAGCTGCTGCTGAGCAAGCCGCTCAAAAGATCGACATTCAGTCGGTGGAGATTCCAGACGAAGAAGAGGTGAGTTAATTTTTTTGCAACATAATAGTTTTTGTATTCAGAAAAAACTTCCGTATGCGAAGAGGAGATCCAGCAATCCCCTCAGCGAGGTAAGAAACTTGATGTACAAATGGGAGAGTGATTTCAGAAAACTCTGGAGGAGCTGTTCCGTGAAATTCCGCACGGACACACCACTTCTCTTCAGCTTCACATGGAGATTCAATACCTGACTGCTCGTCTGGAGGAGTACAGAACAATCTGCTTAAATTCTACTGTTCCAGCTGTCCTACCAAGCTCCAGGAGTTCATTCTGGACTGTGGCCACGGCTTCTGTTCTGATTGCTTCGAGCCTGGAATGAAGCAGTGCCCGCATTTCTCTGCTGAGAAGATCGAGCGTTGGAGCAAGTTTGATTGAGGGACGAATTCGCAACGTGTCATTATTGTGCAATGAACTTTCTGTGATTACTAGACGTCTTCTAAGTTTGATATACAACGACATTAGTCAGTTGTCATCGGAGTTGAAGTCAGCCTGTCTACGCGCTTTATGATCTGAGGAGTTCTCTGTCTGAAATTTACTGTTTACGCTTCTCTTCGATGTGCTGCTCCACCTCAATAGCTTTTTTTTGAAGATGTCTGATATCTTTGTGATAAGTTTCTCCTATTCTCTGAAGGAAAAAGACTTGCGAGCAGTCCAAATTGATAGGTAGATCGCAAAGCTCGAGTCAAAAACCGTATCATTTCTGTCCCGCATTTTCCCATGAAATTCATCTCTTTTATTCAGTCACCTCTGAATAAGTGAGACAAAAGCGAATTCCAAATCATCAGGCTGTCACTCATAGGGCCGTGAGTAAGAGTTAATCACTGAGAGACTGCCAGGTTCAGCCATTTTCTCTCGTTGCAGCTGGGCAGCGCGCGCTGTGCAGCTGCAGGATTGACTTCGATTGACTGCAAAACAGTTTACTTTTCGTTTTTTTTTGAATTCCTCTTTCTATTACAAAACCCAGTTCAGTGTCCACAAGCCAGCTGCGTATCAGATATTGAACTTCTCTGCTCTCCTATTTGTTTAATATGCTTTCTAATCTCAAACACATGTTTTCAGATGTCCGCGAGAAAACCATTGAGTCTCCCCCTTCCATCAGGAGCACCGAGAGAGAGAGAGAGAGAGAGAGAGAGAGAGAGAGAGAGAGAGAGAGAGAGAGAGAGAGAGAGAGAGAGAGAGAGAGAGAGAGAGAGAGAGAGAGAGAGAGAGAGAGAGAGAGAGTTAAGCCTCAGGTTACTATCACCTCAACTACATCCGCAGGGAATCGTCTTCCTTCCTCCTTCTTCAGTACAAATATATCTTCGATCGGCATAAGTTCACCGTTTTGTTAATTTTAGCTTGCGTACTGACAGTTTAACTAATAAAAACTTCAAAATACCTCAACTTCTCATCTCAGAACTTACATACGCTCATTCTAGTCAAACAAACTCGAAAAAATCAAAACAAGTTGAACAATTAGGATCTGCAATTACAGTTCGCAGACTTCGCGACGAGACCCATGCTATGAGACTACAGCTATATCACTGTCAAACTTAATTTGACTAATTGTATGCTAAAATATTTTCAAATAGCTGTTGTTGCTGAAAAGCAAACAAGTTTTCGAAGCTACAAATTTTCAAGCTCTACTCTTTAAAACTTTGATCAGCTTTATTTTACAAAATTTGTGGGCAAAAACTTTAAAATTGTCTACAATTTTTGTGAGATTGAAGCGAAAATTGAAAATTTAGTAAGCAGGCCTCTCCAGACAATACTTCAGGGTAGACCTAAATTTTAAAAATTTCTTTATAAAAAGTGCAATACTTACTGAATGGGGTAGGGATTAGCAACAGCCTGCCATGATTCCTTGTCCTCAAACTGCCAGTAGCCCTGCTTGATGTCGGGAAGATCTGGTCGAGCAGCAGTCTCCATCAGACGTCGCTCGGCTTCTTCACTCTCAGGGTCGATATTGTAAGAGGTCGTGGTCGTGGTTACAGTTCTCCTTATATGAAAGCTTTCGAAAAATTCCGCATTCACGCTTACTTGGTAACTGGCATCTGTCCGCGTTCGTCCAAAAGATGAGCAGCCCAGCCGCAGTGAAACAACAAAATTCCGACGATGATGAGAATGAGACCGAGAGGAATCAGTCCCGCGGCACTGAAAGTTTCAAGGTTGATACTGATTCAAAACACTGGATGGGCATATAGCCAGCGACAGGGAATAGTACCGCTATAATTTTAGCTTGAAAATGTCAAAGTAAGGTCTCGTCACAACTGGATTCCTACATAGCGGTCCCCCTTCAGTACAATCAGCTTTGGAGCTCCCTCCGATCTCCTTCGAGACATAGTGAAAAGTGCGGTACTCAGAGATTCTGGTGATTATCAGATGATCATGATCGGACAAAAACGAGCTTAACGAGATAGTCACAAATGGTCTTGCAGAAAACACTATCGAACTATACTATTTTTTGCAAAGGGGTTTCTGTCCTGATTTGTTGTTAGTTTAGCCCCCCTTTTTAGATCGAATACTATTCCAGCTGAATCTTCCTTCTCCAAATACTAGAGAAAAGTCGCAATATATTCAACTAACTATGAGACGAACTCATTTTTTCTTACTGATAGTCAGAGTTTGAACCATAAAACACAGTTCCCTGCCTTTCTACGTGTTGCTGTTCGTCTCTTTCTACATGTTAATACCTACTCCTTTTCGAAACCTAGTTCGTCATTGCCTATTCCATTGTCCGCCACCCACGAACATCAGTCTTGGCCTGACAGCTGTTGCTCCAATATAAAACTCACATTCCGGAACACTCGACGGCAATACAGGTAAGAAGCATGGCCAAAAGGATCATAACTCCGATGAAAAACAGTGTTGCTCCCAAAATGAAGACGCATTTTCTTAAAGTTAGGAAAATATAAAAATATGGGTTGTTTGCTTACCTTCCCGGCCAGACTCCCATGTAGGCTGGAAGACAAGGCATGCAGAAGACGGGAAATGTTCTTCTAGCATACCAGGGACGGTACTCGCCGTCTGATGTGATCCAAACCATTCTGGAAAGTTTTGAAAAATATTTGTTTTTGATACACGTGAGGACAAAGACGTTAGCAGTCAAGAAACTGGAAAATGGTCTATTTGCGAATTGGAGGAGAATGCCATGTGCAGAGAGAGAGACAGCCGGGGTTGCAGGGAGAGTTTCTCGCCCACACTCTTACAGCACCGCTCGCCTCGAGCAACAAGCAACGAATGGCAATACACAGCAGGTTGAAAGAGCACAGGATCCTGAGAGAGGAATCTCTGTCGCCTGATCGATACTCAGCTGGAAATGTTTTACCAAAACAACGGAAAAGGAGTTCGTAAATGGAGAGCGCCAGCTGCAGGTCCGAAATGAATCAGCTAGATTTTTCACAACATCATCGATTTTTAGACATGCGATTATTATAGCAGTTTATTTCTAATCAAAACTAATTCACAACGCGCGTGGGTTATACAATGGAATACGATTAAATAGGGGGAGAAGTAAAGATACAAGACTTTTTAACAAACTTCCGTATAGATGTCACAACCACACAGTTTGGATTGCTAGGGGTTAAACAGGTAAGGTTTAACAGATAAAGTGGGGGGGGGGGGGGTTATACAAGTAAAGTTAAACAGGTAAAGTGGGACGTGGCTCGGGTTTCGGCATCAAAAAGCTGTAAATGAGCGGGTTTGCAATAGTATTGGCACAGATGAAAGCGTTTAGGATGTTCACGTATTCCTTGTCGAATCCTTCGCGCTCGAAGTACATGTTACTCATGCTCAGGAAGTAGTACGGGGTCCAGAAAGCAAGATAGGCTGCCAGAATCACGGTCATTTGACGTCTAGTATTCTGAAAAAAAAAATTCCTCTACCCGAAACTCTCTGATCCTTACTCTCTTAGCAGCGCGGAGACGGCTTACAGCGGCTCTAGGTCTCCTGATCGGGACCGGCTGGATCTGGGTATGAATATTAGGGTCAGCGCTATTGTCGGTGAATGTAGTCATGATGACCGTCGACTCTTCAACAGTTCTGACGTTGTTTTCTGAAGTGTCTCTAAAAAGGTTGAAATTGTCGTTACCAGCAGGGGGAGCAGAAGATCCAAGGCAGCAACAGAGATAGGCAGCGTAACCTCCTGAAATGTGAAGAATTTTTCAGGTGCGTGTGCATCGAAAGTTCGTTTAAAGAACCCACTCAAAATTTGCAAACAACTTTTTGTATATTGGCCCGTGTTGTTATAAATGTTAATACCGATAGGCGCCGCATGGTTAGCAGGCATAATAATGTTACAAGATATTAACTGACGGCTTTCTTCCGGCACTCGTTGTACTAAAACGAAAGTTAAACATCAGTAGCCTAATAACAGAAGAAGGTACTTACTTCTTTTCAGCTGCTTGTGGATGAAGTGTAAAACACCGAGATAACTGAAAGTGATGGTGATAACCGGGAACCAGTAGATGATGATCAGATGGGCGAGACTGTACCAAATTTCGATGGCCTTCAGACGGTCCAGACGCTGGGACACCTGAACGGTAGCGTGGTAGAGTCCAACGTTACTGAGAATTAGTTCTCTGAGCCATTCTGGTGACGAGTCGGTCAGCGTGACACCTTCAGCCTCGTGGGCCATTATGGTCCAGATTGGGGCACACTGGCTGAATTCAATAAATTCAATAAACGATCTGAACAGTCGTAGCAGCCTCTAATTTTTTATTATTATTTTGGTTTGAAACTCAAAATCACTTTTTTTACATGGCAGTTGCGGATGCGTGACTCAGGCAGTGAGCGAGTCTTACGAACGCCAGGGCAAGGGCAATAGCTCAGTGGTAGAGCAGTGAAGTTGCAATGAATCGGTCCCGGGCTCGAATCCCGGTTGCTCCAATGGTTTTTAATCTTTACCTCTGTGACGAGTATGTAATTTGGTCACCTAGTGCAGTGAACCTTCGAGTTCTCTCAGAGTAGAGGAAGTATACTTTTTGCAAAAGTATACTGGACAAAAGTATACTGGTAGAAGGCGCCAGCGTCAATCTAAAGGTCCTAAGTTCAAACCCGCTTCTGCCCAACCAAGGCATCCATCCTCCCGAGGTCGGTAAATTGGTAGTAGCATGCTACAAAGATAAAGCGTTCTTGGAGTCAGACTTGGCACCTGTCCAGATTATAGAATGTAAGCCTGATTTCTCTGGCCCCTCAGATTAGACCCGCACGCAATTGAGCTTGCTCTGGCGTTGATTACGGCGTAAGCTTTATCTTTATCTTTATCTCTGATGTGTTGCTTATGAAACTCTATACGTAAACAATCCTCGAAAATCGTGACAGCTTTCTTTCAGGACAAGTAACAGAGCAGGGTCAGGCCGCTAGCAGCAGGATTCCAAACAGCAATGCAAGTGCATACAATGTTTCGGCTCGTCTTCCTCTCAGTCCTGCAGTCCCCCAGTCTCTCTCTCAGTTGCGTTCTCTCCATATTTCTGTCCCTCAGTCTCTCTGTCTCTCTCTCGCCGTCCCTCAGTCGCTCTGTATCTCTGTCCCTTAGTCTTTCTGTTTCCCTTTTGTTTTTTTGCTTGCAAGAGTCAATTCTATGTCCCGGCAAGAAGATCCTCCCAAGTCGTCGGTCCCGATTCTCGGCAGTAACTTTACTGGACTTCTGCGAAAACTTTTCAGCTAAACAAAATCATTGCCTTTTGCAGATCTCTGAGGTCAAACGAGTAGTGAAGATGAAACCGCATCTAGATTTCGACGTCCCTACTGTACGGTATACCGTCTCCGTGTAGAACTCACGCTGAACTATGAATTTGTGTGCCTAGCACAGACACAGTAAAACCGCTTCCTCAAAATGAAATTGCAAAAGGTTTGCGTTCCGGCACGTTCAAATGATTGAAACTCACACAAAGTCCTGAAAGGGCATGGCAACTTGGAAGACGATTACCTGTGGGATGCTGAACAGGAAAGCACATCCCCAGCTGAGCGCAGGTATAACTTTGGTTCGGGGTAAGACTCCGACATGAACGTTCACTTTGCTAAAAATCGAATACTGTATGCCCAAATCCAAGCCCTACTCGATTTTGGCAGCTGTGATGACTCTTTCAATGGCGATGTAGCAGATCATAAAGGCGTTTAGGTAGAAGGAGAACGTAGCGAAGAAGGCCGTCAGCTTACAGAGAAACCGCCGTACCACTGATAGAGAGACATCCAGGCAATTTGTCGAGGGACATAGATGAGCAGGGTGAAGAGATCCGCTACATTTAGATGAAAATGGAGAAGGAGAAGAGAGTTTTTCGAGTTGTTAAAGCGTTCCCTGTAATTCATTTTGAATGGAACCAGAGTTTTCTTACGTAAGATTCGTTCCCGTCTTCCGGTACTCCACCAAAGTTTTGTAAAAGCCGCACATACTCAGGGGAGCACCAATGACAAAAATTGCCAGCAAGAAGGCCATCTCTATCTGAAAACACTTGTTTTTCTTCTTTATCCGTCACAAAAAAGAGCTTCATTTGGACGTAGTGGCTTTTTCTATTGTCTGCTCGTTTCTTTAATTGAAAGAATCCCGGAAGAACAACAAAAAAGATTCTCTTCATTAAAGAAAAGCATCTGATGTTGTGATGAAAATTCTGGAACACCTTACTACTGTTTCGTGTGGGTTACACAGAATTTTGCAAGAGAGGTCATGTGTACCAGACGGAGCTTACGGTAGTCATGCGATCGTCTCGAAAACAACATAACATTAGGCCTTTTCTGTAGGAAGGGACATGCAATCTTGCCTGCTGATAGCTACAAAAGAAAGAGGGATCAAGAGAAACGGAGCAGACAAAAGCGTATCCACTCAACGGAGGGACCGTTAACATTTACCATGGGAATCAAATTCAATGGGTTCAATGACGGAGCCCTTGATTGACACCTACATGCTCCGTCAGACTGAGTACTGTAAGAACAGTAAAGATCGTGAACGTATAAGTACAGGTGGTAGCGACCCTGACCGAGTACTAGTTTCCTGGTTCATTGAAAAATGCATTTTCAGGCCTTGAAACTGAGTTAACAACAAGTGCACTTGAATTGTTAGCAGTCATTCCTAGCAGCGAATGGGTACTTCATCTTTAGTGACCGCAACCCAATTAAATGCACTTTGTTTTTCTTCAGAGGGCAATGTCTTTGAACTCTTCGAAATCGGGCATTGTTTAAAATACTAGAACCGCCTGACACTTTGGTGGCAGAGAAATTACTCCCTTGTCGAAAAATTATCACATTTTTCCAATTCTCTGTCAGAAATTCCAGGGGCTGCAGACATTCGATGCTGACCTTGTCTGCCGGCAGACCGATTGAACTTATCGCCATCGGAGTTGGATAGCTTTTCGATACGGTGATTGTTCAGCCAGTCAGGCGCTTGGCAACGAGTATTTTAAGGCTGCCGCATCGTCTTCGTTTATCAGTCCAACCTAGGCTTTTTGTTACATTTTTCAGATTTCAGGTGAGGAAAGAAACTCTTTTTACAGATGTGCTCATCCCCGATAGACATTACCACAGAAGAAATGGTCTGTAGGGAAAAAACTTTAGAAATGTTCCTCATTGCCAAAGACACATTTTTGGTAATCTGGATAGAGACGTGTTGGAAGAACAGTTTTTCAGCTTCTTGAGGCAATAACTTGCAATTTGGAGACATCCAAAATGCCAAAGTTTATCGCCGAGTATCGTTTCGATGTCTATAGGTTGCTCGATTTGTTATCCGAAGGACGGTCGGTCTTGAAAGACGATGTATTGATGCTGCATCACGAAATTATTGTGAGCAAAATTAGAAAGCCGAAAATCATAGTTTTTGTTCAGAAATTGACACAATCTAACGGACAAGAGTATCTAGAGACAGTGTTGAGAACAGTAGCAGAAGTAGCGGTACGATTAGAGGTTCCAAGTTACCCATCATCGGCCGACCTTTATGATATTGACGAAACTATCGAAGTGAGACGGTTTTTCTTACAAAGAATTACTCTTTTTCAGATGCTGGACGACATCCGGGACATGTCACATGTTCCCATTCCATTTACGATGGAAGAAAATGTCATTTTCGAGTCATTAATTCTTCTCTTCATGAAGGGAATCATCACCTCCGAAAGCAATCCTTCGGAATTTAAACAGCTCTGTGAATCTATCAATGTAAGATTACGGACTCTTTGAAATAACCCCAAACGTCAAGCTTACAAAAGCATTTTTCAGTTTTGTGATGGTCAAAAAAGCTGTAGCCCTTGATAAGCACTATAACTTCGCAGAACATCGCAAAGCTTGAAATTTCTTTGGTCATGGTGAGCAACCGAATTTGCTAAATTTTCGGTTTGTGGTTTTGAAGCAAGTTTTCATTATGACCAAAGCATTTTCAAAATGCATTCTCGAGCTTGAAAATTGGGTTTTCTTTCAAAAGACCCAAAATTTTCTTTCCCATCGTCTATAATATCCAAATTTGATAATTTTAGACATGCTACAAGCTTTCCGAAATTGGCACCTGGTGGCTGCATACAAAACGCAGAGTTTCTAAAATGATAATGGATGCATATTTGCCTGCAATGATAGCATTGGCGAATGACCTCGAAATGAAGACGAAGTATTTAATCTTCCATTCTGTTTCGAAATAAATTATTTATCACAAAATTTGTTGTCCCCGTCTGCTCTCGCTCTATGCCGTTCCTCCGCACAGTTTATCGATTGCGACGCGATCACTTTCTCTTTGCGCCGCTGACCAGGGCACGCGCAATCAGCTGTGGCTATTTTTCGCCGGCCGCCGTTCAATTTCAAACCGCTCTTTCGCATTTCTCTTTATTTTCTACCAGTTTTCACGCAATTTTTTGCAGAAATGGAGATTACCATGGCTCAGGTGTTGAGATATATGCCGAAGGAACATGAGGCCATGCGCCGCCATCCGAACAAGGCACTTTTCGCCGAGATCAAAAAGTCTCTGCGCGAATATCTGCCGGAGTTCCGTGACCCGGCGTATATCAGTCTGATCAGGAGAACTTGGCTTGAGAGACACTACGAGACTACAAAGATACGCGGTGAGAAGCATTTTTATTTGGAGAAATCTTCAATTCTTAGTTGCTCACCCGGAAAAGTATCTGGAGTTTCTGTCGCATACTCGCTTCAGTCTGTATCCTGACTATGAATCCCTCCTCGTTCTCGCCCACGGCCAATTGAAGTTCATGCTGGTCCTTTGCGAAAAGTTTATCTTCAAGGGTCACCCTTACCTCAAGCAGGCTGTTGACGAGGTAAATAGTCTTTTTCATTCAAAATTTTACTACTAAAATTTCAGGACGGCAATCCGATTCCCGAGGCCACTGAAGAAGAACTGGCTGCTGCTATTCCCTTCTTCGAACAGATGCATATCAACAAGAATGGAAAGGAATCGGACTCTGCTGGAAAAGAGGCTGCCAAGAAGCCGAAGCCCGTTCAGAACGTTGCTACAAAGGAGCCAATGACTGGCCTAGAAGCTGCCAATGTTCTCCTGTCTGTCAAGGAAATGGCCACTGAGAAGATGCCTGAGACGAAGCCTAAGAAGAAGCATTCCAAGAAGAACAAGAACGGCAAGAAGACAGCCAAGAAGACTCACTAGACGCTTTAATCATCGTTTCTCTTATCGTTTTCGGGTGATTCCACAAGTATTTTTACCGGTTCCCCCTTTAACATCCATTGATCTTTCCTCCTACTGATCTGTCCTAGTGTTAGTCTGCGAATAAACACTGTTAATCACTCTTTTCTCCCAAATAAATAGGCAGAAATAAGCGCGCTAGGTGGGCAATCAACAAGCGGGGGTCACTCATTCACTGTTAGTGCAGCTGAATTTTTGAAAAGCGCTCTAGAAATCGATATTCATTAGAGAGATCTCCTTCATTCGTTTCAGCCAAACATGTTTGAAGCGTATTCCGTCAGCGACGTCGTCTTAAAACTACCTCAGGAAATTTCAAGTTTATGCTGTCGAAGTTTGTTTAGTTTTTAATTTTTAAAAGTCTATTTACAGAATCAACGCAAAGTGTTCTAGCCGGCAGTAAAGATGGAACTTTGTTCGCCCATAAAATCGGTACTTTTTAGTTTTATACACTCATTTTTATGCTTTGAAGCTAATCGAGGGACAGGAACTATTCCAAAGTACACTTTCGAGTACATTGCGAAGAAGTTCGAGCGACATCCAGTCATGAACATGACCATATGTGAGGAGAAGAATCTAATTTTGTGTACTTCACAAGGGCTAGTGAGTTTTTAACACATTTTCCGTTACTCTAGCTTTTTTCAGCTCACAGCCCACATTTTGAACGACCTCCAACATCCTGTTATTACAATTTTGCACAATGTGAAGCCGATTCAGTCTTTTACAATTTGGATAAGGGAAGACGACGATCATCTCTACATAATCACATCTTCTCGAAAGAAAGTTCAACTTTTCCGATGGATAGACAAGGAATTCCAGGAGCTGCCATTGGACTGTGGCATCATTTTCCCAGATACGCCCCTCAACTTGACGTGAGCCGTACTTTTTTCAATTTATTATCTTTTTTCAGAATGTGCAAGGACGCCCTAATATTTTCTGTGAGGGACGAATATTATGTGGCTATGGTACACAAGCCGTCAGATGATGAGGCTAGTCTGCAATTTTTTCATTAATTTTTGTTCAGCTGTGGACATTAGACTTGCGAAAGTTTTCATCAACTGAATCTTCTCCTGTGATTCTCTACGTCGAGGATCGCAACTTGGTAACAAGAAAATGATTAAAGCTTATTTTCATTTTTTAGATCGGCGTTTGTCGGAACGACTTGCTGTGCTTTTTTTCGCCCGAATATGATCCAGAAAAACGGGTCGAGAAGCCGGCCACGGATATTCGGTTTTCAGAAGCTCCTCTAGCCTTAGGTAAGATAATTTTTAGTTTTTTTCCATCTCTTCATTTCAGCTTATGATCCTCCCTATGTAGTAGCTTTGCTGAGTAAAGGAAAAATCGAAATTCGGGCCTTTAATCCCTCGATGTGTGTGCAAAATATTGTTCTCAGCAAAGCGCAGTTTATTTGTAGTGGAAACAGGTATTTTCCTATCTCGCGGCAAAAAATATCAATGTTTTAAGAGGTCAAATCTTCGTCGGGTCGTCCACTGGAGTTAACAGAATCTGGGTTCTGGACTCGGCTCCAAACATCCGAAAAAATGTAGCTACGCTGGTCAACGAAAAGTACTTTGATCTTGCCATTCAAATAGCGGCAAGATTTTGTTTCTTCATTTATGAATACTTCAGTTCAGGACTTGTCCAATGTTTTCTCGGAGGAGAACAAGATTGAGATCAAAAGACAGGCAGCAGCGAACTTGTTCAACCAGCGAAAGTTTGAAGAGTCTTTTCAGTTGCATATACAAATTGGGAGCGGTTGGTTTCCTTCAATATTCAATCATGTTTTTGGGTTAAGACGTTCTCCAAGTTATCCGACTAATTCCTGATCTTCTACCAGACATTGCTAAGCCGCCCATTTCTGGAGGAGACCTTACGGCTAACGACAAAAAACGAGCTCTTCTAGCCATGGGAAACTACCTCTCTGCTGTAAGGAAAATCAATATGTTCATTTAATTTTTGTGCAGATTCGTGCAGATTACGTAAAGAAGAACGACCCGAAAGCTGGAATCACGTTGTCAAAGGAAGAGATACAAAATATACATAGGACAATGATTATCATTGATACCACGCTTCTTAACTGTTATTTACAGGTATTTCAGTATGTTTTTGTTTTGAAAACTTTAAGTTCAGACCAAACCTATCCTTGTTGACTCACTCCTACGTCTGCATAACAATTCTTGTGCCTTCGAAGATGCTGAATCCATTCTGAAGAAGGCGCACAAACTTCCATCGCTCTTTGTTCTTTATGAGACGAAAAAGAAGCATGAGCTGGGTAAGACCTCACATTTTTACATTTTCTATCGTTTAATTTATTTTTCAGCCCTCGAACTCCTTTACGAGCAATCCGAAAATCCAGACGCGGACATTTTCTTTGAGGGAAATGAAAGAATCGTTGACTATCTCCAATCCCTTGGCAACACTCATTTGGAGCTGATTTTCGACTATGCAAAAAAGATTCTGTCTCGGAGCCATGAGGATGGACTAGCTGTGATAATTTTTCAGTTATTTTTTCACAGAACACTTTAGATTTTCACTGGTGAAGAATCAGACGTTGCTCGTAGTTTGGATCGTGAGAAGGTCCTCGAGTTTTTAAAGTCTAGCTGTCCGGCGGTCGTTATCCTCTTCTTGGTACATTTTTCATTGAAAACTTTTAGTTAATGATTCTAGGAGCACATAATTTATAAATGGGAAGAGGTTCGACAGAGCTTTCATGAAGCTCTTTTGGAACATTACATCAATACTGTGAAAAAACTTATGGAGGATTATGTCCACACTTTTAAAGATGGTAATTGCGATATACAATCTATCAATCACAAAATTTTGGACGAAAACATCAACAGAGCTGGAGAAGAAGAAGGAGATCTCGGAACTTATCGGAAAAAATTGATACATCTTCTCCAATTTTCTTTGCAGTACAATCCTCAGGGAATACTGTTCCAGTTAAGCAGCTTACGTAAGTCAGCTACAAACTTTTTCACAACAATTTATAGCCCTGTACGAAGAAAGAGCTCTAATTCTTGGCAGACTCAAGATGCATGAGCAGGCACTCACCATCTACACTTCGATTCTCAATGATTTTGAGGCTGCCGAGAACTATTGTCAACTTTACTATGATAAAAATGATACCATCAACTCTCAAGTAAGTAATTGTCAGGTAGCAAACTATAATTTTGAAAAAAAAATATTCAAAAATTGGAAAAAAACGTTCTTTTCTAGGTATACCTTCAATGGCTTCGTGCTTACATCCAGCCGTATGAGCCGCAGAAGGCTGGACTTACCGAAAATCCCTTTATGGCTCCACCACCAGATGTTTGCAGCGCAATACGTGTTCTGAGTCGGCATGCCGATAGGATTGATACCGTCTCAGCCCTGGAAGATTTTCCTGACGAGACTGAGCTGAGGATATTGTCTCGAGCACTAATAGCAGTTCTTCAAACAGTTAGGGACAACTCCATCTCGGTAAGATTGCGTTATTCTCAACAAAATGGATTGTAGTTATCAATGAGACAATCAGTGTCAGAATCAGCTTTGAGCTATGCTGAAACAAAGCTGAAACAATTGGAGAGCATCAGAGTTGTCATAACTAACGCCAGTGACTGTATGATATGCGGAAAGAAGATAGGAAACAGGTGAGAAAAAGAGTTTTTTTTTGTTTACAAAAAAAGGAGGGTACTGAATCTAGTTAATGTCGTAAAAGAGCAAAAGTACACAAGTTTAAGATCCTGAGATTTTTGAGGCATTTATTGAATGTAAAATATTGTCCGCGAATCATTTAACTCCAGTACAGTCAACAGTTGTTATTCTCATGTTTTTCAGTGCCTTTGTACGATCGCCAGAAGACGAAAGCCTTGTGCACTTCTACTGCAACAAGTAACTGCAATTCAAAAATAGTTCTAGTCACATCACTCAATGCGAATCTGTGATATTTACGTGTTTCTTCTGTGATCTTTAAGCTCAATGTATAAAGCCTGAATTGAAGACAGCGTGAGATGGGGAGGTGTTCCGGTCGGTGCACAAATCAAGCTAACTCGGAAGCGCTAATGAAGTCCTCAGATCAGCTGCGATGCGCACTTTACGCGCAAACTATTACGTCGACTTTTGGTCAGAAGCTATAGATGTAAACCAATACATTTTGGGAGCGAGCAATGAAGTAGCACTTAGCACTCGGCAAACAAAGTATAAATATTTGGAAATTTACGCTTTATGCACATGAGTGAAATCAACAAAAACCTGTATATTTTGAGGCTAGACTATTAATTCGTATTCTGGTTCGCCGGGAAAGTATTTTTGCCGAAGACGACGTAGTGGAGGCTGTACAGCAAGTGATAACCCGGCCACTCCAGCAGCTAAGAGACAGAGAAAAAGAATACTCAGTAGGAAACTGTTGAACTCGTGCGGTTCCATGACTAGAAATGGGTAGTTGAAGTCGACTAATTCAGCATGGCCTAATGTTGCAAAAAGGTTGGGCACTGGGCGGGACCACTAGTGTTTCCGATTTTGGGCGGGGTAATGAAGCGGTAATAATAAGCGTGTAAGAGGGCTATTGAAAATTGAAGAAAAGCTTGAAGAATTTCTAACCTTGTCTCCTAGGCAACCATGACATTCTGCACTTTAATCTGGATAGAGTAAAGGTAGAACACTGGAGAATCTGAAAAAGCAGGATCTTACTGACCGCTATCAAAAAGGAGGAGACAGCTTCGAGGTTAGCGCACAATCTGAAACTTACTACGAACACACTTTGGAGATACGAATATCTAAACTGGAGAGAATAGATATAGTACTTGTAAAAAGAGAAGCTACTGGTCCAGATGAACCCGCATCGTTCGCGCCAAACTTTTGAGCGTCGGGTCGCCAGACACAGTCAAAAATAGATTTTATATCTTCTTGGACATTGGCATGGAAAGAACTTGTCAGGATTCATCAAATGACTGTATCATGCAACTTGTTCCCAGATGGTTTAATGGATTAGTATATTCAAGTTTGGAATGAGAAATGTTAACCGGACCTGGAGCTTATCTACTTCCTTCGGTTGTTTCTCGTCACCCAAAAAGTTCATTTCTTGAAAAACTATCAGCAGCCCTTCACACAATCGATCATCATTGTTGCCTAATTTCGGGTCAGCTGTTTATTCAGACAAAGGTCGTTAGGTTGCTATTTAGGGGGTCACCGGAGGCCATTTACCCGAGGCCGGGATATCTCGCGCCAACGAGGGTGTGCTGCCGCGATAAAGATGCCTGAAAATGGTGGCAGTCGGCCGAGAGACTGCAGGATTTACAGAGGGTACAGTGGCGGATTACCTCCAAGGCCCTCTCCAGGTCACTATGGCAGTGGTCAGCCGCAGACCGCCCACAAAGCACACAAACGAACAATCAATACGATAGCGACTCACCTGAGCATGATTCAGACACTGTCGACCGCGTCTTCACTTTTTAACAGCTGCACCGCTTAGGCTCCTTTTTGACTTTTGATTTTGGTCAGGCTACTACTGATGATAACTGCTGGTATATCGTAGCACATTTTTATTTCCCCGGTCTCACCTATGTATTAAGTTTGTAATTTCCTGTTCAAAATCATTTTGCATACGTTTTTCAAGTGTTTGCCCCCGTCGTTGAAATCAGCTGACGCCGTGGGAGCTGTTCATACAAAAACGAACACCACGAAAAGGCTGCAAAAAACTGACTCGCCAATTGACCACTGCCTTTTCACTTTTTACCCTGTATTTAATCTTTTCTTAATTTGCAGATAGGAATGCGATGAAACAGATTTTTCTCTTATTGTACATCGTACCTTTGACCCTTCTGCAGGGTCAGGTAGAACACCCTGGTTTCTTTCAACCTCGAGAAAGGATCAAGAACACTCTCGGAGGAGTTTATTCCAGTAATGCCACGCTATTCTTTCGAAATTCCCCGTACAGGGTCAGAACTGATCTTACCGTAGAGGTATTTTTATCAGAAATTCAAAAGTATAAGTTTTTCAGGTTGGAGCAACTCTTACAATCGAGACAGGAGTTCAGCTGTATTTTGATACTGGAATTGGATTGACTGTCAAGGGCTCCATCTGGGCAATTGTGAGTTTTTCCGGTTTCCGCGCTCCCTCTGCTAGCATTTGAATTCGTTATCAACTTATCAGTTTACGGCAATAACAGGCACATACATTTGCTTTGAGTCAGCAGCTTTTTGTGTGGGTAGAGTTTACGCGAAAGGGAATGACGAAAAGGGACAAAAATTACCGGCCTGTCTTTTATTCTATACTGCTTTTGTTGTTCTAGCACAGCCTGCTGTCTATTTGCATACTATGAGAGCGAACGCGTATACGCGACAAGGGAACGGGTTCCAGATATCCGATATGTACAAAATTTTCCAGGGAAATGAGTTTGCTCACATCGAAATGCTTCCCTACCAGGAGGCTCTCCACTACGATCACAATATGCCAGCTTTTCGTCTCATTGATGGTCCGACAGTACGACAGGGTAGACTACAGGTTCGATTTCGGGACCGATGGAGGTCTGTCTGTACCATGGTTACCAAGTAGGTGACCAACTTATGTAACAAGATGAATGTCATTAAGCTGGACAAGTATTGACACCTCAACAGCTTGCAAGTCAATGGGCTTTGGAGACGGAGGTATGTCTTTGTTCCCATTGTGCCTCATGTAATCAAAACTTTCTCTCGCCGCGTACAGACACATTGTTTTTGTAACATTTCACGGCGTTCTTCACTTGGCCGCCAAGCCATTAGGACCACTACTTGCCTCGTTATTATCGCTCGGCTAGGACCTTGGGAAAAGGTAGAGGGCGTTCGGACCGTGAGAATCACAACGGGGTGCGAACAGTATTTGTCCTAAGGGTTAGAGAGACAGTTAATCTTCAGGGTTCCACAATTGGTATCGGCGAAACAACGACACATATCCCTTTGTTCTACCACAACCTGGATGCCATCCAGGAGCTTCAAATCTCTGGGATTGTGCTGGACTTCAAGACCAGAACAGAATCAGACTGAGTGAGAATCTGTGTCAGGTAAGAGTGCATTTTTATGGAAAACGACATCACTTTAGGGAGAAGATGACGTTGGTCTGGTTTGCTGGGGACCTCCTACATTCACTGGCTGGGCTCGACACTGGCGCGGACTACGAATTCTCAACTCTCCGTTTGACTACGTCTATTCCGATCCGGATTTCGTGGCAGTTCAAAAAGAGTCAAAGAGTCGTATGGAATATGTGGACATTATGTACGGCGGCTACGATGGAGAGACGAAAAATGTGACATCTGCTCTATGGATTGAAGGAGTAGCTCCCTATATGAATGGTCTTCGGATAGAACGAAGTGCACGAGACGGAATGTACATCTACGAGCCCAGTGGACCCGTTTTGATAGCCAATTCGACCTTTTCCTACAATCGAGGTCATGGTATAGCTGTGGATAACACTACAGACGGCCGCGTTTTTATCAACTTCACCCGAATAGAAGGCAATTGGGGCGATGGAGTCTGGTACAAGCAAAAGATCGGAACCAATCTCCTCTCCCACGGAATTCGTGAGTTATCTTGATGTTTGATAGCAATCTCGACAAATTGCCCAATTGAGGGTTAGCACTTAATTTTCAGGCGAAAAACGATCAATCGGCTTGATTTACGATGAAGAACGGCCACGAGCAGACATGTGCACTCAGCATAATCTACCTCCACAGCAATTTTTTCCGCATCTCATTGCGGCTCATCTGATGAATGGGACACTTGTTGATCCTAGTATCCCGCCGACATGCTGGATGATTGTCCAGCTGCCACCTCGACTACCGTACACCTACTCTCTACAGTTTGTATCAGTTCAAAACAAGTGAGTATCCAGCTCTTGTGTTTTATTAAGTTCTTTAGGAACCGAGACAATTCTGTTACTTATCTTGTCGTCTGCGATGCAACCCCGGATCTACAGTCCTGTCTAATTGAGAGATACAGGATCCCGATCGAAGATGGTATCTACCCTCAAAGCCTGAGTGTCAAGTAAGATTTCCAATAGTTTTTACCACACTCACATTCAGAAGTTCCGGATCTCCAATGTACTTGTCCATCGATCATCAGTTGCCGGACAACAGTATGGGTTACGTTGCTGGAGATGTCGACGTTCTTTTCCGTGTCCATGCAAGTGTTCTTGGTAAGATTTTTTCTTTTTGGTTCATTTCGCTTTAGACAAGGCGTACTACGGTCTCAACGTGACCAACACCATTATCAACGAGAACTATGGAAATGGAGTTGCTTGCTCCGATATCCGAGAAAGAACGGCTTTCACAAATGTGACAATGAATAAGAATCAAGGAGTGGCCGGCTTTTTGGTTACCAGCGGAGCCGCGGACATTTGGCTCAACGACACGAGGATAGAAGAAAATTGGGGTGACGGCATGAATGTGACCTTTGCCGGAGGCTCGGTAACCGTCAACGGAACCAGGATTGTGAGGAACCGATGGAGAGGAGCTGCCTTCCACTTCAACGAGTCTTCTCCATTCCTAGCACTTCATACCGAGTTTATTTTCAAAGGACGTCCAAGCAACAACATTTTTTATCTTCCGACCATAGTGGCTGAAAACTTCTGGGGCGGAGTTCTGGTTGGAAACTTTTGTCTGCCCGCTTACAAAAGGATTGAACCCAAGGTAAACTTTCATTTTGACAGAATTTCCATACTTTCTAGGTTCTCATGAACTGGGTAGAGTTCCTGAACAATCAGTACCATCCAGCTTTGGAAATTCATTCCTGTCAAGGCTGGGATACCGGCAGAACTCTGGTCGACATTACTGGAAACCGTGTGGAAGGTAGAATTTCATGTTTTTCGGTGATAAAATGAAGTTTAAGGCAACATCGGTATGGGAATCAGAATCCAGCCAGCTGTTAATATGCAAGCGTTGATCAGTAGCAATCAATTCTTGAACAACAATGATACTGCCTTGCTGATCAAAAACTCTGAACAGCCTTGGCTGTGGAGGCTTGGAGCCAATGTGACCATTTCCAAGAATGCCTTCAAGTTCAATAGAGCAAAATACATCATTTCTATTGGTCTGAATGAAGATGCACCAGGGCAAAAACTTGTCTTTAATCAACAAAATGAGGTATGTTTAAGGGTGTCCTTAACTCAATTTTACAGATTCGAGAAAACATTGTCTACAACCCATCTCCGCATCTTCGACCACGCACCTCACCATACGCGGCACTGGTTGTTTCTAGCAGGTAAATTTTTCTGTCTATACTAAACCTTTGATTTTCTAGCAACGTAATTATCCATCGCAACTGCTTCAAGAATCCTCAAGCCGAATTTGAAATTGGAACTGAGCTGGCAGCTCATGCTAAAGCTATCGATGCAAAGGAGAACAATTGGGGCAATCCGAGTCCCGCTGTCTTTATGCCAAAAATTTGGGATCAGGTGACATTCTCTGTTCAAAATTTTATCTTTTTTTGCAGTTTAACAGATACAATTTGGCCTCAATCGACACGAATCCTTATGCTGCAGTCTGCAACCAGAGAAATCCACACATCACTCTTCAGCAAGAGTATTTTCGACAGTTTAGGAAAGATGAGCAGCCTTTTGTACTTGGAGGGTCTATTTATGAGAATCACGATCTTCCTCCTGGACGGCAAGCTTTTTAAAAATTGTAGTCCAACCATGTTCTTTAGGTACACAGTAACTGAAGATCTTCATGTTGTACCTGGAGCTAGACTAACCATTGCTCCCGGCTCAACTTTTGAGTTCAAAGACGGTGTTGGAATGCTTGTACAGGGCGAACTGACCCGAACAGAGTTCTACGGTCTGGAGAAACAAGTGGTCTTCACTGCTGCACCTTTCACCCTCCCTCAAGTCAACAATATCAGACTGGTGGACGAGGATGGAAGCGACCAAGTGACTATTGGACGCCTGGAAGTGAGAAAACTTTTACAACTTTTACCAGTCTCCCGTTCAGGTCTTTGTCGAAGGCGAATGGGGAACAGTTTGCAACCGATCTTGGACGGCTACTCATGCCCGAATGGCCTGTAACCAGCTTGGACTGATTATGGATCCGGAATTTTTTGAGAATTGGAGAGAGTTTCCATCAAAGGGCGATCTGCCAATGGTCATGGACAACATTCGTTGCGAAGAGAATGAAGTCGATATTACCAACTGTCGACATGACGGAGTCAGTCGCAACGCGGCTGCAGGCTGCCGAGATACCGAAGTAGTCGGACTTCGTTGTGCCGAACCGCGATGGGCTGGCGTAAGATACTCTCTGCTTGCCAGTCCTCCAACAGTCACCGGCCAAACTACCATGAACAAATGGGTGATTGAAAAGGCGGGATTGTTCGACTTTAAGGCGAGCGAGTTCTCTCCTGCCTTGCAAATTGACTGGAACTATCACACTTTCCATGATCTGACCATCAAGGTAATTTTGTGTGTAATTCAAGTACAACGCGGTTCAGAACAACTACCAAAACGGCATCGACATAATTTACAACGATTTAACCAAGAAGCCGGCTATCAGAAATAGTACCATCACCAACAACAGAAGAAATGGAGTTCAGCTACGATCTGCTGGCATAACAATTGAAGAGGTACGAGGTAACAGTTCCGTTTATTTTCAACATTTTAGGTGTCCGTTACTCACAATGGACAAGCCGGTTTCCGATACAATCCTGCCGTCTCTTCGTCCCTACAGAATGACATTGTTTCCTGGCTAGATATGCGTGAACAGCCGGAGCTTGAGGCAAATAATGTTTACGCCATTCCGAGTCTGAAACACAATGATGTTCAAGTCTTCGAGAGTCAACTGAACCAGAGAAAGTTTTTGGTCGCCAAGTATACGGAGGAATGTCCTGCAGGTTTGACTGTCTCGTTTTCCACAAAACTTCTGTTCAGTCCCATCAGAGCCATGTATCCAAGAAATTCTCCTAGAAGCTGTCGGCTTCGAGTACGGATTGGCTTCAAAACTTGCTGTTCAGGTACGACAAGTATCATATTTTGCCATTTAAAAGCGTACAGATTGTAAATCCTGCCTCGAACATATCGGACGAAGATGCCTGGTTCACCGACGCTAACGGAGGACGAGCTTACAGTGCTCGCCGTGATCAAATCATGTTCCCTATTGTGAGCAGCTCTAATAAGATGACAATGCGGTATACAAGATCTCACGGTGTGCCTCGTCTAGTGATCCTGATTCTCTTCCTCGATTGTAAGTGTATCTTTTTATTCCTTTCATTTTCGGTTTGTAGCTCAAGAGTACTTGGATCGCTTTGTTCACGTTTACCAGTCAAGAGTCGAGGACAACCAGTACGGAATATCTGCTGTTCATTACAGTAACCTCTCCTTCTCTGATGGTACCTTGACAAATAGGTGGAACAATGAAAAAATCTGGGTTCAAAAGGTTGGATCATCTTCTTTTGAATTGAACTTCTGTCTTAGGTAAACTTTACCCGAAACTCTGAAGCAGTTCTCTGGATTCATTCGCCGCAACATCAAGTCCTACCGGGAACACCAATCGCTGAGGCAAATTATTTAATTACCAGTTACGAAAAAGTAATTTCAGATCACATACCATTTTGACAACTGTTCAGTGGTGGAAAATACTGGAGCTGTCATTGAAACACATCGCGATCTGTTTGCGTCAGCCAATGTTTTCCACTGGAACCTCTGGTCCAACACATTTGCAAATAACACGAATGGGGGAATTTCTGTACGTCTTCCGGACACATACGATCTGCTAGCCAAACCGAAGCATAGTTTCTTGGTAACTGTTCAAATTTTTGCAATATTAACTTTTTTTAGATGACCGAAAACCGCTTCGAGAACAACGAAAACTTTTGTATTCTTCTGGACGGCTACTATACATTTGCAAACATTTCGTCAAACAATTTCACCGACAATTATGCTCGTCTCGATTCGGGTATTCTTGAACTTACCGGAATGGATAAGCATCTGGTCATGGAACGCAATCGCTTCTTTAACAACTGGGTAACTTGACCCTTTAATCATTCATACAAAAACTTTAAGGGTCATTGGATGGTGAAGATGAACATACAATCTCTGAGCTTGCTAGCAATCGATGTTCCAGCCTACATTCAGTACAATTACTTGGAGTTCAATCACTTTGTCAGGGTACGTCTTTCTGCAGATGTTTACTTTTGTGATTTTCAGGAAAAGGAAGATTATGTTGACATGTGGCCAAGATCGTATGCCATTGGAATCTTTGGAGCTCAGAAGGCTAGAATTCATTACAATCGTCTGAACAACAAAAGACTGGACTTTGAACTAGTTTCCGGATCTGAGGTAACAGAATTCCCAATTCTTAACCAATTTTTAGTACCACACGGTATACGACTCGATGAACGTGTCCTACAACTGGTGGGGCATGGGAAATGAAGCCGAAATCGCTCAGAGAATTTTTGACATCGATGATTGGAACACCTATACGCATGCTGACTTCAGTCCCTATTATGTGGCTCCAATGCTCTCAATCGACTATTGGTGGATGTTTCATGGCCGTCATGGACAGCTTGCCACTGCGACTAGAGCTGAGCCGTCTGTGGAAGATCTGAAGGGAAGAATGTTCGAGTCGAAAGAAATGAAGCTCCGAAGAGAGTCCTGGTATAAATTCCCTCACTACCTCCGTCCGGAAATGCCCTACATCATTCGTGGAGACTTGACAATCATGCCAGGAGCGACTCTCACAATAGAACGAGGAGTTGAAGTTCGTCTTTATCCAGGCGTAAGGATACTAGTTCTTGGAAACTTGGTGATCGAAGGTACCTACTGGGAGCCGGGACGCTTTAAAGCCATTAATGAGACGGAGTACTTACAAGTCATCGGAAAGATTGGCACTCGGTATAAACGAAGCATTCTGAGTCAGGAAGAACACAAATACGAAGAGAAACGTCGGAAACGAGCAAATCGTGCAAGACCAGATAATGTCTACCAGAAATTTCCTGCTCTCTATCGAGATGATCCATACTATCAAAAGTTCTCAGCCTCCTTAACGCAGAATGGCTCTGTTCCTGGAAGAAGCGGATTTCTACAGATCTACAACGGAACAACTGGAGAATATGTACCGTCTTGTGATAAACAGTTCACAATGAGAAATGCTCAGGTAATTTTAATACCGTCACAAAAAGCCTAATATTGTTCAGGTTGTCTGTCGCGAACTCGGTTATCCAACAATGAATGCCTACCAGTGGATTACGCCTCGATGGGACTATAACCCACAGGTACGGATTCTTAAAACATACATGGAGCCACGCGAATGTCGCGGGGATGAACCGACTCTCGATAAATGTCCCCTTCGGCTTACTGGAAACGATTCTCAATGGATGTGCCTGGACAGCGAGCACTTTAATTACATCTACTGTGGTCCAAATGTGACTCTCAACAAGTAATTCGTCATCTTCATTTAAAAACACTGCATTTAGAAACTACATTGGTCACTGGGGTGGCATAACATTTGCTACACCTAGTCTTGAGTTGAGTGAAGTCTCGGCTAAAGATGGATCCGTCTTGAGAAACATTGAAATTGTTGGTGGCGGCTCAGGACACAACGACTCGTGGGAATCGCCGGCCCTTCAAATCATCCATCGGGCCCCAATTGTGGACCATGTCAACGTAACAAATTCCAGTCTTCACGCCATTCAGGTGAGTTCATTTCTGTTTGATTTCTGACAGTATTTTTTAGATCTTCGGGCCCAGCGATACGTTAATTTTGAATCACGTCAATGTCACTTTCAATGGTGGACAAGGTCTGTCCATCGTCACTGCCACTCAACAGGGAGCAAATGTTAATGCAGACTCTCCAATCGCCCCTATTAACATTCCTTACAAAATGTACGGATTGCTTGATATTTGTGCTGCTGGGAAGCATCTGGAAGTTACTAATCGAATACTGGTTGGTTTTTATCCGTCATCTAACCAAACTTATTTAAGATGTACTACAAGTACGATTCTTATCCTGTGGACTGTGTCAAGATATTCACTTCAAAGGGAAGACGACTAGCCTTCCGATTTCTACAAGTCAATCTATATTCTTCTCCAGTGGATTTAGGAAGATCAGATGCGTTGAGAGTTTATTCATCCCCGAACTTTTTGCCCTCTTCTTTGTTAGCAGAGTACAGGTTAGAGTATTTGTTAATACTTCTTATTTCCATATCAGAATTGACAGAGAAGCCACACCATTGTCGCAATCAGTCAGTGGAGACCAGCTCGGAATACATCTTCGTGCTACGGCAGCGGATGGCGACCATGGTTTCATTGCTGAAGTCTCAGCTTTGCCATCCTCTCCAGATATGCGTAAGAAACCTAACCCATTAGTTACAATCCACTTCAGATCCCGCTGCTTCCATTTCCATTACAAACTCGAGATTCATTCAGAATGACCGCGGAGCGATCGACTACCAAAATACGGGAGAAATGAGTCCCAATGTGATCATCGGTATGAAAAAAAATCGAGGCAAACTTATTCTTCTGTTCTAGAAGACTGCTCTCTCAGTTACAACGGTCTGCATCTTTATGGAAACATCTCTACCAGCAGTCAAGCTGTACAACTTCATCTGCACAATACTCCCGTAAGAAAAAGTTATTAATTTTCAGTGTTTCTTTAGGTTTTCATCTTCCGCGCTAATACGTTGACACACAATCGAGGTGGTTTAATGGTGATGGGCAAATCGTCATCGGCAGTCGCCAGAGGACAGTGCACAATCAAGAGCAATCTCTTCTCCTACAACTCGAACTCTACAACGCTGGCCTTTGTCGGAAACAACTATCAAAGAGTCACGATGATCAACAACGTCGTCTCTTTCAACTATGCCCTCTACCATGATACTTGCATTGTTTTGGACATGGCTTTCAATTTGACAAAGAATACCTTTGCAAGAAATACTGGGCTACACACTGTTCATACGAGCGGTCATTCCAGGTAAATTCCTATGTTTCTCAATTCATAAAGTTTTAGAATAACATCCGATGCTGACGTTTTTCTGTACAACAACTTTGACGAAAACTTGGCTCTCGGACATGGACATCAGTACCTCGAAGCATTCGGATATCAGCCTCTTGTTGACAAAGACGAATTTTTGAGAAGACCAAAACGTCAGGTCTTGAATCAACAAGGAATTTCCTTTGATTGGTGGACACATGTAGGAAATGAGACTGAGAGATACAGGTCAACAATCTTTGGTTAGCACGTCCGAAACTTACAGTAATCTTTATTTTCAGCGGGATCGGCTAATCAAGAGTACACCGGAAACGTGCTCAATGATCCCAGAAACGCTTACGAGTTGGTAGCAGCGAGAGCAACACAATATGACATCAAGCCCATTAATGCTCGTCTAAACTATTGGGGATATCCGGGAACGACTGGAGTGGCTTCTGGAAAGATCATGGATGGAGGAGACTATCCACACTTGATACACGTACTTACATTGTGTTGAAACCAACCTGAAAACCTTTACAGGTCGACTACCAACCCGTTCTCGAGTCCAACACATCGTTAATTGAAGGAGACTGTGAAGCAGGATGGTTCCAAATCGGTCACGAAGAGTTCAAAGCTTGTTACCTGTTTGTTGGTGGATTTGCTACGTATACGGATGCCGTTGCATACTGCGAGGTATGGGCTTGTAGATAAATTTAAAATTTTCTAGGAACTCGACTCTTTCCTGCCCTACATGAGAAAGAATGACGCCAGGAAGAAGCAGCTAGCAATGAGAATCGACATCTTTACCCGTGCTTACCTAACTGATACCGAACGTTACAACAACATCGGGATCCCCTCAGATACGCATATTTGGATTTCCGGAGCGGACGTTCCCAATACACAGTGTGGATGGCTCAGTGCTCGAACAGGGACGATAGGAAACGTAAACTGTGGCAATTTGCTGCCATTTGTTTGTGAGAAAGGTAACGGTCAGAGTTTTATAAAAACTACAAACTTTCTAGGTACTCAACCGTACGTGGAACCGGTAATGTGGAGACCTGGTTCGATATTAGCGGTTGCAGTGATCGCCGTTCTTTTTGTTGTAATATTCACATTGATAATCTGCTGGTGTGTCAAATCGCGACATCGAAAGGAGGAAAATCTGGAGAGAAAGGAAGCCATGAGGGCGAGCATTAAACTTCAAAAGTGAGAGACTGAATTTCTCTGAAAAATTCTCGCGTTTAGGAAAGTTGCTCAGGCGAATAAACGCTTCGAAGGAATCAAAGACAGAGGATCTCATGACTCCGCTGCAGCTAGTCTTCGAAGCACTACGATCAATGCTTACGGAGATAATCCTATTGTGGCTCACAGGTTTAGTCACTTCCCTATTCGGTTCAATTTATAATAAGAAACATGTTGCGAGGCGGAAATACGCACGGGACATCACCTACCGGAACGGATAGAACAAGTGTTTCCGGAACTTCCGATCGAACTTATGAGCGACTGTATGGGACTGAGAGAAGTCGATCAGCTTCTCAGTCGAATGTAACCCGGGACGAGAGCTACACGATCAGAACGACTGATTACTCTTCCATCTATAATTCTGACTATATTCCTCAGAGGTAGACAGATACATTTTACCGTAACAACTGGTTTCAGAAACTTTGTCAGTTCTAATCCGAACCCACAGTCAACCCCTCCCGTTTTGAACACGTTCCAATCACCGAACAAGAAACCTCTGGCCAGGCCAGAAAACCTTGGTGTTCGAATGAGAGGGGGAGATCCTAACGATAGTAGGAGCACCGAAATCCCCTGTTCTACTTGTCCAACCGAATCAGAACGAGATTCAACGATGACTGGAGACTCTACAATTACAGCAGACTCGTGGTCTGATTCGTCCGTCTCGGGAACGACTGTCTTAAACAAAAAACTGTTGCCTACAACGCCACAGCCAGTTCGACCAGCTCCGGTGCCTCCTCCAAAGGCAAACTACTTTAACGGTTCAGGACGACCGATTACGACAAGCAGATCAAATCCTAATCTTCAGGTGAATACAGAAATTTCTCTAAAGAATCTTTTCAGGGTCTTGAACAGCCACGTCAATTCATGAGTCGTCAGGCTCCACCACCACCAGAACGGACTTCGCAACGCTTTTATCCACCCCAGCCTGCGCCAGCTCGTTCATTTGTTGATCTCAGTCAGTCGCGAAGAAGATCCTCAGATCGTCCTCCAGTTGTTGAAACATCAATGTAGCTTATCGATTGTGGGTAGATTACTTACGGGTCAAGACTATTTATTGTTGTGATAAACCAGCGATTGACTACGCCTTGCCTTTGTGAATGTCATATATTGCTGTGATAGCAATAAATCTTAATTTCTCACTTTGTAAACAGAAAACAAGTTTTTATCACCCATCAAACGAAAAAACATGTTCTCTTCTGAACGTTGTTTTCTTGCCCTGAAGGATGTAGGAAGGCGGTATAGGTGCAGGGTTGAGTGGGTTAAAATCTCCGTAAAAATATATCACCGAAAAAATTACTGAGAGAGAAAACATTGAAGCAAAAAGGTAGTCGAGATCCCAGTGAATACAGAGATTTAGACAATAGAGCAATATCCATATTGCTTCCAGTAGCAGACAGAGTATTTCAGATGTTAAAGAATACGGTAGTTTAACCGCCATTCTTTCTGAATATTCATTATTTGTAAAAAAAATTCAAATTACAAACCAAGAAAAATACATATTGATGGTATAAGCAGCAGGACTGCTACAAATATTGTAGCGATGGCCAGAATTAGAGCATCCTTCAATAATAAAGAATTTAAAAAAGCTACTTAATACTTACGTATAACCAGATTGGAAAAAATAGCAATATGTAGAATGCTACGAGACAAAGGCTTCTGTCGTATTTTTGGGATATAAAGTGGAATAAAACTGATGAAAAAGCCGATGAAATGCTTAAGGTGAGCCAAAACTCCATGTGTGCAAGCCGCTTCCTGTCTGATAAGAGATGGACGCAGCTCAAAAAAGACTATGCATCAGTCAGCTGTCAGAAACAGTAAAATGCAGAAGAATCATTCAGCTTATTGATTTCATGAGGGTCGACCCAAACTTGGTTTTAACTTTAAGTTATTTTCCATTTTCTGCACAACGTACTTAGAATAATTCCGGAAACTATGTTTTTCGATGGTACAAGTCAAAAATCTGCCAGCTAATATCAGATAGTGTAGGGATAATGAAAAGCTTTGTATTAGGTCCTTCCGCTGAGATTAGTAATCAAGGATGATCAGGCAAAAGCAGCATAATTCTGATAGTACAAAGCCTTTCGACAGAAATATAGACATTCTTGTCTTGAATTTTGGATCTGGTTCAGTTGGCTCAAATTAACAAAACCCATGCTGTTTCAGTGTGAAATCAAATAAACAACCAATATTACTTAAACAGAAATTTTTTCCAATCCTCCCACAAATTTTTTCTTGTTTCAATGTGATCCTGTGAAAGTTGACCTGTTTTCCCATTGTAAAGTTCACATACTTGGGACAATAATTTTTGAACTAAAAAACTCGTCCGGATTGCAACTTTGCCCCCCGTGGATCTCTACTCTCCGTACTCTTAGAAGGCGAAGTTAATTCCCTACTATTATGATAGACTAATTAAAGTGGGGAATATCTGCCTCGCTTAATTGGAAGGCGTAGTTGCTTCAAAGAAAAAGAACTACTCAAAAAGTCTGTATAGAGACTACGGTGGACCACCCAAATTGAGGAAGCGCAATCTCGCGACTGTCCAATTAAACCGATGGTTAAATCAAGAAATCAAACGGAAGTGTCTACGGTAGAAAGGAAGACTATCCGTTCAGGAACAAAATCAATCAAGACCGTCTGAATCATTGATCCTGTTTATGCCTGAGTACACATTATCTGAAAAGGAGTATCAGTAAATTATGTTAAACTTGTTAAAAGACGAACAACATGAGGAAAGGATTATGACATCTTTAAAGGAGAGAGTGCTCATTTTGAACTTTCCCCCGATCTGGCCTATTTTAGAGCTTCCTCTTAATAAAACCTCTCATTGAATGGTCTCTTCACCCAATAAAACTTCTATTAGTTCAAGCCGTTAGACAAAATCTGGTCACTGAAATAATCCATGTAGACAAACGTGGTATTTGTTGTTTTTCAACTGCTATTTTTCATAATGGACGTGTTCGTCGGCTGCGTTGAGTCAGAAAAGAGTCTGTGTTCGCTTCACTTTGCCCTCATTCAAACAATTAGATTGTCCTCTCATCAACAAATGACCTGATGGGGCCGTGAGAGCGTAGCGATGTGTAGCCATATAATGCCTTTTCCCGAATCTCTTCTGTTCCACCAAAACTCGAGGAGAAGTGAATCTCGGGCTCTCACACAGTGTATTTTCATTTCTACTGGCCCTGGGGCGGTCATTAGACGCATGAGCGTGATTGTTGTGTGCCACACTCTCTCTGGACTCTCATCACCAAAACCACGCCTTCCAGCCTTCCAGAGTCTTTTCGCCACGGTAGCTTCTGAATCAGAGTTTTGGTAAGAAAACTTTGTTTGTCTCCCTCTTTCCTAGTTGCTAATGCTGGGAATCTTTTCAGGCGGAACTCAATCCCAGATTAGGGATGTAGCCAAAGCGTCTTCTCTTCCGCTTACCATGTCCTATAGTCCCTACTGTGGTCGAAAATAGGGGATATCATTTCCGTCCAAGGTACGACTGTGCACCAAACATCACAAACGAATGATAGTGCTGACTTTTGGCTGCTTATCCGCGGATAAAGCTCCGTGTATCAAAACACTCCAAAATATAGCGACACCGAACGGCTGATACTTTCGATTCGCGCAGTTTCTTCAGTCACGGGGTTTGCTTATCCCGACAGAACTGCGACGTATGTAGGTTTAGTCAAACAAGGTCGGTTTATAGTTACAGTAGTTTTGTGCTTTCAAGTTACGCTGGATGATTTACGGGTTCTTTAAGCCGCCTAAGAAGATTTTTTATACTCATTGCTTGGGTCTTGTAATGTCAGTTTATTTTTTCATTTTCGACAAAAAATTTGTGTAGGACTTGAGAAAAAACTAATTTTTAACTAGTCAAAAAATTTATCTGTCACACCTTCTGGTTAGTAATGGAAGTACAGATCCCATAAGAACTACAAATATTCTAAAGAAGTGCGTTCACAAGAAAAACAGTAATGTTTTAAAACGAACCATTTCAAAGAAAGTGATAGAAATAAAATAAGGGAGCGGCTACTCTGTAAGCAACTGAGCTCCTGGTACATAATTCATCCTGCGCCATTATATTCCACTTGATAATTCCGCAGTTCTCCCCTCCCGATTCTCAACCTTCTTATTGAACATGAGCGTTCATCCCGTTCCCCACCCCGAAAAAAAAAATGTGCTGGGATATGGACTCATTATCCTCGGATCTGCTCATCGCTATTCAAATTTCATGGCACACCAAGGTGTTTGACCCTTCGCACGTTTTACTCCTCCCTCACACTTACACACCGAATGAGTGTTCCGCTTTCACACATTCGTCTATTCTTTCTGTTTTTCGTAATCACACACTCTTCTACACTAGCAACAAGCACAGTCTCGCTCGCACCAGAGGTCTTCTTCTCCCCTCTTTATATATTTTTAAATCTTGTAGTTTTTGGCCTGGATAATGACATTAATCTCCGAGATTTGACTTAAAATAACGGGACCGGATGATCCTTTAATTTGTTGCTAAAGAGATTTCTTTTGACACTCGCTGCCATTTAGCTATAAATGGAAGCCTCTGTAGAAAGTGCTTTGATGAGGTCGATAGCGTTTTTGCCTACAAATTGACTTTGCTAGGTCAGTCGAAGTTAAGTTATCCTCAGAGTTCAAACGAAACGAAAGTGGTTTTACAAGCTGCCCACACTTCCTTTTGCCCTCGTGACCGAACATCCTTTTTCAATAACAGTTCTCGGCATGCCCTTAAGGGTGTGCCTCTGTCTGCTTCCGGTCTCTTTTCTTCTCCTGGTGTCCCAATTAACAGGACAGCTCAAAAAACCAGAAGGCGGAGCTCTCGGTCACGCTTCCGACCATGTCCCCTAAAGGCGGAGTCGAAAGCCAAACCGAAGATTTTCATACTTTAAGTTTTCACCGAACAGTCTCACCGAAGCTTGACTCTTCCAACAGTGTTTTGCCTGAGTGGCTTTTCTCAAATGTCAGAGATGATAGCAGTTACGTGGGCTAAAAATTACAGAGAATGAGCTGATTTTAGCTTGACCAAATTGTCAGTTTCCATTTGTCAAAATACTAATGCTTCCTATGCCTGTTTTCTCTCCTCACGATCTTATCTGTTTCTTAAGTTTAGCCATTTTAAGATGAACACAACACTGTCTCCATTTTTATTGGCTAACAGCTCCAACAGTCCTGTCCCCTCAACCAATGGAGGCTATTCTCTGGAGCACAAGGTATGGCCTACTGACCCCCCCCCCCCCCCCAACATTAACGTCTAGGTAATAGTCTTCTTCAACACCTGGTTCCTGGCTCCGGAGATCATCTTTGGCTGTAGTGGAAACGTTCTCAATCTGATGGTTCTTCTACACAAGACGATGCGCTCTCGCACCAATATGGTAAGTCTTTACAGAGATACCAAACTCTGTATCTTTCCCATGCCCTGCTGTCCTTTTTCTAAAAATATCAAAGAGGTCGCCTGCAAAATATCACGTAAGAGCTTCGCAACAAGGAGTCCCTGATTATCTCAGATGACGTTGCTGGAGTCTAATTGTGGAGGCGAGGGAAAGCTTGCACCTTGGGGGAAAAAGATCAGAGATAATGTTTTTTATAGATTTTCGCAGCCATGGCCGTTTCCGATCTGGCTTTTTTGATTCTCCATATACCGTACATCTTCTTCTTTGCGGTAAAGCAACTTCCAAAACGTTAATGAAGAATCTTTTAGGGCCCTCTAGTGATATCAGGGTTTCTCCGCCTGAACAATGCTACAATCACGGCGATGATCAACTGGTCCAGTGCAGCTTCCATATGGCTGATGACCTATGCTACCTTGGAGCGAGTTCAAGTGATTAGAAGCCCATTTGGAGCCAATACAAGAAGTGCCGTCTCGATGCGTTTCGTCTTGACCATTGTGCTCATCTGCGTCACATCTTTTTTTGTGACAGGTATGTCTAGACGGGAATATCTTTAATAATGTGATCTGATTTAGGAGTCCACTTTATCCGGGAATGGCCCTCAATGCAGAACCGTACCATGCTGAAGAGCGCGCTTATGGTATAGTTTAAAAAATTCAAAATGAGCTTTTGCTCAGCAAATCAATGCCGGTCTGATTGTCATCGGTCCACTCATTCTCTGTACTCTGCTAAATTGGAAACTTGTTCAGGCTCTGAAAATGAATAACCGGTAAAAAATGTAAAGTTCAAAAAACTCTAGTGATTAAGTTGCTGGAACTCTATCGGATCTGACGACAATGCACACAACCAGTCGCTGATTCAAAGTCGGGTCAAAACTGAGAGAAAGGTAAGATATTTTGGGAATAAAGTTAAATTTACTGTAGGTCACCATGGTCGTCTGTGTCATCATTACCTGCTTTGTCGTGTTCAACCTCCCCGGAGCTATTCTCTTTATGTACCGAGAAATTGCCGGAGTTGACTCGAAGAAAGATATCATGTTTGCTCTGGCTCAGGTCGTTTGCAATATCATGACAATTACTGGAAAGGTCCGTTATTTCATATATTAAAAAAATAATGCCAGCTTCAGGTTCTCAACTTTGTACTATTCTGTCTCACCTCGGAACATTTCCGTAAGCTGCTTCGTGAACGTTGCACCCGCTGCGCCCAGTTTCCTCGTCGAAGCTCATCCAGATCTCAGAGGACAACCACCATAGCACTCGAGACTTATTGAAGAAATACGTGGTAACTCCTATACCCGTACTTGTTATTCTAATATGTAACTCTTAGCTACAAGCTAAAAAGGTTCCGGATCGAAAAATGAACCCCCGGTACGTGTTTTAACGTGACCTGTGATCTCGTCCTTATACTATCTATGACATATAATCTACACTTTACTATACTTTTGTAGCTGAATAAATTTTAATTTTCTGTCTGTTTTTCAGCGTAAAAATTGCTCTGTCTAGCTGATCAGAGAGCAGTCCCTGTAGGTGCTTGTTTTGTCGTGACTCTTCCCTTCCGGCTTGCTCCTGTCTCATACAATCTTGACTAATTGCCACGGAAAAAAATGTTTTACATAAAAAACTAACAACAGCTACAGTAAGAGATGCACTGAGCTCTGGAAGTCGTCAGATTTTTAGTCTGTCGGCACCGGAGGGGGCGAATGACAACGAGAATCTCAGCGAGAATTACAAAAACCTGGGAATGTGGCTGAATGGAGATCATAAAAAATGAGAACAAAATTGGAAAGAGACACAGATTACTCAATCATTATGTCTTGCTCTACTGACCCGACAGGAATCATGTTATACCGAATACTTTGGAAGGGAGTCCTGTTGTCCAGCGTCCAAATTTCTCGTCCTGTCAAGGAGGCAGAACGGTGAAGTTTGTCACATTTACAGTTCGGAGGATTACAGCAAGGCAGAAGACTGTCGTTAAAGTGACCTAGTTGTGACGGTACGGGTACGAGGCTGTTCTTGTGAACCATGAGCAACTTCGTCATCCAGCGACGGATCTGCAAAAGTGATTAATTTTTGGTAGCATGTTTTTTCGTGTACTTTAGCATAATATGTTCGAGCTTTTTTCATTTAAGCGGCTTCTCTCTGATCACCGAAATAATCTCAAGAAAAAGTTAAAGAAACTAGACTGGTCTGATAAAACTTACTTCCCAACTTACTTCAGTATGGCTCTCTGTCTGATCAAGAGGATACATTTCGTAAGGGTCTTTAACAATGTCGTAAATTAGTGGCGGATTGTGCACGATGAGATCTTGGTCGGGACATGTTTGCGACACATACCTGGAACACGTTCTACTCTCAGTCATCTAAAAATTCATACCAGTCGTTCTTTGGTTTTCCATTGGGGCAGTTTTCTTTGAAATTTGGGTCGATGGTGTTGTTCAGAAAAATCTTCGACGTCTTGTAATGAATCTTGTAGTTGCCCGATCGAATGGCCATAATGTTCGTGTTACAGTAGTAAATGATTGGACGTTCTCGGCCGAAACGTCCCTCTTCCTTATTCTCTCCACGAAGCTCCGCGATGATATTAGTTCCGTCCAAAGGCAGTTGGTTATGCTATAATTGAACTCAATCATTTCTCCCTAAAGAACTAGGCTGTCAAAAACATGCAGCTTGCGCGTCTCACACTGTAATGAGCTCTTTACGTCACAAAAAGTGCACTCACCGTGATGGGACACTGATGCAGATGCAGGAAGGTACGGTAGAGATCCAGTGAACTGACGACCTCATTACTGACGCGTCCAGGCTTGACAGTTCCCGGCTGCCAGACGATGAAAGGAATGCGGAAGCCTCCTTCAAAACTGTTCGACTTGCCACCCTTCAAGCCAGCAGTAGATCCACCATTGTTGCAGAGCTCGACATGAGGTCCATGATCGGACATCAGGACAACCATCGTCTGCTCAGCAATACCGGCATCCTTCAGCGATTGGAGCACCTCTCCAACGGCCCAGCTCATCTCGTTGATGGAATCACCATACAGCCCACGACTAGACTTTCCTTTGAAGGCTTTTCCGGCAAACTGAGTACTGTGGACGTGAGGAAAGCTGAAGTAAAAAAAGAAGGGAGTTTCGTCTTGATCCTAAAAACCTCAGGATTGAAGGCTTGGAACTTTGCATACATTGGTAACTCTCTGGTTCAGGAAACTTTTCCAGTCTTCAACCATCAGTTCAGTAAGGATTTCAAATTGAGTGATAGGCTGCTGAACAATCTCGTCTCCATCGTAAAGAAAGCACAATCTTCCATCAGGACCCTTTTCGTAGTAATCCTGAAATTTGACTTTTTCTAAAACTTTTAAAAGAACCCACTCCAGTAGTGTCACATTGCCATACGTTGGTAAACGGCATGTTAATTCCGACATAGTCAAAGCCTCGTCGGGATGGAAGATGCGAACCGTCGGAAGAGTTGAACTCGTTGATACCCAAGTGCCATTTGCCAATCATTCCCGTCACGTAGCCAGCGTTTTTGAGCATTTCAGCCATGGTAGTCTCCTGTTTTGGCAGACCGCCCATGTCGTTTGGCAAGAAGACACGTCGACCACCCGTCACTCCAATTCTGATTGGTAGTCTACCTAAAGAGGTTCAGATACAGTTTTTCGTTTCAATCAAAAAAGATACCTGTCATGAAGCCAGCTCTGCTTGGACTGCACATCGAATCAGCGGAATAGGCCTGCGTGAACCGTGTTCCCTCGCTGGCCATGGTGTCAATTTCGCTGGCTTCCTGAGTAGGATGACCGTAGGACGCAATGTCACCGTATCCCAGATCATCAACCATTATGACGACAATATTCGGCCGGTCGGCAGACGGTGGCATCCGGCAACTGTTGCCTAGGCCGAGCAGCAAAACTGCTGCATATATTGAGAGCATGCTCTGAAAAAAGTTTTAAAGAAGGAAGTTAAATACAAGAGAAGAATGTGATATGATTGTACGGCAACGTGCGTTTAGTGATTTTAAGCGCAGCTGCTAGCGTGCTTATCGTATTGGTATAATGAGACAAGGCGCTGTGGACTCGGTGCAGTAGAACCTGTCCCGGACACGCTTTATGTTCTGACAGAATGGTTCCAAAGACCGTTAGGTTATTGCAGCGAAAGAGTCGCTTGTAAGAGGACAATGTCTTTATAAAAGGGCGGAGCAGAAGCGCACTTTTGGGGCGTGGCGGTGGACGGAAATCTGCTCATCTAGGAACAGTTAGTAATCTCATTTGAACAGTGACGTGAAAACGCCCCCTTCCTCAGACAGAAGTGGCATGTCTAGAAGGAACTACTGACCTCGGACATCCTTTTGAAAGAATAGAGATGGAGGAACGAACAAGTAGAATGCAAAATGGTCAAATGTGTTTCATACTAAAGTTAAGTTTAACGGTTTCTACTTTAAAGACATAAAGCTTAAGACACCAACGAACGGTGAAACATTTGATGTGTTATGAGAAGAGAGTTTTCTGATTCTCCTAGACACGATTTTGGTATGACATATCTAATAAAAAAGGAGAACCGATGATCAGAAGAAACTATTCAGAAGACCGTGTTGTTGGCGAGACATGAATGAAGCAAAATTTGTAGGGCCAAAAATACACGCCTGCAGATTTTTGAATACATGTTGTGATTTTTCACCTCTGGAATGAACCGAAGACGACTGTTCTAGAAGATATCTCAAATAGGCTTTAAACAGCTGCGGCACAACAATATAAGCAGTTAAGCTGGGATAATTTAAAGCAGTCGAGAGTGATGAACCTGGCGGAGGACACTAGATCCTCTTGATTCCGCTGTGAAAACAATACAAGCGGGATGAAGTCATCAGATCTCGAACTGAGCAAGAAAATATTTTGGCAACGTCAATCTCTCCTTTAGACTGTCTACACAGTTTTGGAAGACTGGCGAACAGAAAAAACATGGAGTAGAGTGATAAGAGTTAATGACCACAGGTTCACTGCTCAGAAGGAATTTCGTCTTTATTTTTTTGTAGGATCAGAAATGATCGTCGCGAAAAATGAGCAGAGCCAACATCCGGAGCTAATTTATAGGTGAACACTGATCCATCAGTTTTTTTTCAATGCGGGTCTTCAAAGAATTTGAATAGTTTCAAGGATTATGGTCGTTGATTAGACACGCTTGTCTACGACATGCTGAGATGTTCACACCTAGCGGATAGCTCTTTTTGAGCTCCCGACAATCAATCCATATTAAGAGCTAGGTCACGTCGCAGCTCAATAGGGTCCGGATTTGGGAGTAGGTGCTCATTAACCTAGGAATGGGGTATGGGGTCAGAGGCGTAACAAAAGGTCTGCACATCTGCGCTACAGATCGAAGACCAAAAAGCTTTTGTAACAGATTCTGCAGATACGGTTACACACTGGAGACACAACACCAACGTGGGGTGAGGGAGATTGCTGGCAGAAAGTGCAAGTCTTGTTTTTGGGCAAATTCAAAGCGATATGAACATGTTCAGACTGGATACTGTAGTCAAGATTAAGGTCTTGTTAACACTGGTATCACAAAGTGCAAAAGCGGATCTTAATGGAAACGTTACGTTCAGGAAATGGTTTGACGACACCCTGTGCGCATTAGGAGTGTTCCCATCTTCACTAGAATCTCGTCACATTAACGATGTGTTGACTATAAATTACCAGTCCCTTCGTGCCACAAATAGATGCTTGTGGTCGTGGCTCTCTTCTATTTTAAGAGAAAAAAATGTTGCATATGACCACAAATGGAAGATTTTTGTTCCCTATGGTCTTCCTTTAACGACTAGCTCGGTCACGTTCTTTCCGCCGCTAACCACGTTATGTTGTGTTATTTCAATATGGGAGAAGGGCCTCTTTCACCAAAGCGTATTAATTGCATTATTTCATCATAAAATGTCTCGAGCAAGGAAATCCTGATCGTGAAATGCGGGAATGTACAGTTTTTGCAAGTGTTACAGTATCAGTAAAGGAAATTAGACAAACCGGATTCAAAAATAAGCAGCCTTGAGGCATCTTAAAATGATTAGAGCGAGATTATCTGCAACTTATATGTTCCGCTTCTACAAAATCTCGTGCCAGGAGACCGCAAATCAGGGTTTTGAACTTTTCGAGAGACCATCCGAGTGTTTGTCTCATAGTTAACTTTGCGCAGATGAGCGCGGATGAACCCTATTACGGAAAGTCTGAGCCCAATGGTGAGCTGTAGCACACCTCTTGAGTTTGTAGTCTTTTTTGAGAGACCATAACAGATCAGAAATCTCCGTCATGGTGTTGAAATTCAGTTTATAATTAGCACTCGGCTGTGATAAGATGATGTAGCACCAAACGGTTGGACAAATATTTGGTTGTTCAATGAATAGATTACGGTTTGGAGTACGTTCCGTTGGAAGCACAATGAAAGGAGAAGCTCTGTAGTTCAGCTTATTAAAAAAGTGATTCTTAATTTTTTCTTGAAAATTTCAAAAGTCTCACCCATGTTCCATCAACTTTTGAGCTCCTTCCGATATTCTCCAGGAAGTGTTGGAGGGAAGTGCGGTACCCAGAGTCTCTGGTGTTTTGCAGACCATGCTCTGGCTAGAACGAGCTTAGCGAAGTGGGTCAGACATGGTCTAACAGAAAACAGGAGTAAGGAGCAGTACGGGTTTTGGCAAAATGGTTCTGGTCTCAGTTATTGTCTAGTCAGAACTCTTTTTTAATAAGCTGCTGGTCCAGTTAAAAACAAACTTTTAAGAAACAGTAAAAATGGCGAACTGTATTGCAAAAATAAAAAGAGCGGCTGTGTTTTTTGCACAACGGCCCGGATTATTTGTATTGTTGCAAAAATTGTCCAGATTTACATAATCACCACATAATCTATGTAACAAAACAACAGTATCGGAGCTGGCTGCGTCCGCAAAAGCTGCAGCAAAAGAAAAGTAACTTTATGCATGGCGAGCTTCAAATATACGCGTCCAGTGCTTCCTTCTCGAGTTATAAGCGGATTGTTGATCAGATTTCTGCGTGGGTTCCAAAAGGGGGCTTCTTTGAATTTTAAAACTTGACCACAAAAAGACTTTATTACGCATCAACTCGTAGACAAATGTCATAAATATTCGACAGGGGAATTTGAAAATCTCTATAAAGCATGGGACTAGAATGGATACCTATGGGTTGAGCAACAAGGACTGGTAACGATATGCTTATATACAAAAAAATCGTAAAAAAAGTTAAACGGGTTTGGAGATGAACAGATACTTTGTCGGAGAGCAGCAGACCAACGCAGTACAGATGTCATCGGAACCTCAGCAGCAAGAGGAACAGTCTCTCCTCACCCTCGAACTAGATCTATTTACCTGAAAATTTCAAAAATTGTCTAGTGGGTTAGTTGGAAGGGCGTTAAGCAGTGTTCGGAGAGCAAAGCAGGGATTTGGTCAGCAGTTTTTCATAGATCGAGTCGGGGAGATAGAAATTGGAAGAAAGATGTATATTTTTCACATGCACGCGGTATTGGCCTTTTCCTTTTTCAAAAAATACACTTTAAAACTTACTAATCGTTAACTTGGCCTGTGACTGGGCAGCCCCATTGGGGTTTCGAATCAGACAGGCATATTGACCGGCACTGTTAGAAGTTACTCGGGTCAGTTCCAAAATTGCTTTATTTCCTTCCATTGAGATCTTAATAGTTTAAGTTTTTTGAAAATTTGCTCCCCAAACCTTTATATTTTGACCTGCAGCGATAGTTTTCCCGTTCAACGTCCACTCGACCGTTGGCTTCGGATCTCCGTCAACTTCACAAACAAACTTCACAGTGTGGCCTGAATGGTCGAACATTGCTCTCTAGTTTCACCCAAATGTTTACAAAATCTGTGTTATCAGGCCCCTAGGATGGTGATAATCTTTGATCGTTACATTGTGCATATAACGCTCTCTGATGTCAACATGACCCAGTGGTCTGTGTTTACAGCAAAAACATCCTCGTTAGACATGCCTGGTTGAATACAATTAAAGCGTTTTACACTTCCAATCAGTGTCTGATGACGCACGACTGGTATTAAGAAATACTATTCTTGGTTCCTACCTTGTCTTGCAGAAATGTCGGACAGTTTGGCTACAAAGTGAGGAGCGTCCGCTGCGGGTCTATCAATTACGGCTGCAGTTCCTCCTCTGACAATGCTAGTCTTGGCTATCCTTCCGCTCTTTGCTGAAAACAGAACAATTTAATCCTTCCTTTTTTCTTAAACTCACGTGTAAGAACAATGTTGGCGACGGAAGAAGCCTTTCCAGCTGGATTGCTCGCTTCCACTTTGTATTCAGCGACGTCGTCCTGCTGTGTGCTGGAGATCTTCAATGTGGCTTCGCCGTTGTTTTGCGAAATCTCATAGGATTGACTCTTCCTAACTGGTTCGTTGTTACGGTACCAGCGAATGGTCGGCTCTGAAAGAATGGTTTTAATGAGTAAGAAGTGAACCAAATGCACTTGAGAGCACTCTTCAGTGTTTGATCGGTGGGAAAAATGACATTCTATCACGGTCGAGGCAACCCCCGCCTGTTTAAACAACTGACAAACACAAAACATACCAGGGAAGCCGGTGTATTTGGCACTGAAGACGGCAGTTTTGCCCTCGTCGACAATGACAGGCTGGATCTGGGCTGTGAATCGTGGAGCCTCATATCTGGGTCCTTCTTCGGCACCCTTACCCGTCTTGCTCAAATTCACGTTCAACTTTGCCTTGCATCTGAAAAATCTCTTATTTTGCCACGTGTTCAGGTACCTGGCTTCTCCAGCAGGATTCTTGGCCACAATTTCATAAATTCCGGCATCTTGAGCGAGAGTTGAAGCCAAGGATAGTTTGTAAACTCCGTTGGAATCTGAGGAGACGAAACGGCCGTCATTGGGCAGAGGTTGTCCGTCCTGCAAAGAAATTTAGTTCACTATTTAACAAAGTTTTACCTTGAACCAAGCAACGCTCGGAATCGGCTCTCCGCTAATGGTACAACTGAACTCAGCCGGACCATTCTGTGCGATTCTCAGATCGTGCATTCGGGCTGTAAAATCGGGTGCTTTGCCCTTGCTGACGGCAGCAGTGACAGCCAGGGAAGCGATCGACTCTACAGTTCCTGCAGCATTTTCCAATCTGACCGAATATTCTCCGCTGTGACTGTTTTCCAGTCGTCCAATGGACAGAGTAGAACCATTTTCAGTTGTGTTAATTTGAGAACGAAAGGTGCTCTTGATCTCTTTTCCATCCTTGAACCAGGTGACCTTGATTGGAGCAGCTCCTTCGAAGGACACGGAGAATTTCACCGCCTTTCCGGGCTCTCCCTCAAGTGGCGTCAGTTGCTGTTTCAGCGTAGGAGGTGCCTGCTTGGAAGCTCCCATTTTGGTTGGCTGTGGCTAAAAAATACTTTGTTCATTGTAGTTTATAAGAGGGTGACAGAAAAAGCGACAGAAAAATGTTAAGCGTTCGAAAACATCGTTAGCTGACACATGCCACAAACCCTGATTATATGAAATCCAACTACACGTTCGCGTGATCTCGGCGAAATTTGGTATTCGGTTCTCTGAACTCTCAAAGTTGAAGAATCGTCGAGATGAAGTTCATCCATGTAGGAAGAAGATTCCCGATGCTCGCGATGCTCCCGGTAGGCTTGATATTTCACAACATGATTCTGAACATTCACTGACATGCAAATGACAATTGAAAACAAGACATGCTTTCCAGACCGAAAGGTACAAGGACATTCAGAGGCGCGAACAGCTCAAGCAACATATAGTGTACCTTATTGCTAATAGTCTGTGGCACAATTGGCTCCTTGATAACCTGCGGCGTTCCCTTCAACTCCTTACTCTCAATCTTGAACGGTTCAGAACCGCCTTCCTTTTTAGGAGCGAATTTCGTCTAAAAGTGAGTGATATCCGGTTGATTGGTGATCATGCGAGTGTGTGTTTATATTCTCTACCAAATGAGTAAGGACCCACCTTGAGCTGAACTTGTTGGTTGTGAGGAACGACTTCTTCTTTCTGAACTTCAGGACCCTGAGTCACCGTCTTCAGTTTGGCCTTGTTCTCCGCAATCTTGACACGTTCTCCTTCATGAACCTCGCTAGCTCTTGTCGGCTTGGCAGTCTTCAGCTTGATCTGATCTCTAGCAGGAACCTCGATGTCCTTGGGCGGAGACGGAAGCTTTTTGAATCTAAATCTTTAGGTTTTTTTGAAAGAGAACTTTTCAAACCTTTGTTCAACATTTCCACCAAGCTTGGCTCCTCCTTCAGCCCAGTCGGGCTTCTCCCATGCGGATTCTTCCTTCTCTTTTGAAGGAGCCGTCTTCAGAGCAACCTTCTCTAATTCTTCACGAGGAGCTTCGTACTTCAGAGTCTTGCCAGCCTTTAACGACACCTGTTCCAGTTCCATTCCTCTGAATTGAGGCTTGCTAGTCTCAACATAGGAAAGCTGGTCATAGAACTTGTCATCACGAGGCCTTGTGAACTTCTGCAGGAGCTCTTCAGTTTCCAGAGGCTCAATTGGTGATTTGGCTCGCTCGACATGCATGAGCTTGTGTGCATCGGGCTTTGGAGCCGTCTCAAAGGCTTCTCCAAGCTTGCCAAGAGTCTCTCGCTGCCACAACAGCTCACGCTGATGGATGTCATCACTGGTCTTAAGGACAGCTGGACGAAGTTTGGTCTGACGGAAGTCGTCCTTCTATAATAAGTTTTTTGTTGGTACCCCCTTTCTCATTACCTGGAAGATATCAAGAGTGCAGCTGGAAAGGGTTTCTCCTTCAGAGTTCTTGGCAATGGCGACAACCTCACCGGCGTCAGAGATTCTCGAGTTACTGATGGTCAAGTAATGAAGTCCGTCGTAGTTCAGCTTGTAACGATGGCCCTAAAAAGGCATTCTCAATAAATATTTCAGTTTCTTACATGAAGAGCTTGATTTCCATTGATGAACCAGGTAATCTTGGGTCGTGGGAATCCAATGACGGCGCATTCAAAGCGAGCAGGCTGGTTCTCAGTGACTTGAAGGTTTCTCGGCTTGATTGTGAATTGAGGAGCCATTTTTTGTTTTGGCTGTGATGGGACACCCTGGTCTGACCAGTGAATCTTGTTCTGGTCTTGCTTGACACTCCTGACCAGCATACCCTGTGGCATCTGGCTCTCGGTGATGACGTGAGAGGCTCCCTGGCAGGCGAGTTTGGCGGCGATCATAGCCTGTCCATGTCTGTTGGTAGCAACACAGTGGTACTCTCCAGTATCGTCAGGAAGAGCATAGAGAAGATCAAGACACGCGAATCCGAAATCAAGAGTAGAACGGAAACGATGTCCAAGAAGAACGGGCTTTTTGTCCTTGTACCATTCGACCTTCAAGTACGGATCGTTGATCGGAGCAATCTGGGTCTCGAACCGACAAAACTCTCCTTCCAGAACTCCAATGTTCTGAAGAGGTACCTTGAATTCTGGAGCACGCTTGTCATTCTCGTCGTAGGCATCACTGACGGTGAGCTTTACTTCAGCTGTGGTGTGCTGCTTGAAGTGAGACTCCAAGTTGTCTTGCAGCTTTCCTTGAGTGGAATAATCCAAGGCTGGTCTGGGAATAACCGTAAGCTTGGTCTTGGTCCTGCACTCTCCCTTGTCGTTGACAGCCACAAGTTCGTACTCTCCATTGTCCTCTGGATAAGCATACAGAATGTCAAGAGACACGTATCCAAACTCGAAGACGGGTCGGAATCTGGAAGCTTCTGGCAGAGGGTTTCCATTGCGGAGCCAGTAGACCTTGAGGTTAGGGTCACTGATCGGAGTGACTCTGCATTCGAGATGGATAGAATCTCCTTCCAATGTTCCTTCAATGTTCTCAACCAGTTTCTGTACAACTTGAGGAGCATCGATCTTGGTAGCAGACTCGACAATGATCTGGCCAACAGTCTCCGCTGATCCCTTGCTGTTAGTAGCGATGCACTTGTATTCTCCGGAATCGGCTGCAATGAGATGCTTGACCAACAGAGTAGCCACACCAAACTCGTTTGAGCACGAGATTCTGTTAGAGTAGGGAATGGGACGACCGTTGTGTTGCCATTCGACACGAAGAGTTGGATCTCCAATAGGTTCCAGGACACATACAAAGGCAGTAGCATCAGCCTCGTTCATGGATCCCAGATCTGCCAGTTCTTGAGAGAAATGAGGAGCAGGGTAATCTACAGGAGGCAAGTTGAGCTCCTCCTTGGGTCGATGGATCCATTGCTCGAGCTCGGTAATCTTTTCCTTTCTCTCCGCAGGGGACTGCCATTCATAGACGACTCCACTTTGGCCGACAACCTTGATCTCGCAATCGACTTCAGCACTTCCGTGGTCATTGGTAGCGCGACACGTCCACTTTCCAGTGTCCTGAGGCTCGGCAGGACTCATCTCGAGAACGACAAATCCAAAGTCGTGGATCATCTTCATTCTGTTAGAATGATTGACGGGGTTGCCGTTGTGGAACCATTCAATCTTCAGACGAGGATCAGCAACCGGGTGAACTTGAGCTTCAAGATGACATTGTTGTCCTTCCAGCAGCTCAGGAGGAGAAACCAATTGAGTGACAAACTTCGGAGCTCCATGATCGATGGGAGCAGTTTCTTGGGCAGCTGGTCTCGGAGCTTCAATTTCGGCAATTCTCTTTCCAGCACCAGCCATCCTCTCGGGAAGCTGTGATTGACTGATGATACCTTCCTTTGGTGTACAGTTCAGACGGGTACTAGTTACCGCCTCTCCGACACGGTTGACAGCTCGGCAGGTGTACTCTCCGCTGTCTTCAGGATAAGTCGGACTGATTTCCAGAACAACAATTCCAAAGTCGTTGATAGTCTTAACACGAGAGCTGGTCTTCAAAGGACGGCCATCCAGGTACCACTGAACCATGAGCTGATTGTCATTTGTAGGCTCATAGCGAGCACTGAGGTGAACTCTTTCTCCTTCAGCACATTCGTTAGGAGCTCCCAGGGGCTCAACAAAGACGGGCATCATTTCTTTAGACTCATCTGGCAGTTCTTCGGGGCGACGGTGAAGTCGTTCCTCCAATTGGGTTACGGCACTGGCCTTTTGCTCATCCTGTGGGTGTAGAATGAGACCACTGCTAGCTTCAACTTGGACCGTAGCGCTGGAAGTAGCGTTTCCAGCAGAGTTGCTCACTCGAAGAGTGTACTCTCCAGTGTCGTGGTTCAACAAGTGCAGAACGTCGAGAACGGCAAATCCGAAATCGTGGACCATTCTGTGTCTGTTGGACTGGAATATGGGCTGTCCATTGAGAAGCCATTCAATCTTGGTCTGTGGATCGCTGGTGGGAGTGTACTGAGCTTGAAGATGTACTGAGCCACCTTCTTCCAAAGCTCCTTGAACTGTCAATGGTGTGACAATTTGAGGTGCCTGGTAGGTAGCGTCTGGAGCTTCCGGAGTACCAGCCTTGGGGGCTTCGATCTCACGGATTCTATCAAGAGATTGGGGCTGGAGAGAGTCGTAGGCAATGTTCGCTTTGCCTTGGACGGCAAGAGTCGTTGAACTCTCAGCCTCTCCGGCAGCGTTGCGAACAATACACTTCCACTCTCCAGTATCTCTGATTTCGGACTGATTGATGTCCATAATGATCCATCCAAAGTCATTGATCATTCTGACTCGCGAAGAAGCAGCCATAGGAGCTCCGTTCAGATACCATTGAATCTGCATGGTGTTGTCATCAACTGGCTCAACAGTAGCTTCGAAATGAGCTGGTTGTCCTTCAAACAGATCGCCAGGAGAGGTGAGAGGCTGAACGAATCTCGGAGGTCCCTTGGGGGTCGGCTCAGCTTCTTCCAATTGAGGCTTAGGAGCTTCCATCTCCTGGATTCTCTTCCATGACTCCTCGTGTTGAGTATCTCCAAGAATAGTGGCTTTTCCTTGACACTTCAGAGTGGCGCTGGTCACAGCTTCTCCCTGAGCATTACTGACTCTCAACTGATAGATCCCTTCGTCCTCTGGGAACGTGTAGGCAAGGTCAAGCATGACGATTCCAAAATCTTGAGCCATCGCGTACTTGGAGCCATGAGCCAGAGAATTTCCATTTCTAAGCCATTGAACCTGCAGTCCAGGATCGTTGACCGGAGTGAACTGGGCTTCAAAGTGAATGTGATCGCCCTCATTGCACTCCTGGTCTTGGATTTGAGTGACAATAAGTGGAGGTTCATAGACTGGAGCAGGAGCATCAGGAGTTTTTTCTCTGGGAGCTTCTAGAATCTGAATTTGGCGCCAAGATTCTTCGTGACGGGAAGCGCCGTGAATAGCACCAGATCCAGCGACCTTTACGGAGGCAGTAGAGACAGCGTCGCCTTCACTGTTTGAGATGGTAAGGGTGTAAACTCCTGAATTGTAAATTTGTATGTAAACAGAGGTTTTCAAAACCATTGTGATCCTCGTTGGCTGAGAGAATGTTAAGAGTCGCCCATCCGAGTTCATTTCTAGTCTGGATCAGTTGCGAAGCTCCAATCGGAGCACCATTCTTCTGCCAGTAAACCTTAAACAGATTTTGCTTATACAATAGAATAGCAATACCTTTAAGTCAGAGTCCCGAGCCGGCTGGAAAGTGGCCTCCAAATGAATAGCATGTCCCTCAGGTACATCTTCAACAGACTCGAGCTGAGTGACAAAAGATGGCTTCTCCTTGACGATGATTTCTTCAACCTCTTCGACGATCTTGGGAGCTTCAATTTCCTGGATTCTCAGCCAAGAAGAGGGATGCTGGACGTCGCGAAGAATCTTTTCGTATCCGAGCACCTTGACCGTGGCGCTGGTGCTGGCCTCACCGTTGGCGTTATAGGCACGGCAAGTGTAGACACCGGAGTCGTGAGGAAGCACGTGCACAATGGTCAAGATGACATTTCCGAACTCGTACTCTTGACGGAAGCGGTTAGCATTCATCAGAGGCTGTCCGTTCAGAAGCCATTCAATTCTCAGATTTGGATCTCCAGAAGGCTCAACTAGACCACGAAGTTCAACAACCTGTCCTTCTCCGACATCATCAACGTTTTCGAAAGGCTGAATCCATTGCGGCTTCTCAAACTCCTTCTCGGGAATCTCGAGACGAGCATACTTGTCAAGAGATTCGAGTTCCTGAATCTTTTGAAGAGAGGCAGGATGAGAAGAGTCAAGCAGAAGGTTATCGGTTCCTTGAACAGAAATGGAAGCGCTGGTGACGGCAGCTCCGTGCTCGTTGAAAGCCTTGCAAGAATAAACACCGGTGTGACGAGCATGAACTGGAGCAATGCGCAGAGACACACAGCCAAAGTCGTTGTTCGTAGCAATCCAGTTAGACTCCTGAAGAGGCGAGTCATTGAAGAACCACTGGACGCGAAGGTTCGGGTCATTGACCGGGATGAGTCTTGCTTCCAGAAGAGCCACTGATCCTTCAGGCAGATCACTGACAGATTGGAGAGCATGAATGAATGAAGGCTTCTCGTATTGGGGCGCTTCTGGCTCAGGCAGCGAAGCTCTCGGGGCTTCCAGCTGTTGGATTCGTTGCCATGAGGAATCATGCATGGTATCTCCGAGAATTGATGGACGTCCAGTACAGTTCAATGTTCCAGATGTTCGATCTTCGCCTTCCTGGTTCTTCACAACAACAGTATACTCTCCGGAGTCTTCTCCCAAAACGTACTGCAGATTGAGAGTCACTAGGCCAAAGTCGTTTCTCAGGATACGACGACTGGAGGCGGCCAAAGGCTTGCCATTCAGGTACCATTGAACAGTCGTGAAAGGATCGTTGAAGGGAGTAAACTGAAAAAAGCATATTTACCAAACACATAAACACAAACCTGAGCCTCGAAGTGTCCAGGCTGTCCCTCGATGACGTTATCAAGGCTGTTGAGAGGACGGACAAACTTGGGAGGACCGTATTTGGGAGCAGGAGCTTCCTCTCCAGGACCACGGGGAGCCTCCATCTCTTGGATCTTTTGCCATGATTGTTCGTGGCGAGTGTCTCCAATGATGGCAGCGTTTCCGCGTACACTGAGCTGAGCTTGAACCTCTGCCTCTCCCTGAAAATGAAATGTTAACCAGTAAATAAAATAAAACCTTGTCATTATAAGCTCTGAGAGAGTAGACACCAGAATCCTCTGGAACGGTGTGAGCAATGTCCAGAGCAACGTATCCAAAGTCGGAAGTAAGCTTGAAACGGTTGCTGTTTCCAAGAGGGTTTCCGTCCTTAAACCATTGAACACGAAGGTTAGGATCAGCGGCTGGCTGCAGTCTTGTCGAGAAGTGTGCAGGTTGGAACTCGATTCTCTCAAGCGAATCCATGGGCTCCAAAAATTGCGGAGCATCGTAGTCGACATCAGGTACGACAGGAGCTTGTGCTTTCGGAGCTTCGAGCTCTTGAATCTTCTGCCAACTGTTCGGATGTTGGGAGTCAAGATACAAGACTCCTCTCGGCAGAATCGTCAAGCTTGCTACGGTTTGAGCCTCTCCAAGGGCGTTGCGAGCAACACAGGTCCATTCTCCAGAATCTTGGCCGAAAGCGTAGAGGATATCCAAAGCCACATAACCGAAATCGTGAGTGGTACGGAATCGATGTCCATTGACCAGCGGATTGCCATTGTGGTACCTGAAAACCTCATTTTAGTAGTTGTGAATGTTTTTACCATTGAACTTGAAGTTGGTTGTCGTTTGTCGGCTCAACTTGGCACTCCAGATGAATAGGAGCTCCTTCGCCAATCTCTCCCATAGCTCCTGCAAGAGGAGTAACAAATCTGGGAGCAATTTTCTCGGCATCTTCGTAGATCTTTTCCATGACCAGCCTGTTTTCAATCTCTCGAACTTTGTTCCAAGAAGCTTCGTGCTGAGTGTTCAGAAGCAGAGAATCAGTCGGAGTACACTTGACAGTGCAGGATGTTGCGGCTTCGCCAAAGGCACTGATGGCTTTGCAAGTATAGATACCAGAATCTTCTCCGTAGAGGGACAAAATATCTAAGTTGACATAGTCAAAGTTCCTGGCCGGCATAAAACGGGAAGCTTCTGGAAGAGGCTGTCCATTTCGGGTCCAAAACACCTTCATAGTAGGGTCATTGACAGGAACCAGACGGCATTCAAGACGAATAGCATCTCCTTCCACAGATTTGTCGTGGTTCTATAAAACAGTTTGAACGAAAATTTTAATTCTACCTGTAGCTGTTCAGTGAATGTCGGTGATGGGAAGGACATTTCGGGAGTGGCTTCACGGGCAATCTCCTTGTTCTCAATCTCCTGAATCTTGGCCCAGGACGACTCGTGCTGAGAGTCCAGGTAGATGTTCCGGCGAGGTCTACACTCCAAGCTGAACTCGGTCTGTGTCTGTCCAGCGGCATTGGTTGCTCTGCAGATGTACTTTCCAGTATCCTCCGGATGGACATGAAGGAACTCAAGTCCAACGTATCCGAAATCGTGGATGGTACGGATTCTGGATCCGAACATCAAGGGAATGTCGTTGTGGAACCATTCAATCTGCATCGAAAAAGTATATAACAACAGGAATTTTAACCTTAAGGTTAGGGTCGTTGATGGGTTGGAGCACACAGTCCATGTGGACGCTCTGTCCTTCTTTGAGGAGATCAGCCGGTCCAGCAAGTTGCTGAGTGAAGACTGGTGGCTCTGGAGGAGCATCCTCAGCTAAAGCGATGGGTCATTAAAAACGTCAGAAAAGCATACCACTAGGTCTTGCCGGATGAAGCTGTTCAATTTCTCTGATTCTTCTCAAAGATTCGGGATGAGCAGTGTCTGAGAGGATACTCTTCAGACGTTCCACTTCGAATTCGCAAGAGGATTGGGCTGATCCAGAGGCATTGGTGCAGAGAAGAGTGTAGGTTCCAGCATCTTCAGCAATGACGTAGTCAATGTCCAGAGAGACAAAGCCAAAGTCATGAAGAGCTCTGTAGCGACTGGAGGCTTTTAGTGGATTTCCATTGAAAAGCCATTGGTACTGTAATTTGAAAAGTAATAAAAGGGGAAGAATTTTACGATCATTGTGTTATCTCCAGTTGGAACAATTTCAGCTTCCAGATGAAGTGTCTGAGACTCGTGGACCACGTCGATCGTGGACGGCAGCGGCTTGACAAAGACGGGTGCTTCCTTCGGTGCAGGTTCGGGAACCTCAGCACGAGCGGCTGGGGTCTCAAGCTCCTTGATTCGTTGCAAGGAGTTCGGATGGAATGAGGTGGCATTCTAAAATTGGTCTCAATTAAATATACCCAATTCTTACGTCAGAACCGTCGATCCTGCAGTCGATGTCAATCGTGGACTGAGCCTCTCCCGAAGCGTTTCTCAAAACCAGGGTGTATGTTCCAGAATCCTCCGGATAACAGTAGAGGATGTTCAGAGCAATGTAGCCAAAATCTTGTGACAGAACGAAACGGTGGGCCTTCATCAAAGGATTTCCATTGACCAGCCATTCGTACTGAAAAGTAATCGGTAAGCACTTTAAATTTCAAGGCAACGCTCTCTTTGTTTGACCACCGCCAGGCTATCTGTTTGTCATAGAATGTCCTTTGTTCTAAAACCGGTGAGACTTACGGTAAGAGTATTGTCGTCGGCTGGGGAAATTTGTGCCTCAAGATAGACATTGTCTCCTTCATTGCAGCGGATAGCCGTTCCCAAAGGCTTGACAAATGATGGTGCCTTGAAATTTGTTATAAAAATCAATAGAGCATTCTCACCTCTTTGGGAACATCAGGAATCTCAACTGGAGCTGATCGCGGAGCCTCAATTTCTTGGATTCTGGCGTAGCTTCTGGGATGTTGCACTCCGCCGACAATAGCGTCTTTGGCTGAATGGGGCAGGTTTAGAAGTTTCATAGAGGATGTGCTGCTAACAGACTCGTGGCCACGGGCACCGTGGTTGAACGGCATCTTGCCATAGATGGGGTCGCGACCGTGGAGACGGTAGGCACCGCCGTCGTTCATGCTAATTATGTGTCAGCGTACGAACTTTTGGCGCACGCTGACTCTAAGTCGCGGAGAAAACAACGCCGACGCGCTACTCAAACACAAGCTTCTTGGGTTGCACAACGCCAGTTTCATGGCGTGTAAAATACTAATTACTCACGCTGACATCTGACGGCAATGCTGGTTTCGACGGCTCCCAAAGCGTTCTCAGCCTTGCAAGTGTAGGTTCCGCTGTCATGAGCATAGAATCCTAGAACATCAAGAGAAACGAATCCAAAATCGTAGAAGGTACGGAAACGATGTCCTAAACTTTTTGTCAAATTGCTAAGAAGGTAATTTACCGTGAGGAATCGGTGCTCCGTTTTTCAGCCAAGTAATGCGAAGGGTATTGTCATTGATGGGCTTGACCTGACACTCAAGATGAACCGGCTCTCCTTCCTCGACTTCTCCCATTTCTCCATCCAAAGGAACGACGAAGACCGGAGCCATGTCGGGTCCACGTTCTTCAACTTCAACTCTTCCGTATCTGTTGAGATTCTCGAGGTATTGAATCTTGCCGAGAGACTCTTCATGCTGAGTGTCTCCAAGGATGTGGCCGGCAGGGACGACTCTAATTTGACACTGGCGGATGGCTTCACCAAGAGCATTCTTGGCTCTGACAGAATAGGTTCCCGAGTCTTCTGAGATGGCTCCCTTGATGTCCAAAGCCACGAAGCCAAACTCGTACAACGTTTTCACTCTGCTTCCGGTAGTCAAGTAGCGACCATTGACAAACCATTCAATCTCCATTGTAGGATCATGAACGGGAGTAATCTTCAGGTCCAGATGAATGTCCTGATGCTCATTGATGTCAAGATCTTGAAGTTCTCCAAGGAACTTTGGAGCGGCATCACAGGTACGGTCTTCAACTTCTGGAATGCCGGTGCGGCGGTCCTGCTCCAGTTCCTTGATTCTCTCCAATCCTTCAGGATGATGGGGATCCAGGAAAAGTGATCTGTCAGTGTTGACAAACAATTCCAGATTGCATTGAGTCTCTCCCAGTTCATTTCTTGCTATTAAAGTGTAGGATCCAGAGTCTTCAGGATAGGCGTACAGAATGTCCAGAGCCACGTAGCCAAAGTCAAACATGGGACGGAAGCGGTGAGCTGCTGGGAGGGGATTTCCATTGTGGTACCACTCGACAGTCATCTTAACGTCACTGGCTGGCTGGAGTCTGGCTTCAAAGTGAACAGGATCGTTTTCGTTGACTTCGATGCGGTCAGACAGAGCACGAACGAATCTCGGGGCTTCCATCGAGTGGAACTCTTCCGGACGTTCAACCAGCTGAGGTCCAATGTGCACATGATGACTATCCAAGTAGCCAATCATTTGCAAGCTATCCTCGTGCTTAGTGTCAGTCACGAGTGATTCCATGGAAGGCGTTGTCAGCTCAGCCGAAGACTGGGCCTGTCCTTGAGAGTTGAAGAGCACGCAGGTATACGTTCCAGCATCTTCAGGGTAGGTGGGATGAAGAGACAGGGACACGACTCCAAAGTTGTGAGTAGTCTAAACTTTTGCTCAAATCCTGTTTTATATCTGCATACCTGGATTCTGTTGGCGTTGGGAAGAGTATGTCCGTCCTTTAGCCAGCTTACTCTCAGCGATGGATCATTGATTGGCTGAATCCTTGCTTCGAAGAAAGATCTTCCCAGTTCTTGCTGGCAGTTATAGTTTTGCAGTTGAGTGAGGAACTTCGGAGCTAGATCTTGCTTTCCATGAGTGTACTGGATTTCTCTCACGTCGTCAACGTCCAAATTTCGATTTTGCTCATACTGGTGTAGAGCAATTTGAGCTGAAAATGGATTGTGGAATGGCAAATCTTAAGACTTACGGTGAACAATGATGGTACACTGAGATTCAGCTTGTCCCAACTTGTTGAGCGCTTTGCACACGTAGTGACCAGTGTCCTGCTGCGTGGCTCCGACAATGTCGAGAGTAGCAAATCCGTGGTTTAGAGTCTGGCGACATCGATCATCTGCACAGTGGTTTTATGCTAATTTAATATTTATATTCACTTACTTTTGACCAGTTCTCGTCCATTCAAATACCACACTGCTTCCAAGTTGGGGTCATTCAGAGGAGTCAGTTTGGTCTCAAGATGAATGTTCTGTCCTTCAAAGAGTTCCTGAGACCGGAGCTCGCTGTGGAAGTTGGGAAGGTCCAAATAGACACCAGGTGGTGGCTGAGGGCTCTTTGATTGGTAGGCGATTCCGTAAACACTGCCTTGAGTAGACTGCTGCATGGAACCGTGTCCGATGATTTGAAGTACGGTAGAAGATCTCGTCTCTCCAAGAGGGTTGATTGCAATGACAGTGTACTCTCCCTGATCAAAGAGAGTAACAGGATTAATTTCCAGAAGGGCAACACCGAAATCGTTGACTGTGACGACTCTGGAAGAGGCCAGAAGAGCCTTTCCATTGTGTAGCCAACAAATTCGTAGGTTCGGATCGTCCTGAGGAGCAAACTTGACTTCAAGTCTAGCCGTCTGTCCCTCAATGAGCTGAAGGGGCTGAAGCTGTCCCTGGAATTGCGGAGCTTGACGAGATGCCTGAACATCTTGAAGCTGATTGACTGGAGTCCTGGCATGACGTCTGTCGACCTTCCTCAAAGTAATCTGTTCCCTGTACTGAGGACCAGCAAGTTTCTGTCGGCTTTGGACAACGACTCGTCCCTTGAGAGTAGTGGTTCCGTGCTTGTTTGCTGCGTCGCAGCGGTACCATGCTCCCTCGGCCAGAGTCACGTCCAAAATGTGAAGAGTTGTTTCTGATCCAGAAGCATCGACCCTAAAAAATGAATGAGTGAGTTTCGATTAAACAAAATATACTTGAAATGAGGTCCATTCTGAATTTCCTCGTTATCCTTGTACCATTTGAAAACCAGTCCTTCTCCATTGGCCTTGCAGTACAATTTGACAGAGTCTCCTTCATAAACTGTTGTTGATTGGAACTTTCCAGTAAATTCAGGAGCGTCAGGAGATTTGGCTTCTGAATTATGAAGTTCATTTTAAACATCAGCAGCTTACGCATGACTTGAAGATTGAATCTGGCTTGAGCTCCTCCGCCAGCGTTTTTGGCCACACAGCCATAAACGTCGACGTCGTGGGCATCAACTTTCTCAATAGTCAGCTTTGACGATCCGTCATTTCCATGTTCAATCTTGTACTTGTTACCTGATTGAAGTACCCGACCATCAGCTCGTACCCATTCGATCTGAGGCATAGGTGTACCAGCCACCTTGGCACTGAAGGTGATAGTCTCTCCCGGCTTGGCCACTGCTGCTTGTGGAGCCACGATGAATTGAGGAGGACGCGCTTGCACTAGTGCTGCTCCGTGCTCGTGCGTCTGAGTCTTCGAGACGACCTGAGCTCCATTGCCAATGTTTGCTGCTCCATTAGCAATGGCTGCTCCATTGACTCGGAAACTGCCGGCTCCTTGTTGCTGCTGCTTGCTGACAGGAGGCATATCGTAGTAGATCGGATGCTGGTATTCGTACTGATGAGGTTTATAGATTCCCGGCGGCTGCTGGCGGTAGTGCTGCTCTACTGTTGGCTGCTCGTAGTAGCGCTTGTACCTTGACTCTTTAAAGACTCTTTAGAGATCCAATCAAAAGTCCAACCTTGAGAATAAACTGGCTGCTGCTTCCAGTCCTTCTCAATGTACTGTAGATTGTACGGTTGCGCTTGATGCGACTGTCTTTGGCGCTTTTCTTCTTCTTCTCGCTGTCGCTCCCTCTCGAGCCGTTCTCTTTCCGCGCGTTCACGCTCGAAAAGCGCTCGGAGGCGGTCCTAAACAACCAGTTTTTGTTGGGAGTTCAAGTTCAAGTCACCTGTTCTTCCTTGATCCGGCGATTTTCTTCTTCTCGTGCCCGTCTCTCCCTTTGCTCTCGTTCAAGGGCGAGCTCGTAGCGTCGTTGCTGTTCCTCCTCTCTTTGTCGGAGTTCTCGTTGTCGTTCGTCGGGAGCGCTCAACGGGTAGACCTCGATCCGAGCAGCGCTCTCTACCTGAAAAACTGATTTTCGATGGGCAGCAAACAAAAGACAGTAAGAGTCGAGAGGATCTCAGAGCAGCCATCTCTTTTTGAGGTTTTCTCCGACAATTAGCACGGGAAGGGGACTTCCTAGCCGTGTGGTCAACACATCCACGCCCCCGCGGACCAGGTGTGAGGCGATTCATCAGAAAGAAGCAAAGGTTGTTGGGTAAAAAGCAGCTGATGACGCATAAACTGGACGGAAGTGCTGACATCCTCAAGTACCACCTACAGTTCAGGAAACATACTTCACACCCACGGAATAACTAGGATCCGCCGGAAACGGCACTGAATTCTTAATATCGAAAAGCTCTTAATATTCTGAAATCTGGCAATGCATAAGAATGAGAAGTGACGTTAAAGCTGCTGAACTCATTTGAGGAAATTTTTAAGGGTAAAAGAAACACTTTTGAAGAGGCTCGAGTGCAAAAGTCAACATTTCTGACGAACGGGGCCAGTGGGAAGAACTATTATTCCAGAGAGGTCTGATTTGTCAATCAGAAAGATTCGTATGCCCTGCAAAACCCGTCCTACGGTAGAGGGAAGCAAATGGTTGCAATTGTGTAATAGTGAGGCCAGGGTGGAGGCGGTGTCGCTTTTTTACCAGTAAATAACAGATGGACCTGGGAACGATCATGATAAGCAACTGAAGCTCATTCGTTAGGTACAGGTACTTTTTGGCATGGTTTAAATGCAAGACATTGCCGAGGCCCGCACGAAAATGGCCGGAACAACAACTGCCGTCTGCAGGGGAACGCTGTTTACCCGAAAAGCTTAGACAAGCTCCTTGAAAAAGCAATCAACGTTGTAACTTTAGGTATACCTGTAGAAGCAGCAGCTGTGTTTAACATTAACGCTGTAGTTACATTTCTTAAATGTTCTGAACTCTCATCTGGTAGTCTGGTAGTTATTTTTTGCAATTGCCAAAAAACATTTGGAATGAATAGAAAACTGTTTAAAATTTGCAATGCATTAAAAGCTGTGGATTTTTATGGAGGCAAGTGTTTCAAAGTTTTTTTAATTTTTGCGTTTATAATTTTTATAGACGATTGTTTAATCGAAAGTTTATGTATGAGTAGAAGCCTTACGCACTTACTAAAACTGATATATTAAATTGTCACTTAAAATGATATATTTAAGGATATACAGAAAGCTGTACATTGAATAGCACAGTGTTAAAGTTATCTGTGTTTGAGTAGTCATTTACATCTGCAGTAGTTGCAAATTCACGACTATAAACTAGAAAAAGTCATAAAGTAATAGGGTTATAGGTGGTGATGGTGTGTTGGTGTGTTTGAAGGTGGGAGGAAAACAATGGCTTCGCGGCTGCCAACTGTCTTGATCCGAGCAGCTTTTTATCGGGAGGCGACGACGCAGGCCCCGTTACGAATAGTTAGCAGCACATCCAGGTGGATGCAAGAAGGTCTCAAACGCCATGAATAACTCTAATGAGCTGCCAGAGCGCAGTAATGTTAAAATGGCAGAGTTTTCGTTGGATCTCATGTCAGAGAGAAACTGTAACTGAATGATATGAACAATTGAGTGAAATTGAAAAAGTATTTAGTGACCTTTGTTTCAAAGGGCAACTTTTTGCCAAAGATTGTTCTGCCGTTCTCGATTTTTATTGGACAATTGGTCTCGACAGACGATTAAATGCTCAGTTTAACGCATGACAGCTGGCTTTATAAAAGACTTGGCAAGGCAGTATGGGAAAAAGAAGTGAGCCCAAATGAAAACCAGGTAGCTTTTGACTAAGACAGGCTCAATCGCGTGGGGGTTTCTCTGCCTCTCCCTGTTTATCCTACCGCGCCGAAGCACTTTTTAGCCCTCTGTTAGAGATTTGGCACACAAACGTTCCTCACACTATGGGCTTGCAGCTGGATTTCGCCATGACCTCACGTTCTCCTCCAGACAATAGGAGGGGGAGTGCTCACCTTGCCGAATCTGTTCTCCGCGACGACTGTGTACTCTCCAGCCTCTTCTGGCGTCACCATAGTGATCTTCAAGACTGCCATGGCGCCTTAATTTACCGTAGTACTGATAGTAAGCTAGCAAAAACCTTTGTAACTCATTTGCATACGTGGCCCATTCAGTTGCAGAGGATATCCATTAAACAGCCAGAAGATCTGCAATCATTTTGTCTAGCCAAAGTTTATCTAATGTCACGGCGGAGTTTCCGAAAATGCAAACTGACTTGTGGCTTGGGATTGCCCACAATGTTGGCCTGTAAGATGGCGTCGGTTCCTTCAGTGAGACGGAGTCCCCGAAGGGCAGTTCTCATAATAGGTCGTCCTCCAGGAGTTCGGGCATCCAGAGCTGCCAGCTCTGGTTCAGTTTCAGACTCCGAAACTCCCCAGGCGCTGTCTTGATCGGTGCCGTAGCCCTGCTTCTGCATTTGTCTCGAAGCTACACTGGTTCTTCCTCCGACACTCTGTAAACAATTTTCATGGACTATGACAATCAGTGTACCTGGGTAAGAATCTGTTTTCTGTCTCTGGTTAGCTTTTGTTGTTCATCAGAAAACCAGCGGTCATATCGCTCTCTTGGTAGCAGCTGAAAAGAGTGAATGAAAAATATATGAAATTTTACCTGTGCTACTGTCATCGCTTCTCCATGAATGTTGCTGGCCCTGCAACTGTATTCTCCAACGTCGTCGTTGAACATTTGAGGAATAGTTAGAGAAGCAATTCCGGTCTGTGGATCATGCTCCACTTTGGCTCTGGAAGGGTTTTTCTTTTAGGTATGGGAATACAATCTCTCTACTATTAAAGCGCAATAGTGTCTGTCGTGGACTCTGTTTATTTGTTTGTTTGTCCGGGACCTGAAATTTTGGTGTATTGTTAAGAGTCGCCGTCTTCACCCAGACGACCCGGGTTCGACTCCTCTCCTCGGCAAATATTTTTGCTAAATTGTTTTGAGTAGGAAATCGAATCAGGGTGACCGGTAGGAGATTTGAAGAGACCGTTTAGAAAAGATTTGAAGAGACCGGTTGATCTGCATATGAACAGAGTGGGATCGGATCGCCGGAAAAGGGATCAGAAGAGATCGGTTGACTCGGGAAGGGATCAGTAGTAAAGAAGAAAACACAAGTATAAGAAGCCGGCTGGTATAACATTCAAATTTCAAGCATTTTGCTGTTAACCTTAGTAATTCAAAGTAACGGTCCTCTTTTTGCGATTTTGTATTGTTATAGGTAAGAGTCAGGAAGTATGCAAAGAAAGTTTTGTACTAAAAAATTTTGCTGTTTACCCATGACCGGGTTTTAGCATAGTGCCTAAAAACTGTTAAAATAGAAACAAATGAACATGCAAAACTGTTACTCACTTAAAGTCGTGGTGGTCCATGCTTCGTCCATAGAACCGATTGTTAGTAGAGGTTAGTGAAACTTCCATGAAATCCAGAGATTCATACCTGTAGCTTGGCGGCTTTCCATTGTGAAGCCATTCCACCTGCGGCGGAGGAACTCCTGCCACTCTGGCCTCCATCACCATCGGATTTCCCGGTTTCAGAGGAATATGTCTCAATTCTTTGAGAAAGATGGGAGCCGAAGGACCGACAGGAGTCTGCGGTGGAGCCGGAGAATAGACGGTTGTTGCCTTTGCTCCGGGCACCGGTGTCGGTGCCGGAGCAACGATCAAAATACAGGTAGATTGTTTCAGACCGGCGGCATTTGCTGCCTGTGCCGTGAATCTTCCACTGTCAGCTCCCTGTACTTGGGCAATGATGAGGCGATGTCTATGACCGTCTTGTTCGATCTGGAATGAAATGTTTGTGAAAAGCAGTTTAAAAATTACATAATAGTCCGGACAGTTGGAAATGTTATGTCCGTCTTTAAGCCACTTCACAGCCGGGTCGGGGTGTCCGTCTAGTTGACATTCCAAAATCACCCGTTCGCCTACCACGGCTCGCTTGTCACTGAGAGGCTGAAGCAAAAAATTCTGCTCGAAAAATATAAAAATACCCTGATGAAAGTCGGGGCAACCCGATTTTCGGCCCGCTCCCCTAGCGGCTGCTTAAATGGCATGCTCGATCGTCTTTTTTGTTTTTAGCACAATGGGCCAGGACCCATATGATACCTGAAAACGGTATGATTTTACCGAAATCGTGACAAGAAAAATGAAAAAAGGCAAGTGGCAATCACTTGAACGTGGATAATGAGATAATCCGGGGTCACACACAGTTCAGGGAGCGCGATTGTGGCTTCGCGCGATGTCGGCGCCCTCTCCAAGGCGAGCAAGACAAATATCAGACCGCTCAACGCATGCAACTCTACGTATAGCTGGACGGATATCTTGAAAACATCTTCACAGTGCATATTTTGCTTGACATGCACTAAAAGAAATGCGACTTGAAACAAAAGTTAAAAAGAAAACCCATTTTCCCGTTGCCGAACATGAATAAGAGGTGAGTCGACATTTACGCGTCTTAGCAAGAAAATGGAGTACGAGACGGCTTTAAAGGGCAGTAAACAGATTTCAATTAAAATTTGTAGTTTCTCTGGAGAAATAACAAGAATTGGGTACAAAAGGTGCGGTCAAAGCGATAAAAACAGCTTAGAGGATGTTATGTTGCCATTATTCGTCTTAAAAATCGATGCACGGATACTTGGCACACTTTAAACCACTGTGTTGTCCGAGACGCACTGGCAGCAACAAAAAGTAGTGCCCACACGAAATTTGCTTGCCGCCCTACTGGAAGCATGTTTGTACGATTTTCTGCTGACGGAAACAATCAACAGTAAAGAAAAGGAAATGACTGAAAAAATAAATTGGGAGAAGGAAATGAACGTGTTTTTGCTCTAAAAGGTGGAATTCAGCATAGTAAAGTAGAAAAATATGTATGGTGACGGCTGGTTGACCTCCGGCTACACATTGTAATGCTCTGACGAGAGGCATCTGCGAGTCTCGGCAGTGCCAACGCTTGCACCACGTGAAATTTATACCAAGCTATATTTTCCTGTAAAACGGGGCAAGAAAACGTTTATTTTTTAGTGTTATAAATGCCTAGTTTTCTGTCATTTCAAACTCTTTATTACAATTTAAAGCCAAATATCGAATCAAAATATGGAAGCCAAAATTAAACGATATATATACCAGAAAACAATACGACCAGAAAATTGGGGAAAGGGGAAAATATGAATTACAACAAGATGCATATAATAATATGAAACGATGCGCAAACGTTAAAAAGAATGAGGAAATCGTTACGTTACTGATTCCTTTAAACAAAAAGCTGTGTAATCATTTGTAATCATTTGCCAGTACGTTTACTGGATGGATATCCATCCAGTAAACGTACTGGCAAATGATTACACAGCTATATTCGCTGATACATCTGAATTCTTCTTTGGGAATCCTTTCTTCGTTGTGATTATATTCTACACTGATGCCTGATTTTCCGGTACCGCAGTGCACATTTTTAAAGGAACTAAGAAGTACATCAACCGGTAAGGTGGGACACAGCATCCTACTGGCTACTAACTGTGAATTGGATGGACCCTGAGGCAATTCGTACAATTGCACTTTCCGCTCAGGGAAACTTGGTGGGTTGAGGAGCCAATTCTGAAAAAAAGAAAATTGCAATATTGTTGTCTTTGGCCTTTTTTCGGGCTATTTGAGAGAAATGTACGGAAACCAAACCATGGTCGGGCATGGCTAAATAGAACTTACTTTAACACAATTTGCAATTCCGTCGGATGTGATATTACCATCAGCAAACTTATCAATTACCAGAAACTGAATTTGTAAACTTGACCTCTGTAAATCACATCGTTTTTGACATTCTTAACATGGCAAAGTTTGCAAAAAAAACTCACTAAGATCACCGCCAAGTAATGAAACATACTTTGCTCCGTTCACCTCACAATTGGGATTGCCAAGAGAGCCTTAACACACTTTCATAGTTTTGTTGATGTGAACTTACATTTAAGCCAGGGATCTGGAAAGAATTTGCCTTCCATTGCTTCCTTTAGTTTTTCTGTTTCTTCGGATAATCTACAAAGCACATTGAAGTGTTTGGTTACTTTGTCTTTTTATGATATCCATAGTGTTTATCCGCAGTGTGATGAACAAACGATAAGGCCATGTACTAAAATGCATGAAATGTATTTGGAAATACATTAAGAGCCACCTGTTCCGGAGCGTAGGTCCAAAAAATGTCGAACAGTGGCTTCGGATTCTTGGAAGGATACTTTTCAGCAGCTTTTCTAATTGTCCTGCACGAAGCACGGGCATTTGCGAAACTTTTGAAGTCCCAGTTAGAGGTGATGTCGGAAATAATCTCCGATGGCAGATCGGTTATTGTAGGATGCCATTCTAAAAATGCGCATTCGGATAGAAAAGAAAAAAGTAAGCGCTGTAAAAATATTGCAAGGAAATTTTAGCCGAGAGAAGCCAGAATTTTTTTGACAAAAAACCTGAGAAACGAAAAAACTCCAAGCGAGACAGATGCCAGTTTAGCCCCGTTGTACTTCTGCAGAAGAACAATGAGTAGAATGCTGAACAGAATGCAATAGGAGTTTTTGAGGCTGAAAGAGAGAAAACAGAGGGGGCGACGTGAGAAAGAAGTACATGACATCAACGAAACGCTTTTCTTTTATTGATGTTTTCAAATAAGTATTCTGCACTGTCTGGGAATTTTTTTTCTCCAGATATGCCGCTCGAAGCGAAAAAGAATCGATGGTACGAGGCATTAAACGAAAAAAAAGAGTGTTCGGACGGACGTTTGCGATTTGACTCAAGGGAGCAGAGGCTGTTATAAGACAAAAGTGCAAGACCAAATGAGGAAATAAGGCGAAACATCAATTTTCCTACACAGATTTTTGCCCAAAATAAAGGCAATGAAATGACTAAGCAAGCATAGTTTAAATCACATGACGGTTTTCTAACATTCAATTTTCGTCATGCATGCATGTTAATTAGCTTTAACGGCAAAGATCTTTCGTGCTCTCTTCATATGTATATCTTATTTCATGGCAAAAATCATTCCGCTTTGACTACTCACGATATTCTAGGGTATTTTCCCTGCAGGTTACGTTAGGGACTGAGGCCTTTATGATTCACAAAAGTGCTAGATAAAATGGTTAAATAAGACAAAAACACAATTTAATTACTCAGATCTTCCGCTCAAAAATATAGCGGCAATGAAATGACTAAGCACCCATAGTTTCAATCTCAGCTGACGGTATTTGTGGACCAATTTTTCAGCGGAGCGTTGCGATCTTAAAAATGATTTCTTCACTGTGAAAAATCCAAAAATGTCAAGTTTATGGGAAAAATGAGCATTTTTCGTTTTTAACTACGAAGAAAACATTTTTCCGATATTTACAATACTGAGCTCAATGATACAACATGATATCCTCAATAATCGCAAAAAGTTGGGGGGGAGAGATACCGCCCAGAAAAAATGTAGTCGAAGACTTTTTTGAGGCGTTTAAATCTAAGCCTCCAGCACATTACTTAATTTATTGCCTGCGGAAATTCCCCCCCCCCCCCCAAAAAAAAAAAAAAAAAAGTTCTCCGTATGTCCTTCCCGTGATTTCTGCTAATAACCACGCACCTCTTCCGTGGTTTATGCTGGTGGCACAGTTTCGGGGTCGTGCGCGGCCCCGCCTCCATCTTCCTGCCTCAGTTCCGGACGGGAACAACGTCATTTTCTCGCCTCGTTACACGTTAAACAATGTCAATTGACATGAACCGGAACTATCTGAAGCTCTTGTTGGGCTTTAGAAGGCAGGACTTGGTGAGTTTCTATACAAGTTTTGTCATTTTCAGCTTAACTCTTAAGCTTAACGTCTGCTGCGTTTCGGTTAGGTTTTTCCCGGAAACTTGAAAGACTATCAAAGGTTCGATTCCTGCCGCGCTGTGGCCGCGCTTGACCTTTTGGATTGCAAGGACAACGTACTCTTGTCCACCAACTATATCATCTAGGACATCTTGTCAAAAATGAACTTTTGGAAACACAAATTTTGTATACGACTCAGCTGTTAGCATAACAAACAGCAGTACTGTTTGACACAGAGCACAAAGAATTTACAGCCAACTTTTGCGGATAACCATGAGAGACTGTTCAAAGAGGCCAAGGAGTCTGGAAATCATCTAGAAGTGACTTCTCACTACTACTCTGTCATGTCCAACGTTATCAAGGACTTTTTCGGTGGCAATTTTCATTTCGCCCCTCCAAGTGAAAAGAAGGATACTTTGGAAACTGCTCTGGCTCATTTACACAAGTATTTTTTTAAAATTTAAGTCTATTTAGTTTTTTTTAGGGTAGTCGGTGAAAAACTAAAGCTAGCTCCCTCTGTCCAGTGTGTCGATCTTGGCTGTGGAATTGGCGGAGTCATTCGGGATTTGTCCTCAACGGGAGCGATTTTGACCGGGATAACCATCGCTCCAAATGAGGCCGAAATGGGTAAGAGTCAATATCAAGCCTTCTAATCGCTTTCGAAGGAAACATTGACTTCAAAAGCAGGGGAATCGACTCAACTTGTCGACTTTTGGCAGCCGACTGTCACGACATGCCTCTGGAAGCTGGAACTCAGCACGCGGCATATGCCATCTATTCCCTCAAATACTTTCCGAAGCTGGAAGGGGTTTTGAAAGAAACGGCTAGAGTTCTGAAGCCAGGCGGAAAGTTTCTGGTTTATGACCTGATCAAGACTGACAAGTATGATCCTAGCAATGCTGAACATAGAGAAGTAAGACGAAAATCTGTCCATACTAAGTCTTTAGGTGGTGGAAGGTCTCGAGTACGCGTGTGGTATGCCCTCGCTACATACGCGCCAAGAAATGATCCAGTCAGCGGAAGAAAATGGCCTTCAGCTTGTGGAAGAAGAGGATCTCGCTGTCACTCTCAATGCCCCGTACCACTTTTGCTTTTCTCACTCACCCATCTTTATGTGGCTGTGTCGAAGTCCTTTTGTTGGTAAGTAACTTAAAAGTTCGCAAAAAAACAATATTTCAGGATCCCTGATGACTTTGGGTGAAACAGTTCGCATTCTACCTAAAGGCTTCCGCCGCTTTAATAAAATCTTTTTGGCGGGAACAGTGGACAAGATAGTCCGAGGAGGCGAGATGGGAATACTATCCGGATCCAAGATTTTCGTCTTTGAGAAAAAATAAGAAATTCACATACTTTTTTGTTGTTTTGTGGATACAGTTTTGAGCAAAGTCTGTCTTCCTCGCCATTGAAAGTGCGAATCCACAACCTATCTGTAGTACAGAGATTGAAACAACCATCAGGTCGGTGAGAAAAACGTCGTGGATATTGGCTAGATCTATTTTTCTGAGACTGTCTGTTCAGAGAGACCCTCCGAGCAGTCTGAAGGGATGACGCATCTTCTTTTCACATAAGAACAGTCTTGCCAGATAATCCTGATACCTGCGGCATTTTTGTTCAACTTTATTGAGCGATGCCGTGAAAGATTTTAATTTTTACACATAAATCCAATTGTCACCTGGATATGAAGTCCCTCCAGCATAGCGTACCAGTTTACACCAACTAGTGGTCAACGGTAAGCTCTGACGTTCGTTGAATATTTTGGGCCATTTTTCCGCCAGGAATTTTTTGGTTGAAACTTTTATTAAAGAAATGATGTAACCTCATATAAGCGAAAAGAAAATGGTATTATTATTGAAAATGCGCCTCTTTCTATTAATCTTTCTTCTCACCGTCTCTGTGGATGCGGATTTCTGGTGTGACGCCTTCTCAGAATTTAGTTGCAAGTGGGGAAAGTGTCTGGTAAGAAAGTATCTGTTGACCACTGTTGCACGACTTTCAGTTGGCAAGTGGCGGAGAATGTTTCAACGGTGATTGCTTCTGCGGAAAATACCTTTTGGAATTTTGAAATAAACATGTTTTTCCGTTTACAGCACTTTTTTCCCTACAAAACCACATATTTTTTAAAATTTTCTCCTTCGGCAGTACCAGTCATGTTGTTCATTTGTCATTTTCACCGAATATTGACGTAGCAAAAATAACAGTTATAAGCAGCAAAAATGAGCTATATTCAAGAACATGCGCTTCCTACTTCTACTTCTTCTGATCGCTCTACTTCTCGCCGTCTCCGTGGATGCCGATCGCTGGTGTGAGGAATTAGGAGAGTTTGGCTGCAAATGGGGTAAATGCTTGGTAATTATCATCTCCTTTTAAAATTCAAACAAAATTTAGTTTAAAAGCGGAGGCAAATGTGTCCTGAACATTTGTCTCTGTATCTGAAGAGGATCCAGTCTCCGAAAGTCATTCTCCTTGTTGAACAATACAACTTTTATAAGAATCGCATAAATTTTTGTTGGGTCCAGCAACAGTTTGGTTCAAGCGGGCATAAAAAATTAGTATTCTGCTCAGTCTTCGGTTTTAGGCAGACTGTTTTGACCTTTCCTTCTAAAAATGCGCTTCTATTTTCTTTTCTTCCTCCTTCTCATTGCCAGCGTGGAAGCTGACATTTGGTATGGTGGTCTGGGAGAATTTGTCTGTAGATGGGGCAAATGCATTGTAAGCTAAATCTTTTGGTACTTTGGTAATACACAGAATACCTTTGCCAAAAACCATTATTTATTGTTTGAAGCAATTGAGCAAACGTAATTACGGTGCAAAATTGTATTATTCTAACAGCCATAGAAGACGGTATTCTTGACGGAACAACCACTCATTCTGATTGTTGGGCAAGCCACCAGGCGAGTTAGATCGAAAATGAAGGCTTCGACCACTTCAAGGTCAACCTCAAGTACAACAGAATATTGTCCTCGATGGCTTTTAGAATAATAAAATTTTGTGCTTTAATTGCATTTGCTCAATTGCTTCAAACAATAAATAATGGTTTTTGGCAAAGGTATTCCGTGGATTACCAATTTTTTTTGGTGATATCTAAAATCATCAGTTCAACCGTAAAGGAGAATGATACTGACTGCGCTTGCTCCGACGACTAAATTTTCGAAAAAAAACAGCAAATAAAACTCTCTTATTTTGATGCTCTTTAAAGCCAAACGAAATATCAAAAAGTGTTCATTACCCGTACTTTTTATGATACACGCTATTCACATTTTACAAGGTGAAAAAAGTCCTCAAATTCGTCCCCATCTACGTAACGGTTGCCGTCGCGACTTGAATGTAAAAATGAGGGATCTTCGAATCCTTGATAACATTCATCTATCCGCATCTGAAATTCCTCTCCTTGGCCGTAATGGAACGGAAAAGGACAGTGGTATGTACAGTTAGGGTGTCCATTTTTACAGAACCCGTCTTCCAGTGGCGGCTTCATGATATCCTTTCTCCAGAGAAAGTTGACTACCTTTTTGTGAGCTTTGGCATACATAAAAGAACAATAGCTAGGCTTTTGTTTTAGAGCTTCTTCGTCCTAAATGAATCATTTTTTAAATTTAATGAAAAACTATCACCAGCGGCAATTGATGGAATCGACTGAAGGACTCCATACATTCTATAGTTCCCCAACAGAATCCGATGGCTACAATTAGACGAAGGTGGTTGAATTTGACTACAGGTTCACGTCCCGCCTGGAATCAGCTAAACTTTTAGAAAAGACGCAGGAAACTCACTAAAAGAGCCGGGATTATGAGCTCTTCCATGAGATGCCGCTTCCAAAATGCGTCCTCTTGGACAAATGGAGAAAAGGCATGCACTGCTATGAGTCTGTCAATGAACAAATATCCCCACAGGCCTTCAACGGCAATCTGAACGCAAAAATCAGAAACTTTGATAATATTTCCTCACATTTCCATTCAACAGAGGCAGATTTAGTGCATATCTGTCTAAACAGTGCTTGTTAAAAGTCCGACCTTTCATCGGCAAAAGATCCAAGACGTAGTGTAGGTACAGTAAGGCGGCTAGCCGGTCCACCTAAAAGAAATATTTAGGAAAGAAAAATTTTAATACCTTAATGTATTTGATGATAACACTCGGTATGAGGGAAGGATGCGCAGTTTCGTTAGTGTCTAAACAGATGAAAAATGTAGTATATTCTATTCTTTTACCTGGATCAGTGAGCCCTTCCACAAACATATGGTCCTCGAGCATGCATCCGGCAAAAGCTGCCAAGAATTGAGTCACAATAGCCGTGTCAAACAGACGTTCCGGAACAGCCTTCTTCTTGGCAATGATCTAAAAATTATGAGTTTGTAACAGTGCAAAAAAAGGATACCTGAGCTTGTTGCCCCAAAGCCAAAATCCTCATTCCTAGTACAACTGCATGCATTTCTCTGATCAGATGGTTAGCAGACTGAAATTTTCATAAAAATCTAGGACCTTTGGTTGAAGTTTACATTGTCACGAATCTTGCGGACAATAATGCCTAGTAGAAAATGCATGGCATGCGGATCTGCGCAGATTAAGGCCACATCGAGTACAATCTTAAATTTTGTGTTTTTTCTTCAGCTCTGACTGTTACTATATAATGGAGAGGCTGCAATAAGTCCAAAATGGCCTTTAATTTGTGAGCATGATGATTGTCTAAGTTTTTGTCCCTCATACAAGCATCCAGACACCAGGCAAACTCGTGCGCCATATCTGAATCTTTCAGCATTACGCGAATCCAGGTAGGAGCACCCACCTAGACGGATGAATTTTTCATTGCCGGCATCATGTGCGGCCATAATTAACTCTGCCCTAAAGAAGTGTTCAAAAATAGTTTTTGGCATGCTTACCTCAAAGTACACAACTGGAAAAATCCAGTTTCTTCATAATTTACACGTATCCAGTGAAGAATTCTTTTGAATAACTTGAATTCGGAGCCGACTATTTCGAGCAGTTCTATAAGATGCAGATAAAGAACACAAAATAAAAGCTTACTTTTAATATCTGTAGACTTCCGCCGCTCTTTAGCCGGTGCTGAGGTGAAAAAGTTGATTTTAGAGAATTCTATGTTGAATGGCTCGTACATGCGGCTTCTAAAATTTATGTTTGAATTAAAAACGGGATGTAGGAGGAGGCTCGCATTAAGACGCAGACAGAGAACTTTACAGAAATGATAAAGCTCAAACCTGTAATAGTTGCTCATAATGGGGCGAATATACTCAAAGAGTAGTCGCGGATGCCGTAGCCAGATGTGTCTAAGCACCGGAATAGGACAATCTGCATAAAATTCGGGGCAACTGGAAATCGCGTCAATGTATCTGAATCAAGATTGAATTCATGTCCCAATAAAAAACTCACTCAGAAGGAATTTTGGGTAGGCTAGACATTACTTCTAGAATCAAAGGTCGAAACTCTTTTTGAACATGTAGAGGAAAAAGTTTAGCAGCAAAAGTCTCCAGCCTCTTCTGAGTGTCAGCATTGTTCAGACTCTGTTCTCCAAGTTTCTGCAAACGTAGATGCAGCTGTCCAAGCAAGTCAGTAGCAGCCTGTACAGATTTTTTTGTTAAAAATGTATTAAAGTTACCTGCGAAGTGAAGCTTGCTCTTGAAACTTTGTGCATATCCAAAACATTTAAAGCACTGCTCAATGAAGACACCTCAATTCTTATTTTGTACAACTTTTTGAAAATCTACCTGTATTTCATTATCCTTTTGAAACTTTTCAACAGCCTTTATAAATGTCGGCGCCTTTTTTGGTTTGGATAGGACCGTTTTCAAAAATTCAGGTCCTTGGAAGTATTCAATTTGACCTTCAACAGCTTTTGCCATCTCAACGTCTTTGGAAAATGGGTCTACTGCTAGTTCTCCGTCTTCTGCATCAGAATAGTCGTCAAACATGCTGAAAAACGGTCATGAAGGTAAAAGAAAACAAGGAAAAAACAAATACAGGCGAGATGGTTTGAATGCTACTACCTGCGAGCATTTGACGCGCTTTTGCGTACACGCGAGTTGTTAAGTGACCCCGGATTTTGTCGTTAACACAATTTTAAACTCACCCTGACCTTCATCAATAAACTATATGCAGTATTCTGCTACACAATAATAACTTTTCCGAAAAATTTATTTATTTTTGACAATCAAAAAAATCAACTTTCCCTTTCATTGACGCAAGTTTGCGTATTTTCTGTCTGTGGTCGCGCAACAGCAGATTGTTGTCTGGGCAAACACAAAAGTGGACCAAACGTGAAAATAGATGAATAGAATGATTCAACAGCGGTCAGACACCCTTTTTCGAGCAGTAGTCGGTCTTTCTTCCTTCTCCCTGAAGACGGCACAATTTTGTGCTTTATGCGCGAAAAAATTGCGAACTGTTGTTGGTTGCAAAATGACAAGATAAGGCAGCCCTCTGTGTCAGTTAGAAATAATCAGCTGTCCTTCAGAGAAAGTCTTAACCACCAGCAAAAACTCGATGCTTGAAAGGTCGCGGTTTTGTCTCTCGTCGGCGAAAAGACTTGCTTAGGTCTTTTTATCACACGTTGACCTATTCTTGCCTCCTCGCCTGTTCGTGACTTGGGTAAATATTTTCACAACACTCAATGAACCGTGTCGATTTTGTGCCAAGGCGGGTAAGGGAGCAACCCTGATCGCGTGAGTGACCACAACCCTCTTTTTATCGTTTCGAACCCAGAATGCAGACTAAGCCTGTAGTCTAGTGATTCACGACAAGACCACTTCAATCCCCCCTTTGTTGCCATTCGATCTCAAGGTCGTTTCGGTGCCGTACAGTTGCCACAATTATCTCTTTCACTACAACACGTTATTCCCCTTTTTCTTGTTCGGCACTTCCTTCTTCATACTCTCATCTTAGGCTGAAATAGCCCTTTTCTCCTCTATTCAGTCTAACCTAGATTCTTGCGCCAAGAATTATTCTCGTGCAGCGGAAGCTAAAATAATTGGCAGATGCGTGTTTTCTTTTAAAAATAGAATTTCTTTGACTATTGGACACTAAAAATACGTTTTTCAGGTATCCAGAATGCGACTATTACTCTTAGCTATTGCCGTCGTTACCGTGGAGGAAATGGCAGGACTAGATGCCTCCGAAAAATTTGGTATGTTCTGTTTGACTGGCATATTCATTAGTTTTCTGTCAACAACGCAGACATTTCAATTTTCAGACATCTTTTCGTCAGCATCCTATCCGCAGTCCATATGGAGGCCATCATTAATGTTCTATCTGCTGCCGTTTGTTATTCTTGTCCTGGCAGTCAACAAACGAATATCAGCTGATTGTGGCCTGATCTACGGGCACGGGCGCTAGCAGAACTCGAAAATGCTTCTTTCTGTACATATTGTCAGTTTTCTCGGGTCGCAAGTAATCGGGTCATGTTCACAAATACTTTTATAAACTGATCACTCTCTCTTTTCTTCTCTCCGGTATGTTCACAGACTGATCTCTTCTCTAGCTTTACAAGTACCGATCCCAAGCATATGGGTACGGGTTGAACTGCTGCTGACGACTCCTCGGCGGTCCAGCCAGACGGTCAAGAAGCTCGGCCATATACTTGTTGTACTGCTCACTGAAAATTACAATATACCCAAAACGGAATGTATCCTCACTCGGAGAGATCAGGTCTGGAGACGTCGCGAAGAGACGAATGCTGGTCCCTGAAAGTTTATCCAAAAATAAACGCATTCTTTGAAGTACACGCACACGCATGTGAATAATTACTACCAGTTTTTGCAAAAATGTACTCTTGACATGGTCTGAAATAATGTAGCGAAAGTTTGTAGCTCTTTGCAGAAATAAACTTTCAAAGACTAATGCAATGCCATGCTGTGCAGCTGAAGTCCTTCTTTTTAAAATGCACTTGAAAGTTTTCCTTGGAAGAAAAGGATGAGCTCGTGTGACTCATTACTATTCAAGAGTGGGTGTGAACGTTGCTAGACAAAAGCTGATGAGGTTATTGAACCCGACACAAAAAACGGGATGATTTATAAAAGAAATTCATCCGATTTTGTATACTTCATTACGCTAGGAACAACAGTGAACTATTATAGATCAAATTTTGAAGGCTGACCGATTTATCAAAGACCGGATAATGTTTCGACTTGAACAACAGTTAAATTTGCTATGTCATCCGAAAAGTTAGAAACGAAACTCACTCGATGCTCCAAGATGCTGCCAGAACAAAAACAAAGAGTAGGAGTAGCAGTGCCTTCATTTCTGAAGCTGGAGGTTATGTGGCGGATGAGGGGCGGAGCGCGCTCCTAGAGCTGAATAGAAGACATTCTCGGGTTCCTGATACCTTTTATTTGTTCGCCGGATCTCAGCTTTTTATTTAGTCTTGAGACAAAAATCTGGGAAAGTGAACAAAGAGAAGACGACGTGTATCCATATATATATATATATATATAAGATGGGGATACTGCGAAACTGAGAAAATAAGACAAATAAGGAGATAGACAGAAATGGTACTGTTATAATTTTCGCTTGTAAATTTTAATTTCTCGTCACAGCTGGTTCCTTATACAAAACCCGATCTCAATGCAACCAGCTTTGGAGCTCACTTTCGACTCTCGTAATTCGAAGAACACGATCGGGCTAGAACGAGCTAGCTCAAGTAGATCACGAATGGTCTGGCAGAAAACAGGATTATGGAACTATTCTGCTTTTGGCAAAGGGTCCTGGTCTGAGTTATTGTCAGAATACAGAACTCTTCTTGGATCAGGTAATCTGGGACAGTGGAAATTGCTTCGCTCACGCCATACTCTTGAGCGTTTATAGAAGATACAACTTTAAGGAAGTGGATAAGAGTTTGCTTGCAAAATCTTTTTCGAGACGAAATTTTATTCATTTTATTTGCCAATTCCGGGAACGCCCATGTCGCTGAAACCTCCGGGTCCCATAGGTCCGGCACCTCCAGGTCCCATTGGTCCACCTCCAATTCCTCCGCCATTGTATCCCGAGCTTCCGTATGAAGGGCGGCCGTAGGAGTTGACAGGTGGCTGATAACCACTGCCACCGTAACCACCACCTCCTCCATACCCACCTCGTTTGATTCGAGACATACTGAGAGGACAATAATTTCTAATCGTTTTAAACTCACAGTATGCTAGAAGAGACGACTACAATGAGAGCGAGGAAGATGGCAAGGAAACGCATGATTGTTTGAATCACTGGAACAAGATGTTCTTAAATAGCCGGCTGGTATCAGTGCCAGAGTGTGACCGTCGAAGAAAGTTTTAGAAAGGTTCGGTTCGGATAACACCTAAAACGTAGTTGACCAAGAACATTTTCAAAAAAGATCTTTACCTTGCTTACCGGTGATACAAACAGCTTCTTGCAACATTTAGCACACAACATCATTCCAAAAGAATTGCCAGCTTAATCTGATCGTACTCACATGATTCATCTAAGAATTTTCGAATATTTTGTGGGTACAAACCCATACAAACCAAAACTTTGACCATTTGTAGATGGTGGAAACTGCCGTTTTCAACCGTCTAACTGTTCGGAGAGATGCTTCTACCACAGGCACTTCCTTGAGCAGGGATATTCTCAGATTTATGTGTCTCAATTGTGCGGTCTATTGCAGAAAGAGACGATAGCATATTGTGTATTTCTGGTGCTAGATATGTACATTCTTTATTTAAACAATACATTTTTTGGTGTGCCAGATGGATATTGACCTAGAACTGCTAACCATTATCAAAAAAAAGTATTCAGTGCAAAATACATTAGTTGGCATTACTAATTTTAAGCCAAATAACTGAATAAAAATCTCTTTCGGTAATCGCTCAAGCGGGTTCACAAAAATGCGTTTTTCATGACTCGACGTTGTCAGATGGTTTGAGACGTTTGTTGAACTGCAGTTCGAGCGAGAGAACAGCTAGTTCCTTGTAGCCACTTCCGTATGCCGTCATATCAGTTTGACTAACTGACATCAATATATTCAGAACGCCAAACTGTCAGACATGAAATCAGTAACTACTGTTCTAGGACCACTTGAAAGAGCCAAATCTAGAGATTTGTCAAATTCGAGCCGTTCCAGTTCCTTTTCTAATCGGTTTTTTAGGCCGTCGAGATATGAAAAAGATGTTACTGTCCAGCAACAACTTCTTCGCGCATAGTAGTCATACTTGTTTCGGTCCACATAATTAACAATTCCAGCATCCTGCGATCCTATCAGCTGGCGCCAAGGGCCAATTGATATTATCAGTAGTCCCTATTGACCTTTCGCAACCCGAGAGGAGACTTGGCCCAGGTCGGAATGTGTGGTAACACATTTATTTGCACACAGCTATTGTTCACACCCCTAACTTCTTCCGTTCCGTCTTTAGTCTTTCCTCGGAGCTTTTCGCCAGTACAGTGAGGCTTCTCTTTGGAGGGCTCTTCGGGATGAGAAAGTGCGCTGCAGAAAAAGCCGCAGAGTTTGTTCACAGGCTACGGCTGGTCAGAGTGTTTTCCGTCGATTACATGGCTGCAGGGGCCGGTCGATCGATGGCGCCGATCCTCCACCACTCTGGCGTTTTCCAATGGTACCAAGAGTTTCTGGCTTCAAAACTAAAGCTGTTACTTTTCTTGCTTTTCTTCATTATTTCTCGCCCAAGACAAGAACAAACCGCGTTCCATACTTCTGTAGAAAACACCTTTTTCCATATTTTCATGCCTTCAAAAAAAAAAACGCGTTATGATATTAATGAAACGTGGCGCGATAGCTGTTTTTACGCCGTCAAATTTCGCGGAACACTCAATCACGGGCGAGATAGCTGGTGCCCCGAAAGTGAATGAAAGCGATTGGAGAAAGTGTCGGCCATTTCATCTAGAGAAGCTGTTAATTTGAGAAAGACTGCTTTCTCACCAGGTGTCGGTAAACATTTCACCCGACCGTCGGATATCCGTCGGATATCTTCTCTTTCTCTTTGAAAATTCCAGCTCTTTCCAAAAATCACAACCCATTTTCTCCAACGCAAATCGCGGCTCATTATTGTTTATTGGCTACGGCTGCTGATTCAACGCACACATGTTCCAAAACCCCCTTCGTGTCCATCCCTTTAAGTTTGTTTTGCACTCTTTCCGCAATGGATTACATTTTCTGGCTGTAGTATTTGCATAATCTGTTGTGTTTCCAGTTGCGATGGACAGAGACAAGCGGCGCTCCAAAGAAGAAGAGGAACAACTGGATAAAAAGATCGCACTCATCAGGGAAAAGAACCTAAAAATCGAGCAGAGGAGCAAAGTTTGAGCTTGATAACCTTTTGTAATGATATAATTTCTAGGAGGTTGAGGCAGATCGTGCTAGCAACACTACCATTTTGCCTAAGAAACCTTCAACGGTCGGTTTTTCTTAGAAATGCGTTCAATTCCCGACTTTTAGTCAAATCAGAATCAGCCGGCCAAGGGTGGAAATAAGAACAAGACCTGGGATCGGGAATGGGATCAAGGAAAGACACCGTATGTTTTCATGTTAGTAGTTTTTAAATAATTTCGTAGGGCTGACCAATGGCGTGAAAATGTTCCCTCTATCGAGCACAGCGGTCGACTTGCCAATTCTGCTCCTCAACATCGTCGTCGCGATCAAAATGGACAGGCTGCGCCTGCCGAAGCCGTTGAAAAGGTAACTGTTGCCATATTCTTTGACTGATTCGGTTCAGCTGAACAAGGGACGGCTCGAAGGACGAGTGACGATTGATCCGGAGAAGGCAGCTGGCAATAAAAACCGTGGAGGAAGACGTGATCAGCATAATACTAACAAGCACCGTGACTCTAATGTAGACAAGTTGGTGAAGGTAAGTGGAATTGTGCTTTGACTAGATTTGTATATTTTCAGCCAAACGGAGCTCCTCGCCAGGAGCAGCGAAACCGCCGTTCTGAGAAAAAGACTGTGGAGAACAAAGAAAGTGGAGATGCTCCCAAGGAGCAGAAGGAGGTACGATTTTGTTTTGTATTTTTTCAGTTTTTTATAGAACCAGAAAAAGTCCCGTCCGCGCCGGGAGAACGATCGCTATGCCATTCGTATGGTTCTGAAGCAGCTTGTCGACAAAATTGACAAAATGGAGCGTCGACGAAAGCGAGACGAAAAACGAGAGGTAGAACCAAAAGAGATTCAAGAGCCGAAGACCGAAACCAAGATTCCCATCAGCGAAGATTCTAATCAGAAGGAGAACGTCGAATCCGACGCTAATCAAAATGTTATTCAACTTACCCGTGAACGTGTCCTCACCGTGCAATCCACTTAATATCACTTACGCAGTTTTTTGTTCCACTTTTCACTTGCTTCTGAAAGTCACGAATTTTTATGCCCACAGTCATCCAATAAGCTTTGTACACATAGTGCAACTATTTATTTGAATAATAAAGAATTTCTCAAGCTAGTAAAATGATTAGAATCATGACGATGTTGGCAATTTCGAAGAGAAACATGGTCACAAAGTCGATTCGATCGAAAATGCGCTGCCAAATTGCATTGAGTTTTTCATCGGCAAGAGAATCTGCAATGTATTGCTGAATTCTATGAAGGAGCGGAGAAATACGAGTCCTGAAGTTTATATTACTGTTACAAAAACTTAAAATGGTACCATGTTTCGCTCTTTGTTTGAATTGCCATATCTGATTGTTTCACCTGTCGGTCGTAAGTTCTTCTCAAGAATATTTTTTGAAGAAACTGTGGGGCTCGGACTCTTCTTGTTGTAACTCTATAAAACAGTAAAAGAAGTTAGTTAACACACCGTTCGTGAACAAAAGAAAAGACGCACGATACGAGCATGGCAACTCCACAAATTATAACTTCAGCCATTACAAAAGTTCCTAAACATAATATTTTCACAAATTTATAGTTTTACCAAGTTTAGGAAGGACATCACTTTTAGGCATGTTTTGAGTAACTGTCTCAAGAATCAAAGACATTGCTAGAAGAGAAGCTATTCCGAGCGTTGCCTGAATATTATAGAAAACCAAAAAAGTTGTGAACCTTTTCTATCCTGAGGCCTGTCAAGTCTGTAGGAATGAAAAGACCAAAAATTGTCAAGCATGCGCAAACAAAGGTAGGAACAATGAGAGCCAGGACGTAGTAAGCAGACTTTCTTCTCAGTCTGATACTGAAGTAGACCTGAGATTCGGATTTAGCCTGTGAAAGATTGTTTTCAAACCATGTCATACTCTCCTTCAGCATAGGTCTCATCGAGTTCTTTGGTCACTGTCATGCCTAAAAAGGTCCATTCCGTGTTGCCCTAATAATTTTCATTAGTTTAAAAAAGGTCTGCCTTAAACTTACCAGAAATGTGTCACTTGCAACAAACTGAGTAGACGGAACAAATAGAGTGACCTAAACAGGTACTGTTTAATCAGGTTCCTATTTTGACAAAGTTTTATCCTTTTTTTCATTTTCAAAACCTACCTCAGTATTGGTATAGCTCCAGGGTCCCAATATGAACATGCAAGACTGCCTGTCAAATGGGAACTTATTAAGGGTCAGGTCGCATGGATTGTTAACCACCTAAAACCAAGTTTTATACTCGAAATTTTTTTACTTGAGGGCCACTTTTCGTCACATCTCCAGTATAATCTACGACTACTAAACGATTGTCGAACGGAATCAAATCAGATTTGGAAGTACTGAACACGATTTTTATTTGAAAAATTTATTTGAAAATACCTTGAATATAATGTAATATCCGGCTGCCAAATTAATGGTTCTGGTACTTTAATCTCTTCTCTTCCCTGATAGGCCGCCGGATCCCATTTTAGCTGGAATTAAGCTGAATAAATACTGATCACGCGCTTACTATTGGGTCGTTCCAAGTATAGGTAATATCTATCGAGAATTCAATAGATTGTTCAGCCTCGCTCTGAGATTTTCATTAAAAAAAGTCTGTTTTTCTTTTTACGATGGAAAGAAGATGAAAAAGAGTGGGCACAATGGTCACATTTGTTATGGAAACTCCATTAGTCTGCGGCCTCACATTATTGTTGTATTTGGCGAAAAGCGTGTTGTACAAATCGTTTTCAGATCCACTCGAAACTGAAGGAATGTATTAATTGACTAAATTCTTGCCTGATTTTAAAAGAATAAATAGAAGAAGGAGAAACTTGAGCCTCATTGAAGGTGGCTCTTAGCAACCTTTCAGAGCAGACACTTCATTATTCATCCAAAGAATTTCTGTTCCCGGAAATAGTTTATTTAGAACGAAATCTGACAGAAATTTGGCGATACGTACAAATAAATCCCGTTGGACAGTAGAAAAGTAGAAAATCACAGAATGTTTAGCTGATTAGATGGTTTCGACAGATTTGACGGCTCCCATAAGATTGACAGGTCTTCCTTTCGTGAATTTGGTCATATCCAAGCACAACTAAAAAGCATAAGTAAAAAGAAAGAACAGTACCTTTTGCTCAAGCTGGGCCGCTTTGAAAATGGATTGTTTGACTTGAGAGACGCTTTTCTGGAAATCTTCTCTCAGAGCATCAACGCTGTTGGCAGTGACTTTGGAACAACTGAAAATTATAAAATTTTGAGCAAATTACACTGACTCACTCCTCCAGTCTTTTGCTTTTTAGAATCGGCTCCTTAACCTGATCGATGAGCTGCTGGACATATCCGGGATCATTACGAATTTGGAAAAGCTCAGTGGTATTGGAATTGCTTAGAGCTGTGAGAATCTCTGTTATCTCCTTTACCCAGGTAGTCATCTTTGATTGGGAAACCTGAAATTTGAGTCAAAACATATGTTACTGGACTAACATTGAGAATAGTAGGAGTGTTGTCAAATCCGGACAGCAGCATGGAGGCTGGATGCCCACGATCCTGGTCGTTTTGAGCAGACTTTAGAAAAACTTGAAGCTCTGCGAGTTCGGCTTTGAGCACTTCACGACACCTTTCGTTTTGGACAAGAGACAGAGCTTCTTGGCCGACAGCGACACGGTCAGACTTGACAGTTTCTAAAATAATTTTAACTATTAAATATATTTTTACCTTGATTGTTAGTCTCTTCAAGAACAATCTCGTCTCCTGCTACAATATCAGTGATGCCGTCGTGTACCTCAAAGTCGACAATGTCCGTGTCTCCCAGATCCACGTCCAAGTTGATATCGTCATCTCCGAAATCGATTTCGTCAGCAGCATTTGAGCCAACCAGCTAAAAAGGTTAACATAACTGTTGACGTTAAGAAACATACCTTTGAGAGAATTTCTTTAAAGTTGGGACGTTCGATTGAAGTCGGAGCAGTTCCGTGGAGCCATTGATAGGCAGTAGCTTCACCGTTTGTACTGAAGAAGAGCTGGAGGAGGGGAAGACGAATTTTCTTCGAGTCACTGAAACTTTAGCAATAAAAGGTAAGAAATTACCTTACCCTAGAACGAAAGCACGCATGTCAATATAGTATTTTCGAGCCGCATCAAGTCCTTTAAGTTTGTTCTCGACGTCCGAGCAAACCTTGTCTAAAGATTCAGTCTTTTGGAAGAACTCGAGACGAAGATTGTCACCCTGAAGCGAAAATTCGACTGAAATATCATTACAAACCTTCAGTCCCCTCCGTGAAAGCTCGCTATTGTAAGTCTTCTTCAAGTCTTCGGCTTGTTTCAGCTGCGACTTTGAATTGTCCAGTCTTTCAGAGATTTTCTTCTCCTGAGCCGCTAGATCTCTCTTGAGACCAGGAATGTCAAATTTCACGAGCTGATTGAGCTGCTGAGCTGCTTCAGCAATGTGCAAATTGTCCTTTTCGTAGAGAGAGAGAATTTCTTTCCAGTCCTTCATCCTCTGAGACGAATAAAAGCCAAGAAAGTTCTTCGAATCCTTTTCGGTCTCCTTGAGAATTTCGACAATCTCGCGACAGTTGTAGTAGTTGATGTCTTAACGACATTTTGAAAAAAGGGTGAAAAAAGCTTACAGCTGTTAGAAAGTAGCTCAAGAATCCTGGAATGTTCTGGCATGTCAAGAATAGCATCGGCGATCCTTTTTCTCACATCCTTGATCTTGTTAGCCCAATTGGCATTAATATAGCGACGAGAGCTCAACCAGTCTATAAATTTGCGTTTTTGAAAGATATGAACAAATATTTACCTCCAAGAGCAGAGAGCTTAATATCCACAGGTAGATTGGCGTCCATTTTTGGTTACTACCTGAAAACATCTTATTATCTCTTAAACAGGTTTAAATCGATTTTAAAGATCAGAAGATGCAAGTTGTTGGTTCCAACAATAATATTGAAAAGCGACGCCATATTGCGTACCTGCGCTTATTGTGACGCTAAAAATGCTTGATACCTCAAGGAAAAACTCTACCGATTAGAATACAACTGGAAAGTGATTTTTTGGTTGATCTGACGTTAGTCATACTAAAAATATTAGCGAAGGTGATCATACAGGTTCAGAGGTAGCATAAAGAGTTATTGAACAAAACCAAGTATGTCCTCAAAAAGTTCCAAAAACCCGTCAGCACAACAAATTAACTAGAGTTGCTCATTTTACTTAACTATCCTTTTGGGGAAAAAGTTATAAAATAAAAGCAGGTGGGAAAAAAAATCTGGCAATACTTCCGGCTATATGCTGGAAAATTCATCTAAATATTGCGCATAACCGTTTTTCAGCTTGTTCCATACCGAAACTCCAGCTTGCTTGATATTTTGCGTAAATGTTTGACCCCGGCGTTTGTACGCACAGCTGACCCTCGAAGCATATGCGTTCCGGCCGGTCGCCAATTGACATATTGAAACGTCGCCATCACGCTATCAACTGACCATCCCGTTTCACCCCCTCTCTCAATCTCGATCTTTGTCCAAATTGATAGATTCTTTTCGCATTACTGTCAGTATTTCTTGCAGAAATGGCCGAGGACAACCTGTCAGCCGTTCTCTACGGAATCGATGATTTGCGCATGGAACAGAGGCCAATCCTGAAACCCGGACCAGGACAACTTTTAGTCAGGTGAGTAGACAAACATACAGAGTTGGACATTAATTAGTTGGAACTCCGATCTAGCGTCGCTCAAATAGATCGTCCAGGTCTGATTTTTTGGCTCAGGTTAGCCCTACGAAAGGCCGTTCTTACCCCAGAATATCAAGTGATTTGGTTTATTTACGTGGTTTTACAGGCCGATTTACAAATTGAAATTGGGCATTTTTTTGTGTGTTTCGCCTATAACTTTTTTATTTTTACTTTTTTATAATACTGGTTGGTGGCATGATATAGACAATCCTGGAGATTGCTGTTAAAAAAGTTATAGGCGAAACACACAAAAAAATGCCGATCGGAGTTCCAACTAATTAATGTCCAACCCTGTAATTTACATCGATATCAGAGTACATACTGTTGGAATCTGTGGTTCCGATGTCCACTACTGGACACACGGAGCAATTGGCAGCTTTGTCGTTTGTGCTCCCATGGTTCTTGGTCACGAGACTTCTGGAGTCGTAGCTGAAGTTGGAGAAAATGTCAAAGGATTCACTGTTGGAGACAAGGTCGCAATGGAGCCAGGTCTTCCCTGCAAGGGTTGTGAGCAATGCAAGGTGACTTTTTCTTCAACTTTTTAACTCTTTTCTAGAAGGGACGCTACAACCTCTGTCTCGACATGAAATTCTTTGCTACTCCCCCAATTCATGGAACTCTGGCTCGCTACGTAACTCACGATGCCGATTTTTGCTACAAGTATGCCATTCTTATAGTTTTACACAACTTTTCAGACTTCCCGAGCATGTGACTTTCGAAGAAGGTGCTCTATTGGAGCCTCTATCTGTTGCCGTCCATACTTGCAACAGAGCTAACATAAAAATGGGAGAACGAGTTCTCGTAATGGGTGCAGGTATATTTTTTCACTTTGTTTCTGAAGAAAATACTTCTGCAGGACCAATTGGAACGTTGTGCATGATGACGGCGAAAGCATCCGGCGCTGGTCAAGTTCTTATCGCTGACCTTGACGAAGGTCGTCTTCAGCAGGCTAAAAAGTTGGGAGCTGACCATATTTTGAATACAAAGTAGCGTTTTTTATTTTTTTCCCCTCAAAACATACTTAGGGGAAAAAATGTTGCTCAAATTACGGAAGAAGCCGTAGCTCTTCTTGGTAGAGCTCCTGATGCCACTTTGGAATGTACAGGTGCTGGTCCGTGCATCACCACAGGAATTATGGTTTGCCTAAAACATTGCATTTATGTATTTTATATTTTCAGGCCACAAGACCTGGAGGAGTTCTAGTTCTTGTCGGTATGGGAGCTCCGACAGTAGAACTTCCCATCATTGAAGCAGCCATTAAGGAGGTCGACATTCGAGGAATCTTCCGCTATGTGAACAGGTTTTTCTTTCCGTTTTTGGTTATTTTTTTAAACAATTTTTCAGCTATCCCACTGCTCTAGAGCTTGTCGCCACTAAGCGTATCGATTTGTCGGGACTGACCAGAGCCTTTTACACCTTGGAAGAAACGATCGAGGCCTTCAAGAGAACCCAGAAAGCCGACGTCGTCAAAGTTTTCATAACCTGCTAAACGATGGTGCATAATTGAAAATAAACTAGAATATCTTCTCAGTCAATTTTGGTGTCAATGGCCTCTAGAGGGAGCAATATGTGTATCGCAGCAAGACAATTCAAATTATTAAAAATCCGTTGACCAGCGAAAAACCCTAATCTTCCTGCTGTTTCATCTTGTTGAAAGCTCCTGTTGATAAGAGTTGTTTGTAGCCGGAAGATAAGCGATAACGCGGCTCTAATCCGTGTTTTTTGTTCGAGAAAAGCGTTGCAGCGTTGGCAAGGTGTGAAAAGCTCGAAGAACAAGAGGCGGTCGCATGTTGCGCAAATGTTTGCCAGCTACCATGGGTGGTGGTGTGATTTGAAGCTCACTATGGCCTGTTCTCCGCGTTTTTGGCTATTCTGACCTCTTTTTTTTCAATTAGAAATGGCCTCTCTCGTCAGACAGACTCTGTTCTTTTTCAAACTTCGCGCCAATTGGGAGGGGCGCAGCGATCGCTAGTAAACAACAACCCTCGTCAGCCCGCAGGCCCCACGTTTTTATAATTTGAATTTAGCGCTGTACCATAGGATCTTACAGGTCCCACCACGATTTGCAGCCATTTTGTTTATACAATCGGAAATAGAAAACGGGTGACCGTCATTCCTATTTTCTGCCTACCTGCCTCGTGCCTTTCTCTCATTCACTCTTTGTTTTTACCTTCTTCTTCTAAAATAGTAGCTATCGAATAACAAAATCTCAGGACTTATCGCCCAATCTTACAATAATACAAGGACGGAAAACTTTCTCGAACACTCAATTCCGTCCTTCAAAACTATCTTTTCCCGCTCGCAACACGTTCGGCCTCGAACAATTTAAAGCACAAAGTTTGGCCCTGAAAGAGAAGAAGCTATTGCCACGAAATACTTTGCACACACAGCATCGGTGCTATCTCCAACGGGTTAACCTCTAGCGATAAGCGGTCGCTCATCCCGGGCCTCGGTGTTGTTGACCTCTGCCTGCTATTGCCGTTCGGCTCATAACCAATATCGATTTTGGCACTTGTTTTCGACGGAAATTATACTATTTGCGCCTTGACAAACAACAGTACTAGTTCCAGCCTGTCCATCATTGTTTTCCTCTCGCTCACTACGGTTCTTCTTTAATATAACTAATTTTCAGAACCAAATAACAATCATGACCATCGATCAGGATATCCTCGGAAAGTGGAACTTTGTCTCTGGCGAAAACTTTGACGAATATCTCAAGGAGGTGAGATTGTTCTATACAATGTATATTTTGATTATTTTCAGGTCGGAGTCGGATTCATGACTCGCAAGGTTGCTGCTAACCTCAAGCCGACTCTGGAGTTCACTCAGGCCGGAGACGAGTTCACCATGACCTCCGTCTCTACCTTCAAGACCCACATCACCAAGTGGAAGATGGGAGAGTCTCGTGACGGAGAAACTGCTGATGGCCGCAAGGTGTCCTACACCTTCTCCGTTCAGGGAGACAAGCTCATCCAGGAGGAGAAAAGCAAGGACGGAGGAAAGGATTCTCACTTTGAGCGTTACGTCAAGGACGGAAAGCTTTACATCGTGAGTCATTTGAAGATTTGTTTATAACATTTTTTTCATTGCAGACCTGCACCAGTGGATCCGTCAGCGCTACTCGCGTCTACGAGAAGGCCTAAATCGCTGAACACTCTCTGCTCCTATGCGCAACTTTCACTTCCTATATATTGCATTTCTTTACTCTCGCTTAATAAAGAACACTTTTCCACAAAAGCCCGTATATCAGGAATCATCATCGATAAACTTGATAGAACTAAAACTGGAGCCGAAAGCATGAATTGGAGATTTGAAGTCCTTCGTCTTTCTCGGTCGACGACAACTGAAAAAGAGAAGAAGACACGCTAGCAAAATGGCTAGGGAGAGAACAGCCACGACGATTAGTTGAGGAGCTATCGTGATGGGTATCTCCTGAAACTTCCTTCACCACATTTGGAAGGTTTCGAACCTCAATGTCGTTGAATATACAGTAGGCACTGTTTGCTGCCGTTCGAATATATGGGCAGCGAGGATCTGGGCAAAGGACCGGTTGAACTTGTGGTCTGTATTGATGCGTTCTTTCAGAGCTTCTCGTTAACATCGAGTTCCAAATGGCTAGATGTAAAAGTGAGAGACCCCTCTCCGAGAAATGAGCGCAGTCGTAACCCATCGGGGATAAATCAACTCTGAATGAGAAAAACACATTCTAATCATTTCGTATAACTTACTCATGTGGTAAATTCACCAAAGCAGCATCTCTCAGAAGAGGCATAATGTCGACCGTAAAATTTGGTCCGACAAAGTTTTTCTGGACGATCATGTCAATCTGAAAAGTCTAATAGTGGATTAACCGGAATTTGTACCTGATCCCATACGGAATTGTAATTGAATTTGTTGTAAGTCTTCCACCGTTGGAGCATAGCCCGACAGGCTTTATGAGCATGACTGGAATCTCTCCAGAGTCCATCTCCAGAAGACCTGATCACAAGAACAAAAGTTTTCGTGGGTAGCAGCTTGTGAAGTTCTTCAATTGAACTGAGGACTTCAACTGCAGTTTGTCCCGTTTCTGAAGCTTCTCCGTCCTGTGAATTACCATTTATATGGACCTGATAATGGAGCTCACTTGAATACTTGGCACAAAGACAATCAACTTCCATTTCTCTTCATAACCATCTATTTTCTGAATAGATTCGGCGAGATGTTTTGACTGGTCAGTCAGAAGCTGATCTCGTTCGTTTGTAGAGACCACAGTCAGATTGGGATTTCTCAGGCGGAGCATCTTATCCATGGATGGTAGTGACATTTCGGGCGCTCTGTGAGCACAACTGTCCAGAAGACCTGTAAAGAAATCGAATCTAACCGTATCTGGGAACATGGTACCTTCTTTCAGAAGAGTATGGTTCGACTTGCAGTAAGTTGATATGTGTCCAACTTCGGCATAAATTTCTGAATGGCATCTTTTGTCTGATTTTTCTCGCCTTACCAATATCTTCAGTTCGAAGCGTCTCCGACGTCGAATCATAAGAAGGTCTATACTTTTTGCATTTCGATACGTCATCAAGGATGTAAGTCATGGGATAGTCTGCCATCTGATCTTCAGTTTGTTGAGCCTGAATCCTTGGTTGTTGTTTCTATTGTTTCGAACAACCTGAAGCTGGATGAGATCCATCCATCCATCATAAAACTCCTTGTCAGTTGTAAGCTTTTCTTCTATCTTCAAGATAGAATCGTCAGCCGCCACTAGGCATATAAACAACCATAGAAACATATTCGTCAGCTCATACTGAAAATTGTCCGTGCAAAAAAGAGTTCCTGAGGCATGTAAGCAAAATCAAAAGACAAAGTTTTTTTTAGCTGTGAACTGACGTGTTTGCAGGACAATGTGACCCATATCTTTAAACTTTCAAGGCTTATTGCCTCGGCTGTCATGTTCGAAACATCTCTTTCGTTACACCATGATGTCAAGAGAACAAAGCTCTGCAGAAATGAGATATAGAAAAAGATGGGTGCCCTAGTACGCCCGACTGAACAGCATTTCTGCTTTTGCTTCATTAGAACAGACTAAATTGAGTTGTTGGACAACAGGAGAAGAAATCGACGGCAAAAGCGCCATGTTCGCACCCGTAACAATGAAACAAGGAATAATTTACGAATCTCGGGACATCTGGAAGGCTTGTGTTCTTTCCGAGCAAGAAGAACCTGTCGCTCAGAGGCTTATTATAGAGGTTTCCCAAGATTGGCATGAGGGTGAGAATACAAACATGCTATGGCTTTATCAAGTCGAAACGGCAAAAGAACAAAAGCCCTAATCGATGTAGTCGCAGAGTGGGCTAATTCGCTGTTTCAGTTAATGCGATATTGTCAGTTGTTCGGACATAAAAAAGTGTATAATCCTGGCACAACAGGTGCGGGCAGCTGATCGTAGGTGGGACGACGCAACACATCTCATTGTACGTTAAGAAAAGACAAAACAGCTGATTGTCGTTGAATTATCGGCTGGATCAAATGGAGATAGATGTGGTTTGAGATGGATTATGCTCAACTATCATTAATAAAAAACGCTCTACGGGTCTGAATCAATGAGTAAGGTACGAGACCCTATGGTCAAGTGCAACCTTGCACCATAATTTTCCGGTTTCGAAAACGCCAAGCCAATCCAATGGTATTTAAAACACACAACTGGGTACAATAAAGCACCAAAAGGCAACATTTTATGACCTTTTAAATTGGAGGGTGAAGGCACATTAATGGGTCGGAAACTTGTCTAAAAAAAGGCGGGGAGATTGAGAGGCAGGTGTCCAACACGCGCTAACTATTGTACAGACCATAATCGTACCGTTGATAATTGTGCCACAGAAGTATTCAGTCATGCGCAAGGAGAACCAAACAAGTACCAAATACTATGAAAATGTCAACAACATTTTACACGGCCTACGAAGAATAGCAAAGAAGACGATGTTTCAGCCAAAAATGAAAATTTCCATTATTATTTTGCGTTTCACAACCAATTGTACGGGTAATTTTCGACGAGAAGTTGATTAAAAGCAAGTAAAAATCGAAAAAATAGTTCTAAAAATGCAAAAACGGAAAAAACTTCTAAAAATGCAAAAACGAACTATTTTTCTAGGGCTCCACACGAAAGTGCCTCATTTCCACTGTTCTCAAGTTTGCACAAAACGGAACTGTTGCCTTAAGAGTAAGAAGGTGGCCTGGTTTGCACAGAACTGCGAAAGTAGTAAAATTCTCGAAAGAGACAGTAAATTATGTGAAGTGCGTAGCCATCTTAGGTCAAAAGTTGTACGACACATGTGAGTGAAGTTATTTCCGGCAATTGCCAGCAGCGACATAATTATTTTGTTTACCAAGTATAATGTTAATAGGAGCAAGTTTCGGTGAGCAAGCAGAAACTAATTGAAACCAGGGTCTTGTTATGTTGGGAAGAAGAAGAACAACGTCTGGGACTAAAAACGTTCTTCTGGTTCCTCATCTCCCAGGGGTAAATGTTGACCTTTGAGTAGGAACAGAAAGACCAAAAAAAGTTGTGGCAGGCTCCGTTCCCCGGTTCCTGGAGGAAACATGTGAAGCACTTTACTTTATTGCGCCGGCGGATAGGTAATTGAGCTGGGCGACTGGTTTGATTTCAATAAGGTGTGATCCGAGGCACACAGGTTTCAAGACGCTGACGGATTACACTTTACTGCCTTCGTTAATGCTTAAAATTGGATTTCGAGCACGACTAATTACTACGGGAAGTGTCTCTACACGACGAGAACGCAACAGATCCGTATGGCACTAATGACTTTGCACCAGGGAGCTCCTCTGTTCGCCGGAGCCTGCCAGGTTCAAAAGCTCACGTACAACTTGAAGGATCAGAGAGCAGGGTTCATATGTCTAGACAGATACAATTTCTACAAAAGTGGATTTTATAAAAACTTTAAAGGTATCCTGGAGCATGACGCTTTAAAGATGTTTTAAAAGTGGAAAATTATCGTTTATTGCGTGTTGTTTCTAGCTCCAAATTTATCATGGTGTTTCAATTTGTTCCATAAAGAACCCTCACTTTTTCGTGATTTTTTCCTAGCTCCAAAAAACAGTCCCATAATCAATGTCACGCTCTCGGTAGCACAATGTACAGCTATTGCCATCGTTTACTCGTTTCTCGTCGCTGACCTTCAAGCGCCACCCGAATCGCCCCCAGACCAACAGTGCCATTGTTTAGACGTCATGTGTGTCCTTTTGAACAGCTACTGATGACCGTCTCAATTGCTTCTTTGAAAATAATGAAAGCATTTTCAGCCAAATGAAACTACTTTTGCTTACAGCGATATGTATTGCGGCTCAGGGTATGCCCATGTATGATGGTAAGTTTAGATTTTTTTAAATTTTTTCTGCTCAATTTTTAAGATGATATGCCACCGCCGCCTCCACCTCCTCCTCGGCCCAGATATCGCCCTCATTTTCACAGACACTACCATGAACATTTGCATATCCACGAGCAGCCCAACTACATAGTCCAATCACCATCAGTAAGCCAAAAAGGAACATTAACAGAAGGTTTTTAGTACGCTTACGGAAGTTATGGCGGCTACGGAGGTGGTTACTATCCCGGTTATTCTTATGGTGGTTTTTGGCCAGGAGTTGGTGGATGGAGTAATCCACTGGGAACAGGCAAGTTGCAGTCATTTTTTTTAATGAATATTGCTTTAGGATCTTCGTGGGCAGCTGGTGGAGGAGTCGTTGGCAATGCTTTGTCTTTCCTTATTGGTTAAGTGTACAAAATGTTTAAAGATGCCATAAAGTTTTCAAAGATAACAAAGTCGTCAAAAAAAGTTGAAGGTGGAAAAATAGCGTTTATTTTCTACACTTTGCGAGATCTGAACGGTACATGATCGCAAGCAGAAGCATCTACACGATTATGGAAAATGATGCCGGATGAATCCTCTCCGCCATCTACCAAAGGAGAAATCGACAAAGCACAGAGCTCTTTGCTCCTGAAAAAGAATAAAACCCGTCACAGTGTCCTCTAAACCTGTCAAAGGCAACACTTTTGCACTTTTTGCCGCGCAGACACCGGAAACACAGTCGGCAGATATCAGTGCACTGCTCTAGAGAATAGGCCTTTGCCACTCGAGACTCGATCATTGCGTACATTGGGCGAACTTCACTGCAGAAAGAAATTTTTTTTTAACAACAAGACAAAACTAACTAGAAGCAGGTTTTAACCCTGTCATCACGCAGTCGTCTTCCGTAACCGGTTGATTTCGGCGTTGACTCTACGGCATAATTATCTACCATTTTGGCAGCAACGGTTGGAATGACTTTTGGCGTGGACGTGGGAATCAGATCAGCTATTCCAGCTCCAATGATTCCTTCGGAATTGGATTCGTAGCCAGACTGCTCAACATTTTGCTTAAAAATCTTGCAATTTTTGTCAAGAGAAACAAACTTTTGTTGGCTTGGTAGTTGTCAAAACTTCTGTCACTGTTTCTCCAGTTATGCCAAAATCATAGCCGGACGGCTCAGATTTCTGTAAAATTTAACTCCCCTAGTGTTTTTTCATACATACCGTCTGAGGCAGCTTTCTCGAAGGAGCCGGCTTCTTTCCAAAAAGATAACTTTTCATTCCTTCCTTTTCCGCCGGCTTGGATGGAAGTGTTCCCATGGTTTCCAGGCCACTTCCAGAGGACATTTCACTCTCCGGTTTATGAACCTTTGGCTTTGGAAAAGAGCTATGATTCAGCGAGGACGAAGCACTTACCCCGATGACCTTGTCTTCAGGTGCTCTGCTGCCTCCACTGGTCAGACAAGTGTTCTCGATGTAGACAAACTTATCGTCGTCGATGTACAGTTCCGGAATATCACTTTTTGATTGGGATGCAATGATACATTCCTAGGATTGGTGTTTTCTCAAAAGGTGAAGGGATACCTTCTCCTTGGCAGAGTAAGCAGCACTTTTGCATACAGTTCCACTACCTTGACGTTTCTGACAAGCTTTCTTACAATCGTCGATGGAGGCAGTGTCTTGAATCAACTCGTCCACTATTCCGATCAGAATCTAAATCTGGGTAAAGCTCTAACAGATGATTGTTCACCTTTCCAGGAATGGTTTGAAAACAGCTGTCTGTGAATTGACTGTCATCGCGGAGAACGGCAACACTTGGTTTGTCTGAAACATGGTCTGAGCCGCTCTGTCTTTCTGTCTCTCTGTATCTCTGTCTCACTGTTTCTCTGTCCCTTTCTGGAATGCCCTACCGTAGCAGGTTCTGAAGTAGTAATCCATCCACCCTACAGCCAAAACGAACCCTCTTGGAGTGGTAATGTGGTCTTCCTTGTTCAGTTCACACCTGCCATCAAACTCGGAATAGGACACAGACCTGAATCTTGTAATTGGAAATAGATGAGTATGCACCTGCAGCGTTCTCCGATCATCTCTAAACAAGCATTTTGGCACGTCGAGAGGGATATGTCTTCTTTGATTACGATTGAGGCTCCAATTAGAGTTTTGTTCGGGACTTTATCGTAACATCCATCCCAAGAAGAAAGAACTGAAGCGACAGTTGGAAGAAGAGCCAGCCAAATCATCTCAGACGGTCCAATTGACAGTGTTCCCTCTCAAGATGAGGTAACCTGTAATTGAGCAAGGTCTGACTGGTTTCACAGAGTAAAAACAGTAGGAGAAATCTGACGAAGGCGGATGTTTTGGACACAGTAGTGGCTACTGGATCTTGCCCATCTCAGTGCAAACAAAAGCTGTATGAAACTGGCCAGAGCTGGTCGTATTTGCCGAGAAGAGACAAAGTGAAAAAATTAGACACTGTCATGGTAAAAAATGTCTCTTGGCACTTCTTCTGCTAACTAAATAGCCCTCAGTGTATGAATGGACTCGAGACCGGCATCTTCAAGGTGAAATCTCTTGTGACGGTATGTAGACCACATGTAACTCAAGCAGAAATTGCCTTTGTCTGAAAAAACTAACACAATCTCCGGGGCACAGCAAATTTTTGCAGAGAGCAGGTGTGCTCAGATTAAACCATTTCCAGAGTACATTCCTTTGACACACGCCGCCCACGATAACTGCTTCTATAAGTGACATTTTTCTTTTTCACCTGCAATTTATGTAATTGCCGATCCGTATCACTCACTTTTCGTCTTTGTATTCCCGGCGGATGTCTCTCGCCAATGTTGAAGAATATAGTTCAAGTCTTCGCATAGTCTCAACAGTTTTGTTTGTACTGGCTACGGGCTGCCCTACCACCGCATATGTTCTTCTGTTTACGGCAGCAAAGTCAGAAAAGACTTCGTTTGTTTTATTACTTCAAATTTTCTGCGTATTCAATGCAATTGGAAACATGGCTGGTTGGATAACTATGAACGCGTAAGTTTAGAATGGCATCTCTTAAAGAATCCAGTACTTTGAGAAATTTTGAAAGGCCAATGTCCAACTTTCGATTGTTTGTCGCTGTCATTACCTTTTCGCAAAAACTGTGTGTATGAGGGAAAATTGTAGCAGTTTGTAATTTTTCGTGGCCGGCTGAAAAGTCTTTTCGTTAAAATATCGAAAAGATAAGACGAAAAACTTCATTTTGCAGAGTATTTCTGATTTGTGATCGGTAAACAATGTCGGAAGTTGATATTGGCCATGTTTTCTGTTATAGTTAAACGCCTAATAGCTAGTTAGTTTACCGTAACATGTCTGTCACCATCGGAAAGAAACAACAGATGATCAGATTTTTCAGAACAACATGGGCTGGCGACATGATGGTAATGTTCTGTTTTGGGCCTGGATACCTGCTGGGGCCTCGTTTCATCCATGGTGTAGACTGCATTGCCATGGTGGCCAATTCATGAACTGCTCCGCTAATTTTAGCAAGGATGTTCTTCCGAACACTTATAGTATTTAATATAAAATACAGTAAGACTATAATGCTGCTTGCAACGGCTGTGTGTCTTCTTTACAGCTTTCTGACCTGTGTAAGATTTGCAAAAACTAATAGAATAGCCGCTTTTCAGGTCCAATCTTTAAACTATATCGAAATCGCAGAAGTACGATCAAAATTGTCTCCCGAATTATTAAATTATACCTATACGCGTATATCGTACGGCATTTATCAGGGACCTCTTGGTGTTAGTTAACTTAAAGTCTCCACTTGATGCTTTCTTAAGGTTAGCCTATGGAGTATCGACTCAAAAATCCGAGCAGTCATTGTGATAATTTGTTTAAGTTTGGCCGTCATCATGGCATGGAAACTTCATCAAGTGAGAGACAACATGAGTCAATCAACAAGAAGTGTGCATACTGCTTTTCTCCTAGTAAATTAGCTGATCTTTTGAACATAATCAAGTTAACAGATTCTGTCTTTCGATGCAACTGTGGTCTTGATATATTTCCTCGGTTCAAAAGAAACCTTTGAACTTTTGGTGGGAAAGTCGGTCTTCTTGGCCACAATGATAAACACCTTCTCCTATCCATTTTTTACAATCGGACCTGCTATTCTAAGCCTCGCTCTCCTATTCCTTGTCCCGTATCTCCGAACTGCAATGAAGAGAATACTCTTAAGGAAGAACAATTCGATTACTGTTGCCATTCCTTCTATATCAGTTGTACATACAAAATAAAGTTTTCTTTGGTATTGAAACTGGCTCGAGACCTTAAGCATTTCCAAAGAGGTTACATTTGACTACAGCCCGCCCACAGAAGCGCTTATTTAACTGACATTTTCACCTGTAATTAATATAATTTGCGATCTATATCCCCCACTTTCAGTCTTCATATTCTCGGCGGATGTCTCCCGTCAATGTCGAAGACTATAGTTTAAGTCTTCGTGTAGCCTCAACAGTTTTGTTTGTATTCGCTGCGGGATGTCCAACTATCGCAGCAAAGGCAGAAAAGACAGCAGTTGTTCTTTTGCTTCAAATTTTCTGCCTGTTCAGTGTATTTGGAAGTTTGGCTGGCTGGATAACTATGAACGCGTGAGTTCAGAGCGATTTAGAGCGTTTCCAACCTATCAGGTTCAAACTAGAAAGACACTTTCGTTGAAAAGTTGTACAAAAGTATAAATTTTTAGGTGGATCTTTGGAATATCAATTCAAAGGTCCGTGCTGGAATTGTGGTAATGTGTTCCAGTTTGGCGGTTATCATGGTATGGAAACTTCACCAAATGAGAGGCAACATGAGTCAGTCTACAAGAAACGTGCATACTGCTTTTCTAATTGTAAGTTTGGCAGTCTTTTAAATGGAATCAGCCTAAGAGATTCTTTCTTTTGACGCAATTGTCGTCCTGATATATTTCCTTGGTTCAAACACGGGAACATTTGAAACTTTGGCGGGAGAATCGGTCTACTTGGCAACGATGATAAACACTTTCTCCTACCCATTCTTCACATTTGGTCCAACTGTTCAAAGCCTCGCTCTCCTGTACCTGGTCCCGTATCTGCGAACAGCAATGAAGAGAATAATCTTACGGAAAAGTAATTCTATTACAGTTGGCATTCCTTCCATACAAAAATCATGGTGACGCTGGAGCCGATATCGCTGACGTCGTTCTGCCCGGAGCTGCTTACACCGAAAAGGAGGCTACTTATGTGAACACAGAGGGACGATCCCAGAGGTTTTCAAACCCCACTTTTTCGTTAAAATCGACTTGCATACAAAATAAAGTTTTTTTTCCGAAACGAAAATGGAAGAACCGTAGTCAAGTGACAATCAGGGAAAACATTTATTCGTTCTCTAAAAACGCAACGTCGTAATTACACACTATAATCTACGGAAGGCTAAAGATACACCGTCGATTTGCGTGTAAAACTCTAGGCGTGAGAATGGAGCTGGGGAATATCCATGTAGGGGTCCTCCTTCGCCCGAAGAGCAGCTTTCCTAGCTTGTGCCATTGAAGTAGAATTCCTAGTGATGACGTTGGTGATGTAGAAGTCGGCCAACTCCTTCTGAGCGGCAGTGACGTCAGCATTCAAAGAGCCCGACTGAAACTTTGATGAAAGTTTTCAAAATGATGGTTACCTGGGCAAGTTGACTGGCATTCTTAACAGTAAGAGGTTCTTCAACATCTCCGTATCGGACCAAATGCGGAGCAACCTCAGTCATTCTCTGGCGCAACTGTTTCAAGTCATCGTAAGGCAGCGTCTTTCCGGAGACTTCAGAGATGGCACGGATGATCTTCCAGTCTTCGCGAGCTTCTCCAGGGGGAGCTAAAGCGGGAAGAGTTCTAAAGTCGATTTTAACGAAAAAGTGGGGTTTGAAAACCTCTGGGATCGTCCCTCTGTGTTCACATAAGTAGCCTCCTTTTCGGTGTAAGCAGCTCCGGGCAGAACGACGTCAGCGATATCGGCTCCAGCGTCACCATGATGTCCTTGGTAGACGACAAAGGCTTGAGAGTCCAGATTCTGACGAGTCACACGTCCTTCGTCAGCTCCAAGCAAGTACAAGAACTTGACTGGTCTCTTGCGAATGACACTTGTTCCGGACTTAATCAGAACTAGTTAAGAATAACTGAAAACTTTACCTTGTATCCCAAGTCAAGAGCTCCGACTTCTCCAGCCCATTGGTGAAGAACGTTGAAAACTTTGCCACTGGTGTTAGCTTGAAGCTTTTCGGCCAGCTGCTGTGCCTTTGCAAGAAGAACTCCTCCCTGTTCTCCCTTCAGAGCTTCCGAACCAACAATGATGATCGGGTTCTTGGCAGATGCGAGACGCTAAACATGGGTTAAATGCCAGAAAAAGATGGCAAACCTTAGCAAAGTCGGATTTTCCAGCAAGGACGTCGTCAATGGCAGAAGCATTGCTACCAAGATGAGCATAATCGTAAGTGAGATCAGCGTTTCCTCCAATGACTCCAACCTCGATGTCGGAATAGAGGTAACTAAAATTTTCTAGGTATTTATCCCTTTTTTTTCAAGGAAAAGCAGCTTGAAGACTTACGTCTTCCGGATACGAGCATTCAGAACTGGGGCCTCGAATCTCGGGTTGGTTCCAATCAAAAGGAGAGCATCAGCCTGTTCAACTCCCGCAATTCCATCGTTGAAAATGTAGTTGTAACGGAGATCGGATCCTCCGCTGCCACTGGGGAATTCGTGTTCCGTGCACAGATTGTCGCTGTTGAAACGGTTAAACAGATCCTTCAGAGCGAGCATCGACTCTGAAAACAGCTGAAGGTTTTGAAATAGGATGATCCCATACCAGTGTCCGAGAGTCCTCCAACCACGGCAGCCTTCAGCTCGGCAGGGGTATCACGGAGCTTCTGGGCAACGGTGAAGAGAGCCTCTTCCCAGGATGCCGGCTTAAGAAGTCCGTCTTGTCCCTTGACCATGGGAGTCAGAAGACGCTGGGTCTTGAGGCCGTCGATAGCAAAGCGAGTACGGTCAGAGATCCATTCTTCGTTGATGTTCTACAAAAAAGTGTAAGGCAGCCAATTGGTTCAACCCACATCGTTCATTTTTGGAATGACACGGAGAAGTTCTCCGGTTCTGTGAGTCACGACAATGTTGGATCCGGTAGCGTCCATAACGTCAACAGATTCAGTCTTTCTGGTCTCCCAGGGACGCGCAGTGAAAGAGTAGGGTTTGCTAGTCAGGGCACCGACAGGGCAGATGTCGATGATATTTCCGGACAGCTCAGAGGCGAAGAATTTCTCCACGTAGGTTCCAATCTAAACAGATTTTATGGAAAATTGCAATATTCAAACCTGAAGGTCAACTCCGCGACCAGTGGTTCCAAAATCGGGGAAGGCAGCAACCTCATTAGCGAATCGGACACAGCGAGTACACTGGATGCAACGGGTCATGACGGTCTTGACCAGAGGTCCGATATTCTTGTCCTCCACCGCTCTCTTTCCGTCATTTCTGCAATCCAGACGTCCACGATCGCTTCCAAAGTTCATGGCCTGGTCCTGGAGGTCACACTCTCCTCCCTGATCGCAAATTGGACAGTCGAGAGGATGATTTTGAAGCAGGAATTCCATGACTCCTTCACGAGCTTTACGGACAAAGTCAGTATTGGTCTTGATCTTCATTCCCTTCATGACGGGCATGGCACACGAGGCGACCGGCTTGACACTCTTCTCCACCTCAACGAGACACATGCGACAGTTTCCGGCGATGGACAGTCTGTCGTGGTAGCAAAAGCGGGGAATGTCGACTCCGACCAAAGCACAAGCCTTTAAAGCAACAGTTTGTGTGAAAAAAATATTAAGGATACCTGAAGGATGGTCATGCCAGGATCGACCAAAACTTTTTTGTCATCTACGAAAACTTCAATTCTCTCGGGAGCTGCAGCAGACGATTGGCATCTTGTAGGAACACGACTTTTGCTGGCTGCTCGTGCCAGCGAGGCTCCGAGTCGCTGCATACCCTGAACTGTGTGCTAAAATATAGAAATAACAACAAAAAGTAAGTATATCTCGGTCGGAACCGGAGGATAGCGAAACGAAGTTAAACCCAATAAAAATCTCTTGAAAAAGCACAGAAAATGTTGAACCACTATACAACCAAGATGGAAATCACAATGCACAGACCAGTTGCGAAAGAATGGGATTCTATGATACAGAATAGTTAAGACCAAGACGTAATTGGACCCGGATTAGATTATGCAGAGAGTTTTAAGCTTCTGGAGCAACTTGTGCCATGTTGGGATCCATTTGAGGGTTCAGGAGCGGGTCAGAGTCCTTGTTGCCGTTCATCAGCATCAGGAGGAAAATCAGCGTGAACAGACCGCCAACAATGTAAATCAGCTTTCGTTTGCTGGAGCATCTCATTCCGGAGCTAAAAAGTAAAATTCAATGCATTCAAAGAATTTTTCACCTTCTTATGTTGGTTCGTCTTTCGTACTTGTTCTCATCCTCATTTCTGGACAGAAGGGGCTCCATGTCAAGCTCTTGCTTACGTCTCGCTGAAACTTTTCAAATTTAACAATGTTTGGCATTTCCGACTGTAGCTCAACAATACTACAATTTTAGCTAGAAGAATTTCAAAGACGCACACACTACGATCTTGTCGCAGCTGGATTGCTACATAGTCCCTCACCCCAATCAGCGTTCGAGCCCCTCCGACCTTCATTGCGAAGTATTGGAGGAAAGTGCGGTACTCAGAGACGACTACTGTTTTGTGGGAAAAAGGGTTAACTGATTGTCAGGCCAAATCCTCTTTCAAGATGACTAGATCTGGTCCAGATTACGGTAAACCGCTCCAGTGTAACCAAAAGTTCTAACTGCTGTACTACTACCTGTGATCAATGTGTCGGCCATTGAAGGAGGCGGCGGCACAGGATAAGTTTTCGGTGTGACCGTAGGAGCTTGATGTCTAGCAGGGTTATCAAACTGCACACTTCCACTTCCCATGTCCAGTTGAACGTGATTATGCTTGGCAATAGAAGGCACTTCATAGATGGCAGTAGGAGCTGGTGTCGACTGTTCCACATGAACAGGAGCCACGGTACTTCTATCGAATTGAGGAAGCTAAAAATTTGTTTTAAACAACAAGACTCTTGCGTTACCGGTGCTAGTCCCAACGCAGGACGAGCCCAGTTGACTTGAGCTAGGAATTCTCGAAGTTTGCTGACAATGATGGAAGAAGCATTCGGTTCCGGGATGATTCCGGTTCTACGAATATAAAATTGTGAAAACAATTAAAGGGTTACTCACTTGCATGTAGGACATCTATATCCAGCTGGAGCCGTATGAGCAGGATGAGAAAATCCATATTCAGCTAGACAGGCAATGTGATAAATGTCTTAATGTCTTTTTTATGATGTTAATACTATTAGAATACCTATACATTGCAGACGGACACATTCCGCATCTCGAAGAGGATGACTGCACAGAAGACAGTTGGATTCAGCATCAGAATCGGACAGCCAGTCGGAGAAGGATTTGATCACACACTTTAAAGTAAATTATGAAAAAAATGGAAAACCTCACCTGTTTGTGTGACTCGGCCATACAGTGCTCACAGACGTTGACATTGTGCTCCCGACAGAATAAACTCGTCACCTTTCTCTTTGGGCATTTGCACAAGCCCATGGCTTATTTTTGAGAAAACTGAAAATGGATTTGTATTAATATAAGAGCAAAGCTGAGCTCGGAGCCGTGAGAACGGCACCTTTGTGGTTGAAAGTTTGCAGAAGGAAAGAGGTAAAAATTTTAAATTCATTATTTTTGTGGAAGATTGGCGAAAAAAGCTAAGAAAACAACAAAAAAGGAAAGTTTTTGTCCAAATTCTACGAAAGGCTGTACATTTGTTGCCGCCGCACACTTTTGGTTGGGAGCGCGTAAACGTAGGTCGAATCGTGACAGGACCTTTAATATTGAAAATTTTAGGTAATCACGAAATTTTGTGACCATTTTTATGCTTAAACAACAATTTTTATCTCAATTATTTTTGCAGAAAACGATAAAGCCTGTTTCTCCAAGGTCATAAATGTCGTTTGATCAATATTTCATAAGTTTTCGAATTCGTAGGGTATATTTAATTTTTCGCGCCAATTTTCTGGAAAACAAGAAATTTCACAGCGAGACAGTGTTTTCCAAAACCTTAGCAAGTGCTTAAAGCTATTTTTGTTTACCTGGACGGAACCAAATAACAATTTGCTTCCTGAAGAGTAGCGGAGAAGACTTTCAGAATCGTCTGGTTCTACAGTAGTCCACAATCATGTTTGGTCATTTTTTCGGCTGTTTATAACTCATACTGAGTTTATCCTGTCTCGGGATGACTAATGAGAGACTTCACCTCTCCTCTATGTATAAACAGACCAGCATATGGACCGTTTCCCCTTTGGGACTTGTTGTCCGCGCCTCAAACAATAGATAGTCAGGAGTAATGTTCTGTTCTCTGCTCTCCACCATTCTTTCGCTATTATTAATCGATATTTCGCCGGAAAGCCGTTTTACGGATAAAACTCCCAAAATCTCATACCTACCCCACATCTCCACATATTTTCAGGTGATCATTCCGTGTAAAGCTTGTAATTCAGGTTCGATTTCAATATATTCTTGACAGTATAGCTTACCGAACATGCCACGTTCTGGCACTATTGCTCCGTCTCACCAGGAGGCGGGTTGCATTTACCCTTTTACCCATATTGAGACTGTTAAGATAAAACATTTGGCTCTCAAACAACACCTTTCCAACCGAAATGTAATTTGGTTATAAAAAACGCTGAAGATTTGTTTCATTTTCCCACTGCTCTTGTCGACAATTGATATAATTAGTATTCTGTTGTGCTTTTATCAAAAGCCCTTTCTCGGTCGCAAAATCGTACAAACAGTTATAATTTCATTCGTGGCCAGCAAAATTCTCACGGTTTATTGATACTCCGTCCAATTTTCTAGTGAAAAGCCTTCTAGTTCGTATCATTGAATTTAGGCTTGCCCAAGCCGTCTTACTATGGTGTTTGTTCTATACGATAGCGACGCTAGCGAAGACGAAGTAAGTATTATTATCATAAAGCACAGCAGACTTCTAGAAGGAACCAGTCAGGGCAAAACCTCTGGTCCAGGAACGACCGTCGAATCCAATTGTGCAGTCTGTGCCGCCAATTCCGTCAGCTCGCCTGGAGAATGGAAGCCAGAACCAAGGGAAAAGGCAGCTTGGTTTTGCCTTCAACGGTGGTTATGCAAAACACCCCAATCTCCCCACCATGGTGAGTGATTAGACTGCTAAAAACACGACACTTTTACGGAACAGTCGACAAAAAGGCGCCTCCAAGACGTCGGATGGTAAAGGTCACCGAGTTCCTGTTGGACAGCGAAACTGACGTGGTGGGCTTTTTTCCATGTGAGTTATATATTTTGTAGAATGATCTCTATTAACGAAAACAATTTCTAGGAAACCACGGATTTGTCCCAAAGCCAAGGAAGCCTACTCCAGAACCCACCGAGACAAGAAGTCAACCATTACTACACGGATCACAGACATAACAATCGTCATTTTGGCGAGTCTCAGGAAAGGGAAAGACAATTCAATAGTGGAGTCTGGGTAGGTCTTATTGTCTGCAACCCAGCCCGATTCTAGAGATCGGGACAGTCTCCTCGTCAGACCGGTATAGGACAAGCCCAAGTTGTAAACGGGGTTTTTGATGAAATCGTCCCAATGGAGAGTTCAATCTACAGAATCATGCAAACACGGTTAGAATTTTATTGTTTGAAACTTCCCCTTCAAGCCTACAAGAAACTTCGAATCCGTTCGACTTGAACTTGCAGACTTTTTTAAATGGAGATGGAAGTAAGGTGTTTTTTCTTTTTGTTTTCTAATTAGTTTCTTACAGGCATTCGTCTGGTTCAGCAACCAATTTCTGTCAGTCAATCAGTAAGGAAGCCGCTTGGCTGCTGCTTTGACGAAGTCCATAAAATGTGGCTCATTGCCGATACCAGCAATGATCAAGTATGTAAATACACTCTCATAACAAAATCGTTGATTCAGATTCTATTCCTCCTATTAGACAAACAGTACAGAAATATCCGAATGAAACGGCCGACAGCAGTCACCATCGTGATCCCCGGACAACGATTCGCCGTTCTCGCCAGAGGCAAAAATCGTTTTTTTGCTCGATTATGTAATCAACGATAATCAAGTCATTTGTGATCTGAAAAAGTTCACCGCATTCCCAATGACTGCCGAGGTATTAGTCCCTCACTTTTCTATATTTTTTTCGTAGGGCTCGTTCATACTCCAGAAGATCATCTTCTAACTAGTTGCCATGGGCATGTTATAATTTATTCAAGGAACGACGTTGAAATCAAGAGCATCAGGATCCGTTTGGAGAACGCTGAAAAAATTTGCTACATGACATTAGATTGATAGCCGACGCTGGAGGCCGTTAGCTCCAAGTTAGTTCGACGGATCTTACATTATTTGAATATTACCGTTTTAGATATTAAATCAGGATCTGCAGTTTGTCACCAAGGTTATCGCTCCCTTCCGATTGCCGCATATCAGTGGCTTCTGTTTGAACGCAGGAGGGAAAATTATGCTATGTGGAAACAGCAGCAACAATCTTTGTCTGCCCCGCTTTCTTCCCGCCGACAGACATGGGGGGTATAGTTTAGATTTTGCATCTCAAGCAACATTTTCAGCCCGCCACCGTCACACCCAGCATTGAAGCAATGCCAAAATTTCTACTTACTCCACCTGGTTCTTCTTCTTTATTGTCTGCCTGGTCTGGTTCCCTTAAATAATCGCCAAATTACATTTCTCGCTGAATGTTGAGTCGTGTGTTTACTGTCTCCTTTGCTTCAGAGTAAGGTATATTTTGGCTATACTTTTTCAAAGAATTTTACAGTTATTTAGGAGCTATTTGGTCTTTCGGTTTTCTCTTCAATTTCTTTCAATCTTCCTATGTCCCATTTTCTTGGAGGTGCAGCTGAAATGTCTGGCCACAACAAATATTACTGAAGGTATATTCATTCTTATACTTTTTTTGTAAGTACCTTTTTTCAGCTCTCGGTTTCTCCATTTCGCTTCATCGTTCTTATTGGTTCCCTGATTCGGCTCTCTATCCTTCCATTCCGTACTGTTGTGTTACATTTCACGTTTGGCTTTTCTTCTTCTCAATATTTTCTATTCCTGGCGTTCATTCGACCTACTGATAATACACCTTACAAACTTTTGTCTTCACTTCTTAAGATCAGTTGACAATTTTCTCTCTTATTACTCACACGTACAAATCACGTTGTTTTTATACCCATTGTCTTTTAAGATTTTTCTTTCCTTTTCGCTGTAAGATTCGGTGTTTCATGCCCATATGCCTTCCCATTGTGCAATTGTTGTATCGGTGTTTAACTTACTTAAAATAAAGGGTGTAACATTTACTTTGCTTGTTAAAACTAGTCTCAAGTGCAACGGTGTTCTTTTACAATTCCCAGTCCCCCGGCTTACTCAGTCCCCTCCGATATTTCTGTCCTCCACAAGACATCTGAGCTAATCACCTCATCTGCCCGGAAAGCTTTTATCCATTACTTCAAATCATTGTAAATGCCTAATAGACATCGTTTGCGTGGTCCACCTCGTGAGAAGAACCCTTTTAGGAAAACTGCATCATGTTCTAGGTACGGAAAGTTGTGACGTCAAAAACGTAAAATGTTTAGAGAAGGCGAAAAGCAGGCTCCAATGAAATGCGTCCTAATTGTGATGGTGAGTTGCTGAATGTCTAATAACCTTCCTTCAGTTTTTTGCCAATATTTTCATTGTACTTCCGGTTCTTTATAAAAATGTGGATTTCATTAAAGGTAGAGGCTCGGCACTTCTATAACTTTACTTTTTCAGATTCTATAGTTCAATTTCTACAAGATGAGCTCAAGTTGGTAAACTCTAGTTTTTGGTGACAGACGAGTGAATTTTGTAAAAAAAAGTTGTGAACTAACCTACCATATGAAATAAATTAGTTTGTAAAACATAAGAACTGACTGGAGAGACGGTTCCAGTCAAATAAGACGGGGGATGTGATGGGTTGCGTACAAAGAATATGTCCACAAGATAGACAACTAACTAGTTTTCCAGAAATTTTGAAGCCCGTTCTCATTATAAGACTTTTGCAAAATGTATAAATTTTCCGCTCAAAATTTACCATTAAAGCAGATTGTAGTCCCGCCTGACAAACTTTTTTTATGACTGAGAAGGGTGTTTGGTGTTTTTTTGTTGACTACGTAACAATTGCGCAACAGGGCGGTCAAGAACTTGATGCGGTTGTAGATAACGGGCAGCTTCCCAGATCAGATAAAACGTAAGGAACTCGTTTTCATAAAGCGCGCTTAGCCTGACAGCGCATAGTTTGCAAACATCTGATTGTATTGCGTGAACTGGCTTCTGCACTTTCAATGTCTGGCAAATGAGAAGAGACCGTCTGACGATCAACACCAACATATACTTTTCACAGTATAGTTTTTCAATTTCCTCATCTTCTGGAAACTATGGTGGACTGGACGGAAAATTGCAACTATAAAGGTTTAGTTTTTCTTAACATACACTTTTTTCTAAAGATTTTATGTTAAAAAAGTGCATTAAAGCATTTTTAGCGATTTGGTCTACTGTGCCGTAATGTTCTTTGATACTTGTTTCTTAAAACTGAGTATATAATCGTTTTTGAGAGGATTGTAGAAAGAGGACGCATATAGCCACTTGGCTAATCAGCGATTCTTTGATTTCCCATGATTCAGATCCTGAGTCGCCATCTGGTTCTTCTCCACCTCCTTCCCGCGCCAGTCAGGTACGTTTTTCACTTTTTACGTGTTCAGTATCCTCTTGCGGTATACGTCTTTTTCACGAGGCTTCTTCCTCTCTACGCTCTCGAGGAGACGTTGACCGGTTCTCATGAGAGAGCGTGTTGTTTGGCGTTGCGCAACATCTGCCGCTTGATGAAATCCCCTCTTCCTATTTTCTGTTTGTGTTTCACGCTTTTTCTATGTTTTCAAGTAATCCTGTCTCCAACTTATGTTAGGTATTCATTTATCCTGTGACATTGAAAGCCGGTCAAAGAGATTAGTTACCATAGCAAGCTTCTTAGAAAAAGTAGGAAAATAGAATTGAGACTGTCTACTGTGTCCTCAATAGAACCATTTGGTCTATTGTTCGAGGCGTTTTTACCGCAAGCGGCCGTAGCATCCGCTTCCCGGCCGGCGAGAAAACGTCTGTGAAACAGCCAGCCTCAAGGCTGTTCGGTACACAAAAGAAGTCAAACGCTCCCTTTCGAAAATCGCATATTGCTGCAGGAGAGAAGGAGCGTTAAAGCGACCTCGTAATTGTTTTATTGGCGCGAGTTGTGAAGTCGTCACTTGGCACATTATTGCTCTCCGAGCACGTTTACCGCATCCATTCACAGCTGTTCCATGTGCACGCTTATAAACATACCCGTTTCTCATTTTTTCATTCTTGTTGCTCTCGGCTAATCTTTTTAATTAATATACAGTAATTTATAATATTTTTGTAATTTCGGAAAAGGCTAAAAATAACAATTTTCAGGGAAGACGCTACAGGTGGAGCTCCACGACCGCTTCACCTGCCCCTTGGGCACACCAGCTGAGAGCTGATTCCCCTCCTCATCGCTACTTTGCCCAGAAAATCTTCATCGGTGACGCGCAAAGTCAGCAATCCATTTTGAAAATATTTTTTTAGTTTTGCAGGCAGCGACTTAAACGCGGTTTCTTTTCATTCCACAATGTCAGTCGACGGTACAAACGACGTCCACATGGCAGGTGAGAATGTATCAAAACAAGCTTTCGCGTGTGTTTCTTGGACAAAAATGTCGTATTGAATAAACATTCTGCTTCACAATGGGTTGGTTCATTCGCGTTATCTGTATTTTCTCCAAATTTCCCCACAAATTCATAATTTTTAGATGATAAGCCCGGAACGTCTTCCTACATTCCCGGACTACCACCTGCGCCTCCTTCTGGATCGCCTTGCTTTCCAATCGGTAGGAATTTTGCGTTTATTTTTATATGTTTTCGCAAACTTCCAGGCCCAGCCGTAAATAATATAATCCCAGCTGTCGAGGCTTACATCTACAGTGACCATCAACAAGCTCCCTCGATGCTCAACATGTTGGCTAACTTCCGTGCTCAGAATAGCATGTGCGATGTCGAGCTAGAGGTTAGAACTACAAAGATTTGACCCAGATTTAATGATTTTCTAGGTCGAGGGAGTTATTATCTCGGCACACCGCTGTGTACTTGCTGCAAGCATTCCGTACTTTCGGTCAATGTTCACCAGTCCTATGCTGGAGGCTACACAGAGCCGGATAAAAATAAATGTGAGCATTTGAAAAATATGTTTTTTAAATGGTACATATTAACTTTTTCAAGTTTCAATTTTTGTAATGAGTTCAATTTTGACTCAATTTTCAACGCTCGAGTTTCAGGATATAACATCTGAGTCACTCAGCCTCCTGATCGACTTTGTTTACACGAGTATAATTCGGATCGAGAGCGATAATGTACAAAATCTGCTCTTTGCTGCTTCAATTCTTCAGGTATGATTGTTATAGTTTATGGCCTGACTTAGGTCAAGCTCTTTTTGATCAGTTGATCTGGTAAAGTTGTGTAAACCTACTAAACCAATTATTCAGATGGATAATGTCTGTCTGGCATGCCAAAAATTCCTGTCCCGGTTCCTTACAACAGCCAATTGCCTATCAATTCGTCAGTTTGCTGAGCAGTACAACTGCGTCGACCTTCTCGAGAATACTGACGATTTCGCAGTAGACAACTTTTCCGTAAGTGAGACTGTTTCTCAGTTTTTCCATGAACTTTTAGGAAGTTCAAAACCTAGAGGATTTCTTCGTCATTCCGTTCAATCACCTTCGAGATCTTATCAAGCGTAGCGATCTCAATGTAGAGAAGGAAGAAGAGGTGGGAGAAATATTGCTTTAATCAAAACAAAATTAAGGTCTTTGAATCGGTAATCTCGTGGATTGGTGCTGATGAAGAAGGAAGAATGAAATATTTCCCTGAGCTGCTGAAGTATGTGCAACTTCCCCAATTGCAGAGTCGCTATCTCTTGGATGAAGTACGCAATCATTCGTATATCCAGGTAATATCGAGGCATCGTGTGGCTAATTTCCTATGTTTACAGAGCAGTCGCGAGTGCCGGGATATTGTATGCGATGCTCTCATTGAACTCATCAAGAACGGATCAGAACATGCTGTGCTACCTGGCTTGACCAGAAAGGAAGAAGGCAGCTACCAATACTCTGCTGGACAGGTATTTTTTATATTTTTGATTTTAAGATATCTTTCAGAGTATTGAGAAAACTGCACCAACAAGCACTACAAAGCTCTCTCGACCCCGCAAATCGACTGCCGGCGTCATTTTCTGTGCAGGAGGACGAGGTTTAGATTTATTAAACCGTTAATCTCATCATGTGCACAGGTACAATCGGAGACCCGTTTCGTAGTGTCGAAGCCTACGACTGGAGAAAGAATCGATGGCTCGCAGTACCGGAAATGACTCAACAGCGTCGACATGTCGGTGTTGTGAGCGTAATGGGCAAGCTATACGGTCGGTGCAACCGTTAATTTCAAAACTTTATAGTTCAGCCATCGGAGGACACGATGGTCAGACCCATCTTGCCTCGGCTGAAGTTTTCGACCCACAAGCCGGCGCCTGGAGGCGTATCGCTCCGATGAACACGAGCAGAAGGTTTCCGCGAATTTGCGAGCATTGAATCATACATATTTGTTTCAGAGGGATTGCCGTCGCGGCTATAGGTGAAGCTATTTTTGCAGTGGGAGGGCTAGACGACCAGACGTGCTTCCAGGTTACCATGACAGCCAAATTTTTAATATAAAACTCAATTTTAGACAGTTGAGCGCTACGATATCGAGCTCGACACATGGATAGAGGCGGCCAAGATGCACATTCAACGTGGAGGAGTCGGAGTCACGGCCATGGAGCATCATCTCTATGCCGTCGGAGGAAATGACGGCTCATCCTCTCTCGACTCTTGTGAACGATACGATCCCCTTCTCAACAAGTGGAAGATGATTAAACCCATGTGTTATAGAAGGTATGGGCTTGTTTTAGTTTGCTTCAGTGCTATTTTTCAGAGCTGGGGCTGGTGTCTGCGTCATGGACGGTTACCTTTACGCATTAGGTGGCTTTGACGACAATTCACCTCTATCTACGTGCGAGCGCTACAATCCAGCCACAGATTCCTGGGAAAACTTGCCAACGATGGGCAGTTCTCGAGGTTTTTTAAACAGATTAAGCTTTTCAGCGTGTTCATTTCAGGCGGAGTCGGTGTGGCAGCCATGGGTGGCTTCCTCTATGCCATTGGCGGTCACGATGGGACGCGCTACTTGAATACCGTTGAGTGCTACGACACCACAACAGGAAACTGGGAGCCTGTGGCCGAGATCAAAGAATGCCGAGCTGGAGCAGGTGTGGCGTGGGCTGACTGCAGGTTAGTGAAAGCGCTTGATTACTCCATTCAAAGAAGAGCATCAACTTCAATGAACAATTTCAGCATTACTCAACTTCTCCGGCCATTACAAGAAAGCGGCTGCGCTCCGAGTGGCGGCTCTCAATGCATTTGAGCGCCAGGCATTTGTACATTTTTTGCATTTTCACTTTGCTTTGAACTGAGAACGTCCCTTCTGTGATGGAATCTGTCCTAGAAATCTCATAGTTTCCCGTGCCATATTTCCAGTGAAGAATAAATTTCCAACTTTTTCCTTCAATCATATCGGTTACTAACCTGCTTACTTACAAACGTATATGCTTATACTAACCCTTGCATTCAGAGATGAATCAGGCATACACTTCTGGAAGTAGCAAAGAGAAGAAGAAGACTTCGGAAGTCATTTTTGTTGTGGGAGGACTACGTGAGAAGGTTTCCCTCACTTTTACTAAAAAATTTCTAGGCGGTGGTCCAACGCCTTTGAACAGCATCGAGGCTTACAATCCGGAGACTAATCAATGGCTCGAAATGCCTGACATGTCCCTGCCACGTCGTGATTTGGGCGTCTTTTTCTATGAGAACAGACTTTATGTTCTTGGCGGCCATACAGGACGGGATCATCTGAAAACTTCGGAAGTTTTCGACCCCGCTACCGGGTTTTGGAAAAAGGGAACCTTCATGAAACATCCGCGTCGCGGCTTTGGCACGGCCAAGTATGACAAGTACATTGTTGCAGCTGGTGGAGTTAACGACGCCTCAAGTTTCAATGTTAGTTTTCATCAATTTCTGTGAAAGTTTATTCTTTGCAGCTTGTCGACCGCCTTAACCCATTGACTGGTCATTGGGCTACAATGGGATATCTGCAAGCTGCGCGTGCCTTTCCAGGCCTGATCGCCACAGATCAACACTTGTACGTCTTCGGTGGTCAACACGAAAGACAATCTGTACCCAGTTGTGAAAAATACTATCACCAGACGAAAAAATTTGAGTTTATTGAGCCAATTACCCACGGTAATTACTCTTTTTTTTGCATAGGGTATATTAAAATTCAGTGAAAAGGCCGGCTTTGTTCGTCTGAATGACTACGTTTACACCATGGGAGGGTTCGAAAACAAGATTCCTCTGAGAACCTGCGAGCGTTTCAATCTGCACACTGAAAAGTGGGAACTTGTGGCTTCAATGAGCTCTCCTAGAGGTATTGCCAGTCCTTTCTTCAGAAAAACAGAAACTTTAGCCTCTCTCGGTGTGGCCGTTCTCGGTGAGCACATCTATGCCATCGGAGGATTTGACGGAAGCGCTACTCTGCAGACAGTCGAACGGTACAACCCCTGCACCAACATTTGGGATACTGTCGCTAGTCTCCGCTATGCCAGAGAGGGCTGCACCGCTGAAGCTGCTGCTTGCAGGTAACATTTCAGGGCTTATTCATAAAAATGTGCTTTTCAGTGTATCTCATCTGATCCAGTCTCCTGAAGACAGCGAGCCTTGGTGGAAGCTTCCAGGATATCTCGTTTCTGCGTACTGATTTCTATCATCTACTAATCTCGACCCACTAGTCTTTTCTCCTTCTGGTCAATTCTATCCGATATCCTTCTAGTGATCTCTATCCCCCGTGTGTGATCTGTACCCTCAGGAGTTTCCACGACATTAGCACTCTGTCTTTTCCACGCTCTCAATAAAGTTTCCATCAGTCGTTCCCTGATTTTATCGCTGCCATTTTTCGGCACGTGAAAAGAAAAGAAACACAAATTCTTAGAGTCGCGAATGTTCAATATTTTTGTTTTAGCGGCAGTGTTTCCATTTGGACCGACTGGCTCTTTCCATTTACATATCAATTGACATGTTAATGGGCTGAGCATCTTAACCCAATTTCGCTTTCAGACGTTCGCCCATTGAAGAGCACATTCAGTCCCATTCTCCTGATTTGGTCCTTTCTCTTAGTGTCATTCGGGAACTGAAATCTTCTTCTTTTAAGGCTAAAAGTGCGTGGTACAACATACTAAATGTTCGACTCTTGGGCAGAGCGTAGTTTTCAAAAAGTTAATCCGTCTTTAGTGACATCACACCCCCCTTTCTCACCGTGATCCCTTACCCACTGAAAATAGGAGGATTTGAATGAACCTTGACATTTCATATATCCCATCGTCTCTCTTACGCTAATCCGAGGGTGGTGAGCTTCAAAGTGGATTTTCGTCACTATCCTGCAGCCCTCTGCAAAATGACCGACTTCTGGTCACGGTAGGCTTCAATTCGTTTTCTTTTTCTAACCATCACTTGATTAAAACTGCTGCAAGGATTTGCATGATAACCCCCCCCCCCCTACAATTAGTTTTTTAACCAGATTAGGAATACTGTAGATAACGTAGCGAAAACACAGTACAATTAGGAAAATCTGTTGGTCTCTTCGTCTGTTGTTTCCACTTCTAGAAGCTTGTGAGTTTGAAACTGCTAACCATTTAACATCACCCAGTTTCTTTGGCATGGAAACATAGTGCAACTGGGCGATGAGATCCAGTTTTAATGATGCTCAATTTAAATATTTGGCAGACCCGAGATCAGAGAAGATGACGGTTACAGTTACATCAAAAATATCTATAGCCTGTGGTTCTGCGTACCTGCAAGTACGCGAATTTGCGTACACACGGCAACGTGATAACTCACACAATTTGAGTAAATTTAGTATGCAATTTCGCGTAACGGAAAATACGCAGACCAAGCTGTGTCACGAGCTTGTCAAAATAAACCTCCTTAGTTTATCATCGGTCAGATAGAAAGTATCTCTATTTCTAATACAAAATGACAACTTGAGGTTTCAAATCCGTTGCCTCTTACAAATCCGTTGCCTCATGTGCGCTTGGACCGACTGGGAAAAAATGCCTTCAATGCGGCGAGCAAAAGAAATTCAGCACGCGTTTTTCTGGCTTTTTTGGAGTTTCCCCAGTGATTGTGAACAAATACCAGCTAGTACATAAAAAAAGTTAGGCAAAAAAGATGAATCCGCAAAGAAAATTGAAGTTTCGTGCGAAAAACAAGAATGTTTTTTTTTGCGAATTTCGTCTTCTTTTTCGTTTTTCTTTGTGTTTTTGCTCAAATTTTTTCTGTGCTAGTCGGTATTTGTTCACAATTACTGGGGAAACACAAAAAAAACGTGCTAAATTTCTTTTGAACTGAAGGCATTTTTTCCCAGCTTGTCCAAACGCACATATCTACTTACTACCATCACCCTTCCGTTCATGCCTGGATGACAGCTATTTCTGTTCATTTTCGAATTAGACTGAGACTGAGAAAAACTCAAGATATGATCTCACATTCTCGTCTGGCCATTGTTTTAACTCAACTGAGATGAAGTCGATTTCACGCCACAGTTCAAAATCATGCCAAGTTTTATGAGACAGCACTGTTTCCGATCTCCCATAACATTTCGATCTTCGACGTGACCTTGAGAAAAATATGGTCTTGTTTTCAATATACTTGTGTGGACTAGATACGAATTTGAGACCGGTTTAGGTGCACTCACAGCTTATCACAAAAACAGAAACTTGAAAAAGAGAGCGAGAGACCAGCTAGCTATCAGTAGTTTTGACACTTTTTCAACAGTATCTTCGCAACTCTCACCACACGCTTTCCCACGTTCATTTTTTACTTGAGACTGAGGGTGCAACCTTCAAATAGAATGTCAAGCCTGGTCAGCTGTCTCGTGGGAACTAAGAAAAGTTCCTTGATGCCCGATCAAAGTCCCCAATGCAAACGGTAAATTTCTTGCCCTTTAGGTGCAGTAGGATGAATTAATGACTTACACCCTCAATAGCGTGGAATATGCCATAAGACTGAAGATTAGCCCTTGAATACTTTCAAAAGTTTAAAAGTTAAGACTTGAAAACAGTAAAAACGGTTTCTTTATGAGTTCTTTTTAATCCCGTCACGAATGTAATACTGCTTGTTCGTTTTTTCTCAACTTTTTCCAAAAAATGGTCCCCCTCACTTTCTTTAACGACAATGCCTTGAATAAGTAAGACATAAAGCGACCCTCCTCTAATAGGTATTGTATCTATATTGGGAGGCATTATTTAAACTCATGATCCTCGGCTGAATCGGCCACGCTGTTTTTCTCCCCTGGCGCAGTGGTTAAGTGGTTTGCCTAGAAATCTGTGCATGAATCTACTTGGTTCGATTCCCCTTAGTGACAACCGTTTTTGCTTTCTCTGAAATATTCTTTTAATTGGACTATCCTTTTTGGAATCCCTTGCTTTTAGAGTGAAAAAGTCGTTTCGGCCATTAGAAGGCCACGTCCATCAAGTGCCTTAAATTAATTGTTAGGTGCAAGCAGACGCTAATTGAAATTCTTCTGCAAAGTGTCCAGATGGGGAATCCGTCGTCTGCAGACTTCTGATTCCCGCTTTTTCGTACTCCAAAATTTAAACTCTTCCAGATGTATGATGGCTCCACCGACGAGTTCACGCGGGGCTCCTGTGGGCGGTTCGGGACGACCCATTTGCGTCTCTACAGCTCTGTTCGCCATGACGCTTCTTCTTATTTATCTGCTAATTCTGTTTCCGAGGCCCTTCTTGTTTACTCCCGAGACGGCACAGGTTGGTCTACTTTTAGAGTGAATAACATGTGCTCCTCTTCAGGTGCTCGCACGCATGCCAAAACAAGAATCGCAGCCTCAGAAAAGGACTGAACCCGTCAACGACTACAAGTATCTCAACGACACCAATAATCGGCTACAGATACCACTTTTCAATGTGCCTTTCCTGTACAAAGTAGACTTCAAGCTCTACATGCCATATCAAAAGTATGTTTGGCTTTGTATCCGGTCTCAGTTGAACGAGAACTAATCGCGCAAACAGGCTTAGATTACTTATGCTCAACAATATTTTCACAATAACTGTTTGGAAGATCTAGGAAGGTTATTTTTAGAGAAAAGATATCTCAGAGTCTATCAGACAACAAGAGTTCGCTCAGCTTGGATTGAGCCTGACGTATCTTGCGACGGATCAGTTCAGTTGATAGTACATAGTACCGCTTTATCCAATAAGTATGTTCAGTAAGCCAAAACGTTAACTATTTAACATCTCTAACTTGACTACCTTGAGACTTAGGTTTCGTAAATACGGTGGCCGCTGTCCGACCTCGGAAACGCCTTAACTCCGTAGCACGTCATTACCAAACCGCGCTACGGAGGGATGGCGAGAAGACTTGGTATAAGCGGGATTTGAACTAGGAACCTTCAGATTGGCGCTGCTGCTACTGTGCTTCCAGTCTTTGTCTTTCTCTCAAAATATTTTTCAGTTATCTCGACTACGGTTCCAAGAACTGGACGACTGACTCCTATTCCGTCATGTATTTTACTGTATATAAAACAAACGGCCGATTACAAGTATGTTTCAGCATTGCAGTGAAAGTTTTTGAGCCAGGTGCATGCGGTCAATCTACACGTTGGCGAAGTTTACATCAAAGATGACATGGACAGAAATATCACGGTCAAAGAGGCAATAAACATCATCTTTCTCGCATAATCAATTGGGTTTTTAGGTATCACGGGACTTCCCACACGTACTAGACATTCACACGGAACATGAGCTGATCGAGGTACATAGAAAATTAGAGGTTTTATTGGTGCTTAGAACATGAACTACTCCCTACACATCCACTACGCTGGAAAAATACTTCTGGGCAAAGGTGTGGCAGGTCTGCATGCCTCTCATTATACGGAGAATGGAGAACGAAAGTAAGAGAGATGAAAAACAGTTTAAATTTGAACAGGTACATGGTTTCAACGCATTGTCAAGCGCAAGAAGCGAGATCAGTTCTGCCGTGCATTGATGTCCCGGAGGCGAAGGCAAAGTTTCTTGTGAAAATCACACATCCGCTTGGGACGACAGCTGTAGCCAATGCTATGGAAATAAAACATAGTCGTGACGAGTAGGTTTTTCAAGAAGAAGTTTCGATAGGATGTTTGCATGTTTAAGAATCCTTTCAACAGTTTAAAACGTTTTTCAAAATGTCTTTTGAGCGCCGAATTCAAACGGGGTGTCAAAAAAATTGTCAAACTTTCAGAAAGAGTAGCAAAGCCGACTCTTCATTGCATGCTGTTCATTTTATGAGTATTTTTCAGTGAATGGGTCACGACATCCTTTGAAGCTTCTCCTCATATGTCAACCTACTTGTTCGCTTTTGCAGTGAGCGACTTCCCCTTCATAGAAACCAGCTACAATGACATTCGGGTAAAACTACCATACTGCTATTAAAACTACTGTTCAGATCCGCATATTCGCTGAAAAATCCAAAATCGGCGCTGCTGATCTTGCTCTCCAGACGATTCCACTGATAATTAAAGAACTTGAGGACTACTTTACAATATCCATCCCGTTGAAAAAACTTGGTGAGTTACGTTTTAATCAAGGTATCCAGTATTTTCTTTGCCAAGCTCTGCATCCATCCCGTATGAAAATTATGCTGCCTGCCGCGCAGGTTGCACAAAATTGCAACCTGAAAAATATGTGGAAACTTAAAATTGTTAAACCTGTGCGTTTCTTGTTACAGCAAAAGCTTCACTCCCTGACAGTGAACCCGTATGAAATAGTGAGCCATCTTCTCCTATAAACGAAAATTTGTCAAGAAACTCTTAAGTTTACCTATCTGTATTCCTCTCCCATAAGTTCCTGTGACATTTGATCTGGTAGTGACTGTCGCATATTCCGAAAATCTGCCCTTTTCCAATTCGGCAAAGAGTAAAGCCAACTGTCTTGCTGTGAAGACCCAGCCAGTGGCAGCATCCAACAGTCTTGAATTCCAATGATTGTAAGGACTGGCATTGTCTTGGGAATAGTAGGTGACCTAAAGGGATTTTTTTTCTATTGAAGTGTACAACAAAGTTGGTACATTACTCTCCCACTTCCTTCGTATCAAACCTCGTGATTTCCTGTGAACTGGTCACCAATCCGAGCGGTTATACCAGCAGGTTTCAACAGCTCCCTTTGTGTAAACGTTTCATAAGGTTCTCCTGTTAGTTGCTCAATAACTCTTCCAAGGAACATGAAGCCAATGTTCGAGTAGGTAAAAACACCGCCAGGCGGCTTGGGAATTGTATATCCAGTTACCAGATTTTTCACAAAGGTAATGTGGTCGCTTTCATTCCTAAGAAACAGTTGAAAACTGGCAGAAATCTACCGATTGAACTCGTGCCGTTGAAAATGACTCCATCCTCCAGTAGCATGCTCGAGCAGGTGTCGAACACAAATCTTTTTTAGTGAATCGTGTACAGCGTATTGTTTAAGAATTCCTAAAAATGTGTTAAACTCCATTTAGTTCTTCACCTTCTTCTCCAAAGACAGGAGTTTCCAGAGATAGTTTTTGCTTGTTAATCAGTTTTGCAACCCCCATAGCTGTCACTGTCTTGCTTATCGAAGCAACTCTGTACTCGCTTGTAGGTAAGGCCTGAAAGAATAGTGGTGCCGAGTTTACTGTACCTGTTTCTGCTGTCGTAGATCTGAATACCCAAAAGCTGCCTCAAAGACAATTCCAGTACTGTTAATAACACAAATAGAGATGGATGGAATGTTGTAGTAGCGCATCTGAAAATGTTGTTCCGAATGAAAAAAGGTCTCACTTGGGAAATGATGTTCTCCTCGAGATAACTCCATCTTTGTGGAATTTCCTGACTCATATGAATTTGTTTCCCTTTCCATGAAAAAGGTTCTCCGTGCCAAACCATCCACCATGTTTGACTATGTTTCTTTGAGAAGACGCTTAGAGAGACCGGATTCATGTCAGAATTTTCCATTCCGCTAACAAGATCGTCAAAAGTTTGACTCTTTTGTATTCTGTACCTAAAAGATACTGTTTACAGAGCTCTTAAAGACGACCAACCTCACCTGACGCCAAAGCCTTTCCTCCAAATTGCCAAAGCAAAAACTACTCCATTAATTTCGAAAACCTGAAAAAGAGTTGAAAAGTTTACGGGAAACCGTACCTGCCAACAATCTGGATAATAGCCAGCTCTTCCGAGTTCCTTATCCACCAGTATCATTTCCGACAATGGTTTTAAGATTATCTCGAAATGTTGAAGTGGAGAAAAGGGTCGCTGCCAGACAGCGCTAAAGCCATTACCATTGTGTTAATGCCTCTTACTGGAAGGTACGGTAGCTGCGATCGAAGCAGAAATAGCTCGGCTTAAGAAGCTGGAATATCATGGCATTGGCCTGATCTTGAAGTTGATCTAGAGTCAAGTTTAGTGCCAGCTCAGTAGAGCCTTTTCCAAGCTCTTCGTTGACAACAAAATAGGTCCGATTGACGTAAATATAGCTGCATACAGAATGAATAAGACGTCGGTTCGACAGATTTTGAACAGCTTCGTGTGACAAGTGAATATGGGCAGATCCATTAGTCGGAATTGCTAGAAAATGTGGATAGAGGAGAGAGTCATGTGTGGGGAAAAGATGATGGCCTGGAACTAATGGAAGGGTTAAAAAATTAATCTTACCGGTAAGCTGCTTCGTTGCCCAGAGATCATTAAGAGAGACGAGAAAAATCTTGGCTGAGAATACTGTACAAACTGCTCCACAAAGAAGCACTACCCGCAACATCCACACTCTTCAATTAAACGGCAACTCACAAAGAACCGGCTGCTTTAGCTTGTGTAGATTTCATCTGGGCTGACTGTTTTTGAACCGGCGATGATGGCGGTCAAACCAGATGACATGCTTGGCGCTCCCCTCTAGAGGCAAAAAGGCACAGCTAGCTGCGGAACTTTTTTTGTGCCACTCGTGGTCATCGAGACGGAGAATGGAACAGTTTATGAGTTTCTGTAAAAAAAAAACCTCAAGATTACTAGCAAAAATGAATCCAGATACTGTTCCACTGTTGCCACACCCTGCGATTGGAATGCGCTTGCGGCAAGGGCATAAAAAGTGAAATGATCGATGATGATGCTTTCAGATTTCCATCAAGTACCGCACCTTAAAGTCACGGCCATGGAAAATTGGGGTCTTATCACATCTGTCGGAAAAGTTCTCTTCTACCAGGAAAATGAGACGACTCATTTGGATCGATACAATGTTTTGAACACGATGGCTCATGAGACGGCGCATATGGTTTTTAGGATCTAACGTTTTTTAAGAATATTTTCAGTGGTTCGGAAATCTGGTTACCATGAAATGGTGGAACAACTTATGGCTCAATGAAGGCTTTGCAACTCTGATTGGAACAAAAGTACTGGAAAAACTCGGAGAATATCAATTTGTATGAAATGAGAAAGTTTTTTCTACTTTTCTTAAGAACAACATCACACAGTTGGCGTCTATCTTGAGGCAAGAAATCAACGCTCCAACAGCCATCAGTCGACGAGAACTGCCAACTTTCTCACCCTCAGTAGTATTTCCGACTGCTTACACAAAGGTACAAAGTTTTTAAACAAAAAGTCATCCTTTTTAAGCCTGCCATCGTTATGAGAATGATTGAACAGATTGTTGGAGAACAGTCTTTCCGACTAGGAGTTATCCGCTTCCTGAAACGGTTTTCCTACTCAAACGCCGATCATGAGGACCTGATGGAAGCTCTATCCTAGTACTGTCTCGTCTGATCAGAAAACCAACAGTTTTTAGCGCACACGACTCGCAATCGGGGAACCAGTTTACCGGACAGCCCTTCTCCCTGACTGATATCATCGAGTCGTGGATTTACCAAAAGGGCTATCCCATCATTCGACTGGACAGCAGAGATGACGGTCTTGTTGTGGCATCTCAAACTTCTTGTGTAAGCTAGCAAGTTTTTTCTGGAAAAACAAAGTTTTAGCATGGACCACCCAGTGCTCGAATGGAGAATCAACACTGGATAATACCACTCTTCCTTCAAGACCCTCTGTCCCACCAGTCTAAAGTTGACTGGCTCTCGGATAATGGAACAAGTAGACAATAACTCATTTTTTGCAAAAACTCTGTTCAGCGGTTTTTGATCTTGGAGAAGATTTGGTTCTTGACGGATACGTGTACTCTTTCGCCAGAATCAGCTACGACAAAAAGCTCTACAATCGAGTTGCCAAAGCCCTGAAAATGAGCAAGGATGTGATACCACTGAACTCGAGGTAGGAACCAAAAAATATCGTCAGGTAACACTTTAGATCACGCATCTTGGACGACCTTTTCACTGCTGCAGAGCATGGAGAAGCTGAATACAGTACCGTTTTCAATCTTGTTTCCTATCTAGTAAATGAGACTGCTGCAAACCCACTGGTCATCTTCAGTGCTCATCTGGACATGTTCTATAGTCGTCTGAATGTCTGTGAAAGGTTCTATGTTCTGAAGGTAAGTATACAAAACTGAGATTACTGTAGGCCTTTCTTGTGCAATAATGTATTTTAGCAATATGTGGCATCTATCTTTGGACCAAAATTCATCGACCATCAAAGACCTGGAATCGAGAGAACAGCTGCTAACGCTCAGTAAGTCACCATCACTAGATAATACAATCAGTTTGCAGCATCCAAGAAGTAGTCTGCAAACGAACCTGCGGCGTCGGTTTCATTCCTTGCATTACTGTAGCTAAGGAAGCACTACAAAAAGTTAAGGATAACTGTAGGGACCACAAAATGCTCAGTTCTCAATGCAATGAGTTTCTATTGTTTTTCATAGTTTCTGACCACAAGAATTAAGAATTCTCGGTCATCTTCGCCGCTGCTACTATGGAGCTGTAGTAATGTATGGTGATCAAGACGATTTCGACTACTTATACGAAAAGTACCTGATGGAAACTGATGCTGAAGAAAAAACTTCCATTTGGATTGGTCTGGGTGGAAGCAAGCGAAAGGGCGACATTTGGAAGTACCTTCATTGTTTTTCCGAAAGATTACATTTTTTTGCAGAATCTGGGAAGACTTCCTCTTCCGCCAACAACAAGGAATGGAGATTTACTACTACAGGATTCAAATAGTCGAATTCAGCAAGTATTATCATGCGGATCCCAATTTCACATCGTTTGCCCTGGAAAATGCTGAGAAGATTGTCAATGCGTAAGTTTTCAATGTTTCAAAAGAAATTTTCTAGACTTAATCGGGAAGAACTTGTACTGTTCTTAACACTTCTTGGTCGAAGTTTTTCTGACCCTTTACAAAAGCCACAGGTATGCAAATTTTGCAATTCCAGAAATTTCTGTTTTAGTACGCTTATGTGGCTTCAATCGTCACGAAGAAATACCCTTTACCGGCACATATGACCGATCCGGCTCGTCTTGACCATGTCTTTGAATTCCGCGAATCCTACAGCGAGGTGTTGTTCGATATAATTAGTGAAGAGCTGAAAACAATGGAGACCCAGCCGATTGTTTACTGAACAGCGGGTTAGCAAGCACCCAGAACATTGCCGGGTACGAAAAATCGACCATTTCCGTGATGACCAACCTATGCGTGTAAATATCCATTTCCCATATCTAGAATCTCCCCTTTTTAGAATGATCTCCGCTGATGCTTTAGCATGTGTAATTGTGAACTAGTACAATGAAGATTTAAAAGCTTTCATTCGAGTTTTATGTTAAATTTAATTAGCCCGTCTGGATTCGACAGCAACTGTTATGTTTTCTCACTTCTTGTCTTTCCAAATGCTGACTCAATGAGAACAACTAGCGAAGGCCAGGAGAAGGAACAGTCACAGGATCGGCTCAGTTTATCTTTAACTTTCCTTGCGTGTTTTTAAAGTGAGAGAATTGTTGCGTCCTTTTCTTAAACTGAAAGAAAGCCTACTCCCTTGGCCGAAAATTGAAAGGGATAAGGGCCACCGAAATTGCCACCAGCCTCAGCGCAGCGGTAAGATGTCCGCTTACGAACTTGCACACAGGTCCAGTTCGACCCCGTTGCGTTAAACGTCGTTTGCCTTTTAGTTAAAACTAAAGCAAATCAAAGGAGGTTTAAGAACACACAATTTTGCTCAAAAGTGTTAGTTTTTGAAATCTTCTGTTATATCATTTTGCTCCCAATTCAAACGGGGCATAGGGATACGCTTGCTTTAACTACTCTTCTTCGCGTGAACCTTTTGCCACCGATCCCTTTGTTCTGCCCCTGCCGACGCGGGACAAAAGTCACTCTTGAACTGTTGGTCTACCTCCGGCAACTAAACCATCGCGTATTGTTCAAGAGCATTCTCAACAGAACCTTAAGTGTAGAGTGGTGAAGAAGTTGTATTTTCTAACATAAACTAAAAAATATTTTAAAAATAGTATATTTTAGGCAAAAACTGTTCAGAACAAGTTTCTGAGCTTAGCCATTACTCTACAAGCCTTTCCGATGTTCTGGGCATTCTTAGATTGCTCTTTCCTTTAAGTGCGACCAAAAGGTCGCCCTCTGCCAAAACACATGTTGGTAAACGGCCGGGTAGCGATCAATGCGCACCCAAGAGCACGCCACACAAACAACCCAATCGGCGCTTATTTTGGTCCCATTGCGGTCCGAGTATAGCTTTAAAATTCTTTATTTCTCAGTAGTTTTACTTAAAAATAGATATTTGAAAGTTTGTTTCAAATCTTGCGTAGGAAACATTTGTTTTTCCCTGAAATCCTTTCATGTTTTCCTAGGCGCTTGTTTATGCTAGCAAGTGCAGCGCGTCTTCTTATCGAAAACAAACTTTCTGAACCAGACCTCGAGGCTTTCTCCTTCAAACTTTTGATTTTTCATTTGAACGAAGACGAGTTTATGTTTCTTTTGTGTAATGACATTGCGTTTCAGTGCTTAATTCCAGCTGAATGCTTCCAGACTTGCCCTTTTGAGTGTTAGAAACAGCAACAATATTGCCCCCTTGGTTTTCGGCATATATCTAGCAAAAAATTGTTGCTTTTTCCTAGAAAATATCATTTAAAAATACTCATTTGCTTTTCAATCTGTCAGTTCGCTTTAATCTAAAACATTTTCAGTCATGTTACGGCTCTTACTTTTCCTCTATGTGCCGCTCCTTATAACATCACAACAGCTCTGGAATGCTCAAAACTTTCCAAATCCAACAGCCGGACAGTTTAAGGTATTTTCCTTGCACATTTTTCGTAAAAATTGTTCTAGGCCTGCAAAATGCTCACCCATGCCAGAATATGTGATCCGGACGGTGTTCTAGACGACGGTAGTAGAAGTCGCCTCGACTATGAGCTGCAGCAGTTGGAAACAAGGACGCAGCAGGTATTTTGACAATTTTTTAAGCAAAAATTTTGTTTTTAGCCGAATGCTCGAGATTTCTGCGCCAAGAAGGGAGTAACTGCTGCCATGGCTATAGCGAAAAAGGTTCAAGGAGGTACGACGGAGGTGTGTACTTTTTCTTTTAGTTGTTTTAATAGCCAATACTGTAGGACGTTAAAGCGATGGCCAACAACATGCTACACACCTGGACTCTGGATCAACAATGTCAAAAATCGATAGTTATCGTCGTCTCCACTGAAGATGCCAAGTTTTGGGTTGCTCGAGACGATAAGGTCCCAGTCTATGCCAATGAATTCACAGATCTCTTCGTAAGACAGGTAAGCTTAGTTTAGAAAGGAGAAAGAGTACAAAATTCCAGAAAGATCTGTTCCGAAGGAAACAGTACGTTGATGCTCTCAAGGGCCTCATTCAGGGAACATGGTAAGCTGTTCAGTTAGATTGTTTTATGTCTTCTTTACAGGGAACTGGCCTTGTCGAAACAGGGTTCGCCACGCCAGCAGCCAGCTCCAGCACAGCCTGGAAGAAACGTTGGACCGCCGCCTGGCCTGACCGGCGACAAGGGTGGTGGCATGAAAATGCCGTCTGTTCCAACTTGGCTCATTGTCGTAGTCGTCTTTGTCGTCATTCCCACTCTTCTCTGCTGCTGCTGTCTCTACTGTTGTTGCTGTCGTGGTAAAGGAGGGGCAGGAGCAGGAGGACGTCAATCAGTTCCGCAGGACATCCCGATGGGTGAGTGAATCAATAGTTTGGCTCAGTTTTTACATAGTATGCTAGCAGATAAACCGGTTAAATATAAAAAGTATGCAGATTATTTGGTCCTTTCGAACTGCACTTTTCGAGCTGCACTTTCTTTCGAACTGCACTTGATAGGTTTAACCTTCAGATGCTCAGATTACCAAATATTTTAGACACTTCTTTTCCGAAAAGTTTCAAATTACAGTGTTGTCCAGTATTCTGGCCAAAAAGTTCTTTTTTCTTTTCAGGAGGCGGAGGAGGAGGCGGCGGCGGCGGCGGAGGCCGTGGTCCGTTTGGTAACTTCATGAGCACGATGGGTGGAGCTGGAGTTGGCTCAATGATCGGCAACTTCCTTTCTAACAGAAATCGCGGAGGCGGTGGAGGAGGAGGCATGGGTATGGGTGGAATGGGAGGAGCTGGAGGAGGCGACTATCAGGGTGGAGGTACGAATGCTTTTGTTCTGTTAACATAAAATTTAGGTGCTTACCCTGCCCCGCCAGCCACCTACGATGACAACAATGGTCAAGGAGGCGGCGGACTCTACCCTTCAGTTCCAGTGAAAGACGAGGGAGGTGGTGGAAGTTGGGCCTAAGTCGGGCTGAAACTAATCTCCGATTCAGCGATATTTTGTAGTGCTTTATCAACCCTGTGGATTAAAAGCCTTGAATTTTTAGTTCGCCAGTACGTTCACAAAATCGATGCATTTAATAAAGTTTATTGCACTAAATGACCTGGCTTCCTGATTTTTCTGTGTACAAATATCCGAGCTTGCAAATCGTTGTTTCGCGTAGCACATAATGCTAGAAGGTTTATTTCCTGATGTATCAAACGGTTTTAGTCGTCCGGAAGCTATCAAGATGAGATCGATGCCACTCGAAAGGTCATCGAATATAATTGATTAGGCCAGATGTTTGCCTGTCGAATATTCTTATCTTCGCACTACTAAAGCGCAACAAGTGTATTTCGAACTTTTCAACCCCTGGGAACTGTTACAATTCGAATTTGAGGGAAATTTTTTGGTTGACATTTGGTCGACATACCCTTCTTGTCACGTCCCCCATCCTCCGGACTCATCAGTTTCCTTCTCATCCCTTTCGTAATCAACCTTTCTTTCCTTTCTTAAATTGTCTTACAACGACGCTTAATCAGATTATCACCTTCGTAAAACCTATTGTTTTTCTGTACTTCCAATAATGCGGCTTTTCGTCGCATTGGCAATTCTTTGGTTCAAAACATTTCCATCAACCGCAGATAATTTTTTGCTGTTTGTTTGGAACTTCCAACAAGTTTGTTATCAAAAAAACTAAATGATTTCTTTTTTTCAAGCGTCGTAAAAACCAACTAGCGTCCAAACTAATGTGTTATCTGGCTGTAGAAGAAGTCGTACCACAGATAAATTGACAGACAATCACGGCTCAGTAGTAAAAATACTGAAGTGTAAGCTTTTTTTTTCTTTTTTTTTTCTCGATGTTTTGCAAAGTTTAATTGACTGCATAAGTTTTGACATGACTTGACAAACACACTTTGGACTTGTATTTCTAACTGAATGGGTACCTCTGAACGAAGATAATAACAACTCCGAGTTATTTTCTTGCTTTCGACTTGTCTTGACAGACCTAATCCCTGGTATGACGATTCCCCAGGGATTACCGTTTTGTTCTGAAAAAGAGCAAAATTGCGCACTTCGAGAACTTATAACTCGGTTATTTGTGAGAATAGACCCCATAAAGTATAGTGATTCGGAATCAGCGAGTTTTCTCTACAAGGTCCTTATCAGAGCTCATAGTCGAAAAAAGGTCCGGACACCCGCTATAAGGACCTCGGAAACGAATGTTTTGATTTTGCTTAAAAAAAACTCACCTAGGTCCGATGATCACGGAATTCGTAAAAGAAAACGAGAGATAACGACTAAAAGAAAAACAAACTACAGAAAAATTTACGATTAATAGGTCGCGTAATAGGATCGATTTAAAGTAATCTTAAAGTTTTCAGAATTTCCATATGAAAACCGCTCCGACTTCATGAGCTGCCTTACCACGGCAGTGAATCTACCCGACGAAAAAGGTCTTACCAAGTATCTCGCGACCAGTGCTTTGGAAAGATTCAATATGATCAAAAGTCTGGTTCCTTATGGAGAGCTTGTGGCAAAATTTCTCAAAATTGCTTTGGAGGTGCGTCTTACAATGTAACTGTAACATGCAGAATTAAGCCAGACGAAATGAAAGAGCTGAAGTCCTTAACAAAGGACTGTCAAACCAAATCAAAAACCTCCATCAGTTCACAAAAAAAGTGTATTCTCTGACCTCTGACAAGGCTTACGACAAAGACTATCAAGAAGTTTGTTTTCTTTATGATCCAATATCGATTGTTTAGAACGTAGTAAAAACACTCGAGTTAATCTACGAGCAGATCGAGATCATGCGCACAGACGAAGGTCCACCGAAAGATGAATGGAAAAGCTTAATAGCCCTGTGTGAAGGAAAGAACGGACCTCGTACTGTTGCCGGGGTAAGTTGTAGTGCATGATCGTTTTGTTGAAAGAAAATATACTAAATATAAGATATCGCTGACAGTGAGTCATCTCATTTCGCCATTTTTTACTAGTCAGGCTACGCCTCTCCGGGGCTACATGACATAGTTTTGTCAAGTTCTTTTCATCCTGCATCTCCAAATCAACGCTGTTCATGGCCAGCGGTTCGTCTGTCCCCTGTTCTACAGTACCCCGCTTGCCCACAATCCAGCCCTGTTTTATATTTTGCTTCTACCAATCTCCCTTCTTTCCACCCCTCCTTTTTGTACTCTACTGTCTTCTGTCCTCCTCCCGGTTCTTCCTTGTCCCTGTCCGTTGTTATCGGTTTTTGCTCGTCTCTACTTTTCACTGTCCCTTTCACCATGTCCCCTTGTCTTATAGACTTTCATTCTCTTTTTAATTTTTCCGATCCCTCTCCAGGTCAACTCTGTTCCTGTGTATCTGTTTCTCCGTCTCCTATTCTCCAGTCATCCCTGCCCACTTGTCCACTGTTTTCTGTCCTTCCTGGTTATCCCCTTCCCGCTGTTATCTACCTCGCCTTTCTAGCACTTTCCCTGTCCCAGGTCCTCACATAATAACGTAAGAGAACCAGAGAATAACAGTCGAGGAACAAACCTTAAAAAACCAAAACAAAAAACTGCACCGTGCACGTCTTTTTCATCAACTCTTCAAAATGTTTAGGTTCTGAAAAAGTTTGTCACTTTCGTTTTTCGATTTAGCAGCCATTTTGTCTAAAAAAAATCATAATACAGGTAAAACACACAGTGGTGGTCCATCAAGTGCATGCAAAACAACAAACGTGAAAAAAATCAAAATATCCCATGTGAACTTTTAGCAATATCCGCTAACCTTGTTACCAAATCAAAAAGGCTCTCCCAAGGGTTATGGATTTCAAGCTCTACTCAAAAAAAGTGCAAGAAGTTCACTCGTACCAGTTTGAAAGCACCGACGGTCTGGAACATCAAAAGACGAAGCTCATCACGGGTATGTTTTTCTTGATTTAAAAGAAATGTCCGGCTGTATTAAAAGGATGAAAATTTCTGGTGAGACCTATTGGTTCCCGCCACGAATCACCTGAATGTGATACATTTCAAAAATTGCGCCGATATCCGGGGATGCGGATTTTAAATTTTCATTCAAAATGATGAAAAAGGTGATTTCTGAGAAGTTTTTTGAACCGCGAAATCCGCGCAAAAAAATTTTTTTGGTGTGGATAGTGACCTTTTCGAAATGCGGATGCGGATATTGGACTTTTTTAGTTTTGCGAATGCGGATGTCGAAAATGAGCGCTAATATAGAATCAACAATCAACAGTTCACTACAGCTTTGACGCTGCCAAACAGCTTGGATTAATTCAGACAAGCGAACATGCCTTGCGAGACGTCAATTTTCGCTGGTCTCCTTGCCATTGTTGAGCCTACCAAATAGGGTGAGTGGAAGAATGGAACAGATGAACAGTCAATGCCCGAAGACTTTGTTCATCATGGAATGGCAAAGTTTTTGCCTACTATCACATTCTGGACATGTTCTCTATCCTGCCCCATGAGTGATGTACCACGAGGTGAAGTTTGCCGAATGTACGAAAAGCTCAATCCACGGAACAGAAAGAGATTGTCGACAGTATCGGAAAGAGAGCAGTTGGTGTTTTTAGACGGACCAGGAGGCACTGGTAATACCTTCGGCTACGAGATTCTCTACCATATCCTTACTTCTCGTGAAAAGAAGGTCATCTGCTGTGTGTTGGAAAAAAAACTCAAGATTCACCTCATGGAAGGAAGAGTGCCGGCCAAGAACATTGTGGACTAAAGAGTGTTTAGATTGCTTAACTGTTACTTAAGATTTTAAAATAAAGGTTTGTGCTCAGATAAGTCGAGAAAACAAGACAAAACAAGTGTCGCTCCAGACGGCAGGCCGGTTGGTACTCATGGTGGCATAAGAGCAAAGCGGGGGAGCTGGTTACCACAATACTGTTTCAAATAAAGCTTATTGCAGAAATCTACTTCCATCTCGAGAAAATGAGTTTTCCAAAACATCATGAAACAGTGCTAGGAAAATTCAGAGATATTCACGGTAATCTATGTTTTTCAAATATCAACTTTCAAATTTAGGATCATCATTTGCAACTCCTAAACAGTTTCTTCAGAAGATGGTAAACCATATGAATTTGCAAGAAGAACCCCAAAGGTTGGTTAATATTTTTCGCAACTATCTGGTAGATCCATAATTGTTCACTCCATGGATCATAAATTTTGATCGACATTTTGATCGGCTAACGAGCTAAAAAACGGGCAAAGTTAGCTGAATTCGATGCTATAGAGATCAGAAGCCTTAAGTCAAATAATTTCAGTTCCAGCCCAAACAGTGAAATTAAATACGCAAAAAAAGATTTTCAAACTCTGGAAAGCGCACATTTAACAAGGCCTGCAAACGCAAAATAATGCCAAACGAAAGATGTATATTTTTTACCCATCATAGCATAGTTGTGCTCGATATCATACGGTGTAGCTCTTTTACGGTGCATCGGTCGATTCGCTCACATGGATTTGGTTACATCTGCTGAACAGCCGGAAGTTGGTCAATTTCGAGAAAAAGCGGTTTTGGAAACGTCGCTCAGTCAGAAAAAATTTCTGGGTTGAGAACTTAAATTATCAAATTCTACAAGTTTGTTTACAGAGTTTTAGCCGGGATGTGAGCTTTTCATATTTTGAACAGCATTTTGCTTAAAATTTCGTTTTTTAGCGTTCAAGATGATCCTGAACCTTGTAATGCTCATGTTTCAGACTATCCAGACCGCTGTTTGCGCGAACATCATGCATCCCAATGAACCAAAACGAAAACATCGACCAGGTGGAGAGAAAAATCAACAGATCTGGAATTTTATTCGAATCGTATGTGCCGAGATTACTTGTAAGAACTACTACCAACATTTAAAATAGTTTTATAGTCGTCGTCGTGGCCTGTCGGCTAGCTGGCATTGATGCGGAGCTTTGTAGACTCGTTCACAAACAATGACTACATTAACAAGAACAACGAAACTTACAGTCATCTTCTACAGCACATCATAAATACAATGGATGGAAAAGGAAGTAGAGACTGAGTTTCAGTATTTCATCGTGGGGCACTGTTTTGTTGGGCTCGGAGCCTAAAAATTTCATGCTCACTTTTACCACTCGGGGTCAAAAGCGGGTGACAAAAACTAGCCCTAAAATCGTTTTTTTGAGGCTAGAGCCTATCGTAAGCGCAGACTGATTTTTGCTTACAGATTCACCCGGAACTACATAATTTTCCCTGCGAGAATCGGTGGAGAATCGTTTTATACAATCCATGAAGTAAGTTTTAGTAGACGACTGTATTTTTTAGCGAATTGCATTCAAACCCGTCAGTGAAAGCTGTAACCATATCTGTCCGTATGAGTGTCAGAGACAAGCGTTGAGACATTTCGTTTTAACTATATTAAATTGTCCACGCGTCTTTGTCGGTCTGTCCCTGTGTTTTCGTTTCACTTTTGGCTGCCAGATAGGAGGCGGCGGGGGCTGCGGTCTGTTTGGTAATGAGCGATGGGTGGAGCAGAAGTTGGCTCAATGATCGGCAACTTCCTCTCCAACAGAAACCGCGGAGGCGGTGGAGGAAGAGGCATGGGTATGGGTGGAATGGGAGGAGCTGGAGGAGGCGACTATCAGGGTGGAGGTACGAATGCTTTTGTTCTGTTAACATAAAATTTAGGTGCTTACCCTGCCCCGCCAGCCACCTACGATGACATTAATGGTCAAGGAGGACTCTAGCCTTCAGTCCCAGTGAAATACGAGGGAGGTGGTGGAAGTTGGTCCTAAGATGCCGAAACGAATCTCCGACGCAGACTCAGAGATATTTTGTAGTGCTTTATCAAGCCTGTGGATAAAAAGCCTTGTATTTTTTGTTCGCCTGTACATTCATGAAATTTAATAAAGTTTATTGCACTAGATGAGCTTATTAATTTTTCTGTGTACAAATATCCGAGCTTGTATTCCGTCGTCACATCTTCTGCTCTCAATCCGCTTTCAGAACAAACAAAAAAGGATTCAGTTGTTCTGGTCTTTTAGCTGGAACTCGGTTAATTTCTGAAAATTAGCTTGAAGAATATTGAATACTAAACGTACCAGGAGCTATGCACTGCCTCCATTCACCCGAGCTGAGCCGTTTGTTTTTGTCCAGATCGCAGGTTTTGAATAAATTTCGGCTACAGCGTCGAACTCGTTTCCATTGCAATAGCAGCGTTTTGTACGGTTTCCATTCGGATCTTTCTATCACCTGAAACTTTTCGGTGTTTACTGACAAGAGAGCAGCTTACCCGATTTTTGTTTTTGTCTAGTTGGCCAAATTTCCAGGCTATCGCAGAATCTCTTCCTACTTTTGCTCGGGTGTTGTTGCCTAAAAGAAGTTTTCACAAATCTCTGAGAAAAGCTCCAAAATGTTATCAAAATGTTAGCTTTCGCTACTCACCCGCCAAAATCATTTCCGTTTTCAATGATGATGTTAATCTCTTCAAAAATCGTGTTCTCCGTACTCCAACACATCCTGAAACTAGGCGCTTTGATGTTTATACCATGATTTTCTTACTTTCTCGTTTTCTATCCCGTTTCTTAAACTTGGTTTCTGTTATGCACTTCGGCTTGTCAATTAGAGTGGTAGAGCCTATTAGAAAGTTTTGCAACGGAAATTCGAGCAAAGTAACCTGGAATCGGCTCTCCTGTAGCGATGTGAACACACCAGCAGTACTTTGTTTCGTCGTGACATTGCACGGATTGGTAGTACCTTTAAAGAAAGTGTCTCTTGAGTTCTTTTCACTCACGTTGTATTTTTGGAGGAGCATAGAGGAACGTAGACCAACATGTCCCCGTCGTGTCGTTTTGCCAAACTTTTGGCTCTCTGGGCATTACAATCGAGTTTTGTAGCTACAAGTAAAAAATTGAAAAATTTTACGAAAAAATCTCACTTTTGCCTTTATGCTGCGATGAGATCTCTAAGTGTGATTCTAATAAAATATTTGATAGGCCTAAAAAGTTGAATATTAGGTCTTAATGGCTCACATACTACTACTTCCCGCTTCTTTACCAGTAGGAAGATTTAAAATGGAATATTCATCAATCATAGGAGCTGCAGCTGTCAAAACAAGTAATGACAAAGTTGGGATATTGTAGATAGACAGCCTACAACGCATCTGAAAGCACATCTGTGTTTGTAAATATTCAAAAAGGACAAATCTTTCGAAAAAGCAGCTTACATGAGGGTACTACGAATCAGCTAGTGAATCAGAGACTACCGTAGAGCATAGGACGGGATTGGCATCTAAGCTATAATCTACTGGAAAAACAGATTGGGCTTTGAAGAAACAATATCGGTTCAGATAGTTTACTTGGCAAACTTTAAATGAGGGAGAACAAAAATAACTTCCACTATTCCGCCTTAAACTTGGGTTTTCAGATTCGTTATGTTCAGAAAGGCTGTAGTATTTGATGAGATCTACAACTTTGAAGAACATCGCAATGTTTGAAAAAGATTTGTTTGCAGTCTAAATCTTTTTAGAAAACTGGGCAAAATTACTGTGACCATAACGTTTTCAAGCTTCGCGACGTTTTGCATAATTGTAGACCGTGTCACATTCTACAACGAAAAACAAGATGGAAAATGCAAGCCAGAGCTAAAAGCTGGAAAGTGAATTCTTCGCAAAGTTAGAAAAGTTGGGAATGGGTAAAGTAGACGGGTCGAGAGAGGGAGTATGTTAAAAATTGTCGGATATAGCGCCTGGTAAAGCATCTTTTCTAAAGTTCGAAAACAAAGAGGAAATGGAGGTAAACAAGTCTCGTTATTTAACAATTGGAGTTTTTTTGCTGTAAACAAGCGCAGAAATGTGAACGTTGCAGAACTTCCAAAATGCTAGTTGGAGAGCAAACAAAGTGACTAAACTTTCTGGATGGTTATGGAAGAGCAAACACGGCTGGACATTGATTTCAATCCAAATCTGAAGACAATCTTTAGATTTAAGGACAGTTCGTTGCCATCTTCAGCTCGGATAATCAGAGATTTGAAATTCGGTGGATTTTGGCGCCTAGGGTGAGAAGCGCCAAAGGTGGTGCCATCAATTTGAGTAGCGTGTCGGAGAGGTAGCAAAATGGTCGATATAAGTGCTTCTGCAAAGGACCGTGCCGAATCCTCGTTAAATCACAGTCGGATCGTAAAAAGACGCTGAAATGACTGCGCGGCCGACACCACTGAGCACCTCGTGCGCCTCACTGTCAATGTCAACAGGCATGAGTTAAGAGAAATACAGAAGAACCACATTTGCATGTGATCCCATTGGTGGGCGGCGTGGTTCTTTTAGCCCGAAATCTGATACGCGCAAAGGTGGCTTCTGCTGCTTTTTCGGTTTCGATGAGCAAAGTGAATCATGTTTTAAAACAGATGGCAGATACCTTATCAAGACACAAAAAGTCCTTAAAGACCAGAAGAAATGCTTAAAGTGACCCAAAAGTCTCTACTCGAACCCGCTTTCTATTTATACGACCCATGACGAAAATCTACCGCCTAGGGGCAAACTGGTCGTCATCATATTAACACAATTAGCAAGCGGAGGAGGGAAAACCCAGAAGGATTTAACTTATGCACGCCGCCTCCTCAATTTTTGAGAAATAATGATGTGAACATTTTAAAAAGAGGAGAAACAAACGGGTTTAGGTAAAAATGAGGTCCGATCAGCGGCGCTGACAGGTAACACAGCGAGTCGCAAACACCGTAATCCTAACGATAAACTTTAAATTGATGCAATAAAAATTGTGGTATTTGAGGGAGACGGCCAGATAGAAAGCAAAAGCCTCCATCGAAAACGCTTTTATCTTTACCAGGAAGGACTGACCGGCGCCTCTTGGTGGCCGTTCGGCTCCTCCCTGCTCTCCGATACAGATAAAAGACTTTCTTAATCAAATGGAACGCGAGGTGCTGTCTCGCGTCTGTGGTTTTCTCCGGTTGAACACAAACCTTTTCTTCGTCTCTCCTAGACAGCTACATTTCAAGAACTGTCGCAAACCTCTTTAAAAGAGAATATCTTGAAAGAAAATGGCAAGCGGCAGATTTAAGATGAACGGCTGCAAAGTCGTCCATTCTTGCAAGATTGATGAAACAGATTTTTTCTCTTTTCCGGATTGCTCGGTTACTATGGGCAGCCAGTTAAAATAACACTCAATGCCTTTCTTTAACAAAGTGCAATGGCGTCCCTTCGTCCGTAGTTGTGCCCGCACAGTTGTCGAGGCTAAGATTACAGGCAAAGTACTGTCCTGTCAATCTATTATCGAACAAGATAGTTTTTTTTAAAGATAATGCATCTTTAGGAATCTGCGGTTAGAAGGTAGAACAACCAAGAGAAACTCACGTCTGCCACCACAATGCGGAGGAGGCGTAAACTGCGGTAGGCTGCTGGCTCAACTAGAAAACACGAGTAGGAAATATTTGTTGTTTTTTTTTTTGGAAAAAGGGTTCTAGTCTGACTTGTTGGCAGGGGAGAACTCTATTCGGGTCAAGTAGTCTGGTCCAGTTATATATTTTTTTAGCGTAACCACAGTGTTAGTCGGGCAAGAACTAAAACTAGTTGAACATAACTAGCAACAATGCCGTCAACTCATCTGGAATCGAACAATGTTGGGTCGTTCGTAGGATGTCAATAATAATAAATATCAGGCCGAGCATGCAATGGATGAACGGAAGAGTGGAAAAAACCTTAAAGACCTCTGCTTAGCATGTAGCAGGTTTCAAATTTCAGCTTTTAGCAACATGCCCAATAAGGGCTCCCGATTGGTATCTTTCCAGCTGATGCTGACATTTCCGCCCAGTATTATCTGTGTTTTTGTTATGAAAACGATTCCCAAGCTCTCGCGCTGAATCGTCTAATGAAGTTAATGGAATTAAGCCTGCGTCGCCCTCCTCCCGGGCCTTCCTAATCCCCTATTTATTTTTAATACGCCCCTTGCATGTAGCACTTAATCGGCAGGGGGTGCTGATGCTGCCCATTTGACCTCGAGACCGATACCCCTTATCTGCAAAAAATGAATTTAACGGTTACAAAGTTCAAAACTGCCGTTCCGGCCCTGTTTTCCCTCGGGCAAAACCCGTTTGCCGAAGGACACCTAAGAGATTGATTTCCTCAGTCGTACAGTGTCCCACTTTTCTCCTTTGTTGTTTTCTACGAAACTGATTCACTTGGACAAACGAAACACAAGCGTCTGCTTCCAAATACAAAGTGGTTTTGTTCGTAGAAATGAAGTCTCGGAAATCTTGAGCCCTTTCCGTTTAGGAAAGCATGCATTTTCACGGCCTATCCCCTTCTTAATTCCTATTTAATTGTCCTTCGCCCTCCCCTGAGATCGGTTCTCTCCTTCTTGAAAAAAAACGTCTTTCCCAAATTTCGCCCCTGGACTGAGCAATTTGTTTTGAATCTTTTTAAAATCTTATCTCCTGTTAAATTGAAAGCAACTGACTGACACTCAGGGTGTTTGTTGCCACATTTCGCTTATCTAATCAACTTTATATTTAAAGAGCACCTGATTGAGGTTAGCGAGCCTTTTTGGCTCTTCCCTTACATCCGGTTTTTGTTACTTTTAAAAGACACACTCCCACGATCCGGACAAGTTTTCTATCTGGACTCAGTCCTCATTCAGGGATGTATTAGCAAGAGACCGGATGTTCGCATGATTTCTCCCAAAAGAGCCAGACTACCTTTTCATTCAGTTTTGTACTAGCGATTCTTTCATCCCGAGGGAAATCAGTCGATTAGTTTCAACGATAAAGCTGCGGTCAATTAACAAACAGATTCCAAAAGACAATAATGACGTTTGTCGGCGTGCGACCTTGGGGCAAGTGGGTGTGTGCTATTTGGAACAGTCTGTGTCTCTAAACCATCTTCTGGAGAATCAGACGTCACCGCATTCCAAAACCTCGTTGAGCTAATTGCGTAGACACCTGGAAACCTCTAGCGTGCTCATATTTCGTATCCAGTGCCCCCATATATTGGTCACAAAGCTGGGCCTCCAGTTGCTTTCCGTCCAGGCTCCTGGAGTCGGATGAATAACAGTCGCTCCGATATTGCTGTTTGCTGATTAATTCCTTCCCCACGGCTTAGTCAGTTCTGAAGTTTCTCTCACGCAAGTGATAATTGGCTTCTCCATAGCAACGGCTTAGTTTTAACGTCGAGTACAATACTCATCTCTTCATAAACACCTGGATTCTCCAACTTCCGTTGCTAAGATATTCTCCCCCGTTTCGTGGCCTCGTTATGTCGCAGTAATAAACGACTTGTAGCCATTGCGATCCTATTCAACTCGGTCAGAATCTTTTAGCACTCGTTAAAGATTCTCCATTGTCTTGAATTAGCCAACGAGCTTGCCATTTTTAGATGTTCGAGCTGCGGTCCAGTGTGCGCCTGGTGGCAGGCTTGTTCCAGTCTCTGTCTGTCATAGCTTCCGTCCTTGCTTGTGCCGTTTGGGACTTCACTGTTCACAAGCCGGAAGATAATCTTCTCTATGCAGGTTTGTTTTGATCAGAATTGACTTGAGACTTCTGGCAAAAAAGTCAATGCTATAGTTTCTAAAAGTGCTTTATAGTCGCTGTTCTTGGAGGCTTCTTCCTAAACAGTGGCATAGCCTGGTGCCTGGTCAGAGGGCTTTCAACCCTACAGTCTAAACTATTTCTCCCATATATCGTCTGCTCTGCTTTCCATCTTGTCATCAGGTTTGTACAAAATTTCCTTAACAACAAATATTTTTAATTTTTCAGCTGCTCCCTAGCTACAGCTTTTCTCATTTCTGGAATTGAATGCCTTTTTAACGGGGTCCCTCTGACTGATCTCCTTTACGCTCTCGGTTTCCTGATTTTGACGGCCTTCTGGTGGTGGAGCTTCTTCGTCGTTCGCGCTTACAGGTATTTTAGTCGTATTCAACCAAATTTTTGTATGTTCAGGAGTTTTGTTCGTGAGGTTTCAGGAGAACATATTCTCTTCCATAACGTTGACTTTGTCTAAAATGTCTTTGTAACGATTGGTCCGACGGGTAGATATAATGAATGATTGAATACTTTATTGAGCAACAAAGACAAATACTTAGCATAGAATAGACAAAACCCGTATTTTGCGGAGCTGGCGAGACTGAATGGAACCAGACAAACTATACAGATAGATGGCAGGATGGTTCCTGAGATTTTCAAACTGCTTGAAGATGCAGCGACAACTAGCACACTTCCTCAATCTTCGGTTTCTGAGCATCCTGTTGCTTCTGTGATTTGGCCCATGGCTGAACTTCAGCCGATCCCCAGATGGTAAAAGTGATGCAGGGAAGTACGGCAATGACCGTTGAGATGTAAAAGACGATGTTCCATTCAGTTTCGGTTCCATTCTGAGAATTGTTGATTAATGGGGATTTGGGACGAGCAACTTACTTGAACAATGGCTTTGGTAATCAGGGGATTAACGATGCCGGAGCAGGCCACAAAGAAGAAGGCAAATCCAGTAATGGCTCCGGAATAAGCGGGAGCAATGGCAACGAGAGCAGTTTGGCAGCCAGGAGTATGAAGACCTGAATTTTCCTTTGTATTTCGCTTAAACGTTAAAATACCTGCAGATGCCATGCTCAAACACAGGAAGATTACAGCCAATGGAGCCTTGCTCGCATCCAAAAGAGTCGTGGCGATGAGGAAGACACCCAATCCGAGAGATCCAACCCCGTTGAGGAACTTGCAGATGGTTGAACTCTTCCACTTTGTGTGATTCTGGAGCCAGGTGTTACAGTAGCTGCTACCCAGTTTGGCCATCCACAGTGAGAGAGTGGGAAGAGCGGAGAGAAGCCCGTTCTTGGTGGCGGTGTAGTGATGAACGTCATGAAGGTACGAAGGCAGGAACATGATCATAGTCATGAGAGGAAACTCGTGACAGACGATTGCGATAACTGAAGCCCAGACTGGTCCAGAGCTGACAATGTTCATCCATGGAACTTTTCTCTCGGTTCTCTTCTTTCCCACATCTTCATTCGAATTGGCCATGGTGATGAACTTTAGCTCAGCCTCGGCGATGCAAGTTTGCTTGGAAGGCTTGTCAGCACCTAATTTTGATATGTTACGTAGAATCAAAAAGGTTTACCGATGGCAATATAGATTATAATAAAGGCAGCTCCGACCATTGAACTCAAGTAGAAAATGGATGGCCAGCCGCCGAAGAGAACAGTTTGAGAGCAGAGAGCTCCGGAAGCGGGAATAATCAGTAGAGCGCCAAGTTGACGACCACCAGTTGCAACTCCCAGAGCGTAGGCTCGCTCAGAAGTTGGAAACCATCTGGTGATGAGCGAGTTCACAGCAGGTTGAAGAAGGGCATCGGCAAGACCGACCAAAAAACGACCGCCGACAGCGTAGTAGACGCTGTAGGGAGAGAGCATTGGAATAAGAAGATTGGCGACTGTGGCGACAAGAACAGATGCGACGATCATGTACTTTCCATTGAACTTGTCAGCAAGAAAGCCGGTCAGGAGCATGAAAAGAAGTCCGACATTGAAGGCGGAAAAGATGTAACCCTAAAATTTTTGGTACTTCAAAAAATGATTAAGGCTACCTGCTGTTCCGGAGACCAGTTCATTTTTTTAGCTCCTTCGAACTCTGTACCATTGTCCGCAAATTCAGTAGAGTTAACCATACAAACAATGGCCATGCCCATGTTGCTGTTCATCATGTGGACACTAAAATTCAAATGCATTGATACAATAATTCAAAATGCTTTACCTGGCAAAGCAGAGACATAAAAGACTAGCAGTGACCAGTCTCCAACTGGGAAACCAGCGGTAGACTATGGGTCTCGGAGCGGTAGGTAGGCCATCGCTCACGGGATGAACCGCGGACATGCGAAGAAGATGGTCTGAAAAAGAGGTCACTGTACTCTTTAAAGAAGAGTAAATTTGGAGGTTATAAAATGAAATCGAGAAGGCACGCCGACAAGAAACATGTGATATCTTCACGTAGAAGTTTCTGTTAAATATAAAGCGCCCCCGGGCACTGTTTACTTGGCACCCTCGACCGGTTCAGCGGGAATGTGGAGATGCTCCACGAGCAGCCTTCGGCACTCTTGCATCGGGAAGGAGTAGCCGGATGTTAAACACGTTGGCCCGTGACAGATTATGTACCTCTGCTGGTAGTCTGTGTTTGAATTTTGCCGAGGGGTGCTACCAGAAGATCAGAGGGCGGGCTAGCTTGGATCCAGATGCTGAACTTCAAGCACAGTGTAGTTTGCACAAGCTTTTTCTACTCGTCTAGACCTGCGATGTGTGGTCTCGACAATATTTCGCTGTCGTTGAGTTTTTGATGTAAATTTTCGTTAAGACTTTCAGAAATAGCAGTGCTGTCAGGCTGCATACATTTTTTCCCACTGTTTTCTCCGGTGATTTTTCTTCAAAACAGGAAATTATACTTCAAGCTAGCCGAGAAAATTTATTTCTTATGTTTGATATCATGAGAAAATATGAGTTATTTAAGCATGTTCCCCGATGAAATTTACACACTTTCGTGGTCTTAAAGTGCCGTTAAAACCCCTGCCCTTAGAATCTCATAATCTGAGAACAGTCACATCTATTGAACTTGAAGGAGTGCAAAATTTAGTTCAAAATTTGTCAGTCCCTTTCAAAAACGTCTTGACAGCTCGCCTCAGCGCTGAGCTTGAATATTTGATAGTGCAATGCTTCCGGTCTACGGATACCGTTCATTTGTTTGTATTAGACGCAATGGTCTTCAATGACCAAAGCGCTTCACGCTGAAGTCGTTCGGAAATCTAGAAATCACAATTTAAAGGTTTTTCCAACAGAATGATGCGGAATACGTTTAAATATAGTTTTAGAGAACGATTTCCTGGATTCAATTTGAAAAATTGAGCCTTAATTTATCCATTGTCCACAGTCAACAGCTACTCCCTACTAATTGTAAGAGCCTTTTGGACTTTTCCGGTTTCGGTGAAAGGTCAATTGCTAGCTTTTCTTTTTGCGCAGTTAGTCCACAATGTCAAATATTTGATAGCGTCTGGTGTGAATCACAGTCAGCGATCTGCTGGTGGTCGCTGACGTTAAAACAAACCCCTTGGGCTGCTAGCCCATGACTCAAAATACTCACCAATCTTCTGCGCCTTGTCCTCAAAGGCATCGAGAGACTTGGAACGATGCTTCGTACGAACACCCATGGTCACGGAAAGAGCGACCGACGCGTCTTTTTATAGGAACCACGTCTGCTTTCTGGATTAGCTCGACTTAACAGAGTGTTTTGACGTCCGACACGTAAAAGTACTCGCATTAGTCCTGAGTTCGAAACTTCTTCCGTGTTAAAAAGTTGCGAAGGCTAACTTTCCGTGCAAATAATTAGCGCTGAAGATCAACCAAGACCAACTTTTAGATCAAATCTCGTTGCAGGAAAGGGAAAAAAAGTTTCTACTGTCGCTGCACCCAGAAAATAACTGGAGACGTCTCAATGTGAACTTTTTTTCAAATAATATGGTTATCATTCTCTGGAGACTACTATGAACAGTACTGATGCTAAATTGGTAGCTACTGTTTCCCGCCAGATAAGTAGCGGTAAGTCATATCAGCTGAATAAATGTTCTTTGGGTGTATCATACTATTAAAACATCTGAATAAGTTTTCTATGTAAGATTCTGGTTACGTGCTAATTGTGTGTTTACTGCAATTGAACGTATTGTTTGCTTCTGCTTATATCCATAGATAGTACAGATTCTTCGTTCAGGGCATTAAATCGCTTCCCGGTATCTGTAGGATTGAATTTTCTTTACTCTTTTCCCGTTACAGACCAGTCATTTGGACTCTTTGACTCATTGGTTCGCGCCGCTTAGTCTCAAAGCGCCTATTAGAAAAAGAGCAAAGTCTGTAACCTATCTTCACGCCGAGAGTAAACTATCTCTGCGGCGCCGCAGTATTTTTTGGCATTGGTCTGCAAACAGTTAATCTTGGCCGCGGCGGCGCCGCAGAGTCTTCAACGATATCTCTGTGTATCTATTACATGACTTTTCCGAAAGAGCGTCTAAGTTCAGACAAATATTACGACACAGAGCTAAGTTTGATCGGGCGCGGAATTAAGTTTAAAGAACGGCGAAAAGCCTGAGTTTGCGTCTTTGAAGAATTGTGTATCTGAGAAATTTATCAAAAACTGTTACGGTATGATTGCGACATCATCGGCATCCCTGACACCTGAACTCGCGGGCGTGATTCTGTCGATGCGTGTCTTCCTTCCTAGCGCTGCTATTCTCGTCCCCAGTCTTGCTCTTTTTGCGAGCCGCGGATTTCCTGAACCGGTCTCGTCACTACCGTAAACGGAAGAAGACACTGTGACCACCGGCCGAGATAAATGCACACAAGTTTTGAAATTTCGAATTGAGTCACCGAAAGACGAGATCAAGTGGACCATGTAACGCCTACGAAAATTCCGTAACTGTGACTTTGACATGAGTGTCGAGCCCATCCCCTTGAGAAGTGAAATTCTACCAGACATTCCGCAGTCAAGCACAAACAGTGCAGAGCTTCTGCAAGTTGTTTTGTTGGCCATCGGCCGGAATTTTGTCATCATCTGTTTAGTTTGGCAAAAAAACAACCTCTCAGAGCTACTACTATTTTCCTTGTGGGTGGGCTAATCAGAGAAAACTCTACCCCAGACTACCAGCCTCAAAACATATGAAGATGAAAAGTAATTTTTGCGTTAGCATACAGTAAGTAACGACTGTCAATTATATGATATGCGTGATAAGGAAAGAGGGTAAATAGAATTAGGCGGCTTGGAGGCACGAGCCTCACAAACACGGGAGGTGGCTGAATGTTATGGGCACGAGCTGGGCGATAGCCCTCCGGCTAGATTTTATTCGGGTCTGTGATATCTTGACAGGCCGTTGACACTTCCGGAAGCGGCAGAGGCCTTCCGGATCGGAGCGCGGAACAAGCCGTGCCGTCGCCTGGTCAGTCAGTCCACGTGAATCTGATCTGTAGAACTAGTGGGCTGGCAGCCAGCTGCACTGGTTCTTGCCAGGGGGCTCGGGTAAACTCGAGAAACCAAACAGTGGCTTAAAAACTACTGAGGTGAAAAAACGTGCACTTCTCGGACCACAACGTGAACCAGATAAGAGAAGATACTAGAAGAAAATGGTTGAACTCGACGCTCGGAAGTAGACTGAGAATTTTGGACGGAAACTGCTAGTGTAAAGTACAGGACCCACAAGGAAAAGAGCCCCGTCAGAGCCGGTTTACTTGTCTCCTACTTGTTAGTTCTACTTTGGTTAGTTCAATTTTTGAATGGCAGACCCACCTGTGTCACGATCCATGCTGCACACTGGGGACCGTGTCCCGCCCCTTCTTCCCCTCGTCGACCCCTGACCCGCCGACGGGTCAGCCGCTGTTTGCCTCCGCTTCCGACCGGTCCTCCGCCTCCGTCTTATAAGCTCGCTGCCGCCTCTGCCACCAGCCAAATGTGCGGCATCTGGGCCATCCTCGGCGAGCAGCCGACGCCACTGCATCATGAACAGTTCATGCGTATCGTCGGACGTGGTCCAGACCTTACAGTACTCAAGCAGGTTCAGCCTGGCGTTCATCTCGGTTTTCATCGTCTCGCCATTGTAATGGTAAGCATTTTTGTGTTCTTTGCTACAGAGACGTCTCGGTACAGCTGCCCCAAGTAGTCGTTCAGAATTTTGTGTAATGGCCACTTTGCCACTAATCACTCCTAATCACCTCTTTATGTGATGTTTAGTGGCTAGAGTTCGTCTTGGCACAAAATGTTCCATGATCCTAGTACCACTGAGAGGAAAGACACATTTTCAGCCAGGAGACGTGCCATCAGAGCAGCCGATTGTCGGCAACGGTCTGGCCGTTGTCTGCAACGGAGAAATTTACAACCACAAAGAGCTCAAGGTAATCCTGTCAAAGTGACTTTTTGAATGCTTCTTCTAGGAAAAATCAAAGCTGGTTCTTGAGAACGGAGGAAGTGACTGTGCTGCTATCATTCACTCTTTCGTCAACTCGGGTGAGTAACGGTTTCACTACTATCTATTGACTCTGTTACGGTAGCAGACTTTCACAATTTCAGGGAAAGATCTCCGCGAGACTTGTGCCAGTCTAGATGGAGTTTTTGCTTTCATCATGTCCGACCACAAGAATCTTTACGTGGGACGTGATCCCATCGGCGTCCGGCCACTCTTCTACGGGTTCTCGAGAGACGGTACGTTGAAGAGACAGATGGTCCGTGACGTGCTCGGCGCGTGGATCTGCGCTTATCTAACAAATGGTGAAGCTGATGTCTTTCGGACGATGGACTTGTTTTTGCTCGAGTACACAAGCTTCGGGAACCGGAAGCAGCAGCGCGCACAAGTCCCCGGAAGACGATCTTAAAGTGATAATTTTCTAGGATCTCTGGTAATCGGGTCTGAAGTCAAATGCATCCACGACTTGTGCGAAAAAGTCGAATATTTCCCTCCTGGAAGCTGTGCCACGATTCCTCTGACTCTCAAGAACAGAAGCATTCAAATCTTGAGCTACTTCCAAGTTCCGACTGTCGCTGATCGTTTCTACAGTATGGAAATGGCTCAGGTAGTAGGCCTTAAAAATTGTTTAAAGTCAAATGTTTAGGAACTCGTCAGGCAAACTCTTATAGGAGCGGTGGAAAAACGTCTGATGGGAAACCGTCAATTCGGCTTCATGCTCAGTGGCGGTCTCGATTCGTCTCTTGTGGCTTCCATTGCCACCAAGGCTCTTACTCACAAACCCATTGCCTTCTCTGTCGGATTTGAAGATTCTCCGGATCTTGAAAACGCCCGGCGTGTGGCGGAATACCTCGACATTGAGCACCGCGTACTTGTTATTACCCCACAGCAGTGTCTTGACATAATTCCTGGTTTGTACCATTTCAAATTTATTCATTTCTCGTATTTCTAGAAGTCATCTACGCTCTGGAAACCTTTGATCCTGCCATTGTTCGCTGTGGAGTGGCTCACTATCTGCTCTGCAGACACATTGCCTCTGTGTCCGATGTCAAAGTGCTACTCTCAGGTACGCATTTTGCGTCATTGGCCTAAGACAAACAGTAGTTGATACTGCTGCATTTCTTGGAATAGGGGCCGTTTTTCGAAAAGAAACTATTTTGGTCCCTAGACAGGCTAACAGACTACCGTACTTGACCAAAATTTCACAACCGTTCTTTGCTCTAAATCACACAAAGGGAACCTTGAGTCGCCGCGGAGCCAAGATACCAACCTTTTTGTCGAGAGGAGAAGAGATTCTTTAAGAGCGCGGCTCATCAAACACATTTCTTTTTAAGCCACGAGGAATTCCGCGTGCAAACAGGGCAACGCTACTATTTTCAGGAGAGGGAGCTGATGAACTTTTTGGATCCTATGCTTACATGCAGAAAGCTCCCAACCCCTTTCACCTGCACAAGGAGATGCTAAGAAGGCTTGAACATCTTCACCAGTATGATGTTCTGCGCTGCGATAGATCCACCTCCTGCCATGGTCTAGAAATCCGGGTGCCGTTCTTGGACAAGCGTTTTGTGAACCTGGTAGCCAGGTTGCCGCCCTCATACAAATTGATGCCGATGAAGCTGGAGAAACATGTTCTTCGAAGCGCCTTCGTAAAATATCTTCCTGAGGAAGTCCTCTGGAGGAGTAAGGAAGGATTCGCTGAGGCTCTAGGTATGTTTTCTTCCCTCTTGGTCACAAATAACGCTTAGGAAAAACTGACCTTGGAGATATTGTCCACAGACATGCTAGCTCACTAGTTTCTGAGGAGGACTTTGCCAATCGCGCTTCCCGCTTCCCTGACCGGACTCCCGAAACGCCAGAGGAATACTGGTACCGGACCATCTTTGAGAATACATTCAGCTACGGAAAGCTGGCTCACATTGTCCATACGAAAATTTATCGGTATATCAAAAAAATTACTGAAAATTTCGAACGTTTCAGAACAGCCGCCTGGCATCTGGTTGAAGAGAAGGAAAACTATACGTCGAAAGATACCCTTGACGTTCAACCCGACATGCAGGAAATGATGCGGCTTCGACGACGAAGTACAGGCTCAGCCATGATGTCCGGCGTCGCTTAATTATGTGCTTAATAACTATTTTTTGCTGTCTACCCATCCCCATTCCTCTTTAGTTCTGCGGTGTCTACCCGGTGTCATGTAAAAATTCGCTAGTGACATTTTTCTCCGTCTTTTTTTTCACGACGACCACCCACTATTAATAGTGACTAATCGCTGTTTGTACATATTTGCCAATCTTTTCTCCCTCTTTTATTATTCTACGCATGTTCATGAAAGTACATGGTTAATGAAGACGTTCCACGTTAATGGCCGTCTTGAGCTCATTGACCAAGTGTTCGTCGTGAAGCGTCGTCATCATCCGGCTGTTGAGCCCCTCCGGCTATTCCGGGCTGTTATCTGTTTGTTTTCCGCAGAATTTTTTTCTGTCCGGCGCCGCACAGTCTCCTCTTGTCTGTTTGAGCAGAGGAATTGAGTAGCGCAGGTAGCCACTTCCGAGGTGTAGGATGAGTGTCCCGGATACCGAGAACGAGAAGGGTGGTATACCGAAACCCCGTCAACCACAAAGGGTAACCGTAACCGGTTTCAGTTACCGTCGCGGGGTTTGAGTTACCGTTCCCTGAAGCCACTAACAGTGTATTTATTATCACTACATAAATCCAGTAAAGAACGGGCAACAGTCTGCTTTTAGTGATAGCCTAAGCCTTTAAAAAGGAGTTATCACTCTCGCTGCGCACCCTCGTTTGGGCCGCAGGTGTTTTACTTTCTGGGAACAGTATGCCACTGCTTAGACGGAGGATAACTCAACCCCCCGACGCGGGGTGTCGGTTACCCTTCTTGAACGGCGGGGTTTCGGTCACTCCCCAACGAGAATATGAGATCCGAGTCTGAGATTCGGAAATGTAGGTTTCCTTGGTTACTCAACGCATCAACAACGCATTATCATAGCTACAGGGACAACGCGATCTCTGAATGAGCTAAGTGCCAGGTATAACGGAAGCCTTGTGTCTAGTTCTTTAAAGACTGAACTCAGTGTTTTCGAGCTCCTTCCGACCTCCTTCGGGAAGGGTTGGAGAAAAGTGAGGTAAACCCATAAACTCTGGTGATTCGCAGACCATGTTCGAGCAGAACGAGCTTAGCGAAGCAGAGTGTTCTGGTTATGTTCTACTGTTTTTGGCAAAGGGATTCTGATCTGACTCAGTCAGGTCAAAATATTTTTATATCTAAAATTCTGATCCAGTTGGCTCATGACTTTATTTAGCCTCAATTCACTTGTCCACCTACATATTTTTCCATTGAAAATTGCATAAAAAGGATTTTTTCGATTTTCCGCGCATGCGGAAATACTTCTTCCGCCAACTGGCAACCTGGGTCCCGCGTGGAATCTCCTGCGCGCTCTGAGATGTACTACTGTCGTGTCTTCTAGAACTGGGTTTATTGACGTCATGACGTCACGAGGTAATGACGTACTGTTCCCTGATTTGGTTTACACGATTCAGTTTCCCACAGTAAACAAATTTTCCAGTTTTTCTGCTTGTTGACTGCAACTTTCTGAAATTTGCTCCTCTTCGTGCCCTGAAACTCAAGTTTTTCACTGACTAAGCGCTACTGTCTTTATTAAAAACTGTCTTTTTTGACATACGATTTTTTCATTTCATTGTCATCCGTTTAACAAAATAGTTTTCAGCATCACACCATGAGAAAAGTATCGTCGGTGCGCAAGAAGCTGAAGAACACACTAGTTAACACTTTTTATAACAAGTAAGTAAAATTATTTTTTCCTTCTTTACAAACCTTTTCAGATTGATGACAAGGAAGCTAAACTCCCCAGCCGTGATGACATGCGAGGAGCTCAGCTCTGACGATGTAGAGAGACTGCGAAAAAAGGTGGAGAAGAACAAGCAGCAGCTACAGAAACGGCCAGCCAAACGACTTAAGACTCTCCCGAAAAAAGTTCGTCAAATGGATAACATTGATTCTTTCCTTACAATTTAGGGTATCGACCAATCCAAAATAAAGAAGAGGAGGACACCACCCCCACCACCTCCTCCTCCTGTATATCCTGTATATAAGGAGCCAGAGATCAGTTTTATCCTGCAGAAAGAAGAGGAAGACCATGCCCCTCCAATGATCACATACGAATGTAAGCTATTTCGTTGTTTATTTTTTGAACCATAGTCATAGTCTGCTCAAAATGTAGAGTGCGTCGGCCAGCGCTTTCACTAAAGCACAAGTTTCAAACCAAGTTGACTGAAACTTAGCTGCGTACATCATGTCAATGCTCATTCAATAGAAAAGTGCGGGCCGATTCAAATTAGGTTCTCTACATTTTGGAAAGAATATATATTATGTCGTTTGAGCTTATAAACTGCCATTTTCAGTTGAACAACGACACCAATATATTGAAGAAACCTTCCCCCCGATTCCTCAGATCACCTACGAATTCGAGGAGCCTGCTGAGCCAATTCAGTACAACTACCTGTACATTCCCTGTTAGCCAACGCTCTATCTACTGATCCACAGTGCTAGAAAGGTTAAGAAGTTTGACGATTAACCTGTTTCTGGCCGGAAATTCAATAGCGTCCCCTCAAAAATGTATGTTTAAATATTGTATGTACCCTATGGGTTTACACACGAATGGTCCAACTTGATCTAGTCGTAAATTCACAATATTTGTGTTGCGCATCTTACTCCGAAATAAATGTACATATCAATCTGCTTGTTTTCTTGATTTTTGAGTTACATAAAAGTTTTCAGCTTTTTTTATCACGCAACAAATATTTCACGATACAGCCAAGCTCCTCCCATTGCTTTGGCTTGACCTCATATATCGATTTCTGCTCATCGTCTAATTCGGCACGTTAGTTATCGATTTCAATTATTTTCAGTTTTCTTTTCATTTAATGAATTTTTCGACTTATCACAACGATTTTCAGAAGATGAACTTTTTGATCGGCGATCCGCCAGCTGATCCCTTTCTCGGAGTTCCGTACAAACAGCAACCACGGATGGTAAATGTTTTGATTCTCCTTAACAAAAATTCATTTAGGGCTTTTCGAATGAGCATCAAGCTGTAGAAGACATGCCGATTCCTGAGAATGTAGACGATGACACCTTCATTACTAGCTTCTTTTCAAAAGCCGACGATTCACAGCCGTTAAAAGAAGATGCATCGTTCTGCGGGTCTCCCTGTGATGACATTTACTACCCGGATACTCCTCTCAGCATGGATGATGATCAGGTAAAAAGTTTGTAGTTTCTTTTTTTCAATTCTTTCTTCAAGATGAATACGTGGCACAACCCTATTGACGTCTACGATACCCAGCAGTATTCGTCTACTTCGGACCAGCCGCCGGGAAGTCCTGTAGCCATCAGTCCCTATGTATATTCTCAGATCCCTGAGCGAAAGAATCTCAACTACGATGAGGAGGAGGATCCATTGGAGGTACACAATTTTCCAGAACTGTTGATTTTCAACTTTCAGAAAGCTTTGATTGAGACTGCTAAAGCTTGTGATCCTGAAGTGGCTTCCAGAAGACTCAAATTAGCTCAAAATACCCTGCCGATCACTTCAAAAAAGCCGGTTATTGTATACTACCAAAAAGCTCTCGTGCAAGATCCGAGATGCCGCCTGGGTTTTGTTCAAATTCCCTACGCTATCCTGATCGGTCTCGCTCTGAAAAATGGCGGTAAGGAAGAGGAAGCAGTAAGGCGGATTTACGCATTTGTCAAGTGAGTTTATTTGCAGGTTCTCAACCTTTTTTCAGTGCAAACTTCCAGTATTATGATCTGACAGACGACCGCTGGAAAAAGTCTCTTCGCCATTGCATCAGTACATGCTACCTCTTTCAAAAAGGAGATCCGGTAAAAAACTTCTGGACAGAGCAAAAAATCATTTCAGAATTCCGACGGCACAGGATTCTTCTGGAAATTCCGACCCAATGGATTGGAGTTATTTCACAGGAAAATTTACGAGTTTACGGAAAAGAATCCATATGTGCACTGCTATGGTCTTAAGAGACCAGGTAGGAATGACAATTTTGAGATATTTTTAATTTTCAGAGCACTGGGATGCTCTTGTACACGGAGAGATAGGAATTCCTGAAGTTGATTTTCCTCTGCAAGCAAGCCTTTCAACTGTGACGGCTAAAAGAAAGTACAAAGTCAAGCACGTGGATGAAGCTGTGCCTCCCAAGTTCAAAATTTTGTATCCAGTCAAAGTCGTCGGTTCACGGCCGCCGCACTTGAAGGACAACACAGCGGCTCGTGTAGTCTTCCATCGTCCTCCTTCGGATGCAATTCCTGCGAACGTTCCGCAATATCGCTTTGTTGATAGCCAGGTGAGGTTTGAAAAATTAAATTTAAAGTTAGTATTTTAGCGTCTCTTATTACCGAATAGTCCTGATACAAGGATCGTCAAACTTGAAAAAGTCGTGGCTCGACCTACCAAGCCACCCAGGATAATTCCCCTGCTACCGTTCCAGGATGGACAAGAAATTCTGGCTCTTCCTTTAAACAAGTCAGAACCGAAGTCAGGGAACCTTGTCCTTCTCCACCGCAGTTGAAACAAGTTGAAGTTAAAGAAAAAAAACGCTGATGCTCTCACAATACCGGTTGTTTTCGAGTAACATTATGCTTTAAATTTGAATCAGTTTTATACCATTGCTCAATAAACTCCCCCAAAACTTCCATGGACTATCGTTCGAAATATGAACAAGATGGATAAACCTATGGCCCAACGGGAGAGTTTATGACATTTTAATGAAGTGAACCAGCCCTCAATATTATATAGCGTTATACAGTTTACCCCTAAAAATGCCAAACTTTGCTCCAACCAACTTCAAAGCTGACTTATCTCGACAGAACACAACTTGTCCTGTTTTGCTTCAGACGGCGAAACCGAAGGCGGTCTAAAAAAATGAAAAAATGGACGTGGTAGGCGGATTCCTCTCTAAATTTCTATATAACAGTTACCCTGTTAGAATCACATGTTTATGCTGTTTTGGAGGTGAAAAGTTCGAAAAACACTTTTGGAGCCTTTAGCGTTTTACTAAGAAGGATTCAATCCGTGGAAAATCTTTGTCAAAATCCGTGGGTGTCCTGGCATTTTTTAATGTCAATGAAAGGGGCTTTTTCCATTATTATTGTCCTGTTGCTGCAGCCGACGAAAGGTTTTTCTTGCACTTTTGAATGACACCTTCCGATAAGACAGCAAGAAGCATAGGAACGCTCCTTTTTTCTTCGTTACTCTCTCGAACGTTTTTAATTTTGTCGTGAGTAGCTATAAACGTCCCGGTTGAGGTGTTCGTGGTGCATCTAATTGAATTGCAGGTTCCCGAGGGAGGGGTCACGACTTCGTCTAATGAGTTACTCGAATCAGTTCGTGGGCTGTGTCTGCTCACAACATGAAACCTGTCTTGGTTGGAGTCGTTGGAGGTGCCGGAACTGGAAAGGTGGGGCAGTTCATGATTCTATAGAAAAATATTCATTCACTAGAAAAACTTTTCTGCTCTTCTCGTCAATCTGCTTCGCAAAAAGTCGCTCAATGCAGTGGAGATTGAATACAACAAAGCCAAGCAGAATGTTGAAAGATATGGTAAGTTTGACATTTTTACAGTGGGTCAAACTCAAGAGTATTATATTGCTTATTGGAAAAGGGGTTCTGGCCTAACTTCTGGTCAGGTCAGTGCTCTTTTCGGATCAGATACTGGTCCAGTTGGCTTACATTACGGTATAACCAAGCAAAAAGCCATCAATTGATTCCTCGACCGACAAATTATTTCATTTCTTTGCTTTTTATCAGTGAAAAGCTCATTGAACGTGTGTACAACCCAGTTTAGTGCCTCCTTCTGTTGACTGCATTCTCTACCACGGACTGACTGTTTTTGAGGTAATCTACTCTTTACACAATGACAAAGCCTTAGGATCTTTCGTTGCGATCGAAACTTGACGTCAAAGTCTTTCTGGACATGGATGCTGACCTCCGACTGGCGAATACAAGTGAGTTGTAGGAATTTCGTGTCTGGACTATTTTTTAAGGCAGATCATCTCATCCAATAACAGACATTGTGGCAGCTCACGACTTTCACGTTCAACATGTCATGAAACAAAAGTATGTAATCTCACAAAAGTTTTCAGACAGTTTTCAGAAAGTTTGCAGACATTTGGGTCGATCAAGTTACTCAAGGTTGGTATGTTTGATACGGCTGCTACTAGGTTTTAGAAAAGCTGAAGCATGTAGCTGATGTGATCGCCAGAGCACGTTATTCAGATGAGAGCGGAGAGGAACCAAAGGAAATTGAAGTCTACCTCGATACATACAGCAAAGGACCAGATGTTCCAATCCCTGGAGAGCTTTGATATTATGTTTGCCCTGTAAATACACCTGAATGAACGTGTGGCAGTAGTTTGACCCTGTTTTTGTTCTCCAAAGTCAAAAACTGTACTGAAGGGTTCTGTAGACGTAAAATTTCAACAGTAATTGTCAGCCTTTAAATACTTGAATGAGATTACAATGAGAGAATTCGTTTTTTTTAAGTATTTTAAGTGAAACCTATGCTTGAGATTTTCTGAACAATATGGTCCTCGTAGAAAAGAGCAAACAGCGTCATTGCAACCATACTGTCAGGCATGAAGACATAGAAAGATCGGTAGTACTGCAAATGAGCATTCAATGTGTAAAATTGAAGCTACTTACTCTTGAACGATAAGTGACATGTCTCAGAGCTTTAAACTTTTGAGCGAAAAAGTTGAGCACATCGTTCGGAATGTTGTTGCCTCAAAGATAAAATTTGTACACGACCAGATCTTACCATGGTAGTCAGGAAAGTTTACCGAGACGGGAGTCTTGTTCAACTCCTCAGTGAGCAGGTCTTTCCTGGTGAGCATGACAATGATTGGCATTTCTCTCATTCTGTTATGATTGGCAAATCTCTGGATCTCCTTGAAAGCTTGAACGATTGGATTCTAAAGGAGATTTTATGGAAAAGGTCACTCTCATGATTAGAAATGGTTTTTAATCAAGTTAGAAGTGATGGGATCCTGGCACTAAAATTTAGTTTCTCATTTCATTTTACGACTACTGGCTAAAAAGTTCACTCGCATGATTAGGCTGAGACAAAATAAGAAAGAGAGACAGAGAGTCAGTTAGTCAGAGAAACAGAGAGACAATTCTGTGAAACTTACGTTCTCTTTGGTTCCTTCGCCGTACAACGAAATATTGACCATGTAGCACAGCGCTGTGAAGCGGAACTCGTTGTCTCGAAGAACTTTGTCGACATTGGTCCGGACTTCAGTCGGACTATAACACTTTAAAAGCAAGTTAATATCAAAACTCACATGACGTGACATCGAGTTTCGTCGGTGGTTTCTGCGTAGCACGTCTTCAGTTCGCACGTCAGCTCATTGATCAGGATACTCTTTCCACACTTTGGGCTACCGTATATCAGGACCGGTAGGCCGACAGAGTTTCTGTACGTTTGGTGGTAGACGACCGGATGTGTGAGAGTTGAAGAATCGTCCTCGTCTTCTTCCATAAGATGGTAGGCAGCTTCACGGCTGGCAACTTGACCCATCTTCAACTTTGTGTATAGACACATGTAAAAGTGTATTGAAGAAAGCGTTTACGTTTTGTCAAGTTCACCAAAGCTTTAACAGTAGTTATCAGTCAAAGTGAAACAACTACAGTAACCCGGAAATGCAGTTCTTCTAGTAAACTCCTTTTATCTCAGGGGAAGGTAAAGCGTGGCTCTCAATTAATAAAGAGAATTTAAGAACCCTTTGTCTTAAAAAAAACTTCAATTCATAGAAAGCATGAAATCTAGAAGACGTGTATGACTTGACGGAAGTTACACGAAAAGTAACGGCCTCTCGCCGGTGGGCTGAACTCAATCTACAAGATTGTATGGGAACGGACATCTAACCTCGGAAAGCATAAGAAGGACACGTTTAAAGACACCTGGTCCTGAACATGGGTGTATAAAATCCGGTAGACTGCAATTTTCTCGATTTTGGGTTGTGAACTGACGTCGTTTGAATAATGGTTAGCAGCCTGCTGCATCGTTACAAAGCCCTCGGAATTGTATCCAATTTTCCTGGGGCCTTTCGACGTAGTCTCTCTCTCCCTTTTCAGATCTCAGATTGCCACAAAACCAAACATCCGATGTCATCCGACTTTTTCGACGGAAACCCCACCACGCTCATTACAGGTTCGTCTTACGTATCACCACATAACAATCGAAAAAGTTGCGTCTATAAAAGTTTTAGCATTTTCGTTGATTACGTACTTAACTAAAAATTGTACCTTGGAATAGATAGGATTAATCTTTATTCAGTTGCACGAAGATCTTAAACTTTGACCCGCTAATACCTGGCCATAAGCGCTGCCCCCGAGCCGTACTTGACGCTCTCTACCCTTTGCCGTATTTACAAACATTGGCGGAGAACAGTCTTCATAAAGAAGATGTATCCAGTTCGGTCAGTGTATATTGTTTGATTCTATTGTTTGAAAACAGTTCTATTGATCTCTCCAGTTGGGATAGGGTAGAATCTAATTCGTGAAGATTCTGCAAAAAACGCTCTCTCTCAATTTATGATGATCAGAAAAACCCTACTCTTCAGATTGAACTTCAGTCATGATCAGTGTTTTAATGGTAGACATTTTGGTAGAGTGCAGAGTATTCTTTAAATTTGGTTAAAAAGGGTACTTACGCGATTAGGGTTCACGTCACGTCTAACTCTAAGCTTGCCAATCGAGACCGTTTTGGAATCCTTTTCTCGCTTAGGAAGAAACTTAATATAACTTTTAGACTGATGACTTTTGCGCCTCTTCTAAAATAGTGCGGATACCAATCTATTACACAATTTCCGTAATTAATCTTTTTCGCTCAAGGAAAAAGCTACAAAACTTTAATCATCTGCTCTCTTACCAGTTTTGATCTCAGACTAAAAAAAGTACTAGTATTACTGGAAGGGACACCCGTTTCCGTGTATCTATATTTAAAACACATGCATTTCAGCATCGGAATGGCCAGACTCGATTTCTCTCTACATCCTCACTTTTTCTTCTTTGCCGATCCTGTAGAGTACAACTGTTCGCACAAGACTGCATTGGAATGGGAGAATGAAAAGGACCCTTCGTTATATGTTGGCTGGTGGCTCATAACTCTCGGAGTTGCTTCCTTTGTAAGCAAAATGACAGACATTCTCAAACAGAAACCCAGAGTGTGTACGCACTACTACTACTGGCAATGTCATCTAAAGAAACGTTACAAAACGGATGTTTGCAGCTGATCTACTTCAATTGTTGGATAGATTGTGGTACAGATTTTGCTCAGTCAGAGCTCACAAAGTTATAGGGAGCATAGCTTGTGGAGGGCTCATCACAGGATGGCTGTTCATTCGCGGAGATGTGTACTGTACCAATACCTTCTGGGCTTTTGCTCCAGGAGCCGTTGGTCTCGGTAATTAACGGAAAAAAAACCAAATTTACAGAAAGTTCAGGCTGTTGGAGCTCATCCTGTGTCCTTTGCATTGCTCTGGCGTTCTCCAGAATTTGCGCACTGCATGGTTATGAATGGAGTAAGTTGAAGTCTGTTCAAAAAGAAGAATGCTACAGTAACCCAAAATTTCTTTGCCCGCAGGACCCTTATGGGCCGCCGAACAGCGAATAATGCAATCTTCACCTGGGGAAATGGTTGGCCAAATACGGGTTCCGCGGGGAAGGGAGCTTGGGTTACTGTAGCATTTTTTCAACAGGCTATTTTCAGAGTACATAAACTACGTCGTAATGGGAGTTGCTACAGTTTACGGACTCTTCATGATGGTCCTCACAAGATCGGTTGTTTTCAATGCTCCTCGTGGATCTTGGTTCTTCTCTCCGTACATCAAGGTAAGAAAACATTTTCACATTTAGAAATTCAAGTTCAGGAATCTGTGCTGTTTGCCAACTCGTATCACTTGACAGAAAATGTATTGGTTACTCTCCTCACTCCGCTTCTTTACGTCTACGTATGCCTGAGACTCTTTCTGCATCCTGCCTACAGAACGAATGTGTCAAGTGCTAACAGACATCTTCAAATTTCGGTAAATTTCAGAAAATTTCTAAAATCGGATTTTCAGGCTTTTCTTCAATCTTTCCTCATCTGTCTTCTTGTCTGTATCGCAGCCGTTCTTTTCGCCTACATGCAGATTTTCGAATATCCACCGTGGTTGCCCCTAGCAGCCGAAGTTGCCTACCAAATTTGTGGAAGTAAGAGTCTTTTTTGACTTGAATTTTTCAAATTTTAGCCCTACCAGCGGCTGTTCTTCTTGTCGTTAACAAAAACATTCGTCGAAGAGCTGTATGGCTGATTTTTAGGAAAGGCAGTCCACCGGCTAGTCAAAACTTTTCGAAGAGGGCTTCTGTTAGTAAAAGCACTCGCCGCAGTACTGTTCAGTCAGTAACGTCAAAGTATTGAAACGTGAATAAAGTTTAAGCTGTTTTTTTATTATTATATTAAACGGGGCGCTTTCCAAGAAAACTTCGCTTGAATGGATTAACTAGAATGTAGTTAAAATGTTGGTGACCAGCGATCGGCTGCGGGAGGTGATCATTGCGATTAACCCTAGATTTTTCACAACTATGAAGTCTGACGTTCACATAAACGGACAAATCTGTTCATAGACTGACGTCAGTTCGCCCTCCATACCTATATTAAGAAATCAAACGAATTTCGAAAGCAGGAGAGTTGACTGTATCGAAATCGAGGATAAGTAAAACCAAGAGCAGAACAAAATGTATTTATTGTATCACATAATCATCAGCAACTACTGAAATACGGGCAGTTGAATGCACATTCCCATTCGCAGTGGGGCTTTACTTCTCATTCCGCTTCTTCTTTCCGATGTGACAGTGGTGTCCCGTTGAAAGATCCAACATTAGGAGAGCAGTGGCAAACACAGCTACGCTGGGAAGAATCTCAATGCTCAGATTGATACAAAGTTGGATCAGCCCGACGAGTAGAAGAAGACGCATTCCGATAAGGTATCTAATGCATACTGGCGTACAATGGGCTCTTTTGCTAGCTCCATGACAAACAATGGAAAATCGTATACATTCTTCATAAAGTAAAGTAAAGTTTCTCCCTTTCAACGCCAGAGTTCCGAAGAATCCTCTGAGAGACAAGCTACTACTTCGTGAGGGGTCAATCTGAAGGGCCACATCGTGTGTGGCGTTTACGTTCCGAAGTTGCCCAACCTGTTCCACGAGGGTGGTATACTTTATCCCCCCCCCCCGTGGCCATTCAGCGCGGGGGGGGGGATAATGTATACCATAGGTTTTTCACTTCAAATCGCGCCGTAAAGAAGGGCAAATAATAAATAAAGTGTAAGTAAGCTATTATTATCCTTTTCCACTGATTATCTAAGGTTTGAGCTCTTACCCAGCTTGTTTGGCGTCTGTTTGACAGTCTGTGTCATTTTCAGTTTTTCGACTACTAGAACTCATTTTTAAGCTTTGCAATGTTCTACAATCTTGTAGAGGAGATCAAAAGCTACAACTTTGCAGAACATAGAACATGACAGCCTTCATGTTGAAAAACCAGTTAGGAGATAGTCTCGAGATTAACAGCACCAGCTGATACAGGCCAACAGATTTTCCAACATGAAGAAAAGGTTATCCAGCTTTGTGATGTTCTACAAAATTGTAGCTTTTGATCTCCTCTACAAGATTCTAAAACAGCGCAAAGCTTGAAAATGAGTTCTAGTAGTCGAAAAACTGAAAAGAACTCAAAAGGTCAAACTGACGCTAAATAAGCTGGGTAAGCGCTCAAATCTTAGATAATCAGTGGAAAAGGATAATAATAGCTTACTTACACTTTATTTATCATTTGCCCTTCTTTACGGAGCGATTTGAAGTGAAAAACCTATGGTATACTTTATCTCCCCCCCCCCCCCCCCCCCCCGCGCTGAATGACCACGGGGGGGGGGGGATAACGCAACCTGCCCGTTCCACGGAACGCCTACATTCTTCATATCAATACATTCATTTTTAACTCACTAATTCTTTCGACAAAATTGATTTAAGACGTGTCTTCTGTTTCAAATTTAGTGAAAATCGATAAAATCTAGGTAAATGGTTTTGCTTTTGTGTGTTTTTTAGTTACAAGGACTGGTGTACATCGTGATTAAGCTGCTGAATGCTCTCCAGCTTAAATTTCAACTCTTGTTCAAAGTCGTTGCATCTTTATGTTCTTCAAAACATTGGTTCAACAACTATTTCATTGAACATGAAGTGATCATGGTCAACCCATAGATCTGGGCCACGTGGCGTTTAAAAAAAGAGACAGCTGTCTTTCTACCCTAACTGTCTTGCCCAGATACTAATGAGAAGATCAGCACACACGGCTCGGACTACTCAACCGTGGCCTTTGTTTACTTCACTTATCAGCATGCTCTTTAGTAATCATTCTTTCTTTATCTTTTGTCTCTTTTACTATAATTCTTTGCAGAGACAATGTATTCCGATGAAGAGCTTCTCCAAAAAGCTAAAGACGTAATGAAAAATGCTTATTGGTACGGAACGTTGAGACCATACAAAATTATTTCAGTGCATACTCCAATTTTCAAGTCGGAGCAGCTCTGGTAACCAAGGATGGTCAACTTTTTCTAGGTGCCAACCATGAGAATGCATCGTTTGGAGGAACCATTTGTGCCGAAAGATCAGCTTTTGTAGCTGCTCTGACGGCCGGACATCGCGAGTTTACTACCATTGCTGTTGGTATGGTTTTGTCCCTAATTCCTCACAGTACTGGTTTTCAGCCCACGCTCCGACAGAACCAGCCAGTCCATGTGGCATCTGTCGTCAATTTATGGTCGAATTCGGGGACATGAAGGTTATTTTGGGCTCTTCTACCTCTTCCAAGGTCACCGTAACCAGTCTCTACGAACTTCTGCCCGGAGCATTCACCCCCAAAAGTCTCCACTCTAATGTGATATCCACTGATTCGTGCCGTGGCGCTTGTCAGTAATTCCTCTCCGTCTCTGTCCCCTGTATAAATAAATAATGTAGGCCGGCCCGTGATGTCTCGTTTAGCCACGCCGGCGCGTTCTCTCTCTCTCTCTCTCGAGCCCCATTTATTCATCCAGTGGCCACCACTCGGCCCTTCTTCATCCTCCACTGCAGTAGCAAATCATATTTCCCTCCGTTTTGATATAGTTTTCAACGAAACGCTATCTTTACAACGGACGCACTGACATGTGTCTCGCGGCCTCGGGTTCATCGATTGTTCAGTCTGCCAGATTGCACATGTCGACTGGGCGGTCTCTCCCCTTTCGAAACGTTGCAAAACAGTTATAAACCATACCTTTCTGTTCAGTCAACAATCTTTATTTTCGAACTGCGCCTCAAAAATTGTATAGATTCGCTCTCGTCGAGCCCTTATCGATTTCATTTTAAAGGGAATCTCTCTGACTGACTCTTTCCCACAGACACCCATTCGTTTCGATGGGACGCCCACGGCCGCTCTGTTCCCTGCCGGCAGAAAGCCCTCAGCGGGCCATTCGACTCACTGCGACCTTGGCGAGCGGTGTCATCCTCCTTTCTCTCTTCTCCCTCACCAGTTAATCTCTTATGATTTTGCTTTCAGGTATCATACATGTACTCATCTTGTACTCGGTCGTAATGACGTCTTCTAGGAGAGTGACCCATACATGGTCCTCTAACGTGCACTCCTAAATAGTAAACATTTCATCTTTCTTTATTAACTTTGGTATTTTAGGTGTACCAATTTACGAACGTAGCCGGAAACAAGGGCCCTCCGCATGGCCTATATTTCCTAATCCTCTACGAGGGTTTGGAAGTGTAGGTTGCCCGGGGGGGGAGAACCTTGTTTCCAAACTATGTACGGGAAGATCATAAACTCCCAATCCTCGGCAGAAGTATTCGTGAGTCATTCATATTGTTCTTTACCAACTATAAATTTTCAGGCCACTTGGAAAGCCAGATCAGAGAATAAACTCCCTGTCCGTCGTCAAGTAGAAAAAATAATAAATTTTAAATAGAAGAACTATCTGTTCATTGAATGGGGAGCGAAATAGGTTATAGCAAGCATTCTCTTGACAACATCGAAGGTCTTCTAGTCTACAAAGTTGCTGTTGATCAAGCCTATCTGACTGGGCGTTAATAGGAACCGTAACATTTACGTTTGGCCAAGCCCAGGATATTTGTGATTTCGAGCCAACACCTGATGATTGTTCCAAATTTAAGGCTGTCATGGAAAAGCATTCTTTCGATTTGGTACGACTATTACTTCCGGCACCAGGTTCGGATAAACTGTCGCTGGTCTGTCAATCCCTGAAGAAGTGTCTCCCCAGGTGAGGTTTTATTCAAGAGAAGTAGTTGCATATGGCAGCTTTTGCTTTTTCATCGTCATATGTCTAATATCATAAAACCCGGGAGCGCCTTATCGAGAAACCGCAACCTCTGAAGTTTTACGCGATAACAAAAGAAAAATTTATGACATTTGACTTGACCAAGATTGTACGTGCGATTCAAAAATGCTTTGCCAAATCGCGGGAATCCCGTTTGGAAAAGAACATTAAGGAGTGCTTGCGTTTTGGCTTCAGACGTTGCATCTTTTCTCAATGACCTATAATACAAATTTCAGAGATGCGAATGGCAATGAGAATTTGTTTCCTTGCAGCTCTTGTGAAAACGCGATTAGTTTGGCTATAGAGGTTAGTGCATTGATCTCTGTTGATAGTAAATGTGGTTTTCAGATGACCAAACGAATTTTCGATTCGGTTAAATATAATCACAGCGGTTCTTTGCTCGTCACAACCTGAGGAACCCAGGATGGATTGCAAGCTGTTCTTTAAGGACGCAGACGGCTGGTAGCCCATATAAACTGCTGGTTTTGGTCTTCAAAGATGAGGAAAAAATCTATAATCTAGTTTCAACAAAAAGAGGAAAAATTGTCAAAACCCCAAAACATAGATTTCCGGTTTCCGGAATTGAACTGCTGGTCAATTTGAACTGCAACACATATTTACAACCAGATACAATGAATTGTTGAATTGAGCTTAATAGTCGTAACGATTTTTGCCGAGCATGTCAGCTAGCGTCGCTTTAAGCATCACAGCTCCAGTCGGATTCACCTTAGTCCTTAACAATGGGTTTTGCGTGGAAACTAAGGGCACTATACTTGTAAGTGTCCGTCGGCTTCAAGTGACCGATAGTCTCTCCAGTCCAGAGATTTTCCACGACGTAACCGCCTTCATCCCTTAGACCGATGTTTTTCAATGTGAATTCGACTTCCTGTAAGAAAAATAAGATTAAAAAAATTACAAAAATACGTACATTGGCGATGGCGAGGTTTCTGTTCAAAACGGCAACAGCAAAAGAGTAGCGGTTTCCAATGTTGGGAGTCATTGACTTAACGTACAGTCCAATGTCCGTAGTCTGAAATTTTAACTGTATTTTAATACATTTTTAGCTCACATTAGCCACAAGACGCCCCATAATTCCCAGAGGATCCTGATCCACAGCAAGAACTTTCCGATTGATAAGAATGTTTCGGAATTCCGGGGCGATTGTCCTCAAGTCGTTGGACATGATCAAGGGAGCAGACCAAATCGACCAGATTGTCATTTGAGCGATGGCCATATCGACCGTGATGCCGTTGTTTCCAATCACCAGCTGCAAAGATGAAACGTATGTAAAATTTTATAATTACCATGTCAGGATCATGCCAATTTCCAGGCCCGTGCGTCGGAATGTGTTTGTCCTGGTTGGCGTCATAGTATGAGATTATGCTCATGATGCTCTTCCACGAGCTGTTGATGTCATCAAAATTTCTCCATAGATTGCAACTTTCTCCTATTGTGGTGTAATTGACCTAGAAATAAAAATGAAAACAAAAATAATGTGTTTACTTGAGATGGCTGATCTATCAAGTAAGCTGGCCAGCTGCAACTGTAAACAATCGGACGGCCTGTGGCGTTTAAAGCTCGTTCCATTTGAGGATAACCCACTGGCATCATTCTGACATCAACATTACAGCCGTCAAGCTTTAGGTAGTCTACATCCCAATCGGCAAAGGTCTGGGCGTCAATCTTAACAAAAAATGTACAAAAATACGAAAAATTCTTACTTGAATGTATCCTAAGGAGCCTGGGAAGCCTGCACATGTTTTAGTTCCATAGTCTTCATAAATACCAAACTTTAAGCCGCGATCGTGCATCTAAAATAAAATCGGATGATAATTTTAGTCAAAAACTTGCATATTTTGAGAGCGCCTTCATTCCTGATGGAAATCTAGACTTGTCCGATACTAGGCGACCATTAGCGTCCCTTGCTCGCTCCATCCAACAGTCATCCACATGAACGTTGGTGTAACCCGCTTCCAGATACCCGTCACTTACTGAAAAGCAAGATTTTTGTCAAAAAGTTGGGAACATACCTAGTCTATTCGCCATGTCTTTGTACAATTGTTCATTAATGCAGGCTGTGGGATGTTTTACACAGTCCATTTCACAATAGAATGCTAAAATTAGCTTTTGGTAAATTTAAGGAATCCATACCTGTCCAAGACATCCATCCAAGTGGCGGAGTTCTAGCCAAACCATTGTCCAGGGCTAGAACTGTTCCAGTGGCCAGCAAGCACAAAATCAGCATCTGGAATGGTTTGTTGATTGGGAGGGAAATAGTCTTTATAAGCAGCAGGCATCAATTTCGTATAAACATTAAGAAAAAAGAGACGGTTTTCAAAACAATCCGAACACGTTCTAGAGTGCCGCCCTCAGGCTAGGAGTCACAAAGTGAGGAGGGCGCGAATCAGAGAGATGACTCGAGAGCGCTCAAGTACTATTAGTGTTTGCCATTCAATGAGAGAAGGTGGTATACTGCCTTGGAGTTGGCCTATCACTCACTCGCTCATGCTCTAATGCAAACAATTTGATACGACCTACATCCAGTACCAAACAAATCAAATGCACGCAAAGAGCACAGTGGCAGCAAACAATGAGAAGCTGAAAAACTTAGTTCATCGTCGTGATTACAAAGTAAATGAAAAACCAGTAGCAAGTTTAACCGAGAGATTAATCCAAAGACAAGACAAAAGTCTACATTGAAAAGAACACACCAATCACTGTTACTCCCAGGAAAATACGCCTAAGTTGTGAAGAGGGATGACTGGCTTGATTCCCACGTTTGGTTCAATAGTCAAACACTTTGAGAAATATTTATTACGGGAGGGCGAGCAGTATGTTCTCGTAGACGAGAAAAACGGCTGAACAAACTATAAAGCCTCGGACGGCAAGGGTCAATCCTCCTCTGTAAAATGGTTTGTACCCTCCTTCTTTCCATAACTGTTTAGCGACTGGAAGGAATTTTCTGGAAGAAAGGAGGAATATAATTAAGCAAAGACTCACAATTGTTTGCCAGTTGTATCAGTCTGTATCCTATTCTTAACCACTTCCAATGGACAGATTGACCACCAGCACAGAACACCAGCTAGTCCTCCTGCAAGCATCTGAATACATTTTCTCGCTAAAATATATGAAATCTTACCTGTGAAATAGTGTCATTCATGCCATTCTTCCGAAACCGTCGCAACATCCACTCGTACGGAGGAATATAGAACAAGTAGCTGATATTCTCTCGAACAAAGAACACTGTTCCGCCCTGAACCAGCTTTTAAAATAAAAATGAGAAGAGTAACCTTGAAAAGTCCTCTGATTCCTTCAGCTTTAACAATTTGTCTAGTACAATCAAATGGTCCCTTATAGCTCGTTCTAGCTGTTCCATAGCTGCCTTGTTGAACCTGCAGAAACTGGAAGAAAAATGAGCAAAAAAGTACCTGAAGTTTTGTCTTGATCAGCTCGACAGGTATTGCTGGGCCGATTCTGACCAAGCTTCCACAAATACTGGCCAAAATTATGTCGGGCATTGGAAGTTTTTTCCTCGCTTGGATGTGATTGTCTCCGGGATGGAGAACTTTCAGCCCGACTCCATATCCAACGAACATCAGTGAACTTAACCCTCCTGATGCTAGAAAGGGGAAGAACAGACCCTTGTACAGTCCGAACAACTAAAGATGTTTTAAATAACAAAATGTATGAAAACAACTTACGGATTCTTCCCTGAACGTTCTCTTAATGCAGTCAAAGATCCCGTTGTAGCCATTGATCGTTTGAAGACGTGTTTTGACTGTGTCTAAGGGATGACCAATGACTAGTGCAGTGCTTCCTTAACACGATTTAAGGAAATTTCTCTAAAATGATTACCTGCGGCCCACCCGGCGATGAAATCCTTGTACATTTGACTGTGATCTGAAAGTATTCGTTTCCAGAGAAAGTACAGTGACGAAAATAGTGTGACCAACGAATATCGACGACGCTTATCATTCACAGTAGCGAAAGTCGCCGACTTTTTGACCGTTGTACTTGAACATTACACGAACACATTTACCTTCATCCCAATGGACTTGTCTGGGACGGTTCAACGGGATCGATTGGGTCGGTCAGCTTGGCGCGAAAACTGAACACACAAATGGGGTCACCTTAACATTTTGAGATCAAAGGAAGAAACCTGAATGTTGTTGCAATGATCAAAGAGAAAATTTTTATTATGCGTTAAATACAAGGAGAATATTTTCATATACAAGAAATACGGCGGCGTTGACGACGAATCCCCGTAGAGCGAGAGTCAGTCCTCCCCTGTAAAAGGAGCGCCAGCCATTCTCTAGCCATACTTGCCTAGCTACTGGTAAAAAGTTTCTAAAATGTAGCTCTTTTGAAAGTAACCTTATTTTTTTACCTTCGTGTACCCGTTTTATCTGTTTGAATGCGGTTTTTTACTACTTCCAGGGGACAAATCGTCCACCATCCCAAAACTCCGGCCAAACCTCCTGCGACGATCTGAGAAATCGTTACAAAATAAAAAAGCTGAAGATTTACCTGCGATAATGTCTCGTTCGTTCCCTTCTGCCTAAAAAGCCTCAACGTCCATTCGTACGTCGGAATGTAGAATAAGTAGCCGATGTTATCGCGGACAAAGAAGACTGAACCTCCCTGAAAGTTGAAAAATGAAAAAAGAGCTCAGTACAACCTTGAACAGACCACGGAATCCTTCAGCATGGACAACTTTTCTGGCACAGTCGAAGGGTCCCTTGTAGAGTGTTTTTGTGCTTCCAGCGGCATAGCTCTCCTTTTGAACCTGAGAAGTATAAAGTGCAAGAATTTTAGTTGATACTGGGCGAGTAATCGTGAAGTTCAGCATGATCAAAATTACCTGTAGTTTTGTCTTGATGAGTTCTACTGGAATAGCTGGACCGACTTGCGCCAAAGTTCCACAGATACTAGCCAAGAGGATGTCCGACATTGGAAGATCTTTTCTGGCTTGAATGTTAGATTCTCCGGGATGGAGCATCTTCAGGCCGGCTCCATAGCCAACAAAAAGTAAAGAATTCAGAGCTCCGGTTGAAAGGAACGGAATCCATAGTCCCTTGTAGAGTCCAAATACCTGAAAACGTAGTGTTTCGAAAAATTCCTGGACTTACAGATTCTTCTCGGAACGTTCTCTTGGCACAATCAAGTATTCCTTTGTAGCCACTAAGCGTCTGAAGTCTTGCCTTAACCGTGTCCAAAGGATGCCCAATAACTAGTCCGGCACCACCTGAAAAGTCTTATCTTGCACGAGATTAGAGCCACTGAACTAGGACAAAGCAAAAACAAGCTTGAAAACATACCAGCAGCCCATCCAGCAATAAAGTCCTGATACATTGTACTGCTGCGTTATCTGGAAATGAAAGAGACTGGCACTCTCGTCGACAAGACCATTCGTAGCGATTTTAAACACCGTGAAAAAGGCAACATGATCGCTATCAACCGCTGATCTTATCATTTCTCTACTTTATATGGAAAAAAGCGGTGTACAAGCGCACTGTAATAAGTATCTAGGAAAGAGAAGATAACTCATGGACATGTTGCTGGCGTCGCAGCTGAGACAGTGTGGACAAACATCGATCAAAAGATTATTGTTTTGTGCTGCGCGGACGCATAAAAGCAGAGAGCCTAATCGATAACAGTAGCTAGGATTGTGATAGCGCTGATTTACCTAGTCTTTTAACTGTTGATTCTTTGAAGAGAGTAACGGTTAGCTCAACTAGAGGTTAGTTCTATTCTAACATCACATCTGAAAGAAGCAGAATAAAGAAACTGTATCTATCAGAGACTGTAAAGTTTTTTTGCATTGGCTGGGGGCAAACTCGTAACGGTCTGGGCACTGATAGAGAGTTACGCAGCTACCATTCAATGTACAAGCAAAAAATGCCACTAAATCCTGTAACTTTAACTGACGGGCACAGTGAAAATCAGAGAGAAAAACAATTGAGACTACAAAAGTTCAAAGCTAGAAACGGAAAACATATAAACAGCCACCTCTTCCGAGGATTTCATAGTTTTCACATGAACTTTCAATATTCTAAGGCTTGGAGAGGCAGTGTATATCTTACATTTTAAGTGAGTCATGGAGTGAAAAAACGAGCTTCTAGACCAAAGAAATCCATAAACGAACAAATAACTTGCATAGTTCTTTATTCTGTTCATAATCAAAGGTCTTTCTGGTTCAGCCTTGCATTATCTTGGTCTCCTCATCGTTCACGTCTTCCTGAAAAAACTGTCATTGTTATGTCTTTTGGTTACCTGTTGACTGAACATGGACTCGCATTTACCATCTATGCAGATAAAACTCTGGGGACAATCAAAATTCTCAAATGAGCATTGAGCAACTTTGTCGACTTCATTCTTTCCCGAAACTGTGACTGTGATTTTTGACTCTGTTGGCTTCTGATTCAGATGGATAATCTTCGGATTCAGAGCTGTGACAGCACAGACAGTCAAGAGAGCCTAAAAAATTCCAAATTCAAACTTTTTTTTCCGAGGAACAAACGATGGCAAGGAGACGCTTCATGACTGTTCATTGCTCAGAAAACAGGCATTTTATATTGCTTCTGATGATTCAAGCGACACGTCAGAATTAATATAAACTGAATCATTTTTCATTTCTTCATTTTCTAGTTATGGGCTCATCAAATGTTAGCCGATGCATCCAACCACGATGATGGGCCGGCTCGACGTTCGGATAAATACAGGCAGCATTGTGACAAAGACCCAAGTCTCCTGGACAGTCCCTGTCGAAGACACAATGTTCCATCATATCTTGGGCGGTGATGGCAGCTGCCAACAAAAGAGAAGCAAACTAAAAATCGAAATTTTACACAGGGATCATGTTACCAGGATGTCGATAGTCTTCATTGAACCTTCTTCTCTTTTCTCCCTTTTAAACTTTTCCGATGTTGAGCAGTATGATTCATTTTCGCGGGACTGACTTAACATTTGCTGAACAGGCTGGAAAAGAACGTGGCGTATCATGGTCAGGCTTGAAAAATATAACTCTGCTTTTTAAAGTGTTTATGTACTATACCGGAGATGAATGAAATATCTGTGATTCCGGTCATTAGGGCCTTTTCCTATCCCCTCTTACACACTTGACGCCGATTCATGCGATTTGGTGCGGAAACTGCAGACTGCGTTCGGCTCCCCTAAGTGTTCAGTGTGTGGCTCCCTCTGCGACTGGTTGCAATGGCCATGCGGAGGATAATTAGGCCTCCATTACGAGCGCATAACAACATAGACATCTCCAATGGCAACGTAAGCGCAAATTTGGAAATCATATTGTGCTCTTCGGTTGCAAGATGAGAATGGTTTCAGAAAGAAGGACTGGGTTTGAGACAATAACTTTCAGATGCATACATCTGCTGAATCAGATTTATATCTCGTGTATATAACCCCCTTGAGTACGAGCAAAATGTTCTTGTTTGGCCTCTCGACTGATAGCGTCCACTTTTGATATACTTTTTTTTCTCAGATTCGCCGGTCCCCTTTTCAATTTCCGGTTGTCTTTTAGCCAGACGACGGATAATGGCATGGAGGCCAAATTAAACCGGAGGCGAATCCTTAATGTAATTGATCTTGTTGAGCCAAAGGGGTAAAGACGATTCGACAACTTTTTTCTATGAAAAAAGTGAGAACACCTTGTCAATTGACTATGCATCCTCATTCTGGCCACATACGGGTCTTTTAATTATTCCCGCTCGGTTTCCCTAGCCAGACCAAAAGGCCTCACCCTCGTCTGTCCAGTAAAGGCGATCGATTCGGTGACCGCCCGCTCTGGAGGCTCGAGGCGCTCCGTTCTTTTACTATATTTGGAGGTTTGTTTTAGACTGGAAGGCAGCTCAATAGGATCACCCGTGACCGTGTATAACTTTATCAATCTCATCGAAGAGTCTCCCACATTAGTTGCCACGCGATCCTCCTCTCGTGACAATTGATCAATGTTTCAAACTTTTTTGCCGCACGTGGAGTCTTGATTGATTTCCATTACACAGTCATATCAGCGCCAACAGCTGATGGCCAGTCCTCTTCTCGTGATAATAGCTCAAGTCCGGCATTTTTCGCGCCAATTGATAACTTTTTGTTTGGTTAGTCTTTGCCTGGGGGATATGTTTTTGATAGGGTCACGCTTTTTTGTCTCTTTCTACAAGTTTCGAATTCAGGACTAGACAAATAAATAGACCTAGGTTGCGAAATGACCCAGGGGCGTTCGTTTCCCTCTCCGTCACATAGACCAGCTGCAAATTCGAGTAAGCGGCCAACAAGCGTTTAGGCACATGTCACTTTGCTTTTTCCTGTTTACGATCCGGCATTTTTCTCAAAAATTATCACTGACCCAGCTTTTTTCCTCTCATCATGACACTTATCATATCTGTCGTAACATTTGCCTCTCCACATTTCCGCCGAAAAATCCTCCGGTCTGAAGATATCTTGCGTAAATATTGCTTTGCAGCTGTTATTGACATCAAAGACATCCACGAGATTCAAATATTTCGAAACTGATTTTTTCAAAAAGCCTTCAGGTTTTTGTGGCTCACGTGTGCCGACAGGTTATCATCTTTCGTCCCGTAACAGCTGCGTGTTTGTTGACTACTCTCTTTCTCTCTCGTCCGCTGAATGTTGGTCTTGCTTCCAGAGAAGAGGCAATGAGGGGGTCTTCCACGGCACCCACGTGACCTCTTGACTTCTATTTTCAACCTGTTTGTAAACACTTTGCGCCATCTTTCTCTCTAACTCTTATGTCTAGCCGGTAAAACTTTAAGGGTGATCCACTGAGTACTATGGACTCGCCCTCAGATCTTTCCCCTAATGCACCGCCTGCCGGCTCCGACGACCCTTTCAAGACTCTCCCGGTAAAAATAGAGTTTTTTTCTCAAACTTTAATCATTTCAGGAGAATGCTGGTCAATCTCATCAGGGCACAGCTTCTACTGAAGGCTCTGTAGATTCGAGCGGCTTTGAGAAAGTTGACCACGATGTTTTGGAGGAATACGGTCATAATTTTGCTCAACAGATGCAGCAGTCTATTTTTGGCCAGCTACCGGACGATCCCGACAATCATGTACGTTTTATCAATGGTCTTTCTGAACCTACGTCTACCCTAGCTTCTTTTATGGAGTCAATTCCGGGCCAAAAGGTGTTTAGATTGCGGGGGATTATTGCCTGCTGGCACATTATTAACGGATGTTATACGGCCTGGCAAATATCGTTTGCTTTAAAACAATAGGGAAGGTCATTAACGCCTCTAGACCAGGTAGAGGCCGTTCCTCTTTCACCTCTGCAACACCATGTTTACCTCTCTTGTCCGGCAGAAAAATGCACTTTAAACAGTGTCCCAGACAATCGCAGCACACCCAATTTAGTCATCGCCATTGTGAAACTGTCCGTTTGTTCAGTTGGAAAGCTTTTTCATCAGTTAGTGTCAGTGTTCGTTTCGAACGGACGATTGACATTGCTTTATTGCCCGAAACTGCCGGCCATGACCAAAACAGTGTCTTTCCCTTTCATTGTCTTCAATTCATTTCATGTCTTTAGTTTTTGTCTTCTCCCGTGTCCGTCTATGACTAATTTAATGGTCCGACTCATGCCTCTTTATATTGCCTGTGTGCACAGCCCCGTATAGCTTTTTGGCCACATTCTTCTGTCTCTCTTCATCTCACACGTTGCCTGCACATTTGTCGTGATTGTGCTTTTTAGGAAGACGACTTTGTCATAATTCCACACAAGACTATGGAAGAACTTCCCGGTGTCGAGCTCTTGAGACGCATTCCTGCCGAAATTGACAAGCCCTATCCCTCTAATTTGGATGATGAGATCTCACCTAGGCATCAGTCAGTGGAGGAGCCGCCTTCTCCTGTTCCCAGGGTTAAAGAAGCTAGTCCTGAGCTGATTCACGAGTCGCACAAAGAACAGGAACATGTTCAGCATGGTCATCAGTACGAGCCTCACCATCATGAAGTTCCTGAGAGTCACGCTCAACAACAGGATCCACAACTAGTTCCGGAGAGTCACACACACCAACATGAACCTCACGGTCATCATAAGGAGCATGAGCAACATGACAACTGTGTTCCACTTCATGAACCACATTATGTACACCATGAGCCCCATAACGAAAATCACGAACACCATGACCACCACGCTCACGATCAAGGACATCATGATCATCACCAACACGACCACTATCCCGAACATGTTGTGGAACCGCAGGAGGAAACAGATAAGGCATGCATTTTTGTTGTTCTCAAAAGTTGTTGCATGTTTGCGCATGATCACAGTCCATTGATATTTTGAAACCTTCTCCTCCTCCCCCTTTCATATACTCTGTGGTTCTGCCAGTTACACAATAGAGTCTGTCTGTCTAGCAGGTAAACACGTTAACCGATTTCTCTATTTTTCTCCCTGTCCTTTTCCTCCCCGCAAATTTGTGTTGTAGGCCATGAATCAACAAATTTCACAACAGGTGTCTCTTACGTTCAAATGGAGGCCCGCAGCAACAATTGTCCCCAGTACATCGAGGACGACTTTTTGACACCAATTGTCGTTCTTGCCACCACTCTTTTTCGCGGCATCTTTTTAGTTGTAGTTAATTTCTTCTCAAGTGTCCTTGAGCACGCGTCATGATATGACAACATTCTTTTGTTAACTAGACCGAAAATAATCCATTTCGACACTTCTTCTGGGGTGTTCTTCTCTCTCAAAACAAACAACTGAACGAGGCATGTGCTCAATAATATCAGTGCCGCTAAAGTTCTTTCGATACGGCCATTATTCAGCATTCCGACTCTTTCAACATGGAACAAATGCAGCATCATCAGGATCACCACCGCGTCCCTCAGGATGCCGGTGATTTGATTGATATTCCGCGAAGCGATTCTCCTGTCCATGAACTTGACTACACCCGAGCGCATCATGGTAAAAAGGCAAAAAGGAAATTGTAAAAAATTGTGTCTTCAGAACCCTTTATCCCTCGTGAAGAATCCCCTTTTGTTCCTGAACCTGTGTCTCACCAACTACCTGAGCCTCACTTTGAGGGACATCATCCCGAGCCTGTCCATCATCACGTTCCCGAACTGCACCATCCCAGCTATTCCGACGATGTACAACATGATTCTTTTGGCTTTTTAACCAAACTTTTAGCTTTTGGACTTTGGACAGCAGGCCAAAGAATTGGTTGACGAGGCAGTTCAGGAAGCCGGTGACAAAATTCATCACGAGGAGCACAAAGAGCCCATCTTTGGAGAGCTGCATGCTCCGGACTTTACCGAAGAAGTTCAGCATCAGATCAACACTGTTCACAATGAGGTAAGAATTGTTTACTCAAATGTAAAACACTCTTTTCAGGTTGACGATGTTCTGGACTCTATGAACGAGAATGATGACTTCCAAGAAGTTGTTAAGCAGCATCACAAGGAGTCTGACGACGAGCCGGAGCCAGATTTCCGTCGCACTCCGGAGCCCGAGGAGATTCCCCACCAGAGACATGGTCCTCTTACAATTCCTGATCAGCAGGAAGAGGAAGAACTCTTGGAAGATTTTTCAGCCCCCGTCGTTCCCGACTTTGGACACAGGCATCAGTAAGCGGGAAATTTAAAAATCTAATGCCATTTTTTCAGTGGATTCGAGAGTGAGCCTCGTCCTCCAACTCCTCCAAAGGATATCAGCGAAGAGGACTTTAAGCCATCGTTGGTTAATCTTGGACACGGACATGCTACCCATTCGCACGGTTTGTTTTAAAGAGTAGTCTGAACTTAAAGGTATTTCAGCCGATTCCCATCACTCCATCCTCAAGCACAGCCCTGGTCATGCCGATCCGTGGTTTGACTTCAAGAAAGTGGATCCCTGCCGTAAGTTTCAGCATCCTTTGAGAGAGTAAACGTATCACTTTCGGGGGAAGACGCAACGCGCGCTGCCATTGAATTCTATTCTAGCGCCGTCTCCCTCGTGTGAGTACTCCCATGTTGTCTTTGGGCTGGTTTGCAATTGGCAGCGAGCCAAGCAACCGCCCCAAATAGCCTGCGGGGTCACATGAGCGCGCAACGGCCAGTTGTATGCTAATCAACGAGAGTCCAGAGAGGCAAGGGACAGCGAGGAATATTGTTCTCACAGAGCTCTGAATTGGGTGGTTCGGGATCGATATGACGGGGTGGTGGTCGTGGGGGCCCAGTGGAAGGAGAAATCATCCGGATAGCCGCAATGCGTGTGTGGTCTTACCCTCACTCCGCCTTCCTGCAACGTTTTCCAAAGAGCCCTGTTGTCTTCATCTCGCGCAACTCTCTCAATTGATGATGGCTCTTGTCGTTACTTCTGGGCAGTGCGCTTAACAACGTCTCTGCTTTCCCCCGTTTCAATCCCACTTATAAATTCTACTGTGTCATGCGGCCCATTCTATAGGAGCGGCTCTTTCTCTTTTTTGCGACTCTGCTGACCAAAATTACATGTTTATCAGTCCAGGTTCTAGATATTTAAGAAGTACGAAGTCCTGTTTACCGCATGATGCCCACCTGGTTGGTGAGAGGGTAATTAGCTATTCCATTCTTTAATGTCACGTGTGTGCCGGTCAGCTGCCCATTTGCGAGAGGACGAGGCAGGAGAGGATAAGCCTCGCTCCTATTTCCCGTCTTGCTCCTACTGCTCGTTAATTCAATACTACGACGTTTTACTCCAACCCGCTCTCTCTCACTCGAGCCTAATGTAAACAAACATATGCATGAGACTAGTAATGCATTTTGTGTACCATCTTCCACGTGACCTTCCCAGTTTCTGACTGGTATGTTTCACACGGCACAGATGTGGTTATGGTTGGCCGCCACCTAATTGTCACTATGTGCCCCCATCTACTATGTGCCTTCTAGCCATTGATCGTTGTTTTCCTCCTTAAAATTGTGGCCAACTCCATCTTGCATCTGTATCTGCCCGGGCCCTCCAAACAACGGCCTTTTCGCGCCATTTTAGCGGCGCCTTTAAGCGTCAGTGCTCTTGCGCAATACAGTTCGCTAGCTCATTTTTAAGATTGCCTGAAATTTTCTCCGCCAATTTCATAGATTACTCGCATCGCTGCTCTCCAGACCACACAACAAGCCATCACGCGCATGTCCAATTTCTCCCCACAACAGGCAGCATTTCGAAATTGTTTACATTTTGCTTAGCCTTGTAGGTGCGTTGCTTGCCAGAGGTATTGATTTTATATGTCAGCTGAGAGGTTCCTCCGAAGTAGTTGTTGTTTTGTAATGGCAAGTTTCTCCTCTTTCGTTCTCTCTTGCGCAAATTCCAAAATTTCATTTATCCTCTGTGCTTCTGACGGCTAGCTGCTGCCACATCGATATAATGACTACACACTCTCCTCCCAAGAGAAGAAGACCACTGGTCATTTTATAGAATGCTCCTCCACTCCTCCACAATTGGCTCCTCTTAATTATCGGCTTATTCTCATGCATCTGCTGCTCTATTTAATAGCTTTCCTTTTTCTTTCTCTCTTCGTTTTCAGTTAATTGTCAGATAGGCCTATTTTAGCGAAATGAGTAAAGCCGGTGCCTTAGGAAGAGGCCTATACTCACTTATCACCTTTTTAACGTCATGTATAGTGCGAGTCGGATTGTGGGTATCGCTCGTGGCCTCGGTGGCGATGACTGCCTATGCCATAGGAACATTCTCTAAGGAAGCTATAAAGCAGAGAAAAGAAGGTAAGATACTACTCGCTCCGCACTGGTCGTAAATTATACAAGATCGGTCACTTAATCTTGACCTTTGATACACACACTCTCTCTGCGCAGAGTGACCATCCACGTGAAAAGCTAATGCAAATAGATGAGTTGAAAGTTTCAGCTCTTATCTATGTAGTAATCTTTACTACCCAGTTGAGAAAACCCCCTTCTCTCGCCTTGAAGGGATTGATAGCTGTTGCGAGATTGGCAGGGCACGATATCGCGTTGGAAGTAGAGCCAGAACTGCAAAACTTTATGCCGGGACGGCGAGGGTGTTGTCAAAGTCGCGCAGAGATAGTGCATGTTATTCATTGTTTCGCGGAGAGACTGTAGACATTTTATTGGTGGAGATAGTGCACCGAGAGCGGAGACGCGACCAAAGCCCAAAAATATAGAGTGGTGATTGCGGGGCGTACAGGATGACTGTAGCCCGGCCCCCGACAGTGACGCAGAGCTGGTAACGGGGCTAAGATTGTTGGCTATTCTCATTGGGCTCGTCTTCGCTGCTGGCTGTACACTGCGTCATGGCTCAACCCAAGTTTAGAAAAGTCTCAAAGCAGACCTATGTCCCGGCTGAAGACTTTGTCGGCAAAGGTTTGTCCCTACAAAATAAGCTAGTCTTCCAACTATAATCTCCCGAGAGTGATGACACGTTGGGAAACGACAGACTTACCACAATTCATCTTCATTTTTCAGTGCTGGACCTCGTTTACTGGCGTGACCCCAAGAAGTCTGCTATTGCCCTCTCCTTGAGTCTGCTTGCCATCTTCATTGTTGCCAAGTGAGTTCACTGTTCTATTTTTCATTTTCAAACTTTTAGGTACCCTCTTCTGTCCATCCTTTCCTACTCTGGACTGGCTGTCCTTGCCGGTACTCTCGGATTCCGTATCTTCAAGGCCGTCGAGGCTCAGATCAAGAAGACTGGTGGAGAAAACCCCTTCCAGTACGTTTTGACCGATCAATATTGACCGCCGCGTACGGAAAAGCCCTGGTCATCCTCGGCTAGGTCGGCGAACAAAAGAACCGCTAGCCGTTCGCTCGCACACATTGAGAGATAACGTTTTCTGAAAATGTGTCAAAACTGACAAGATTAAATGATTTCAGGGACTACCTCAACAAGGATCTCATCCTTCCCCAGGAGAAGGTCCACGCTCAGGTTGATGTCCTCGCCGAAAACCTCACCTGCCTCGCCACCAAGGCCAAGAAGCTCGTCTTTGTTGAGAACATTTTCGAGTCTGTCAAGTTCGTTCTCCTTCTCTGGTCTCTGACCTACGTCTCTGCCTGGTTTTCTGGATTCGCCCTTGTCATCCTGAGTAAGTATTTTTGTGATAAGCTTTAAAGCTGCCATTTTTAGCAGTTCTCGGCCTCTTCACCATCCCCAAGGTCTACGAAACTTACCAGGAGCCCATTGACCAGCAGCTCGCTGTCATCTCTGGACATGTCAACAATGTCACTCAACTGTAGGCCTACTTTAAAGATTAACATTAATTTTGTACTTACAGGGTTGAGGAGAAGCTTCCCTTCCTGAAACGTGCTGCCGCCGAAGCTGAGAAGAAGGATCAGTAATAGTCATATTATATTGCCGTTCGCCGGTTAGCCTATTCTAATCTTTCCCCTTAACTTGTACCCGAGGTTCCCACCCGAGCTCCGTGTCATTGAGGGCCAGTCCCACACACTTTTAACCCATTTCTTGTCAGGCTTCTATTGCGTGTGCTCTCCCCCCGATACTAAGTCGACTTGCAATTTTCTCTTTTTTTGTATAACTGCACCTCTCTCTCTTTCCTCATTTATGGCAATTCTTTTCACAACTTGTATGCTTTTAGCCTGTTTGCTTACCAGCCGAAGCTAATGCACAATGTGTATCTTTTATATAAATGGTTTGAAGAAACCAATTTCTTTTGTTGTTTTGGGGATAGTGGACTGAAAGACATGGTATCAGTATAATTCTGTACAATGCCATCTTAAAATATCAAAACTGCTTGCCCGGATCCCGGTACGATTGTTCCGTAACACAAGCCAAGCCTCCTTGAAGCCTAGTTTTAAAAAATATTTTAACTTCTAGTTTATTTCACTTTTACATTTTGCCAAAAAAAGCCACATTAATTGTGCAAAAACAGCATATCCCTTGCTGTACGAATTTTTGAAAGTCATGCTGAAAGTACCTTTTCAAATAAAAAAATCATTTCAGGTCTTACATGCCTTGAAATTCGCTGAGCGATTGAAGAAACTGTGAGTTCACTGCAACATTCCTTTCACTGCAACATTTCTTTGTTTAGATAGTTCTACCGATGTCCTTACTGTCGCCTGTGACCAGCGGAAGAAACTTATTTCAACTTTTCCTGGCATTGACCGACAAGAAATTGGAAATGATTGAGCGATGGAACTCTCTAAAGGTTGGTAAAAACGATTTAGAGTCTCAATTCTCCATCTCATGATTTTCGAATGTAATGCTTTTTTTTCAGAAACGGACTGATCGCCATTTCAATCAGCTGTCCCGAAATGTGGTCGGACACCTCTATCGTGCCACTGTTTGAAGAGAAGTACTGAACTTCACTTTGTTAAACTCATTCTACAGATTCTACAAATCAACGAATCCGCGGCAGCTTTTGGAGGAATGTATCTTTGAAAATTAGTTAAGTTTGTAAATAAACCTTTGTGATCTCTTGGGTTTTCCACAATTACCAATTTAAACAGTTGCTTGTTATCAGTTTGGTCAAAAGGCCAACAAAATATTTCCTATCTACATTGGAATAGCTCTCGGAGCAAATTAGAGGATTCACACTGGTTACTTTTTGTTTAACAGGTTCTACGAAATGTTTAGAAACCAAAGCTGTGTATCGTTCGAGAGAGCATGAAAAAACCTTCAAATGACGCAGCTCTAGAACAATCTGGAATTTCGCTTCCCTGATTATTTTCGCCTTGAACTGTCTGGTATTTTTGATGAGCTTTATAGCAGGGTATCTTAAGATAACGATGGTATCGTCTGTTACCATATTAGGGTACTCGAAAAGTATTTTGTTCTCGCCCATAACTCCTTCCAGAAAAGTCCAAATCGACTGTTCTTTTTGTCAAAATGTAGGTTTCAATGAGGCCGAATTAATAGGTTATATAAGAGACCTGGATATCTTATCGTTTGAGAACAGTGAACGTTCCAAGTTTTGATCAAAACATCATTTTGCCCATAACTCTTCAGGGTTGCATCCTACAAAAAAGTTGTCCACTACAATAATTTTTTTCTCAGAATGACTAGTGTTTTGCTTTTTTGAAAAACGATTTTCGCCTTTGGGAACACCAATAAACTGAAAATGTCCGGATGGCGCAGTGGGTTTGGGAAATTCACGCTGGGGCGACCAGGGTTCGAGTCCGCTGGGCTCGAAATTGAATTTTTGCGAAAATTACCGTACCGTTTAAGCTGATATTTTGCAGGGGTAATATTCAGCCCAGTAGAATGCTACAGTTAAAAAAACAAAAAGATCTCTTCTTGGCGGACTCGAACCCGGGTCGCTCCAGCGTGAATTTCCCAAACCCACTGCGCCATCCGGACATTTGCTGTTTTGACATGATCCCAAAGTCAAAAATAGTTTTCAAAAAAGCAAAATACTCGTCTCATTGAGCTGCAATTTTTACTAGTTGACAACTTTTTTGTAGGGTGCAACCCTGAGGAGTTATGGGCAAAATGATGTTTTGATCAAAACTTGGAACGTTCACTGTTCCCAAACGATAAAATATCCAGGTCTCTTATATAGCCTATTGATTCGGCTTTATTGTAACCAACATTTTAAAAAAAAAGATCAGTCGATTTGGACTTTTCTGGAAGGAGTTATGGGCGAGAACAAAATACTTTCCGAGTACCCTAATATAAAGGGCATACCTTCAAAAGAGAGAGGACGTAGATCTTGAACCAGGAGAAAGATTTTTTCAAATGAACTATACAGTTCACAAGGTTTGCTCTTTCCACCGTAGAGCTCTTCCTTGTTAAATTCTTCACAATTGTTCCATTTGAACCACTTTTTGTTCCCCAAGGGTCCTCATTTGGCGCAGACCGGAGAAAGACACATGATTAACAACTTCTGCTTGTTTTCTTCTTCCATCTCCACATTTTCATTTTGTCTCCTCCCGGTTCACTTATTAGCCACTTTTAGTAAGAGTGCATTGCGGAGCCAAAAGCTCCAGTTGAGCCATATTTAGCCAATCTGCGATATTCTAAACTTAGCGCACATCTTTCCCAGGAATGCTTCTAATGCGCCTCGATTTCTGGAAGGTATCCTGTTGTATGTATACTAAAACTTTAAAGCCTCTACTACCCCTCGCAAAACTAACCCCTATTTAAAACCCGTAAGTTTTCTAGCTTACGCTCACATTTTCCAATGTTGTGATGTTCAGCAAAGACGATGCATTTGTCGTGCTCTGCAAGTTTGTAGAACAACGCAAGGCTTGAAAATGTTTGTGTATATACTGAAAAACACATTTAAAAAAATTTCTTGCGCTTCAGGCCGAAAAACCAGTTCGTGGCTTCGGAGCAAGACTATACTGTGATCCAAGCATTTTTGAGTTTAGCAATGTTCTGCAAAGCTATAGAGCTCATCTAGGCTACAACTTTGCTAAACAGCACAAAATTGAAAAATGTCTGCATGAGCTAGAAAATTGGGGTTTCTGCACACAGTTCTAAGTAAAGAGGGGAGTAAATTTTCTTTTTGACTTGCGCCTTTTTAGTCTCAAAATTAAGAAAAAAATTGAGCACGACCAAATCCAATCATATAGAACAGGCTAGCTTAACAGTTGTTCTACGTACTGTTCAGTGAGAAAAGTCCTTTCCACAATTTCCTGGTCACGTTGTTTACGAACAGTCTACTGGTTCTGCGCACCCCGTTGATAATCTGTTTTCCATGAGGAATAGAGAGGGAATGTCTGTTTGTTTGGAACAGTCAACCTCTATACTCTCTCCAGAACTCTGGCCGTCCATTATCATAGAGCAACGAGCTCCCTTAGGAGCCGTACATTTTTAACAATTACCCTCACTCGTTATGCCAATGTTTTCGACATTGGTCAGTCTTTTTGTGAAACTCGTTCTTACTCAGCAGAGGGACACAAATTATCACTGTATTACGCATAACTCGTTAGCATCCGATTCAGATTAGCTACGAGTAATTCAACAGCTTTTTCTTTCCAAAGACGCATATCAGTTTTGCTCACTTTGATGACTTCTTCTGTCTGATCGTTTCTTCCAGATGCAACATCTGCTTCGACGTGAAGTTTTTCTCCTCAATGCGACCATGGGAACGCGAAACGTAAGTTCTCTGAACTGTGGGGTTGTCCTTGTGTCCTCTTTTTTGCAAGTCTAGCAAGCTACAACTTCTCACCACCTAGCAATTATTACTCTCTTTCTGTCTCGCACAAGCCAAATTCCAATTACACATTTCCTCTTGTCTCATTTGACTCAGCTTCTGCGATGGGAGCTGTCCATTTTACACAACAGTCTCAAGATTACGACGCCGAGTACACGGTTAGTAATTCCTGTTCTCAAAACTATTTTACACAGTTAAAAAATACTTTATTACGTTAATAGAACATTTGCCACTTGTTTCGAGCTTAAGCTGAGCAGACTTTTTTAGAATGAGAGAGTGTGTTGTCGTTCGTTAAGGATTTCGTTAATGATTTCTCGCCCTTCCACGCATATTTTCAGTTCTAAAACAATGCAAAAAAAAACAACAAAAAAGCATTTTAACCAATTTTTAACCAGAAGATTAAAGTATTTACCCTAAAGGTTTCACAATGCCCACACCAGTATCCTATTCTGGTGAAACGTAAAATTGTTATGTCCTGTTTCCACATTGCCTCATTCCATGATTCATATCTCTTTGATTGAAAACAAGATGTTTCCACCTCGAACCCTGGGAAAATGTCCATGAAGTGGGAAAAGGTAGCAGTGTTCTTTTAGATGATCACAAAGTGATCAAACAAAATTCAGTCATAAGCTAACCTTTTCAAAACTATAAAGGGATCTCCTGATCCCCTTGACGTGCCAGGCACGCCTACAATCACTGATCTCTCATTTGGGCACAGCCACTTGACTGGCGGTATATGAGTTTTTTAGCTGACGTTTCCGTTTCTTTACGAGGTCAATTTTTAGCTGCTGCCTCCACTGAAAGCCCCTGCTGCCAGGCTAATATAGTTCGAATATTTTCTCAGCGCTTCGGTCTGAGGAAGATATGCGGTAGCTTCTAATTTATTCTAGTAATCCGTGAGATTCTCTGCTTGGGAGGTTCTCTTCCCATTTCCGGCTGCACTGACCTGTTGGGAGGCTGTCGACACTATGTCTTACTTTCATCTACAAAGGGTTAGATTTTTCCTGTTTTCTCTGGCGCTGATTAGTTATTCGCATGAGTATAATTCAATATCCGGCCTTGGCTAGTTCACACCTCGACGAGTTGACTCCTTCATTGGATTTCCGGGGTTTGTGTACGTGTAGATCAAGTGTCCATTCTCCGAGCTTAGTTTTTTCTGTCACATGGCCACAAAGTGACAAGTCTGTAGGAGAGGAAGCGTATTAGTCGTAGTATTGTTCAGTGGACTTTGCTAATTGTTGCATCCTCGACAGCCCACACGACATGATGTATCCACCTGGTCCCCATGAGAGAGAGAGCACCAATATCATTCTCATATCCTGTGTCGCTTCTCTGAATAGAATCCACCTATATTCGATTTCTGACGCGCGACTGAAACAGATTACCGCATTCTCTTTCTCTTTCCCTCTTTTGCAGAAAGGCAAAGACGGCTTTCACGCGGCTGTCACCATTCTGCGGCCATTTTCAATTGGAATATCTAAAAAGCTGCCTACGCTCCCGGATCAAGCTCTTAAAGCTAACCATTTCCGTCACCTTCAACTGACGAAGCAGTTGCAAGCCATGTCCTTCCCGCCCGTCTACAAGAGGCACAAAGAGGTAACTACGGAATCTAATTCGAGATTGATATCTTCTAATCCGCATCTCTCTCAATAAGTTATTTCTTTTTTCCGTCATGTGCGTATCTGTGGCAGTTAATCCGATTTAGACCATTGAGAGATGTCTCCTTGAAACCTGTCTTCTTAGAAATGCTCTCTCCTCCTCGATGCTAAAATAATTTGCATTGAGAATTAGGTTTCTAAAAGGACGTTCCGCATATGCTTAATTTGAAAGCTAGAGTTGTTTTCGGGTCGTCTCCACGATTGAAATACATACAATATTTGCTTACTGGCTGTTCATGCTTTCCGTAGCCGCTGGGCACGTCAGCTTATCCAAGTAATCCGTATCAGGAATGTGGCCTTTTCTCACTAAAAACGTAGCGGAATCGCTCCATTTATGTCAAATTGAAAGGAGTGCGAACTCTGTCTGCTAAGAAACCAATTTATGACCTCTAGTGATGCGGAAAAGAGGTGGAACTCTCCCTCTTTTTTCTGTCCAACAATTCAACCGAATAAGCGTCAAAGCTTCACAAACATAAAAGGGTTCATCTGAATCGATTATAAGTTTAGCACACTCATGTCACGATAGGTATTTCGTAGCGGTTAGAGAAGCCATCCTTTTTTGTTTCTCACTATACTCTCAATTGTTGCCAGCTTGTGATTTCGTTTGAAATTCTGACCGGATGCGGAGGGTGGGTTATCCCGAAGCATTCCCACATTGTCGAATGGCTGCTCACAGAGCATATGTCGAGATTTTTTCCATGCCTTTTTTTGGATTGGTCCTGGGGCAGACATCTACGGAAGCGAGTCATTAATCTTACGTCTAGGCAACAATTGATGTTCACTCTCTTTCAATTGTGCCCGGGGGCTCTTTCTCCCACCAAAAATTCGCACACGACTTCTTTTTCGGATTTGACATTTGTCTTTCTGATTATTCCAGGAAGCTAGTCATTTGGGAGAGAAGATTCCGTGGGATCTTCCAGAAATCCAAGTAGTCGATGGCCTTGGCGTCAAGGGGTGGGCTCTCTACATGTTTTTTGCTCCGGAAATAATCCTAAGCAGAGTCGGATTTTCCGATCGATATCAATGATACGTCGTGATGTGCTGTCTTCTAGGGCTTTCAGTCTCCTTTAGCCCCGTTTCACGAACCTATGCTCTGAACCGTTAATAATTTATGGCTTGTTAGTTTCCTCTCTATCCTCGTATGTTCCTTGTTGGACTGAAGCAGTACATTGTCCCACGCAGTAGAGACTGCCCATTACCATCTGTCATTTGCCTTAACATGCTTTTTGCATTAACAAAATGGGAAAAAGGTTTTTTTTTCAGCCGTTTTTCGAGCCTATTGGATAGAAATGGGGCTCAAATGCTTCAACAACTAGCTTTCTTTGCCGTCGAAAACAGCCGGATTCTCACTAGATAGAAGCGTCTACTTTAACCCCCCCCCCCCCCCTCCTCCCCCAATTTTTTGGCCCTTCGCGAAGAGATCTCATTTTTCCACCTGTTTCGGTCATAGGAAAAATTCATTTTTTGTACATTTTCTCGGACTTCAAGCTAAAAAGTTCGTAGTGCCAAAACTTAGGGGTTCTGAAGTAACTTTCCCCACCAGATGCACCGGTCTTTACAGGTGGAAGCCTTAAATCGTAGCCACTAGCCTTTAACGAACATTTAGTGAACATTGTCTTACGATTTTCATCCTTTAAAATGTTTCATTCACACGGAGGGAGGTCACGGCGTGATCCATGTCTTTTTCGGAAAGAGCAGTTCTTAAACTTTGCTTTCAGATGTCAATGCTCGGTCCCGATGAGATGCAGGACTTGGTATTTGACGAGGTGCCATCAGAAGAGGGTCGTGCAGAAAATCTCCTCTATTCATTGTTCGCAACGGCTAAAAATGGAAAGTAAGTTGAGATAGTAATCAATTGTGAGAGAGGGTCCTTTCCATTAATGGCATTGAGATACGATCACCTGTGTTCCTCTCCTCTTCTTCCATGCCAGTCAATATGATTCCTTTCAGCCTGAGCGGACTCGTCCTTCTCGTCGTCGTTCTAACTTGCATAATTCTCGTTTTTCTGGCCTGCTATGTTATGATGCGTTTTATGCACAGGTCACTCGCTTCCGGAGACTTGAAAGAACCTCTTTGTAAGATCAAGTTTTGACTGAAAAATTCTGTTTTTCAGCTTCCCAATACTCTAATGTAGTCATGCACTCGAAAAGAGTCTACGAGATTCAGGCGGAAGAGGGCTGTTTTCCTATGCCACCCGATCCCAACTTCTTAGCCTCGGAATCCGAGTGAGTTTTTATGAAAATCTCTCATTTTGATGAGAAGCCATAGGATTGTTGTTGTTGAACAAACCCTAATGATGAAAGTTCAAGTTGTTTTGCTTAAATATCTAGGTCTACCATTAAAAACACCTTCATTCAGTTACCAATCGGCCGCGGAGGAACAAAAAGAAGATATCAGGAGTTCCTTGAAGAAGCCCGAGACGGGAGATTTGCGTGCTATTCGAGGTGACGCTCCCCCAGTCGACGATCCGCGTCAAATGCTCCGGCGGAAAGAGAAAAAGGTTTGTAGACTCTTTCTAATAATCGCATTGCCTCGTTCAGATTCACAAGGATTCCGTCTGTGCTTTTCTCTTCCGACCAAACCAGGAGCCCGAAGTGCCCGTCTAGTTGAACATCTCAAAAAACTTGTGAAGATACCATTATCGGGTAACGGCAGAGAAGATATCCAAGAGTTAGCGATGTCGCATTTTTGTCAAAATACGGATACTGTATTGTGTATATGAATAGTTCGTTCGCATGAACTCCCACTGCTCCTGTTCATCTGCATGCAGTCAGTTGAAATGAGACGGACGTCTCACTCGGTTACAACTCCTCGACGCAATAAGGAAGTCTCACATGTTCCTTGATCACTTTCTCTTGAAAGGGTGAAAATCTTCTGCAAGCAGCTTAGCGAACAAAGTGATCTCTGAGTCAGATACATGTCGTTTCTATGAGGTCGGGCCGAAATGTAGGCTCATAGCGGTTTTGAATGGATAACTCAAAATAGAGTCTTTTTTATGTATAACGGGAGAAAATAAGCTATCTAAATTTTATTTTGAAAATCAATGTCGCACTCGTAAGTTATCCTTACAAGTGGTTTCTTATATAAGTCCGGATCCCACGGCACACAGCTTTTGTGCTTTCTCTCATCTTCTTCAGGGAATGTTGGACTAAAGTGCGGTATCTAGAGACTCTGGTGATTTGCAGACCATGATTGGGCCAGAATGAGCTTGGCGAAGTAGAACACGAAAGATCTGGTGGTAAACAAGAGCAGGCTCGTTTACTGCTTGTGGCAAAATGGTTCTGGCCTGACTTGTTGTCAGGCTTTATGGTTTAACTTTTTGCATGGAAAGGCGTCTAAAACTCATTGAAATAACGAACTAGGTGCCTGCAGTACAGTCATTACAATAGCTGCCTAGTTTTTGATACTGGTCAATTCAGACATTTTTTGTAGCTTCTTGTAAGTTATAACCTGACTTGAACTTTAAATTTCTGAAGCCTTTTTTCGTGATTTTTATGATCTTTCATTCGTTCCGTTGTTTCAGGAAATTGTTCATTTTCTGTACTTTGAATAAGTCACTGAACTACGACCATGTGATGAGGACAAACAATACACGGCCAAGCTATCCAATAGTAGCACATTCTTGTACCCTCGGTGGTTTCTGAATCATTAAACGGTTGGTGTATTAACTGAGAGCTTTTTTCTTCCTTCCGGTGATTTTCTATACATTCAGAACTTTGTCTAAGTGAGGGTTGTTAATCAGAAGTTCTTCAGAAAGTGCAACATTTTCAGAAAAGTCCAAGTGATTCAAGACGGATTCTTGATAAGGAGCAATCAGGATAGTTCACAGACTGTTACTCAAGTCTGAGTGGTGTCAGCTGCACGGTCAAGTACTGTTTGCTTGAACGTTGCTGACGTACGGTGGGAACATCACCCCACGATCAGTGCACTTTTCTGAAAACTGTTGGCAAAACTGCAAGAGGGGTCGTGATGTATGGGAAATTCGGCTTTTTGTCTGTCGCCGTTTTGGCAGTTTGACACGTCCGTGTCTTTCGCTCCTTTGCCACATACGCGCCTGCATAAAGAGCACTTCCGTTTCCCACAAAACATCCCTCGGAACATCTCGTGGTTACCTCTGTGACGTACCTCGTCAAACTCATCATCCGTCTCTGACATCATCAGCCAAAACACGCTGTATTTTCACGACTCGAGAGTTTTTCTTTGAACTCTGTCAATCTTTCCCTGAATAACAGCTCAAAAGATTTTCCGGCCACGCCTTGGTAGCCGCTAACTATCAGTCTTCAAACTTCCAACCTTCCTTCAAGGTATTTCTCGTTTTTCTAGGTGGGCAGATTGCGGCATCCTATGTCGGCATAGTTATATCGAGATCGTGGGTGGTTGGGGGATGATGCCAGTGCATGATTTCAGACTGTTCAGGAAATTTTAAGACACAGCAACCCCTAAGTTTTTTCTTGCTCTCATTTTAAAGCTAGTCTTTTGCAGCGAGCTTTTATAAATTTAACGAACATTAACCTAAGCTTTTCAAAAATGATCTTTGCTAGTAGTAGAGTTCACAGAGTTTGTTTGTCTGGGACAGAATAGACTCTCTTCTTCAGAAACTTTTGCAACGTTGCCCTTCATTAATGGCTCATTTCGTTATCAATTAACAACTTTTCGACCGGAGACTGGAGTTTTTTTTCTTAAAGTTGATCCAATAGCCTTTAATTGACAATCGGTATGGCCTGATTTTTTTCAATTCTTCCTGATTTCGTGACTGTAGGGGCGGGGCGAAGCGCCTACACAGGAATCTGGTCAGTCTCGGTATCAGTCCCAGATCTTAATTTGTAGCTCATTTTTCGACTCTTTGAGTACCAAGTTAAATATACAAATATTTTCAATTCGTTCAGTAAACCCAGGTCAAAAATGCCTCAACCTATCCGCGGATGGCCAGAGCAGTCTGTGTGTCTAGCCATCGCAACATTCTCTACTCCTCATGTTTGCAACCATCACTCTTCGCTGATAGACCATTGAGACGGGTGGTTTTTTAACCCCTCCGCCCACGTTTTTCTATCTGGGCAGAGCGAGAGAGAGGAACGTCTTTTTTCTCGTACTGGCGGTCAGAGGTGATGACCTCGCAGTCCTCCATAAAACCTAGCTACCAGCTTGCCCCAATGTCTGCAACTAATTTGAATTAGACTTCCAGATGGCGTGATTCCACGTGGAGGTTCTTTTTGCGACGATTATCGCCGATCTCGACTGTCCTTTTTGTTGCGTACTGCGATCTTTCAGATGGCCTGTCAACTCGCTTGGGTTTCTCTTCTGGTCGCCTTGTCTGTGACGCCGGTCCGAGCCATAGTCGACTTTCACGACTGGCAATGTGGTAGTGAGAACACGTCCCGGCGGTATGCTTACGACACGATTAACGAGAAATGTCCAATGCTTGCCGGTGAGTCAGACTCTCTATCTTAACACTCACACTCTCTCACCTCATGACACTGCCAGCGTCATTCACAAAAAAGATAGTCTGACCCTTCTCGATTTCGCTAAAAATTTACGCGTGGTTGCCTTTTTAAACGCGTCCGCGAGTAGCACTTACACGTGTGTGGTGTGATCTAGAAGGCGAAGAGAAACAGGGGGTCAGACTCGTTGAAGTTCGAAGTTTCAGCTGAACTAAATCACTGCTGCGTGGTTCACGATGAATGTTACGTCCGTCAGATGGGTCAGGAAGTGTGTGACAAAGAGTTCTGCGAGTGCAACGCAGTAAGAAAATGTCATCGGTCAAAATTTATTTTGCTTTTCTGCAGAAGGTAATGAACAGCACTGAGGAAGGGCAAGACTGCCGTCTCTTCACGAATACTGTTTGTGCCTTGATGCCTTTCATGGGAATGTTCGCCTACGATGCTAGTATCAACTATACAGGTAAAATATCAGACTAAACGTGAACTGTGGCAACTAGAGATTCGTCAAGCAAAAAGTTTCCTAAGACAACAGTTTTAGAGCCAGGTGATCTTACCAAGAACCTTCCAACTTCGTGGGATCTCCACGAGCCATTCTACCACATGTATGCTAGCTGTCCCAAGGTGAACTCGACGACTTCGTCTTGTGCAATCCTTTACAACAATTGCGACAATGAGGAAGATTACGTTTGTGCGGCTCAATTATGTTCCTGTGTGCAGGCCGCTTACAGGTTTGTTAGTGACAATAGCATATACATGCATTTTTCAGCCTTGACAAGGAACCTGGATGTCAGCATGCTGTTCACAACGTTTGCAAGGCTGCTCACAATCGAACCAAGTTTGGCTGCATGGTCGACTTTTTCGTCAATCCGCTCTTCCTCGCTCTTGTCGGCATTTTTGTGATTGCTGTTCTGGCCCTTGTCTACTACCGAAAACGACGTGATAGTGTCGATGCCAAATTGATCAAGTACTCTACCGTTTCCGAGGCTTAAGAATACTCCCCTCCATCTTCCTTTCTGTGATCTTCACTCTGTTGTGAGCTGTCTTTCTTACCTTGTATTCGCATACTTTTTTCCGTTACAATCCCCAAGAGTCAAAGTCCCCCTTAATTACAGGTAAAGTGGTCCTCCGGTGACTTCCACACAAAAGTTAATGTTTTTGTTAGAAGCGAGTACGATTCTTTAATGAACATCTTAAATCTAACTGCACATATTACAAGTTCGACGGCACATTCTCTCGACTAGCGTCTTGTAAGTCCGGTGAGAGCACAGTCCTATTTTGTCTGCGCAATCGACTCCCTTGTCCAAACATGTCTGGAAATAAGGTTTCTCCGGAAAAGGAGAAATTACCAGGTCCGTCGTCGTTGCTACCGTAGTCGTCGTTGTTAGAATAACTTGCTGTCGAATAATAGAACGCAGTTCTTCAATAGTTAAGCCACTTTCCTCTATTTTCCGAAGCACACTCCGGGCACCTAAAAGTACTTTTGTAATGATATACACTGTTCACAAAAACTCACAGAATATATTCTTTTTTTTATGGCTTATTCTAGAAAAAATTAGTTAACTTACTATTCACATGCTCTTCTTTGCTGTTTGCTTCGAATGATGCATATGGACTTATAGGAAGAGATTTGTTTTCTGTAGAACAAAATCCGCACGTTCGAGCACATCTGAAGAGTATTCTCGTACGAAAATCCCTTACTGTCTTCTCATCATCCGCTGATATGTCGGTTTATTACAAAACTCTTGTCTTTCGTGGCAGTCGGAAACCATATCTTGACAGGATGATGACAGTCGTTCTGCTCTGTCTGGAAAAAAAACAACCTAAAAACATTCTGGGAAAATACGTTTTCTGCATAAATTACAGGTAGCTGGGCAGGAGCGACAAACCGCAGATCTTTCAGTAATATTCGGAGAAAAGCAGAGCTGACTGCGATTGCCACAGTCACGAGAATAGTCAAAACAAGCCTACAATTTGCTTAAACCGTGAAGAGACTATACCAGAGCAGCAGACAATAAACATGAGACAAAGATGAGGGTAGTTTGGTGCATTCAGAATGGTCAGCGAGTCTCTGATCGGACAACAATAAGAAGCGTGACGGTCAAACATATTTCGGCGCCGAACTAAAGAAAGAAAGGTTATTGTGGTTCGAACAACCTTTAAACTCTCTGTCTATTAGTTCTTGTAAATTTAGTTTCAGATTTTACCGCCTAATGAAGACAATGATGAGAACAAATTCTTTTAGTCTCTGAGAAAAATTGACAGTACACTCATTTAATATTTTCTCTTTATAGAACAATTATGCCATCAAATGACAAAAGATATCAACTCGATCGAGAAAGTTAAATTCTAAAGCAGTAAATGCGCATATAATCGCAAATCTGTCTAGTTATCACAATACAGTAGATGAGTAGCGATGCATAAGCGTAGATGGTTCCCAGGACAAGGAGCTTGTACTCGGAGAAGATGTAGTGGTAGTATCTGAGAATTAGTACGCAGAAAAGAGATGAAAAATTACTGGTTTAACATCAATCCCATCGGAGCAAGATAGATCCAGTCCCAGAGGAAGAGCTCACTTCGGCTCATGTGTCCAACGATTAGTCTGTTGGTTGCCTTAATACTATAGATTTGACTAAAGAAATAAAACTTTACCTTGGAAGCAATGGCTCCGAACAGCATGACGAATAGAGCGATATTTTCGTCAAAAAACCGGCTGTCCGCCTTGGTGTACATCATGCAGAAGGGAACAACGACAGCCGCCAGAGGACAGATTGGGAATAGTACGGATGTTCCGGCCACTACAACGAGAAAATAGGTATTAAAAATTAAATAATACCTGTCGAGCCATTCTTTCCAACTCCCCCGGTCCAAACTACGGAAAGATAGCTAGAGCCTTGATAAATAGTCCCAAGCACTGTTCCTAGAATTACCAGATGGCGGAGTTGGTATCCAAAAAGACCTGAAGAAGAATTTTATGATAAAAAGACTATTCTTACCGATCGACCATAAGTTTGGACCAAAAAGTCCTGTAGCTAGCAGCATGCTAATGACTGTCATTTGAGCTTCAGTCACATCAAAACGGGCAAATCTGGGGAAATTTTTTTACTGAAAATGGTAATGTTGACTCACTTCAAAGTTCCGGTACAGTACGTACTCCAATGGGCACAGTAGAAAAGTGACATTGAGACTACACAGATGAAAAATGCAGCTCCACGAACTTGTCCGAGTTGGAGAGCGTAGCAGACATTCAAGGTGACAAAGATTTGGGAGATTGAATCACAGCCATGGTCAAAAAGCTCTCCAAGAGGCGAAGAACTACCAGTTCTTCGTGCCTGTTTTCCATCTGAAAGAGAATATGAAAAACAAGATTAAATGTGTCTACCTGTGGCATCTAGAGTTTGATAGGCAAAAAGTCCTAGAGCCGCGAGAAAATAGACCCAAGAGGGAGCCGTTTCTGTCGCGGTGGGACAGTAGTATGTGAGAGTCAGGACAGTGATGAGATTTATGATGAGACCTGAAAAACTACTGTCTCTCTGTCTCTCTCTTTTTCGCACAGAAACATCTGGAAAACCCAGTGTAACAGAGTCACTCAGATAAAAAAACGATTACAGCAGAAAGATGAACTGAGGTTAACTGTAGCTGATTCAACGAGCTGTTTAACAAACTGAGTATCTAGTTTTGAAAAGTTTTGAAAGTGCTACTTCTTCAACGTCTATATGAGGCTTCCTCTACACACACCCTAGTCAACGAACAAGAAGTTATAGTCCCCATCTAGAGGGGTATCAGACAAGGAGATGGCACAGCTTTTCAACTCTGTTCTGGGCCATGAACGGTGTCGACTGGAGGGAAGACGGACTACGAATCAATGGTGAAAGGCTTCCACTTCTAGCTTATGTAGACGACCTCGTGATTTTTGCCAAAAGCCGTCCGCAATTGGAAAAAATATTGACAAAACTGGCCAATGCTCTTAGGAAAGTTGGGCTAAAAATCAACTTCCAGAAGACGGTTGATGTGACGTCGGCCAAAGAACGAACTCCGGTAGCAATCCTATTCGAGTCGCACCAACTGTGTTATTTGGAGAGCAGACTTGGACTCTGCGCGAAAGAGACTACAACTCTTTGTCGGTGGCTCAGCGCAGGATGGAACGACGAATGCTGGGCATCTCACTTTTGGACTGATGGTCGGACGAAGCCAAGACGTTAGCATGGTGGAGACACTCGAGGTCGGAATGGTATACTCTCCGAGACGCTAGTCGCTATAGACTTGATATAAGCGATTATAGATTAAAGTTTTGGAAAAATAAAGATAAAAATACTTACCGATGAGTGTGATCAAGTTCGGAGCAAGCCAGAGCGGATAAAACAGCACCACCCGTTCCCAGAACGTTTTCATGCACAATTCGTCCAGCCACGAAGTGTCGACGGCCGAATATTTGTGCAAACTTAGTCGTTTCAGCTCTTCTGTTGTCATCAGACAATCATTCTAAAGCTCAAATATTAAAATGTTAACTGTGAAGCATACCTCTAAATAGTGATCTAGATACTTGCTTCCGAAGGTTCCTTCTATAGAAATTGGTGCGCGAGGTACATAGTGAAAACTGAAACTAAAAGAGTTTATGCTCACTGAGTTTATGCGCACCTTTCTCTGCTACTTGAGTCCGACGCTCGAGATCTTGTGGTCACCATCACCTGAAAAACAACTAAAAGTTTGAAAGACGTTTAAAATGAATTTTTTCGTGTAACCATAAGCGGAAAAACGATTGTTTAAATTATCGCGACGCTAAATCTGATGCGTTGCATTGGGTCAGAATTTAAAGGACTGGTTGGATCTATACAGTAGAGCACTTCAACTAGGTGATTTATTTTCCTTTGTATTCCTACTTTGCCTTGCTAAGCAGTCAAAAAAGTGTATATTTCCATAAGAAAACAGCGTTTAAATTTCCTGAAAAAATGAAAACAAAAGGTCTTCATTTTGAGGTAGGGATCAGTGACCGCGCTCTATTGGGAGTGACCAGTCTGGGATGGTGAAAAAAAACTGCAGCGTTCAATAGTGTTCAACACCTTTTGATTCAATTCTGCAAAACTCAGGTATTCCTCGTCGTGAAAATTGTCTTCCTTGGACTGCTCCGGATCCCTTGGCTACACCAGCGCAGCCGTTTGGTTTTACAAACACGAGACTCTCTGTGAGTTTTTGTTCTATTAAAAACTTGAACAAAATGTGGCTTTTTACTGTAAAAAGATAAGGCAAGGCTCAATGAATCAATCAAAATGTATTTTACAGCAGCGCCCGGACACCAAACTACTGGCTGAAAGAATAGTTCAGCGAATGTTCGAAAGACAATCGAACCGTGTCCGTAATGATTTTTGACTGATTGCTCTTCTAGCTCCTCGTGGATTGGCTAGGCCACAGGCGGCTCCCATTTCTGGAACCCGTCGACCCAATGCTGATGACAGAATGACTGCCAGACGTCCCGAACAAACGGCAACCCATCCTGCGAACGTAAGTTTCGTTATCAGAGAGAATGGAAAACAGAACGACTGAGAGGCAGACTAATATAAAATACCAGCTTATCGTTTAGCGCAACCGCATTTCCGGCTCTTCTTCTAGCGGAGGCAGAATTCCAGGAGTTGAGGTTGTTCATAATGTAAATGCTCACGATTTAATCTTTTAGTCAAGTTTTCGTTCCAGACCTCTCCTGCTCCCTCACATGATCGCAGCACTGACGTCTCTGCTAGCACCTCTCGTCGTTCCTTTCTTGTCACTACCCGTCGCTCTCATCGCATTCAACCGTCTGCCAACGACCAGGGCGTCGCTGATGCTACTGTACGTGCTTCCGGACGTGTTTCGAACCGTCGTGGCGGTAGCAACTGATCGGTTCTATTGTTTAAATACCCCAGTGTCTTTATACAACCTAGTTTCTTTCTTTTTGAGAGCCGGGTGTGCCCTACACATGTTATCTCCTTCCAGTGATTTCATAGAACACTGCTATATATTTTCTATGTGTTGTCACGTATAACTTGATTCTGGCTTTTTTAGTAAATCCTTCACATTACTTTAGAAAGTTATGTCTATTTAGTATCAGTGTTGAAGAGGACGTCCATCATGAAGATAGGTAACACCAACACCAATGTCAGACGTTCCGTGTATCCTCGCCCTGCGGACACTTGAACAACACTGTTTGCAATAAAATTTAAGATAAACTGAGCAAAAATGATTTGTAGAAAACGAAGAAGATGTTAAGAATTATTTTATTCTTCAATGTCAAATTTTAAGTTAGCAGCTTCACTTTAAAGTGGCAGACCGCGAAAATCAGGAAAGCGCGCGCATTCAAACTGCAAACATTGGATATTTGCGTTTTTTACAATAATAAACCGAATAATTTTGTTTTTTACATACGCGAAAAGTCAATGTTTATGATCTCTTCTCCAGTTGAACATGAATTCCTCCAAGGGGCTGCATGATGATTCCAATAGTGTTTCCAATCAATTTCTGAACATTTCCTTGAAACAACAAGAAAGTCACAAAACCGGTTCTCCGGGAGGATTGATAATTTTGAACTTGTCCATCAGCTTTGCCAGAGTCATTTTAAATTCCATTTCGGCAAACCTCATCCCTACACAGAAGCGAGGTCCAAGTCCGAAAGGAACCCAGTTCACTGAGGACTTGTCGTCCCAGTCCAAGAATCTGAGACTGATGTTTTCACTGCAATTCTAGAAATTCACCTCTCCGGCTCGAATTTGGAAGGATTTGGCCAATGAGATTCGCGGTGATGCATGGTGTAAGGAGGAACGAAGATCCATGTTCCTTTAGGAACAAAGATTCCGTTCACGGTTGTATCGGCAACGCATTCGCGACCTGTGAAGCTAAAAAACATGAAATAATACAAAAAAATGGTTACTTGATAACTGGAGGGTAGATTCGAAGGCTCTCTTTAAAGACGGCGTCGAGGTACTTCATATTGTGAATCGAGTCAAAAGTTAGCTCCTAAAAGGTAGCATTTTAAGATGATTATACTCCTACATGTTCTTCTCTGGTTTCTTTGATTTCCATATACAATTTTTGTTGGATTTCTGGATGCGTGGCCAGAAGATACGCACAGTAACCTAAGGCAGTCGACGTAGTTTCGTAGCCAGCCAGGAGGAAGGCAAAACAGTTTTCAATGACCTGGGTACGAGAGAGGCCCTGAATGACTGGTTAGAAGCTAAATTTCGGGTCGAAACCTTTCCCGGAGTCTCTTCTTTGTTCAAAAGAAGCTGGAGAATGTCGTAGCTGTCAGAAGAGCCTTCAGCCTTCCGCTGGTCGTAGCTGCAAAAATCTTTAGTCTTTGTTCTTTCAACAAACGCTTTTCTTGTTTTCAGCGTAGTGATGAGCATTTTTGGCCATCTCTGCTTGGCAACGCGCCATTAAATGAAACTTACACTTTTCCCAACCCATCTAACAGAGGTTGCTCAGCAGCAGCCATTGCCGATCTCGGATAAAAGTATTTCCATAGCCAATTGAATTCCGATGCAAAGACTGAAAATGGGGATGTATTTTCCGAGAAAGCTGCGATAAGGTGCCGTTCTCATTAAAAGATCGGCGTGAAGCTTTAGAAATCAGTAGGCCGTTGATCGCGCCCAAACAGGGGAAATTCTGTTACGGGTCTTTTGTGCCTCCGTGCGACTTTGGGAACGCCCTAGAGAGATCTTTTGTACCGAGAGCCCAGTTCCCGACTCCTGGGAAGCCTATAAATGGCACGAGGAAGTTCGTCGTAAAAGTATGATGCCCGAATGAAACTTTGACCCAACTTCCTGACTCTCTCTCTCTCTTTAACTCGTTCTCTCCCTCTCCTACGTGAATCTGTTTAGATCTGAAAATTGAGAAAGAGATCGGGGCTAAACGAGCTCCGACGGACACATCTTCTCCATTTTCCTTCTTGATCTTCTCTAATTACCCTCTACTCTTGCCAGCGCCCACTTCAAAGAAAAGACAATTTATTTGCGCATGTGTATGGTAACTTTTACTCTTATACTGACATAGTTAGTAAAGAAGCTACAGAGCAGAATAACTTTTAAAATGTTCTTTCCAAGACCCGTGTAATATTCAAACGTTTGATACCCAACCCTCAGTTATTAGAATTTTGGCTGCGTATCTTTGGGTGAGTATCAAAACGTTTGCCCGTCTAGTTTGTCAGTATGAAAACGTCCGTATGACTGGAAATTTCCCGATTTGGATGCGCCCGATTCTTTGGCTCCAAGTCAACATATTTTGCTCATAAACCTTTATGTTTCACCCAATTGCACTAATTTACTTTCGAATCCTCGCCTTGCAAAACGATGGCGATATTTTGCCATTTTGGTAGAATATCCGGTCGCATTCCAAGAAGTTACTAGTTCTCCTACCTATTTCCGGGTGAAATGCAAATCTCACAGCTCAGTTCACCCTAAACGTCTAATTCGTGGTCAGGAAGCCCAGAGCATATTTCCTTTATCTATGTAGCATCTGCTTTCTCGTACACTCTAAGTATCTTTTGAGGACGATAACAAGCCCAATCGAGATATTTTTTCGGTCAATTTTATACTTACTAGAAAGGGGGACGAGAAGATTAGCCTTCATGTCGATCTGGTTGAACATTTCCTTCGCCCTCGTGTAGAAAATCTGCATTTTCGGTATGCTTTAACTTGATACTTCCTACCTCTTTTCTATCCCTCTGACAGTTGCTTTCAATGGCGAAGGCACACTTTCCGATGACATCCATCGTCAGGGCTTGAAAGTCGCTACAATGGAACACTGATATTAGAAGTGTTGACAAAACTCAAAAACAATCAAAATTATGCCACCTGCATTCAGGAAACAACTCGTATTGTCATGTGGTGTTCGCATTACTATATTTTGCTTCTTTATTCTTAGCCAAAAACACGCATTTGATGTTTCTTCCAACTTTTTGACTTTATAATCAGTCGCAGTTTACTTATCGTAGTATGTTAAGACCTTAATTAATGATTTCTTAGATTTTCCCTTAATCGTACGTTAAAATAAGCACAGTACCAGAAATTTCCTTTGTCTTCAAGTTAGTTTTTTATAAAGCCACACGGCAATCCACTGTATCCGAAAAAGCTCGTAAATGAGCGGAGATTTTCGGCTAGTTTATTTACTATGTCTTAACGACGTAGAGACTCTCTTCTTTCTCGTGTTTTCGGGGTAAAAAGTATATCTGTAAAATCCTTTAAACTTCCTCTTTTATTATGGCTTATACTTAACTCTTGCTTATCAAGGTGAATTCAGCTCAATCACTTTAACTTAGTGCTCACGCTTCCGATCCTAAAAAAGGCCTAAGAAAAGAAAAGGGTTTATAAATGAGCTGAGATTTTTGCTTAAGATTACATGTTTAAAGCACATATTCCAGTATATGTCTCACTCCTTACCAAACACGAATTAGTCATCCCGTTGGGAGTAAACATAGCGTAGAGGAAAATTGCAACAAAGTTACCCTACCCAGCATAATCTTTTCCACTTCCTCTTTTCAAAGTTCACATTTTCTCCTCGTTAAGAAATTGTTTTCAGCTTTTTTTCGGAGAGGGTGGCAACACACACAAGGAATAAACAATGCCTCGCTACACCAAGGTGGTAAGTGACTTACTCGTAAATATCGAAACGAGCTCCATTGGCGCTGTGTTCCTCGACAATAATCATGAATTCGTCGATTTTGTCCTTGACAGTCTCATACATAATTCTCATTTTACCTGAACGGGTGGAAATATTTGGGGGTTATTTTATCTGCGAAACCTGTTGAAAACATGGGAGAAACACAGCTCCTTACCTCCTTCCACCCTTCAGCCTTGCCCATTTGGACTAGGGACTGCTGCAGGCCTAATAATGAGGATATAAACAAGACTAAGCTTCTAATACCATTGTTTTTGAAGACATCAGGCACTACTCGGTCGGAGAAATTGGAAAACTGACGGATGAAGGCCTCCTTTACAAAAGCTTCGTCAACCGAGACAATTTGTAGATTTGAGCCCATGTACAAGCTGAAGCTTTCTATTGCTATTGAAAGTTTTTCATTAAACCCAAAAGTATCTCCATACTCCTGAGCCCACTTTTCCAGCTGAATATAGCCATCATCGTAGCCCATCTCCTTATTTCGGTTAATGAAATAATCCATATTTCCGAACATAAAGTGAGTAGGAGGACCCTTTAATCCAAGCTGTTCACGCAATTTGAAAGCCTTTTTCCGTTCCCTAAGAAGCTCTATATGTTTCTAACTTTAAACTTACCAGAAAAGGTATATTAAGTAGACTATTAAAAAGGTAAAGAGAATGAGCCAAAACATTGTTGACTGCAGCAATGCTCAGAGGTAGGAGCACTCTGACTCTTTCTCTTTATCTAATCGCCTCTGTTTAACTGTTCGACTAGAGTCTAGCATTGCTAGACTCGACCCTCCGTCTAACATCTTTCCTCAAAGTTTAATGATGTCAACGGGATTGAGCTCAAAGCTCAGAAATAGGGACTGATATGACCTTAGAAACAAGCTGCCTACTGGGAATACCATAGAATTTGTTCTAGCAGTGGCAACCTCTCCTAATTAGTTTAATGACAAGGATCTATGAAACCTTCTTTGGGCCGGGAGCTGTTCTTGGATTCCAACTTTGCTTCTTCTCAGAAGAAGACGCTGTTTTCCTCATGTTCAGCAGAATCTTATTGGATCAAATATCACTCCGGGCGTTTGAAATTCCTCGAACTTGAAGCTGTTCATCCGTCATTGTCTGTCAAAATCTGGAGCTCTTCTTCCTTGACTAGTCGCCGTCATTCGAACATCCTGTACTTTAAAAGGCTTCGCTTGGTTTAACGTGTAATTTTGGAAGATTTTTTCTGAAAGAAAACTGTTTTCTGCAAGTGTCCAATTTGCTCATTTAAATGGAAAGAATAGCTAATTCTGTTTAGCTTCTTCTGTTTACAGACTTCTTCCAAAAATTTACTTCCAAACTACACCTATCTTGACGAATGTTGACATTGTAACGGGATCCTTACTCTGACTTTCAAACTTTTCTCAACTTCCGTGTAACTTTTTCATCTTTTCGTGTCTCACCTCAAATTTCTGCACCATTTTTTCAAAAAACAAAACTAAATTCCGCCTGGATCAGTATGTTTGTTAATTTCCGCCGGTGCAGCCACGCTGTGTTCTGAAATGAAAAATTCAGTGCCGTCGGCCAATTTGCCTTTCTTTGCGCACTTCTTCTTCTCGAGAAGTTAAAACCTCGAAGTAGGGCCTCCGGGTCCGCGACTATGAAAAAATACGTCAAGGTGAGCTAAATCTTTTGTTTTGTGTTGTCACGGCTCCCCCTGTTTGTTTTATTCTCTCTGCCCGTATGGTTTCCACCCGAGCTTATTAGTCAATTAGCCGACACACAAACAAGTAGCAGCAAAAGATTGAAAGCAAAGATTCATCCGATTTGTGGAGTGTTTGTTACGATTACCATGAACTAGTTTTCGACCATATGGCGAGCAACTTGTCACGTTCGGTGAGTTCCACAACACAATAACAGGAAATCACCAAAATATACCTCCTCCCTTTCATTTTCTTCGGAAAGTTCTACATGGATTCATTCCTTAGGCACATGTAGACATCAAAAGGGATTATCTCATTCCTAGTGTCAAATTCGTCATTTGCTCGCATTAACCTGTTCAAATAGAAAAGTGCCCGTGTCGCTTCTTCTCCGTCGCATATGTGGGTATATCTAATTATGGTTCCGTTATTTGCTAATTAGCCGTCAACTGGCTCTGGAAAAAATGTTCTTGCACATCCAATTGGTAGTCTTTTGTGCCGACTGACCGTCTCCATGCCCTTTTGAGATTATTACCAGCTATTATGTGAAATGAGTTCGGGTAGCCGTAGTAATGGACATGAGACGACTTTCGAACTCTTGTCTCCAATCCACACGTAGGCCAAATGAACTTGCAATAAAGGCAAAAAGGATTCCAGGAACAGCATATTTGATCTGTTGCGCGGGCACTTAGACGTCTAATTTGGGAAGTTCGGGAACCTTTACTCTCGTTTTCCTCTCCTTCCTTATGATGTGACAAGTTGTAAGGAAATCCGAGAGCTAAGTAATTGCCAACGAGTCAAGTCAACTACCCCACCATATGTCTCATATTCACATGGAAGTACACAACTTTTCAACCGGGGCGCAGAGTTGTATTTCCTGTATCTCCTGACGTCGTGAGAAGTATCTCACATCTATAACTCAACAAATCAGATTAGAGTCTCTTTTTTCCTGAAAACATGATCTCGATCAGGCAGCATTAAAACTGAGACCATATTTATATGCAAACAGCATTAACTATTACTGCCCTTCTCAAGGAGCCCACACGGCTTCCTGTTATTCAAATTCTGGATCGCAGTAGCTTTGCCCACACTCTTTCATTATCGTGATAATGGCTCCTAGATCGGTGATTAAGCCCATACTACTGATCTACATGCCGACAAAGTCGTAATACGTCTACTCAAAAAATCCGTCGGCAATTTTCTAGACATCTCAGTTTTACCGTAACCAGCTTTTGTGGACTTGAAAAAACTAAAACGCAACCAACGTAACCAACCCGTGCAAACCTTGAAAAATAGCAATAAAAATAGACAAATCGTGACGAGGCTCAAATTAGAATGATTTACTCTTTAATAATGTTAGTCCCTTTAAGAGAACTTTAAATTTTTGAACCGGGCTAGTAACTATAGAACTTGAAAGTGTATCGCTTTATAACTTTGATCAAAGTCCACGTATTGGTGAGGTATTTCCGGTAACTATTCCTAGAAAGCCGCAAAAACAGTGATTACCTGAGAATGTGCCCATCTTGCCAGCTCATGCCGACTTTCTGGTTAAAAAAACGTAGCGAAACACGATCTGCCTACTTAATCCTCTTGCTCATCTTCTGCGTTGGCACGTTTCTTCGCAAAACTCTAGAAACTCTGTCGCCAATTAAGTAATAGCGTGTAATAATACTTTTGATATATTCACTCTAGATCCCGTCATGTTTTCTGCACGGCTAGAGGGCTATTTTCGGTCGGGTGTCAACTTCTTGGTAGATGGATGAAGTGTGAATAACCTTTGTTCGGAAGTAAACGTTCGATTCCGCGAGTCCATGCGCCCTAAATTTGCTGGCATTTCTTCCCAGCTCCTCAGAATGACATTAAACAAATAGGGATTACATTACCATAGCGGGAGAGAGAATGACTCAAAATATTTTCCCTTGTTTTGAAATTACGCCACTTTTTATAGGTTATATTGAATTGCATTAAGTGTTAACAGAATAGTCGGGCAACCATTTGTTGACCGATGAGCAGAAATCCTTCTTGATGTAGGTCAAATGGCAGCGGCTCCGTTATGAACTGAGAATCCTCACGTATGCTTATAGCCATATAATATTCTCAAGTCGGAGTGCGACCAATCTGGCCTTTGCACTAATTGCCAAATTCCCAAGTTTTTCTTTGCGCTACTGGCTCATTGGACCAAGAGGAAGTTATTGCACAATTTTAGGAAAGCAACATTTTAAGCTTTTTCTTCATAAACGGAGCCGTTTTTGTAGCGATCTTTTGGCAGCTGCAACTGAAGATCAAAACCTTTTCCAAGGTTTTCCCTGTCCTATCCCTATCTTACTCTTGTCTCTATAACATGATGAGGAGATTATCGTTAAGGAATAAGTCCAAAATGTTGGAAAGTCTAGACGGATAAGCGCATGATCTGTCCCTATTCTTTGTTCTTCTCCTTTCCTGATGGATACTTGGGCCTACGGTGATGAGATCACCATAGGCAACAAGACCTACCGTGTGAGTTTTTCTTAAAATAGAGTCAAGCCCGAAGATATTGCTATTTCTGGAAAGTTTGTCTCTTTTTCAAAAGAGACAAATCAGAATCGCAAAAACGCTACGTCACATAGCACCTGTTGTCGGAAGTGGCTAACTTGGGGAGGGAGAGTTCCACCTTTGGCTGACTGCGCTTCGACATGATACCAACAGCTTGCTTCCAGGCCGGCATGACTGTCGACGGTGCAATGTGTGATACGAGTCCTTCGGCCGACTTTACCGACGTCCAGCTGGCTTTCCGAGCCTACGCCATGCCCATCACGTACATTTGCGGAATCTTCTTCAACTGCGTAAACATCATGGTCTATACGAGAAGATCGGTACTTTTTCCATGTTTTGTTTAGTTAAAAACAATGATTTTCAGATGAGACGACAGCCAATTAACTGGTTCTTTCTTGCATTAAGTATCAGCGACTTGTCAGTTCTTGTCTCCTCCTTTTTCGTGTTTTCTGTGCCGGTGTACGCCGAGGGATCAAACAGGACAGGTAGCATTTCCGAAAGTTGAGTACATAGAATATTCAGTTGCTCTGATCTCGGCCTACTTGATAATCTTCTTCTACCCCATTGCACAGTCATCCTTGACATGTTCTGTCTACCTGACTGTTTTGGTAGCTTTACACAGATACATTGCAATATGCCATCCATTCAGTGCTGTAAGTTTTAAGGCAAAACATTTAACCAGAAGAAATTTCAGTCGCGCCGAATAAATAGTCGCAGCACGGTGCGATGTTTACTCTTCGGAATGGTCTTATGGTCATTTCTCTTTAACATCACCAGATGGTTCGAGTTGGCCATTCAGAACTGTATATCCACAAGGTTGAAAATTCAAAAATTCTCGCAAAGTTCTTACTTTCAGACAGAACATCACTCAAATCATACCGATAGTCAGTCCGTCAGAATTCATGTTCGGCGAAAATTATACAATCTACTACCGGAACGGGGCATACAGCTTTGTCATGTTCTTCTTGCCGTTCTTCTCACTAATCTACTTGAATGTTAGAATAATTTTTGCCATCCGAGAGTCGAGCAGAACTTTAGGAGGATGTAAGGCACTAAATTTCTTAACAACGTTAAATTTCAGTCATTTCACAAGAAAAGAGCCGTTTCTCCGTTCCGAACGGTCAAAAGGCCGAAGTTGTGACTGTGGCCGGTGGCAGCAGTGTCTCGACGGCTCTGCTAAAAAAGCCTGCGAACACGCATTGCGGGTGAGCTGAAACCTGAGAATTTCATAAATCTGCAACTCAGAAACGACAGATCGAAGGAACAGAACATCAGTCTGATGCTGGTAGCCATCATGACATTCTTCATGCTGTTCAACGTTCTCGCCTTTATCAACAATGTCATGGAACTCATCGGGGCATACACTGCCAGTTTTGTGGAAACATTGCTAGTGGAGATATCTGCCCTTCTTGTGAATCTTTGGGGAGCCTGTACTATTCTCGTTTACATAGCGTTTAGCTCAAAATATCGCAAAGTAAGAAAAACTGAAGAAAACAAACAGATTCGAGTTCAGGTTCTGTTCGAAACTGTCGGATGCAACAACCTGAAGAGATGGTACACTTTAAGAAGAACAACTGGGCAAACAACAGCAAGTGGTCACCCTGAAACTACTCTAGAGTCAAGACTGGCCGATTCTCAAAAAGTAATTGAACTCTCAAAACAACTTAACGTAAAAAGTTTCAGCAAAAAAGCATTTGCTTGAAGAATCACGGTGCAAATCTCCGCGTACCCGAAAACAGGCGCTATTCAAGTCGGGACATCTCGATAAAGAACAACGTCCCCATGAGAGAACTGACTCCGCTTAAACGGGCTATGACTATTGAAAACGATTGATCTCCTCTTCTCTCTGGCAGCAGAAAAACTCATATCAGTCATTGTGATGCACAAGTTGTCAGCCAATATCGGAACTGGTTATGTACTGTTTACATTTTTTGATCTCTAGGTTTTTGGTCTCATTTTTTGAAATAAAGGTACTATTATGATGCTTACATTTTTATTACAAGACTTATGTGTTAGAATTCTTTCAGCGATTCAAATATTGAAATCATTACGCCGTGCAAACACGCGCAACTATTGACCATCTGGTATCCTGTTTTATTCGAATAAATATATCCCGCGATAATTCAAAACAGTGGATCGATCGAGCACAGCCACTTGCCCTCTCCGCATAATGCGCGCCTTCTCCCTAAAATCTCGGCTTACCGTTTTCAACTCCTTTTTGTCATTTGTATACTTGCAGATTCTTAAATAATCCCACTCTTCGGTCAATGGACAATCTACCCACAAAATGGTTGGTCTCTAATGGCGGTTCCATCTGTTCAATGAGGAAATCGGAAATTACGGAAGTATTGGACAACGAATACTTAGACGAAGATCAATCTTTAACGACGCAGAAAAAGAGTTGGAAGTAAAATACTCAGGAGGTACGTAGCAAAAAACGGGTGTGAAACGACCACTAGAACACAGAAATAGCAAATAAATTTCTCGAATTGTCGACTAACAGCTCGCTAGACCCAAAAAAATGAATTTGCGCTGAAACTTTGAACTGAAGCAGCCGAAGGCAGCCAACCTAGTACCAAAAATACAGTTGATGGTTCAGATCTCTCAACTTGAACCGAAAAATTGCATTTTTAGCGTCAAAAACGAATTGAAAGATCATGGGGTTTTATGATACGGTTATAATATTTTGGGACGCTTAAAACGATAGGAACTGTTGTTTTTTGCACAAAAAATAACTTAAGGAACAATACAAAGGAGTTCTGGGACTAGAAAATTGATATTTTATGTGCAGTACATGCCACAGACTGTTCGGATAGTTGCAAGCTGCTCTGCCTACGTTTCGTCGAAGAACATCACGACAATTCTTGTCAGATTTCACTGTTGTATTTTATGTAAATAAATATATTTATACGTCTGATTCAGTTCTCAGTATGGTTTTTAGTTTTTAAACGCTGGACATTTTCAGCGATTCGAATCTTGGAAATATATCATGTTGCGCAAATACCTGGAAACATTTGGATCACGTGATTGTTTCAAACAAGGTGCTGATTCAGCCGCTTGCGATGCTCCACATTCTACGATTCTTCCTTCACCCAAAAACTCAAATGGCAAAAGAACGCAAAATCAGAACAAACTTAGTGTATATCGTCGTGTTGAATTCCAATATCCTGTTTTATTCGAATAAATATAATTGAGCAAAGCGACTGAGAATCAGTTTAGTTTTTGGGATGAATGGTGATTGGAATGGCACGTGGCTGCTGCTCGGGTTTCTTGTCGTAACGAACAGTCAGAATACCCTCCTTGCTTAGATCAGACTTGATCTCTTCAGCCTTGACAGAAGAAGGCAGCTCGTACTTGCGGACAAAGTGACGCTCAATCTAAAAGAGACCTTTAAAGGACATACTACGGAAAACATACAGTTCCGTACTTGTCGCCCTTCTCGGCATGCTTTCCCTCAATGATCAGTTGGCTGTCCACAATGTTGACCTTCAGCTCCTCTGGTTCAAACTGGGAGACGTCGACGGAGACAGTATACTCGCGTTCATTGTCCACGACCTGCATTTTAACTTAAACTTTCTGAGAAGAGCTTACATCAACAGCCTGGCCAATCTTGTGAGCGGTGAGCATAGAGTGGTCGTTCCAGTAGGGACGGGTAAAGTTGCGGTCAAAGTCAAAGTCATCGAAGAATCTGTTGCCGAAGCCCATCAGGGGAGAGAAGGGAGCTCCGAATCGAAGACGACGGTCCATTGCTAAAAGACAGTGAGTATGTTTTTGAGGTAGTCGCGAGAGAGAGAGAGGAACAGGTCAAAGACACACAATGAGAGAGAGTGACAGGAAATGTGATAACCAGGGGAGGAGTTTGTTTGAAAGCGACTGCCCTTCATTATAATCCTGCGAGCAAGCATCCGAAAACCAACAGTTCCACCTACGCAGGTCTTGCGAAAAAGTGATGAGAGAGTTACTTATTTTTGGCGTTCAGTACGAGTGAAACAGTCGAGAAATGCTGCGAAAGAGTGAAGTTGACAGAATATTTGTACTGACTGATGCAGATTATGCAAATGGAGCCTGTTAGAATGGAACATTCGCGTTTCCAGTGATTCACTGACTCATCCGCTTGGTTAAACAAAAACACCCACACAAATCTTGCAAGCACTGGCAAACGTATGTTGCTACAGGTTGACATACTAGTAACAAGGCGTCTGACTCACAATGGAATCTCATTAGAAGATCGAATGTCGACTGTGAGAAAAGAGTAAAGGCAACGGACCAAACTGGCGCAGCATAAAAACTGCTGTAGTTGCTTTAGATTTCAAAGTCTCTTTCGTACGGTCTCGTCACAGCTGGTTTTATTTATAAAGTTTTCAGCTTTCGAGCTCCCTTGAGCTTCTTCTGGAAGTGTTGGAAAAAGTGCGATATCGAGAGAGTCTAGTGACCATTATCCGTCTAGAACGAGCTTAGCGAATTGGCTTATGAATGGTCTTGCAGAAAACCAGGGTAGGGAGGTATACTGTTTTTGGCAAATGGGTTCTGAACTGATATATTGTCAGGTGATGCTCTTTCTGAATCAGATGATCTGGTCTCTCTTTTTGAATCAGACAATCTGGTCCTGTTGGCTAATAAAGATAAAGATAAAGTTTACCCCGTAATCAACGCCAGAGCAAGCTCAATTGCGTGCGAGTCTAATCTGAGGGGCCAGAGAAATCAGGCTTACGTTCTATAATCTGGACAGGTGCCAAGTCTAACTTCAAGAACGCTTTATCTTCGTAGCATGATACTACCAATTTACCGACCTCGGGAGGATGGATGCCTTGGTTGGGCAGAAGCGGGTTTGAACTTGGGACCTTTAGAGTGACGCTGGCGCCTCCTACCACGCGCCATCTCGCTTCTTGTAAACCAGGGTAGGGAGATATACTGTTTTTGGCTAATATCAGTTTTAATCTAATCATTTTTAATAAACATACCCTTTCAGTGTAAAACTCACTAAACAGGTGAAATCTATTTGTTCACAGAAACATTTTAGCTCATCATCAACAAGTATAAATATATTCCGGTTCTGCCATCCACTACGGATCAAGATGCTGGCTTGATCTTATTCCACAACATACTTATTCCATCAATAAACCTCAGAACTTTTTTTTTTGGGACGAACCAAATTTTCTTCCAAACTAAATTTTCTTCCAAATTTTCTTCCAAAATTTTCTTCCACAATAGATTTTAATCAAGAAACCCGACTTTTCTGGCTCTTCTAACACCGAGAACTAGATTCACACCAGCCGTTTTTAACGGCTTCACAGCGCCGCTGGTTTTCGTCATCGGGGACTCAGTTTTGAAAAATATTCATTCAGATTTTGTAACATTATTCATATATTTTTCCCTTCCTAAATTTTCAGTTGCTTGATCTATAAATTTTGTTATTTCTGATTTTTGACTGCTTGCGTACCGCTCTCGATACAACGCCCCGCTTTTGAAATCTTTACCGCTTCAGCGTCTTTTTTTAAATTTATTACTCCTATATTTTTCAGGATTAACTTCTCCAGACGACAGAATGGCGGATGAAGGTAACTTATCTTTCACGTATTATTCTTTTCTTTCATTTTCAGAAGTTGAACTCGATTACGAAGAGGACAGAGACGACGTCAAAGAAGTCAAAGAGGAACTTCCGGATCGATACAAGGTATGTCGCTAAAAATTTCGAAATTTGGCAAATTCTCTGAATCAAGGTCCTATCGTTCAGAATGATAAAATATCTGAAAATATGTTTCAACTAGCATCAACTTTTGAATTTTGTATAAATTTTGGTTCTCCTGCGAGGTTTATTGATTCGCGAAGAGCCACAATTCAATATTTTCCCAGGCCGGCCAATTTCGATACAATAGACGGTACGTGTGAGACGCGTGAGATTCTACGGCATTGTGGGGCCATTATTGGATTCTCACGGCTCCGTCGGCTCTAAATGGAATTTTGTAGACAATAACTGATGCTAGAGAAAAATTCAAGCTAAAGGAGTTTAGCATTATGAGTGAAACCGACAGCATATACACCGTACCAAAAGTCTTTGCGAAATTTGCAAAGTGTCGGAAATCAGCTGATGTTCATTCTTTAAAGCGAGCGTAACTCACCACCATTGTATGTTTCGGTGTGAAAATGTAGAAAATTGGACTTCAGGTTAACATTTTGCCTTTCGAAAAGACACTTCTGTCAATTGTCTTCGCATTTTAAAAATGTGTGGCTGTCCCTTTCAAGCCTTTGCGGAGAAGGCTTCTAGGACTAAATAAGATTGATTTAGAATGATTCGTTTGCTGCTGTCGGTTACAGCGGAAATGATCTTGGCACCGAGAGATTTGTTGTCATGCCACACGCCTAGGCTCCTGGTCGGAAATTGTGATTCACAAGAAGAAAGTTGTTATGGGTTCTTCTTCTTTGAATGTGTACAGTGGTAGATTCCCTAGTTGTTCATTACGTGGTAGCTTTTTTAGGGGAACACCTGCGACGACAGCTTGGCCCGAAAGGTCAGGTGTTCCGTCCGAGGGGTGAAAACGACGCTGTCGCTCTTTCCAATTAATGTTTGTCTATAGATTCTCTCGCCTTCACAATATATAGTATTTGCTGTGAGACATAATCTTGTCATAATCTGTATTTACTCATCTTGATAATCTTCGATCTTCCTCGCGAGGTTGTCTCTACATACAGCAAATTTCTCAAAACAGTCGTCCACCACTCAGCGCCAAGGTCGATCCTTGCTCTTAGGCGTAAGAACAAAGATACAAAGAACCCATTGTATCCGGCCACGCGCGGCCCCTTGATGAGAAGATCTCTGCCTGTCATCAAATTACCCTTCTCTCATCTCTCTCGGCCACCAAGCCCTAGGTTGATCCCCCGGCTCCACACTTCCTTCCCATTATCATCCTGACACCTCTTCAGGATATACGGGTGTCGGGATTGTGATTCCCTGTGCCTGCTGTGGCGCTGCGTAGCGCCTGCGGCGGCAGCGATCGATGTGCGGTCATGTATGGCCGCCACGGCATGCTCCGCCCACTACCCTGCCTTTTCTGCCCATGCGCCTTCGACAGAGAGAGAGGCTCCTCCTCATCTAGTATTTCTTCCAGCAGCGCCACGTCTAGCGGTGGTGGGTTCGTCCCCCACCTACTGTGAGTTTGGCCCACGACTAATAGCCGAATGCCCACTTGGTTTCTTTCTCGGTGAGCCCCCGCGGGGCTACACCATGTGCAAGCCAGATGTGTGAATATACTACATTCATACGGCTCGCAACATCTCTAGCAAACTTTCCTTTTCCTGCCCACACCCCCATTTCGTACGATCCTCGCCGCCTGAGACTTTCGACTCAACCTCTGATATAGCAGGTGAGCAAAGTTTCAGGTGCGCGAGCTTCGCGCATCCGTGTTTACTTTGTATTGTCGCCCCCCGTAGCGGGATTGTCTCTTTTGGTAGTGTCTCTCTCTCTCTCGGCGTGTGGAAAGGATCATTTTTTCTAGCAAAAGAGACACCATTTTCGAAATCGATTCTCACAGAGACGGAGTACCGTTTCAGACTGTTTCTGTTTCAGCCGGCGTTAAGTGATCTCAAGTTTGCTGCGCCGGCCGTCTACACTTGGGAATCAGGCACTGAAAAGAAGGCCAGTGAGAATAGGCGTTCAGAATATTTGATTATGATCGATATGTCAGGAGAGCGAAAGCCCACCTCTTCTCCTTCACTCTTTCAGGACAAAATATATTTTTGCGGGACGTGAGCAATGCGTTTCCGGTAGTTCAGACTGTTTATCGAGTCCTAAAGCTAGAGTCTAAACATTGGGTCGAATGAAAACCGATATCGCAAACGGTCAAGGCCCAAAAACGTTATTATAAATAAACAGACGTGTCTACCAAATGGTCACAATTTCAGAAGTCCAATGCCGTTCCGTCAGTTTTCTCTCGAATTGAAGGACTGAAGGGTAAAGGGGATGCTGAACGCCAAGAAACGCAATCTCGACGAGGCATCTTCACCTCTGGAAGGCTTTCAGGCCTAAAAGCTCCTAGAAGGGCTGATGACAGCAGCGAAAAACATAACGTAGGTTTATGATCTCCCTAGAGACGGGAGAGTATATGCTACAAGTCAGGCTAATCCTCTTGATGCACTACCCCTTTGCCAGCCAGTAAGCAATAATCGAATCGTGGAGTAAGCGAGCCGTTGTGTGTCGAATGTTATTGGGTGCTGGAATAATTAGTGCTCGCGCGCTGCCACTCTGTTGCATATTAGCGTGCTTCCCCCGGGGATATCACTTCAGTTTGATTTCTGAGATGGCGGGGGAACATGGTTAGACAGCAGGTCAATCTTCCCTATTTTTTTGAAAACACAGCTGCGCATCGGCCGATCAATCATCTTCATGCGGGCACATGGTAATCGCGCATCGGTGGGCCGGTTAATTGCTCTAGGTAGTCCACTTCCACACATCCCTCTCCTAGTTGTCAAAATGTGCTTCGGCCTTGACTTTTTTGGAGCAGGGGGAGCGAGGCAAAGGACGCGCGCCATCGCGATAATGCTCGCACTAAAACTTGTGAACGGCACCAAAAATTTTCAGAGAACAGCCCCTGGAACCCTGGGTCCTTTGTCCGGGGCTGTAACCATCAGCGCGCAATTTTGTCTCTCTCTCTTTCCTCCGAAATGGGCAGTTTGGCTACTCGAACCCATGATCCCATGACGCGCAGCCAGATTAAACCTCGTCCACAGACTGAGAGAGAGCTATGGAAACATTCAACCATTGGATAAATGAGCATGTCATATTGAAAGACGGATTTTTTGTTGCTGAGAGGAGAAAGAGAGCGAGCCAACATCCTCTGAGATATCCCACATTCATCACACGTCAATCTGCCTCTATACAATGTTCGTGCCGCGCCACACAGCGCCTCATAAAGTTAATGACGATCGCCATCGGTGGGATACAATCGGAAAAGTTCCGAAGAAAAAAAAAGAGGGGTACTGCAGTCTTTGCCTCATCTGGGCCCGATCTTCAGCTAGGTGAGATAGTAGAGAGATAATGAGCGTGTGGTGGGGGAAATACTCTCTCTCTCTCTCTCTCTCTCTCTCTCTCTGTCGCTCTCGCGAGAAGACACATTGATCGGCACTAAAGGTTGACATTTGATGACCGTGGAGGATATCACAGTTTATAGTCACGTAGGGGTTAACGACTTATCTGATCTCCACGCAGTACACTCTGTTATTCTTTCAGGATGACGAGGCGAGAGAGTCTTCTGACGACAGTGACACGGAAACTGGAGAGTTTTTCGAGGGAACAGAACACAAAACTGATGCAGTATTTTCGGTAGGGTTTGTTAAAAAAGGCAGTACCGTAACCGTTTTCGTGGAGAACTCTTTTGACTCTCAAACAATCATGTTCGGCAGAAACTTGCTGAAATATTGTTACAAAACCGGTTACGGTATAGCACTCATATTGTTGAGCAGAACATGATAATTTCCACCTTTGCAGATCCCAATAACTCGGGACGGAGTTAAAGCAGATCTTGGATTGACGGACCGGCAACTCAGAAATGCTATCAAAGTCTACGGAACCAAAGATATCGAGCCGTATAATATTTTAAAGTTTTCTTTTCAAATTTTCCTGTCAATCCCAATCACAGAGTCTTCTCGGACTATGGTGCCGATCGCTGGAATGAAATCGATGAAAACTCGTGTCTCGTTCAGTTCCAGAGCCGGAAAGCCGCTTTGAAGATGCTCGTCGAGATGAGTCTCGGCTTGACGACTTTGAAAAATCGTTTTGTCGAACATGAGAATAAAGAGAGCAAGGTCGATGATGACGCAATGGATACTACAAACCATGAAGATGGAGAAGTCACGTCGGATGACGAAGATAATGATGGCGAAGTAACGGAGAGCGGAGCACGAAACTCGTGTTACACGATCGGTAAGTGTACCCAGGAAGAGGGAGAGAAGAGCAATTAGTCTTTTTGTACGTCTGCCCTCGTTCTTTTGAGGTGGGGGCATAATGCCGCAAAAATATTTCACGACCCCAAATCACCACTGTTGGCCAGGGCGCCGCCTGGTAATTGCCCTTCCATTTTGGAACGGCATCTCGTTGTGTCTCGGAATGTGGTTCAGCACCCAACAATTTTCCATCCATGCGTGCGCAAATAGTATTGGTTATTGACGCGGTTCCCACACATAGACAGGACTCTCGTCTCTCTCCGTGTCCGGACACAAATTGAGCCAATTGTGACACCGCTGAAGCGTGGTAACTTGTGCCTATAATTGACACATGCCTACAACAACTCTCGAGATAACAAGAACGAGCATACTACTAGTTGGAGGATTTACCGCTCCGTACAAAGTGGCCTGTTTGTTTCGGGAAGTGGTATAGTTGGCTCAAGTGTTTGTTCGCTAGTAGGAAACACAATCGGTTCGTCTGGAGAACAATGGAGACCGATCTGACACTCCATGAGGCGAATTGCTACGGACACCACTCAAACTAGATGGCATCTCTCTCACACTGGGCTAACCAAGGTTAGAGGCTGGCAAAGGTTTTAGGATGGGAGAACTTTTTAAAAAATTTGAAACACTTGAAGGGTAATTTTCTATCGTAAATCGCAGGTGGTAATAATAACCGCAGAGGTTAATGACTTCCTTGCTTAATCCAGCATCTGTCACTGAGCCGGGCAATCTGATCCATAATGCGAGTAAATCAGAGGGACTCGGGTACGCGATATGATACTAAGGTCTCCTTTTTCAGGGAACGACGTCTGTGTCACTGATCATGTGGCGTACATCAACTTGAGAAAACACTCTGTACCAGAACAGAAATGGAGAGTTGTGAAGAAGCATGTCCCTGGAGGACGAATACTACTGGTCAATTTTGCGACTCGCAAAGAGAGAACGGTATCGTTCGGATTGTATTTGTATTTCCCATTTTTTAAGTTGGCCGAAGATCAGGCAAACTTCATTGTCCTTCCCGGCAAAAACGTGGATCCTAATGGATTGGAGTACAGTTGGCAGGGCGACAAGGTCCGCCCCGGATTGAACATTTACGACAACGAGGGAAAAGAACTCGAATGGGACTATGGACACGACACCAGGTAACTGTGTAACAGAAATGTAATAAAAAATATATTCAGATTCTACAAAGAGGGAGAAACTGAAAATCCGAAGGAGAAGGAAGAAGAAAAGGAATGGGAAAAGCCTCCTCTACAAGTCGGAATGAAGGGAGCAATAAAAGTGCGAGGAAGAGGAGCCAAGCGTTTCCTTGGAGAAGATTCGGACACACTAAATTCTGATAAAAATGTCAGTAAAGCCAAGTGAGTTATTCTAACACTATTGGTTAACATTATCTTTTAAGAAAAGAACGGAAGGGAAACGACAGCGACGACTGGAGATTTGAACCGCCTAGTGACAAACCAACACGTCGTCTGGACTAATTTGTTATAACAATAAAAGAACGGATCTGTTACTCATACCCTTCGTTATTGACTTTTTTAATCTCAATCGTTATCTTCATCATTTCATCATTTATTACGATAATCATATCATTCCGATATGTCGCATCATACTTCTTTTAAAGAGTTCGGGAGACCTGACCGCAACGCCCATCCAGTTTTCGCCACATTTTGTCGTAATATCGTCTTTCCACCTGGCACTTGGTCTCCCAGCTGTTTTGTACCTGTTCCACGGCCTCCATTCACTTACAATTTTTGTCCATCGACCATCCTCCATACTAGCAATCTTCCGGGCCCAATTCCATTTCTTTGTGATCCAGGTGACTCTGACATCTTGCAACTAGACAGCGCCATGTAGCCACTCGTTGGTTCGTCGATCTAGGAGCGTAACTCCCACCATTCGTCTCATCATCTTCCGTTGTACAGTTACAAGCTTGTTCAACTCCTTTTCTCGCAATGTCCACGTTTCTCCAGCGTAGAGAAGAGCCGGTTCAACACATTGAGTATACAGCTTGCGTTTGTATCTCATCGGGATTCTTAGGCTGGTGAAAATTTGATGGAATCTGTTGAAGGAGGCCCAAGCTGCTCTGACTCTGCGGTTGATTCAAGTGAAGCGTTACCATCAAAAGACAACCTCGATCCAAGGAAGACAAAGTCCGCGCAGTACGGAACCATTTTGTCGTTGATAAGAATAGGTAGTTCTTGTCTGTTCGTCATCACATTAGACTTCTCCACATTGATCTGGAGTCCGACTTTCCGACGATAGCGTGCTCATCATATGTTGAAGGCTCTGGGCTGAATGAGATAGCAAGACAGCGTCATCAGATTTGTAAGTCGTTGGCCGCCAATGTTCACTCCTTGGCGTTTCCATCTCATTTTTCGAAAAACACTTTCCAACACAGCCGAGAAAAGTGCGGGTGAGACTGTGTCTCCTTGTAAGACACCTCTCTTGACCTCGATCGGGACTTTCTTTCCAACCACCTTGACAGCTACTTCCGAGTGAGCGTATATGAGACGTAAGATTTTTACATTCTTCAGTGGTATTCCTTGGTAGGAGAGTGACGTCCATAGGGCTGCTCTTTCGACGGTGTCAAAGGCTTTTGCATAATCTATGAACCCAATGTACAGTGGAAAGTTGTACTCCTTGCTTCTTTGCATGAGATCTCCGAGTACTTGGATGTTGTCTGAGGTCGAATATGTTTGTCTGAACCCCGTCTGTTCCGGAGGTTGATTGGCATCAAGTATCTTCCACGTTCTTTCTCCGAGAATTGAGGTAAACAGCTTGTAGACCACGGAGAGGAGTGCTATCGGCCTGTAGTTCTTGATCATCAAGGGATCTCCTTTCTTGTAAAGTAGAGAGATCGTCGTATCGGCTAGTTGATCAGGAAGTTGCTCTTTTTGAAGTATTCGTTGAAGATGATAGTCAGATGTGGAGTGATGAGTTCTTTAGCCGCAAGAATCATATCAGACGTAACATGATCTGGTCCAGCTGCTTTTCCTCTTTTCAACTTTGAAATGGCTTTTTCAACCTCACTTGACAGGATGTAAAGGACATCGTGATCGGGAGCAGTCAGAGGCAAGCTGGCAGCGTTTTGTGAAAAGTACAGTTTGTTGTAGAAGGAACGGACTACTTCTCGAGCATCGGAGGGATCGTTGACAGTTGTACCAGCACTATTATTCAGCTGAGAAAGGCAGTTCCTCTGTACTTGGTTTGAACGTTGAGGTCTCAGCAAACTTTTTCCTTGTATCAGAGCGTCACATAAACATTTTTCTGCCTTTGCCTTTCTCAGCTGAATAATAGTGCTGGTACAACTGTCGTTATCTTAATCTTAAACAGAAAGACAGGTAGCTTCGGTGAGGTAGCTTCCTAGCTTCTCGGCTACCTCACCAACAAAGTGCAACGATTTGGGTCATCCTGACCCCTCCAGCCTGAAAAACTGTCATGTGCAGCTGTGATAAATGACGCATCCAGAATTTTCAAAATTACTTTGAAATGCATACTGAACAAAGCGAGACAAGTCAAAAGGTAACCAAAACGGGCGGAAGTTCTTCTAGGACGTGATAATCTGTCTGTGTTTGTCTTTGTCTTTGCGTTTTTATCAGTCCCTTTCTCTGCAGGCCACAGCTCGGCATGACAACGGGTTTCCTCTCTTCTTTTTTCTCAAACCCGCATATTGGTTCAGACAAATACTATGAGAGAGATTTTTACGAAAGTAAATACTTAGCTAGCGGTGGGTGTGGAGCTGTTCACCGAGCTCGACATCATATGTTTTGCCAGTAAGGTTTCTGTAATTTTCCTAAATCTTTCCAGCGAAGTGGCCTTAAAGTACGGTAAACCACAAGCGATCGTCTTGACGAAGGCTGAGATTGAATATATGGTCCAGGTAAGGGCTCCCAATTCCGCAAATTTTTTAAGCTGCGACATGAAAACATTGTCCAGTTTTACGGTATTTTGGTCGATAGTCGAGATAATGCTATTGGCTATGTTATGAAGTATATGGCGGATGGTAGCGTTCACAACGGTAAATTTTTACATATGCTGAACTAATTTCTACAGTCGTTCACGGTGACAAAAGCTATCAGCTGAAGCAAGCTTACGAATGGATCGGACATGCAGCAGCTGGCATAGCCTACCTTCATCAAAAGAGGATCGTTCACAGAGATGTGAAACCACTAAAGTTGGTTTTCCATGCAATTTCTAACTTTTAGTTTACAGCATGCTACTGTCAAACAACAAAAAGTTGGCAAGCATCTGTGATTTTGGACTGTGCAGAGATGAACAAGGCATGACTTCTCAGTAAGACGAAGAGCTCCAAAAAAATCAAAATTTTTAAGTACATACGGTACTGGTCTGTACAAGTCTCCTGAAGCATGTAATGACCCAAAGAGTCTCAGCTACCCTACAGACGTTTGGAGCATGGGCGTTTCAATGTGGGAAATTCTTCGTAAAAGGTTATGTTCAACAGTACCCAGTGCAGAAAATGTTTAGACATCCGTCATATCCCAATACAGACGGCAGTGTCAACTTGGAATGGTCAACTAGGAGTGACAAAGAAACTGGAGAACTGTTGAAAAAGTAGGGATTTTTAAGGTTCCTATTTTAATACGATCAATTTCGTTCGAAGAACCAAACACACGGTGCGAAACACAAAATTTAAAAATGTAAAAGCGGAGGAAAAACTTTGGAATTATGACGTATCAGTACTACAATTTTGAATTGACACTTCAAAGTCTTCGCAGATTCGCAGACCACGGTCTGGCTAGAACGAGCTTACGAGCATTAGAATGTATTTCACGAATGGTCGGGTAGAACACAGGAGTAAAGTAACTATACTAACACAGGTAACTATACAACTTTTGACGTTTTCTGCATCAGGTAAACTGGCCGAGTAAAATTGTATTACGGTACTGTGTTTTCATTGTAAAAAGCAGGCACCTCCTTCAGTAAAACCAACTGTATAAACTTTAGAATGGTGGCCATAGCACCCAATGATCGACCTTCGATGAGAGAAGTAATGGATTTTGCACTTGCCAAGTCAAAAACGTGTGGCAGCGGAACAATTCGTACATCAGTCGATAAAAGCCTTCAGTCTCTATCATTGGGTTCCAATTCTCCTAGGTGAGTCATTCAATCCACATTTACCAGTCGGTTTCAGTGGATCAAACTCTCTCGAAGGAAAGAAGAAAGCGGCGACGGTTGACACCTGGATGACTATAACAAATACTTTGAGCAAGCAATCTGCAGATCGTCCGGATGTTCTACAGTAATCTTTCGACCTTTAAAAATTCTGTCCAATTCACTTCAGATTAGCCAACCAGACTAAAGAAGCGACCGACAAAATTAAAAGCATGAATAGGCTGAGGTCGCCTACGAGGTTGACAAACATTGAAATCATCTGATCAGAATTTTAGCATTGAACAATGTCTTGAAGCTGTGCGAAAGTTGATAAAAAATTGCTTCGCAGCAGCACAAAAAGCTCTTCAGGTATTTTTATCACATTCACAAATTTTTTTAAAGTTCGATCCGGAAAGTCTCGTTACGTATGAACAAGAAGGAAGCGAAGTCTTGGCGACATTTGAAGAAAAGGCTAAAAACAAGCTGGAAAGTTTGGTAAAAAAAATCCCTGCCTGAAAATTTTCATTATTGAATAAAGTATTTTTTTGTCCAAAATTTCCCGTGCACCCTTGCTAGTAGCTTGTTAGTAGTGGCTAAAAATCGTAAACAAAAGTTTCAGATTAGAGGATGGCTCTCCTCAAATTCCGGGTTACTTATAGCATGCAAAAGCTGCCAATTAATCAGTGAATCATGAAAAAAATATCAATGGAGAAAAGTGGCGAACATCACGGCCTGATTGTCAATTACGGCAGGGTTAATCGAACTGCTTTGCCAGATGTTTTCTCCCAGCCGTGTTGCCAACTTGCCGACAGCCTGGAGCCCCCATACAGTGCTCCTAAATGACATTTGACACTGCCGCCATGGAGGTCTCAGCATCTTTACCAATTCTACTGGACGTATCACCGGCTACGCCTCCAAACACGCCGGAAAATCCTATGCTACTTGTGAGGTAAGAAAACAGAGTGAGGCCGTCTCTTCTGTGAGCATAATTTCCTATCGCCTTATCACTGTTTGCCGCTTTGCGGAGTGCCATTCTTTGCACAATTTACTGTTTCTCGCCCCCTTTGACCGAAGTTTACGCAGAAAACTGTCATTAAGGGACGCTTGCTGTTTACAGGGCAAATTTATGAACAACACACTGTATGACTCAGACTGCTCTGAGGACTCACGTCCCATAATACATGCCTTCCTTCTACTCACAGCCTCTTTTTCTCCTTCATGTCGTTAAAGTCGCTCCCGTACGATAACTTTGCGCATGCTAATGATATCATCACAGCCAGATGTTTTACATCTGTCACAACCTTTGCTCGGGAATTTTTCGACGGGCCCCGTACTTACTCGCTTGCATCCTCATGCTAACCGATTTGGACAGTTTACGGTTATTTTATCCCAAAGGACAGAAAATTGGTGATAGATGCTAACCACGTAGTCTTTTCGAATACTAAACGCTTACTAATATTAAAAAAGATCAGTTCAACCCTTTGGGGCAAGGTTTTTTGCTATTTATTGTTAGCTCTAATGAACCGAATCGAATGAGTTCTATTTTTCAAACTTTTCCCCATGGCAATAGTGGCAACCTGCTTGATTCTGCAAGTTTGCGCGCCCAATTCAAAGGGGCTACAGTTCGCTTTTAAAGTACCAAAAATTTAATTCTTTTCCAATCAGTCCAAGTTTGTCGATGAACTTTTGACTTATGACATTTCAAAATAATTAATCGTCACTATCTCATCACATTGGTTTACATTTTGGCTTTTTTAATTCTAAACATTTGGGCGGAATATGATACATTTGAGCTCTTCATTCCTTTCGATTAAAACGGTTCATCTCGTTGGGCTTCTAATTCATTTTCCTTAAAATGTCTGCATTCAAATTATTTATTATTTTCTCTTTTCACCGCGCATTCTTCGTTGATCATGTCATTCGTTTAAAGCAAATCTAAGCAAAATGAAGCAGAGGGAAATTTCTAGAAAAAGCTATGTTTGGCAATTAACATGTTCCTTGTTGCTGTCTCTTTCCAAACCTTTTTCTACACTATTGACCAAAATGGGAATAAACTAAATGTGACCATAAAAGTCCCGCGAGAATAAATCTTGGGAAAATATTCCGATTTCAGGCAATCATCGTTCGGGGCGTCGCTACGGGCTGTAGCAAACAAGGTGTTCAACAAAGGAAAGGGGTAAGAAATTTCAACTTTGTTTGAAATGGGGCTTGAGCAAAGGTATAGTAGTTTTTCCTAGACTATTAGCCAATAAGACCGCGGTAACCCGAACAACCAGCCATTTTCCATTTTCACGCTTGTCTAGGTCTCAATCTTCTGTCAATTTTTTTGGGGTGGGCAATTACCATAAAGCAATGAGATTTTGTGGTCTCGACCTCTTCCATCTCGAACACGTTTTATCTTACCTTGACAAAGCACAAGTCGTTGTTCTGTTTTGGCTCCGGAATGAAGTTCGTTTTATTCGCATTTTTTGCACAGTTTTTGACCAACAATGACTCATTTTCAGACGATATGATTCGGTGAGCGAGCAACAAATGGCAACTGCAAGGGAGAGAGTAGCTTCACGTCTCCAAGCAGCGTGAGTTTTTTCATAAAACTTATGGTCTGTCGGATGCGAAAGTTAACTATGGGATTAGTTCTTCGTGTCGGTACCAACCATCCCTAAAATTCAAAGCCTGTTGATCCCGCTGTTGGTCCCGATATCTACAGTGACCCGCCAGTTTTCTCTCTGAACGACCTATACTGTAACTTTTTTATGAGCATGTCCATCTAGGTCTTAACGTTTGCACTTTTTTCTCAAACTGAGCGCTTGTTCATCAGTGTATTTGGCTGGAAGCTGTCTTCTTTAGAGAGCTGTCAATTCCATCCTTCTCCATCATTTTCACTTGGGCCAGACTTTTATATCATCTTCTACCAATCACATTCAGTGCAAACCTCATGGTCTTGTTTGAAACAATTTTGGACGGTGGTTGCGGAAGATTCTTTGAAACAAGAAGGTTAAAGAAATTGAAAGCCATATATCTAGTAGAAATAGTATTAACACAATATGTTTTAAACCCCCGGTTTGACATAAATTAAATCTGTAAAAGTTCACTCTTCGCTCTAGTCTATGAAATGTGTAATGACTTTTTAGAGACCACTTTTTAAGCATGTTTGGTCTAGGGTTTGGCGTTATGTTTAGATTTTTTGTTGCAGGCAATGCGTCATGGTAGATTTCATATATAAACAGTTTTAAAGCGTGTGCCGACCCTATGAATTTCCGTTGTGCACAGTTTGGTATTTGAAAACTTAAGCGCGGGTTTCTTTGCTTGTTTTCAACTATGCGCAAGTGATTTTTAGCGGGGTCGCTTTTAAATAAACTACTAAACGTTGGCCACTGAAGCAACACACCAGATGGCATGGCCCACAGTTCGGCACTTTCAAGTGTTCGTCATTGGCAACACAATAGGCCCTTTCCTGAGCCATGTGTGGCCTCCAAGAGAAGTATACTGAAAATTTTGCTGTGCGTATACTGAAATTTTTTGAATCACACAACTTCAACATTGCCCCCATATTTCATCATGAGACTAATTGCCATGTGAAATTGCTGTGTTTAATTACTTCCGTCTTCCTGTAACAATTGCTCTTCAGCCGCAATTAGTTCAGATGCTCCGTCTGTGTGTCTGAAAAGACGAGAGAGAGAGGTTTTGCCAAAATGTGCAGCGCGGCCGGCAACAACACAACTGTCGGCGCGTCAGTCAGCCATCCGGCTACTTATCGCCTGGGTGGCATAATTCTCTCTCTCTATAGCATTTTAGCGCTTGTGTGGTTGCCAGCAGCAGCCTAGTCGTGTCCTCGCTCTTCCTCCCTTTCTCTCTTATCCGCAGTCCGCCATCGATTATTCTGGCCGGCCTGCGGCAGCCGTCTTTTCATCTATGTGCCTGGGGTGCATGGCGAGAGTCCCACTTCGTCAGAGACCCCCGGGGACTTCCCCTTCGCGCACACCTTCTTCTGATAAATTTTTTACTTTTTGACGGCGCCATCTGTCCCACTCTCCGCGGCGAGATTTTTTTCCCGCGCTCGGGTGATAAGCGCCGAAAGAGCTCATGGTAATCGATGACCACTTGCTGGCTCATTACACCTGCTGTTGAAATAACAGCAACAAATGATGCGTTGTGCCTCGGCCCCAATGTGAATCATGAGCTTTTGTTGCGGTGGGCAAAATGTTGCCGAATACTGACATCTAATTCTATTTCCAGAATGCCCTTTTTCTGTAAAAAAAAACGGACAGTTTTTTATTTTAACACAAGCTAATTTAGGTCAATTATTCAAGAATAGCCTGATGGTTAGCTTCTCTTTAAAGCGATACTTTTGTGTTGTTATTATTATTTTGCAGAGACCACACTGACATAATCTTCCGGCATAAGTTTTCTCTTTTTAATAGCGTTGTTCATTTAATGATGCTGCCAATGTGCTCTGGCTGCGGAGCAATCAGGCGAAACTCGCACTTTACACACTTCGGGACATAGGAGGCTAGGGAGGCCCCTCCCTGACGACACGGGATGCGTAATTTATTTCACGATACGTGTGTAAACGAGCAGCAGCCTCTCTCAATACTCTCTTTGTCTTTAATGCCCTGTTTTGACGCACTCTTTTTGCCGGCGGATTTGTTTGGCCCCGTGTAAGCTGTGTTTTTATTAGAGCGTCACTTATGGAGCGTCTGCGACGACCCCAATTACGAGCACATTTCCTTCGCTTTTTGAACTTAAAGGGATGAGCCATGTTACGAAACGACCTCGACAACTAATATGAAGAAGAAAGAAATTTTTTTGTCATGTTCGCTCTGATGCGTTCTCATCTCGACGATTTTTAATTATGGTAAACGCGGACTCTAATTTCGAGCAGCTGGGCTCTCTCTCGTATCATGCGCAGACGACCATAACAGTTCAGGCTCCCCCTTTCTATGCTGAAACCAATTCGTCATGAGAGAAGCAGGGTTGCAGTTGGGGAGGGATTATCGCAGCGCCCTGAACAATTCCACTAAATACTGCATGACTTTCGATCTGTTTTTCATGCTAGTGAGAAAGAGAGACGGGTGGCTTTCCTCTCTCTCTCTCTCTCTCTCTCTCTCTCTCTCTCTCTCTCTCTCTCTCTCTCTCTCTCTCTCTCTCTCTCTCTCTCTCTCTCTCTCTCTCGGCAGCTGAAGCCGCCCTGATGAGCTCTTTTCGGCATTTCACATTTTTGGCCACTACTTTTCAGAAATTTGTTATCCAAAAACTGGGTCACCGTTTTTGTTTTGCAGTATCACACGGTCTGTCACACCTTTCCGCTCGATTCGCCTTCTATAAAACGATATAAAACGATAATCGGCTTATAGTCCGGGCATCGATTTATTCTCTCTTTTATTCTGACTTTGTCATCTCTCTCGCTGCCCAATTTTTCGAGGGACGGCAGAGAGAAGCCTTTGAGGGAAAAAAGTTGACGGAGTCGTTTGTCCACCCTCTTTTGACCTACGTGCCGCCCCCAAGTAAAACGGTCATATATCTCGTGGGCCCAGCTGGTCGAGAGACTCTCTAGACATGCAGCACATCGTCTTTCTGTGTCATCCACCCTCTCTCCATCTTTTCAGTACAGCCTCAGATCTTTTAATTTACGCCACGGAACCTTGCGTGCACTTTTCTGCTCCCATGGCTTTCGGTGGGCCACACCACAAGTATTGACATGCAGCGCTCGATTCTCCTAATAAATTATCCACTACTGTGCGTCACTGACGGCTCTATTTTTGCCGCGATCCTGTCCGAAATAAGACGCCGCCCCCGGCCATTTTTCAATAATTCTCTCCCTTGTTTTCCAGTCGCAAAAGAGGTAACTTTTTCAGGAAGGCGGATGCTAGAGTGATGCTGTTTACTGGCACACTGCGGGTCCGTGTAGTAGAAGCAAGACAACTACGTCCAACAGAATGGTCTAGGAGATTTACACAGACGGAGACTAACACCGTAAGCTATTCTTGATACATTTGTGCTACTAATTACGGCATCCTGTTCCCGAGAAACCTGATGCCGTTCTCTCAGAAAAGCATCACAAACTGGGTGGTCGGGAGCTAAGCAGCAAAAAAACTCAATAGCTAAACCCATAACAAACAATATGGGCTTTACTGAATGGCCTATGAATCGCCGGCGTCGGTTCCTACGGTAGAGGGGGCTCAAGATTGCATTGGTAATGAGCTCAATTTGTCTGACTCACAGACTATATCACCATTTTGAGAGGATATTGTGGAAAAGTGCAAACTCTTTTGCAGAATGTGTATGAAGTTTTTTCAGGCACTCATAGATTCCTACATCAACGTAGACTGGGATGAATTTCATGTCGGCAAGACGGCCGTCCGAGCAAAAAGTCACGATCCCAAATGGAATGAGGAATTTAGCGTTGTATGTTTTATGAGATTTCATTCATTTGTTTCAACTTCAGAGCGACGTTCATTCCGGAAAAGCCATCGGCTTTACAGTCTTCCACAACTGTGTAATGCCTCCAGATGATTTTGTCGCAAACTGCAGGATATCCTTCGATGAGCTCAAAATTGGTTCGGCCAACGATATATGGGTATGTAGTTTTTTCAGCGCGCTCTTCCTCTTTTCCCCCAAAGCGATAAATGAGTCGGCAGCACTAATCTCGAAGAAATTAGCTGAAATTGCTTGTTCGATAGGGTAATGAGTGAGTGGGGTAAATGCAATCACTATGGCCCAGTTGCAGATATTAGTAGTGATGTCGTAAACAGCCTCCAGGCAAAAATAGAACTTTAACTGTTTTCGTAACGTCTAAAAATTACTTTGAAGGCTCAATTTTATACGACTTTCAGGTAGCTCTTGAGCCACATGGTCAGCTACATGTGATCATTGAGCTGCACGGAACAGCTGTGGAAGGTGAGTAGACCCATTTTTTATTATGAGATTATGCATTGCGACAAAAGCATAATTTTCGTAAAGTGGGATTATCCACGCAGATGGACTGATTGCCATAACGGTTGACGCGACTGATCTCACCAACCACTTGAAAATGACTTGCAGTTCGTCTTAGAAGACCTTCAAAAAGTGCTCCTGACGGCTTAGCCTCGAGAATTATCCGCAAAAGGTCCCTTGACTCCTCTTCCTTGTAAGCATCGAGAACTCGGGAAAGTGTCAGGGGAACACATTGCTCAAAAGGGGCAATTTGTTCATTGACCTGCGATATGAGATGCTCGGCCGAGTTGAGAACCTAAAATCATCTGAAGGCACTAAAAAAAGTATTACATCAGTACTGTTGACATCAACAGGAACGTCGTTTTTACAGGTACAGTACTCATCAGGTATTTCGGCTTGTTGACAGGAGCGTTCCTAAAGTAGTTTTAAATGAAAAAAATTCCAACATTTTACCGGAATAGTTCGAAAAATACTCATTCCTCTTTGAGAGTATGTTCGTATTCTTTTTTCAATCTCTGGGGACAGACTCGCTTCTTCAACTTGGTGCCAATCTCCTGTTTCAGACAGATGCAGAATGTCTTTTAGAGTCACGTGAAAGTCCCAGAATGATGTTAGTTTCTGGAACCGTGATTGAAGAAATTTTTTAAGCAATACATTAGACATTTCTTTCATTCTTTCGACCAATTTCGGATGTTTTTCAGCGAGGCTTTCCGGCAAATGGACCGAGAAAAATGGCAGTTGCTCTTCTTTCCGCCCAATCAGTGTCTCTCTAATGGCATCAAAACGGTGGCCATGGTCAGAGAGCACAAAAAGAAAAGTGTCCTAAAAGATAGCTTAGAAAATATGGGAAAAATTCACTTTAAGTGACTCGTGATTTTCTTCAAACAGCTTTGAAATATCCTCATCGCCCCATTGCACCTGATTCATGTAATCGTGGCCGAGTTCAGTTAGCCAATTGAGAGCAAAAACTGGCTTCCCTAAAATTGGATTTCTTTTCGTTAAAAATGATTTCACCTCGATATTTTCGAATGAATTGCTCAAAATAGTTCAACTGAAATCGATGCATCGGTTCATTTCCATAGCACAAGTTAGTGCTTCTTCTGTGAAGATAAGAACTGTATACGTTAAGCCAGAAAGGTCTTAAAACAACTTAAAGAATAAAAATGGGTTTTACCTAAAATAATGGTCCACTGGTTTTCCCATAAAACCTTTAGCTGTGTAATAGAACAAGTTAAAACTTGGGTAATCTTCAGCGTAGTAAGTCGCATAGCCCTGTAATTTTCAAATTTTTAAAAGTGCTCAAAAACTTTCAAGCTGAGCAAACTAGATGTAAACAAAGTATCTACCAACCCGCTTTCGGAAATCTGTCCAAATCAGGGGATGATCATCATAAAAGCCCGTAATGTCGCCAAATTCGGATGAGCTTTTGACACCTGGAAATAGTGACTGGCATGAAGCTTAACGGTATACCTGCAAGCATGGCGACAGCATTTGGAAAAGAATTATCGCCAACTTTTGTCATTCCGTTAAAAACAATTGATTGATACTTTTCTTTAAGGACCTAAAGCTTAAAAATGAGATTTTTTCATAAAATACGTTACCGCGTAGCTTTTTGGCAAACTTCTTCTCCAGTGCGAATGTGACACACTGTCCATGACGAACAGAACCACACTGTACTTGTCTGGTGTCTTTTCTATGCCAGGCTTAGGGATTATCCGGTTATGATTGTTTGAATATACACTAGATGAGAAAATTGAGTTTTTCTTGCAAGAAACCTCGACAAATTCGCAGTTTGTATCCACACGATCCTAAAATTTGTTTTAAGATTAAAAGCCGCTTACCGTAAAACTAATCCATTCAGAATAGCTGAGAGTAACATCCTCACCCATTTGTTTATCGTAGCACCGATAGTTACACATAATTTCGTAGCCGAGCTTTCCTTTTTCTAGCGGGTCGATCAGCAACGTGCCCTTAAAGTCCGCTTTCAAAAAAGTGGGGAAGACATACATTTTCAAGGAGCTTGGTGAGATCATACTGGTTCTTGATACATTCTAGAGGAGGCAATTTTTGGAAATACTTTTGAATGGCCGGACTCCATGGATCCATTACAGTAATTTTACATGATTTGTTAGAAACAGAAGAATCCTTAAAGTTTTTGTTTTTACTTAATTATTTCTACCTTGGCAGACTCCTTTTTTCTCCTCGTCGCATAAGTAGTCTTAACTTGCGGCGATATGGAAGAGTAGATTATGCAAATGCCAAAGACGAGCGTAATGAAAAGCAGAAGTACTTCTCTTTGTCCAACAAGCTTCATATTGAGCGGGGGAAAGGGTGCATGATTCTGAAACGTTCCAGGGTGACAAACGCTCGTAAATGACGAACTATCAGCATAAAATTGTTTGCATGGATTGCTCATCCGAGGACAGGATGACCCAGTCTTAAGTTTTTTGTTTTTGTATTTGTATTAAGCCAGTCTAGCCTTAAACACCGTTTGATTTCAATCGGAGACAGTGCAAACTGATCATTTTAAGCAAAATTTCATCAAATAAGTTGTTTAAAATAAGATTTTCTTTGTGGGGATCGAAAAGGACATATCTTTAGATCCATAATCACGCAGCCTACCACTCTACCATGCGGTGAAGGATTGCCGGGGCTTTCGAATGCAAAACGTTTTGGATAAGGGACAATAGGACGATTCCTGCTTTTAATAAAGATTCTGGACACTCCGAAAATTCGACCAAAATTGCTGTGAAAAATTGGAATGGGCAAAAACTATACCGGAACTAATACATTTTGTTACGGCGGAAAGTGAACAATAAAAGGAAAGACGATTGTCGTTTTCAATTGAAATTCAGCTCCAAAAATGGCAAAACAAGTGAATCAGAAGCGCTATCAAATGCAAACAGCCGTTGAAAGTATCAAAATCGTTTGGAGCTGAGAATTTGTTTTACGGCTGACGGGTCATAGGAGGGGGCCTTATCAGCTGCTTTGACTACCAACTGGACTTTAGCAAGAGAAAATCAAGTTTGCAGATACTCATGCCAACAAGGAACGAGTCTTCAAGGAGAGGACTGGAGCCTTCAACGACAGACAGAGACGGGGTGCCATGCGACGAAAAATTCACGAAGTGAGTGTCGAGTGCTCTTTTAAGATATTGTCTTCCACCTTCTTTGACAACATGGCAACCGAATAATTTAGGTCACGGGTCATAAATTCATGGCATTGTTTCTACGCCAGCCTACGTTCTGTGCCCATTGCAAGGAGTTCATCTGGGGCATTGGTAAGCAGGGATATCAGTGTCAAAGTAAGTATCATTCCTTTGTGTTCAAGTAACAAACTACAAGCCATTTTTGTCAGCAAACAAAAATCAGAGATAAACCTGTAGGATGGTTGTTTAAAAGTTTTAACATTTTGGCTTAGAGCACAAAGCTTGTCGCAGAGGTTCTGACCTGATTTACCATCAGATCAGAACTCTGTTTGTGTTGGTCTTTAAAACCTAAGTTTCTTGATCCCTTCAAAGAAATTTTTCACCCCCACATTTTACGATTTCGTAAGACGAGACAATTTCGGGGTAACTCTCAAAGTCGCAGTCGTTATGACTACGGGCTCTCTTAATGATTACCCCGCAGAATGTATTTCGTTCTGCGTTTCTGCCTGAACTAGGCCAAAAGAACATGTGCGAAGCTCTGTTTAGTTTTTATACACCCACAGGTTTGACCTTCTTTTTGCATAACCCACTTTTTCAGTCTGTACGGTTGTTGTGCACAAGCGGTGCCACGAAGATGTCGTCTGGAAGTGTCCTGGCAACAAAGACGGCTGTATCGACGAGATTAACAAAGAAGTGGCAGACGTATAGACTTTTTCTGTGCATATCATTAATATGGGAAATTTTAGTCGGCTGGCCGATTCAACATCAACATTCCCCATCGCTTCAGTATTCACTCTTACAAGAGGCCCACATTTTGTGATCATTGTGGATCAATGCTCTACGGCCTCATCAATCAGGGACTACAGTGTTCTCAGTGCAAACTTAACGTCCACAAAAGGTTTGTGGACTTCAAGAATTAAAACCAAATCTGTTTGAAGATGTCAGCGCAACGTGGCCAACAATTGCGGAATCAATGCCAAACAGATGGCAGCTGAACTTGCTCAACTTGGACTGACGGGTGACAAGATGAGTATCAGGAGCAAGAAAAAACCGAGCATCATGACGGAAAGCAGTACGGAACAGTCATTTGTTAGCTCCTCGGATGCTTCATCAGGTACTAGCATTCTTTTAATTTCAAGTGATAAATTGTCCAGGACTCGGTCAAATCCTGGAAGATGAAGCTGGACCTACGAGGCAATTGAGCCATCCGTCTGGCACACTTTCAATACAAGATTTTCTCTTTATCAAGGTCCTTGGAAAGGGCTCTTTTGGAAAAGTATGAAATTTTTTCAAAAACATACAAATATGTTTTCTAGGTCATGTTGGCTGAGAGGAAAGGAACCGACGAGGTCTACGCCATCAAAATTCTCAAGAAGGACGTCATCGTTCAAGACGATGACGTCGAATGTACCATGTGCGAGAAGAGGATTCTCTCACTTGCCGCCAAGCATCCTTTCCTCACTGCTTTGCATAGCTCCTTCCAAACACCGGATCGTCTCTTCTTCGTCATGGAATATGTCAATGGAGGAGACTTGATGTTTCAAATCCAGAGGGCCAGAAAGTTTGACGAACCGAGAGCTCGCTTTTATGCTGCTGAAGTTACTTGTGCGCTGCAGTTTTTGCACAGGAACGAAGTCATTTATCGGTGAGGATACTGTAGTTTTGCTGAAATATTTCAATTTTTAGTGATCTCAAACTCGACAACATTCTTCTCGACGCTGAAGGGCACTGCCGGCTGGCAGATTTTGGAATGTGCAAGGAGAACATTAGCAGGGACAAGCTCACCAGCACTTTTTGTGGTAAGAGTGACTATAATCCCAGAAAAAAATTGTCTAGGAACTCCCGACTACATTGCTCCTGAGATTCTTCAGGAACAAGAATACGGTGTTTCCGTCGATTGGTGGGCACTTGGAGTCCTCATGTACGAAATGATGGCCGGACAGCCGCCATTTGAAGCAGACAATGAGGACGACCTCTTTGAGGCAATCTTGAACGATGATGTTCTTTACCCCGTTTGGCTATCGAAGGAAGCCGTCAACATTCTCAAAGCTGTAAGTGTCAAGGAAGTTTAACGACTTTAATTTACTTTCAGTTTATGACAAAAACGCCTGGAAAACGACTTGGCTGTGTTCAGTCACAGGGAGGTGAAGATGCTATCCGAGCACATCCCTTCTTCCGCGAGATTGACTGGGATGCATTGGAGGCCCGACAGGTCAAGCCGCCCTTCAAACCGAAGATTGTAAGATACTTTCCCTAAGCTATAATTTTGTCCTTAAGAAATCAAAGCGGGACGTGAACAATTTTGACGCCGACTTTACAAAAGAAGAGCCGGTCCTCACTCCGACGGATATGAACGTCGTCCGAGCCATCAACCAGGAAGAATTCCGCGGTTTCTCCTTTGTCAATCCCCACTTTACCTATTAATTCCCCTCCTGTCATATATAGGCTTTATCCACGCTTAATAATCGTTATGGCGGGAGTTTTTCCCCAAAACTTTCTGTAAGAGTTTCGCCGTACTTTCAGATCTCATGATCGCTAAAAGCCAAGGACTATTTTCCTTTCCTTTCCACCCAACTTTCCATCCATTGTGACAACGATCCGGTTATTATAGCAGTAGTTTAAAAACTTTACCAAAGATATGTATTGATATAGATTAACTGAAGAGTGTGTGTGAGCATTGTAATATAACATTTTTCTATATGGGATTTGTGTATATCATCATCTAGTCGTCCTCCGTTTAAAGCATTCCGTTGTAAATAGTCTCGTCCCTCCCAAACAACATCACAATTCTCTTGCCCTCTTCCAAGCTCCTCCCCTTTTCCCAGTCCTGTATTGTGCACCGCAGTTACTACTCAAGAGCAACCATAATAACGCCAAGCGTGTCTCCCATATCTGTCATGAAACACGACGGCGACAGCGCGCAAAATACTGCTCGCCATTACATAGTGCAATCTCCCAGTTTTTCCCCAATGTATGATTCTCATCTTCTTTTCATTTGACTGCAATTGTTCAACTTTATTGAATCGTTGCATCTAAAAGACTATGATTCATTTTCTGACAAGGGGAAGATCACGAGCTGAGGTAGAGAAGAGAGAGAGGAAGGTTAAACAGCAGACACGTCGGTTCGTTGAGCTTCATTTGTGGACCACATCTGAAAGGGAATCTTTTAAGGTGTACCGCCAGAAAACTTACTCATTTTTGGGATTTTCAAATTTAAGTTCTAAAATTAGCAGCGAGCGTATTCCTGTTACCTATTATCTAAACTTATAACCGAGTCCGGAAGCTGCTTTCACTGTTTTCTAGACAATTTTCTATATTTTTTCAAACGTGGTAATACAGACTACAGTCGCTTTGAGTGTATTTTTTGTAAAACTTTACTTACCTAACAGAGTTGCTGAGCAATCGATCCCTTTTTATGTCCTTCGTGGGTCTTCAAAACCGCTTCGGAAAGAGAATAGCGGTCGACTGATTGAGCACGTGGCGCTGGAAGAGGAGCTAAAATCTGTCCTTAGATTCGAAATAAGAGAACTCACATCTAAGAGCTGGACTGTGTGAAGCTGAGAAACTCTTGGCTAATCCGTCTCCAAAGATACTAAAGTCGTCACTTGTCATGGACAGTCGTCCAACTGACAAAAGACTGGCACTTAGTGGAGCACAAGGCGGCGGCAGACCAGATTCTTCGGAATCTGCCTCTTCGTCAATTTTACCCAAATTTCCTAGGTCCAGTCTTGGGCATTCTTAAGGACAAGTTAAATGTTGTAGACTTAAAAAGTACCCATATCTTCAGCCATCACATAAACAGCACTTTCACCATCTGTATCAGTGCTCCCGTAAGTTGTACACGACGAAGTCATGGTGCTTGTCGTGCTCTGTTCCATCTTCCTCGGAATTTCGTCCTTTACACGGTCAATGATAGTCTTTTCGTCCGTGTCGGATCCCCAAAATGTTTCCTGAAAAATCTAGTACCGTAACATATAAGACTGTTAGTTTATTCCATTTACAGACGGATCACATAGGACATGCAGTTACAACACATACAAGGACATGTATCTTCACTTACAGGAGACTGCTGCACCATCTCCAAATGTCTAATTCGGTTCTCGAGGTTCTGAATGTAGCCAATGAGCTTCACAGAGTCTTTGGCTGTCGGCAAAGACTCCTCCATTGAGGCTGTTGACTGAACAAACAGATTTTCGACGGATAAGCGCAACGAAACCGTTTGCATCTGGGCGGAAATCATCTTCAGAACTTGTTCCTTCTGCTGGTTAAAGTTGTCATTTTCAGGTCGATCAGCTTCCTCAGACTGTTCACTACTCCCGCAGCCGAGATCGTCACTTTCTTCATCGACATTTCTACAGTTGTGGAGAGATTGTCTGAATGATATCATTGACAAAATTGTGAATATTTTCACCTTTGTTCGTCCAAGTAAAGACAAAGCTGTTTAAGTTCATCATTCTCTCCTGACAGTTGATGACACCGTCGCTCAAGTTCGGCAGTTCTATGATGATAGGACGTAATTTCCTAAAACAATGCCTGTGAAAATCAAAAAATATAGCAGAAAGCTGGTCGTACTTTAATAGTCGCTTACAGCAAACCTACATTAAAGCAGAGACAACACCGTTTTTGAGGGTAATTCAAAAACGATATAATTTTGGCTTGAAAAGTTCAAAGTCGCACACGGTCTCGTGGTTCCCTCTATAACTTAGATCCTAATTGCTTAAAGCAGTAAACATACAAATACGCTACCTGCTTCATGACCTGACTCGTGTATCTTCCAAACTTGTGCCATTCTCTAGCCATTCTCCTTGCTCTTTGTCGATCATCGTCCAGGAAACAGGCGAGATCTCTCAGTTCCTGCAAGACTTGTCTCGCAATTCTTAACAATAAAAACCTTGTTGCTTAAAGTAAGCTTCTTGTTCTCCTCCTTAAGCATTCTGATCTCGCTTAAATGAGCCTCCACTCTTCTATTAGAATCATCCACTATCTCCGCTTGACTTCTGATTAAACGCTGGTTTTCGACTTCCAGCATCCGACATCTATGTTTAACATGGTCTACTTGGAGGGCTGTTACGGAATATTGACCAATCTTGACAAAACCATAAATTGAAAAAATATATATAGATACCTGTTTCTTTAGCGACGTAGAAGGCGATCTTGAAGAACTATCAACGGATACTATAGGATAGTGTATTCCTGGAACTCGACCTTAAAATCTAGTTGAAATAGCTCTAAGATACTCTCACCAGACTCGGAGCAGATGGATGTGTTTGCTGAATAACATTGTCGTACTGTATTTGGTTCAGATGACACTGTGCTCATCACTGAAAACGATCAGTTTGATAGTCTAACAATAGGTGTTATTATTTGAAGAAAAATGATCCCGGAAAGTGAATCTTCGAGAGAGAGAAAGTCAGGTTCCGCCCCATTTTTGATGAACAAACAAACATGGGAAGTGCGCGAAACGGCTAAGAAGACGCCACAAAAAGCCGGTCTGATGGCTGTAGTTTTTCAGCTGATAGTGCTTAACACACTGTAAACTTATATTTAGGGTGTTTGGAACCCGTGAACTGGCTACTTTAACGACAGTTCCTAGAGACGATTCAGACTGTTAAGTAAGCGATTAGGCGCAGCAGCCGATGGCCATTTAATTTATGCGCGTCGGATGAAAAGAAACCAGAACTCGGAAAAGGTTAGACAGTGGCGAAAACGGTCTCTTTTCAGACCTTGACAGCAGCTCTTTTGCCAAAAAGGAACACGATAAGAGGCCGTTCATTTACATGCACCTGCTGTCCCCCAAAACGGGCTGATGTTGATGGAAAAACGTCTCACGGAGGTCAGAGAAGAAAGCAAATGGAACAAGAAAGAGGTAGTTCAGGCAGATGGTTTAACTTTGTCAAACCTCAAAGATACAATCGTTAAAGGGAAGAGAAGTTTTTTTAGAGATAAGAGAACATTCCTTGAAATATTTCACGGATAGATAAAGACAGCATGTTGTGGAAGAGGTAAATCAGTTCTATCACGGTAATGCAGCAAAAAATCAGCTTCAAATGCCAAAATTTTTGGAGAATAGGGAAGAAAAATACGCCGTTACGTAAACAAAACAATAGGAAGTTTAAGATAATGGCCATTTATGCAGAAAGTCCAACGCAAAAGAACAAAGCTGAGAACGCAGCTGGGGGTAGAGCGGCTGGTCTTAGAAAAAAATAACAGATGTGACGCAACGTGCCCAGTTCGGCAGCCGCGTGGTGGATTCGGGTACAGTCCAAAACTGCGGCATTCAAAATTCGAACAGTTGCTCTCTCCCTGGAGAGAAAGAGGAAGCCACCCTCCGAAAAACCTCATTTATCATCTTTTGGACCGTGACTAATTAATCGTGTGTCGCTTTTGAAGAGAGTAAATCGATAGAAAAGTTTAAAAACCAACTGAAATTGGGTTACAGATAGACGGTCCCAGGTCTCCTATCTTAACTACAGATCTCATGCCGTTCTATTTTGAAAGGGGTCGAGTTGGCAGAGGACAATTAACCTCACAAACAAAGAGGACAAGCTGTTATATTTGTGGCCCTGGAGCTGCCAAACTCCACCAATTGGCATTTGTATTCGAAGTGGACACGCGGCGAAGCATAAGTGAGCAGAGTGTCTGATTGTGCGCGAATGGCGCCACACTTTGTGCGTTATTGCTTACGCGGTTAGCACCTCCACGGCAAGATATTGAGCCTATGGAACAAACATGCCGTGAGATATAAAATCTTTGGGAAAGTGCACGAAGAAAAGAAAGTGAGATTTGGTCAAGTTGCCTTGATTGGATCAACACTTGCGGTTGCTTGGCCCACGACAATTGGATTAGATCCCGATGTGGGTTGTGGCTTGAAAAAGTGATCTGAAATTGCCTCAATTTAGTCAAAAGGGAGAGTCTCCAGATCAGGCGTAGTCACTTAGGGCATGCCTTAGCGGTGCGCAAAAGCACAATGAGAAGGTATCCTGCTGCGTGCAGTCGAATTCAGCCCTCTGCGGGAACCGTTCCGTCTGCGATTAAGTTTGAAAAATGTGATTGAACCTGGAAAAAAGAAAGAGAGAAAAGCGGACCCCACCCAGTGGGGAAAATGAGACAGAGAAAGAAGCTCAGTGTAAAAGGCTGTCGTCTGTACTTGTCACATTAGCATACGAGGAGAGTTGCGCCTACGCGGTAAATAGCGGCTGTCGTCTTACAGCACAGTCGCAAATTGGCGGTTGCATAGATCTAGAGGCGCGGTAAATCAAGCTATCAATTATCGGAGTTCATTAGGTTTTTAAACAAAAGTGCCAGGATAGTGGAACGAAACTGCTGATTGCTGAGCATAACCTATCCGTTATTGTTCTCGAACAGAATAGGTGACAAAAATGCCACGGCTTAAATAAACATTCAGGAGAGCAGAGATATCTTTAAAGAATACAGTGAAAACACATTGCTCACATAATCCTGGGTACATCAGTGTTACCAGTCGTATGACAATTCAAACAGTTTAAAAATCGAAACAACCTACTACAGACAGTCCAAAACACAGAGATCAAAACTTTTCATGAATTCAAAAAAAAAACGTTCATCGAGATTATTCCTGTTTCTAAAAAACTGTATTGGCTGAAATTTCTTTGCACATAACCACTTGTATTTGCACCCTGTAAAATATTAACAAGCTATTCTAAGGAATGTGTCTCAATTGGACGACCTGAAACATTGGAACACTTGCGCCCTCTAGTAAAACTTTGGTCGGAGCCATTCGCAACAGTCGAAACGACAGTTCAATGCAAGTTCGAAAGCCATAAACAGCGTCTGGGTACACACGGAACAACGGTAACCCACATTCATCCTTAAAAGACGGAGAACGGATAGAAAAATGTCTTTCTGATGAAGAAGTCTTTTTGTGGAGCTATCGCTTTTTCTTGCTTTAGCACACTTTTTTCAATATTTTTGTCGTCGCAAGTATGTAGTCAAATTACTGAGCTCTGGAACGAACTTGATGATGATTTGAAGCAATTTCGGGTGAGAATTCTATGTTTTTACACTTCACAATACTCAGGTCGACGCAGATTCTGCTTGGCAAGAAATGGTGTCTTTGGGTTCTCAAGAGACGACCAGGAAAGTCAGAGAAACTGTTTATGGCTCATATAATGCTGCTGTAGAATCGACTTCGGTTGAGCCTACAGTTTGCGGTTTCTCCAGTAACATTTTTCAAGAACAATAAATTTTAGCTTGTTCGGAACAGAGCATAAACACGTGTCCGCCCGGACCACCTGGCGACGAAGGACTCCAGGGGCCAGATGGTCGTGATGGACTTCCTGGTATTGATGGCTATGACGGTTTCGACGCCCATCCCTCAGTTCAACAGGAAGGAAAAGTCTGCTTCAGATGTCCGCACGGGCCGATGGGAGATCCAGGTCCTACTGGACCTCCGGGACTTCGTGGAAAACGAGGAAAGCTAGTTTCTGTGAAGGTTACTGTAGTTCAGGCAGAAGAGGTCAGGCAGGAGCCCCAGGCCGTGACGGAGGACCGGGTTACCCTGGCCCCATAGGAGCAGAAGGTGTAATAGGTACGGATGGTGAAGCCGGAAAAAGAGGTGAAAATGGAGCTGATGGAGTCAAGTACATTTTGCGACAAGGAGTAAAGGTAAGATTCTTGATTTTTCGAGCATTTTCCAGGGAGCAATAGGTCAACCCGGACTTGAAGGACCTCCAGGCGTAAAGGGTAGACAAGGATCTACAGGTAAGTCGTTTCTGCGGCCCTTTAAAGCTGTGTAGGTCCTCCTGGTCTGCAAGGTCTAGAAGGAATGCCAGGCTTGACAGGTATCAACGGGCAAGAAGGACTACAAGGACCTCTAGGACCAAAGGGCAGGCCAGGCTTGGATCAAAATGTTAGTTTGTTAACTCACTGGCTTCCGATTATTATCTTTCAGTACTGCAAGTGTCCCGGCAGAGAAGAAGCAAAGGCTGAGGTTACTGCACCTCCTACAGAAATTCCATCCGAAGAGGTGAAATAGAATCTCCCATAATAATAAACAGAGTAACCGTTAAGACATTTCACATGTTATACATTAAAGCATTGGCTAAGAGATAATATGACAGCTTGCCAACGATTACAAAATTTACATGATTTTCTGGCTAATACCATTACTGGACACGGTTTTCGTGGACTTCGACAACATCAAGTAGATCGCGAGTTATCTTCTTCTTGTTCAACGGATTCTCCTTTTGAATCTCATCATTCTGGAAGAGTCTCTTTTCACAATATCACCCGTAGTTCACCTCTTCATGACTCCGCTTACGCTCGACACTGCTCGGTCCTTGTTCAGACAGACTCTGAGACACAGTAGGTTCTCTGACCATATCCTGATCCAAATCAGTTGATGGACTGCGTGTGTAGTTCCGATCATCGTTCTGAAAACTCGATAAACATTTATCAGAAATCACACCTCGAGAGTGTTAGGAGAATCACGGTTCATGCCGTACTGAAACCTGATTACTGTAGTGCTACTGACTGACCATTTCCCAGAGTCTGTTCATTTCATTGTCCGAGTCGCTGTCTCCGTCACTGTAAGGCGGTGTCTTCGGTGGCTCACAGTCATCCATTCCCTGTTGCTGAGTACTGTCTGCATCGTCAAAAACCTCATCCTCATAATCAACTTCTACACTGTGCTCTCTGTTCAGGAATCTCTCCATTTCTGAAGGTTTCTCCGTCGGCTCCACTTCATTTTCGCTCGATTCCTGCTGAAACAGTTTTAATTATATAAAATAGTAAACCTACCAGTGCTTGTCTCACATCGTCCATGTTGGAATTAGTACCGTCGAGACTCTCCACAATCTGATCCTCAAGGAATGGAGCAGGCGAAGCATCCGGAAACTGGCTGTCGTCTTGTTCAAAAACGTTGGACATTGAGCTGAAACAGAAAAATATGTCTTCGGTCGACTAGAAAAGAGCACAAGACGTTGAGCAACTGTTTTAATCAAGGAACAGGGCGGAGCCTGAATCTTCGTAGGTGGTCTTTGTGAGAAACGATATCACGGTAATTGAAATCTGGGAGAAGAAGCATAAAAACGTAATTAAAGTCGAGAAAACGGCTGGACGTCAGCAAATAGAAGGGGGGTCTAGACGCCTTTTTCCAGGGATCCTATGAGCTACGTAACAGGCTCAATCAAAGTGTTCCGTTTTCCTTCCATCTAAAGGTTACGAGTGTGGTCGAGGTTTATATGATTTTTGTATGAAAAACTGCCTGCACAGAGAACTAAAGTAATGCCAAACAATAATTATAGAGCAACTGCTTCTCTGCGGAAAACACAGCTGAAATATTATTCCCTCCCGGAAATTAAGGCGCAGCACAAATTTATTTCTCTACATTGTTTATATTGTTTATAGTCTCTCATTGGCATTAATGTCTCTGACTTTGGTTGCAAAGCTTCTGAACACAATTGGCGTATTCTCTGTCCAGTGAAGATTCTTCTCGAAGATTACCAGATTGAAGAGCGCCCTTCTACCTCCAAAGCGCACCTGGCAGCCTACAAGATCAGATTTCTGAAACGGTCGTGATCTCTTGGAAAACAGCTGGCCAAACCGGTTTCGGACAATTACTTTCGGCTCCCACGACCTGCAGCTCGTATTGAGCGCCGTTGACAAGAATTGCTTGGGCTGAGAGTATCTGAAAAGAAAAATTGATTGAAAAAATTTCCTGTCACACCCTGACTGGCATCCACAAGTATGGCGAACTTGTTCTAGTGTTGATGTCATCCATGAAGGCCTTGTTGGCTAATCTCTGAGAAAGTTGCAAAAAGGTAGCATAAACCTTTTTGGGTTGTACTTACTCTGGCTCTCGGTCCATTAGGCGAGATGGGCACGACGGCCGAGTCTCCCAAAGATTCGAGAGTACCTTCTTCGTCAAAGGCTAAGAGAAAATGTTCTAGTCAAATTTGACTCACTTGGATACTGTGTAGTAGTCCGAAACCTCTGGCCGGCAGCAAATCCCAAGACGACTGATAGTAGCAGCAGTTGCATGATCTCTTACTCGTTGACCAAGCGCCTAAAGTTTACTGGAACCCGTCGAAGCCGAAAAAGACAATGTAATATATACTGGAGCGCTAGTTATCACACTTTTTGCAACCGTTCCAGGCAAAGCCCAAAACAACCACGAAATGGAGAGAGAGAGAGAGAGCGGAACCGCAACAAACAAAGTAAGAGAGAACTCAAGGCGGCCTTCACTTTTAACTGCTGCACCTCGAGAGAAGGTCGAAAAGCAATCTGATACTCATGAAAAACATCACGGGACACAGTAATTTTTTCAAGCAGCAGGAACTGTTGAATGTGTTCAAGAACTGTTTTTTTTACTGGCCAAACAAGTTCTACCAGCATAAGAGGTTCAGTTTTACTGCAGCGCCCTTTTACGCGGTGACAATTGAAATAAAGACATTTTTTTTTATTTTTCGTACTCTACAAAACTATATACATAGCACCGGTGTAATCTTGAGATGATTACAAAGAGTCGTTGGTGTTCTCAACATCCTTAATCTTCGCGACTGTGACTTTGTCGTCTCCGGAAGACTCGACAACGGTGACGTGGTACATCTTAAAGCAACGCCTCAGCTTTTTTTTAATAGTAGAACTTACAGCCTGGGCTCCTCCAAAGTACAGTGGGCACATGGACTCGCAGATGTCGTCAATGTCTTGTCCTTCCTAAATTTGAAACTATAAATGTCAGAAAATGAAAATACCTCAGTGCTGCACCAAGACTCTTGGAAAAGAACTTCAAGCTCAGTGGTCTTGGTCTCTCCTTCCTCGTTCACTTTTGCCGAGATGACCTCCTTGGGAACCATGAACTTTCCTTCACGTCCCTCGTTGATCTCTCCAGCTGCCGCCTTCCATGCAAGTCCAACAATGTTATCGTCTTTAGTGTCAGCTACTTGGAAAGAGCCAGTAGGAGCGGCAAAGCAGATGGGGAGGACGGCAATGAGAACAGCCAACATTTTACCGAAAAGATCCAAAATCGTAGGGACTGTGAGAAAAGATGGATGTAAGAGTACGCACGCTATCAATTTATACCCTAGCTCACCGAAAAAGCCGTGACCGGTTTGTTAAAAAAAGGTTACGTAAATTAATAACTTTGTGCAAAAGTCGTCGATCGAAGAGAACACAAGAGTGGAAACACCCGATGTCCTCTACCCTGCTCTGGGCATATCTTATACTGTCCGACGTCTAATCGGTCGTTCGTCGCGTTCCGAGAGTGCATCACGGACACAGAAGCGCAGACGACAAGTGTTGGTTTTGATTTGATTGATCTGGCGCCAGACAGGTACGAAAAATGAACAGAAACTGGTTCAACTCCAATAAGGAAATACTCCTTTTACGTGAATTAGTTTCGAATTGGGCCTCGCACAAAGATTGAGATCACAGTTGGGCGTTTCCTATCTTCCTGAGCCATCATTTTCAGTAATTGCTTTTTGAAAAAGCTCTTTTATTACCTCCAGACAGGCAGACCAGTTTTCAGAAAGTTTCAGACCGTTCGACCTTTATCGAATTATCTAAACGACTTCCGCATTCGAAACCTGGTTTGGCCTTAGAACAGAGGTGGCAGACGGTTCGAGTAAAGGTCAGGACATACTTTTTTCAGTAACATGCAGAAAACTAATGAAATCATCACGTCACAGCTAATTAGAGCCAGAACCGTTTAGACACATTAAAACTGTTGCTTGCCGAGGTCAGGCAGACCGCCAGAGAGACAGAGAGCCAACAAGATTTCAAATAAATGACAATTTATTGAAGTACGCAAGAACAAGCACTCTGTATTCAAATATTTTACTTATCACCGTACTGCAATTTGGCAGAAGCCAACAAAACAGGCTGTGGAATGTGAATTAGAGCCATCGTGGCTGAAGGGGTTGTTCTACAGTAAGACTAGAAGGTAAAAGCCTAGAAGGAAAATCTCTAGGACTAGATGGTGTGCAGTTATCACTCGATGATGACAGCAAGGTTGTATTTACATTGATTCTAAATGTATAGGTTGTGGCAACACGTAAAGAAGGTAAATGGGGAGAAGGCGTGCAGCATGCTTGATTTGTACAGTGAATTTTTAGAAGAAAGAGCTACGAAGCAGACTGCACCGGCCTGAAAAAAGCGTATAGAAAAATCCGAAAATGAGCACACTTACAAGCCGACGGATCCATCACGAGGCGGAATGGCGGGACGAGGAGGAAGCATAGGAGGCGGAGGAGCATGCATGGTCGGCACTTGATCGTTCAGGAGACTGTGGCTCGAGAAGGCTGAACTGCCGCCAGTACTGTAAAAAGTAATTTAAAGGTGATAAGACCGGAAAATTTGCCTTATGCCACTGCTCTCTGGAGTTACGGCATGTTTTAGAGGCAGAGTGTCGGGTCGTTCCGGGCGAGACTGAAAATTCTTAGGTTATAAACTGGATTGGACATTGCAGGAGCAGCTTTCAACTGCCAGTCTACCAAGAGCGCAAACTTTATAAAAATGACACTGGAGAGACCTCAGTTTAGCACAGTGAGTCATGTAGCGGTTTTGCAACATTTTCGACAAAAATTTTCATATCAAAACTCACCGAGCAATGAAAATACTGATCATTATTGACGGCTTGGAAAACAGGCGTCTTGTGAGGCATCTGGACATATGGAGCATTGTTCACAGCCGTGTTTCCAGAAGTAAATGTAGGCAGTGGACCGCACAACACGTACGGATTGTCGTTAAAGGAATCATCATCTATTTGGGGAATCACGGTCGACAGATCCACAAGATCATTTAGAAGCTTGGGAGCGGAATGAGAAGGTGGAGACATGGTCGGCGTCTGTCGCGGAAACTCGTGTCTAGGAAGAATCGATCGCAGGTCATCGGACGGATTGCGCTGATGTGTTCGATGCTGCTGGTACTCCATTGCTCCACTGATTTCCGAAGGTGATGGAATAGTCTCGTCCAAGCCAGTTATGCGATGTCTCGGGTTCAAGTTCTCCGCCTGTGAAAATGACGTCGGCTTCTGTATTCCATAAGAATTTGCATGAGGCCTGTGCTCATCAGAGGGCGATATTTTGTTCTTTCTTCCCAAGCTCCCCACACTCTCTTCATCTGGCATGAATGTATTGGAAGAGACTCTCTGCCTGCCAGCGGAGCTAGGTCGCTGAAATTGGCTTGAATAACAATTTTTCGAGCGGCAAAAACATACGTCTAATGAGCCCAATGGCGTAGGTCCCTTGATCAGATGAGCGAAAGGGGCTAGTGCTTTGCTAGACGACGTGGAGGATCGTGCCGAATGTGGAAGAGTAGGTTGAGGACTTTCGTCTCCATTCTCTTCAGTACTTCGGCTGTTACGATGCTAAAACAGGATATAAACAAAATTCAGTATATGAGCTTACCCCTCCAAGAATCCTTGGCAAAAACGCTCTAAATCGAGATTTGTGTTCCTTCACCGTAGCGTCTTCACTCCTGCGTGTTCCTGAGCTGATTTTGGCAGGCGACTTGTCACTGCTTGGTCTCCTGACCGGAGTAGCCAACGCATCCACGAATTTGGCTGAAAATATAGATTACTCCCAAAATTTCAACAGTCTCATGCAGATGCAATACATGTGCATGAAAGAGAGGCAAAGCATAACAACACAACACCTGGATCAGCCAGCGAGATGTTGGCAAAGTTGTCCGGCAGTGGGTCAGTGACACTGTTGTTATGAATGATCGATTTGTTCTTCGGTCTTTTGATTGCATCCTTTCTCTTCAGTGTACTGTTGCCATCCGTGATGTTGTTCAAGTTGGGACTACTGACAGACAGCGTGTTGGTCAGTGACTGATGCAGTTCATTTTCCCTGGCCGGCTTTCTCGGGATTCTCGGAAGCGTACCACTCAGTTCAGGCCCCGTCGTGTTTGTCGCGTCAGGCGATCTTCCTTCAGACACTACAAACACGAATCACGACATGGTACAATATATAAATCATGACGTGCCCAAAAGCACATGACCTCAAGCTATCATAAACTATGTCGAAAAACTCACGAATGATGGTCAAATTATTGCTTCCGTGAGGGGATGTACTGGTTGGACGAATCGAGGCAACATGACGCGTCTCGGACGGAGTTCCAATGTCCGATTTCTTGATTTTATGATTTCGAATGCGTTTTGGCGGAACTTTCTGAAAATTCGGAGGTTGTAGAAACTTTGACCAGCTAACCGTTTCCTTTGCATTGTTCTTCGATCCCATCAAGTCATTGACCGAAGTAATCTTTCGATACAATTTTTCATAATACGTCGTGTATTCATCCGTCGCGTGTGGATTGTCACGGAAGTTTGTGATAATGTCCATGATTTCCCGCTGTGCCTTTTCTACCCGTTCTTCTTCCTCTACTGAAACACCTTCCGCCTCCAAAAGCCTTTCATACTCGACAAGATCGGCTTTGATCTGCTTGAAAGTCGGTCGCAAGGATGGCTCAATCTAAAAATAGTTCAAATGACAAAAATATCAGTCTCCTTACCTCCCAGCAGCTGTTCATGATCGACTTCCATTGGAGAGGACAAGCTTCACCAACTTCCAGCGTCGAGCCTTGCTTGGACGCATTGAAGGCCGCAATGATGGGAACCAGGCCCTCATAGGGCATCTTTTTGGTCAAAATTTCCCAAAGAACTACTCCGAAGCTCCAGACATCTGAGGCTTCCGTGTATTGGTGATCGCGGAAGGCCTCCGGAGCCATCCAGGAGTATGTGCCGACAATGTGAGAGCTGCTACTAAACCAGTTGCCTTAATAAAATATAGAGAACAAATGTTACCGCTTGTCATCCTCCGATAGACGTTCCTTAGTGGTTCCGAAGTCGGTAATCTTTAGTGTCAGCTTAGATCGGACTGTGCTTCCGAGACAGGCTTCGTTTTGGCAGAATTCCGTAAACGCCGACTCTTCATTCCTTTCACAGTAGCAGACACGCTCCTTGATCAGTACATTTTCGGCTTTCAAATCTCTGTGCAAGATTCCCTTGTCTGTGAGGAACTCCATCGCTGTGGCTATTTGCACAGCCCAGTCTACCATGAAAAGCACCGAGACGAACGTGTCAGTCTTCTCCACATGAGTGAGCATGTTTTTCAGTGCCCTTCCTGAATGAAAAAAGTGAAATGCTAGTGGGAAAAGTCTACCTTCACAGAGCTCAAGAACCAAGCCGACGTGGGGAACATCTAAACACATGCCATAGATGCCGATGATGTTTGGATGGACCAATCGATTGATCATGATGGCTTCTCGACGAACATCTTAAAATATCCTTTTAAAAGAAACTGAAAGGGATTACCAGCTCTGGGTTCCGATCTAGCCTGCGTCTTTCGAAAAACTTTCAGAGCAGCCAGTCGATTATTGTAAAACACGCGATAGACGTCAGCACAGCCACCCCGTCCCAGAAGACATTGTTCAATGTCTTGGAAGCCAAAGGTGACTTGAGACTGACGGATCTGCCGTGGCCCGTCTCCCAGAAGTTTGACAAACGTTTCCGGAAAGAGACCCTTCTTTCCGTCCTGCGTCTCTCCGTAAAACCATCCATTTTCACCCCTGAAATGAAATTTTGCCGGGAAAATCAAATGTTTTACGTTTTGTCCATGATACACGTCACAGTGTCCCCGGCGGTCAGTTGAAGCTCGTCGACTCCGGTACCATTAAAGTCGTAGAGAACCTCGTAGACGCGACTAGGAACACCGCTCCTTCGGTCGATGGCGTACTTCCGGAGAGCCACGTCTGTGATACCTGAAAATGGGAGGAATGAGAACAAGTTCAAGGCGCATGATTTCCGCAATCAACAGTCTATATCACGAGCGGAAACGGAGCTCAATCAAGAGGAGAGCGAGATTTTTGAAAAAGTGCTTTGAAAAGCAGCAATCAGGAGTGGATATATCTCAGCATTTGTAAAATGGATACGTAAGGGCAGAGTGATTATGAAGACATTTTCTCGTGTTTATGTCTGCTTAGCGTGCCACCGCCTACATTTTTTTCAGCGAGATTTGGCCGGTATTTACACCTTGAATCATATAAACTATCGAAAAGGAGAAGAGAATGTAATTGTCTGGGCAATATACGTTCCCGGAAAAGACAGAAAGCATGATTCTGGCTAATTAGAATGCAAACAGTATCACGCGCGAGAGTCTCTTTAACGACAAACACCTACTTGTACAAATTTCGTGTTTTTGCATTCTGACTTTAGCCGATACCGTCTTAAGAACTGAAGCTGGGTCCTCTTATGATCCCAAAATATATTGTGCTTAGTTTGTAGCACTTTAGGAAGTTAACTTTATTCGACAAAAAGTTTTTTTGTCTTACAGTTAGTCTTTTAAAGCAATGTACCATATTGCAGCTTGCCATCGATATTAATACGTATCGTATTATCTGTCTGTAAGGATTTTTCTTTTTCTTCCAAACTGAATGTGCCCTCATTTTCCTCTCAGTACAGTCTTTCGTAACGCCATTACTAGTTCCCTCTCTGTGTCATGCGTCATCGAAACTTGACTCATTCCACTAGCAGACGAACATTTGTCTGGCGGTATTTCCCATTTTACATTTCAATTAAGCCCAAAATCAGCCTTTGAGTCATAATTTTGTATTTAATACAAACTTAAAAGTTCGTACCTTGTGTCGGCCCATCCTCCAAGTAGTCGTCATCTTCAGGATCCTTATCCAAACTCGTACATTTAGTCTTTCTTTGTGCCGGTCGAAGACAAACGTAATCGCCATCTCGGCTTATCCCGCGACTTCGACTTGTAGAGGCTAAAATTTTTGGGTATAATTATACTGATCGCTGAAAACACGGCAATTTTTGTTGTTTTCAATGAGAAAATTTAGTGTTATTGCTAAACAGCTGAGAAAATTGTGTTGCTAGCAACATGTGTGCGGTAATTTTAATACCAATTTTGCACGTGTTAATCCTCTTTCAAATGTCTCTTTTTCCAGGTCATATGGCTCAAATAGGCTCCGCTTTTAAGTATCCGAGTATGTATCTTGTTTCGCGTTCTCATTAAAATCTCAGCATTAAATTTGTAGGAAAATCTTACCTGGGGACATTTCTCCTGGCCCTCTCGTCATGGTAATATATGGAGACGGTTCCCTCTCCGGCATATTGTTTTGCATCCCCACTATCCAGTTGAGTTCCTTAAAAAGGACATGAAACAAAGTGGAAAATTAGCCATACCCCGCAACTTTGACTTCCCTGCCTGGTGAGGCCCGGCGGAGAATAGCCGTCGTCAAAGAGTGGCCAGTTTTCTTCGTTCTGAAAATATATCAAATTAAAAAGATCATAAGCACGAAAACTAATAAATGTTAAACGGGCAAATCTTTAAAACAAACGTAGTGCCGAAATCTGACGTATTTTCATCCTAGTTCCGCTCGAAAAACTCCTGTTAATCATATTTCTTTTTGAAGTAAAATTCAGTTTTAAAAGCTTCCGGTCAAAAGAGATTTTGAGCATAGTTTTCATAAAAAAGCTAGAGAAATGAAAAGAAAAGCTTAATCAGCGGGAAAAGAATGATTTTAAAGGGATTTTCACAAAATTTTGGCTCTAAAAGGAGTAAGTTTTGAAATGTACATGTTTCTCAAGCAGTTAAACCTAACGGGCACTTCCTTATACGAAAAAATTGATTTAAAAGGACTGAAAGTGTATGTCCCGGCAGTGCTCAGTTAGTGCATAACGGCAAATATAGTCAGCAGGCAATCGCGGCGGGACCATGTCCACCGAGATCCTACCTCATTATCACAGCCGTTTACTTGAATGTACGGAACTCTGGGAATGTTCGGGAGGTCGCTGTACTTCATACGCGACGTTTTCTGAAAATTGTTGTTAATGATGGATATGTTTAAAGGTGGAAAAAGTGGTCAGTTTGTACGAGAAAAATATGGATCGGAGAGGCGATCGAAGTCGACCGGGGGCCCCAAAACAGGTTGCCACTGCGCGCTCGAACTTTCTCTTGCAGGGCTCTTGTTACAAAAGAGTACTGTTTTTGACGCGAATTCGGCTGCGCTCGAGCGTCAAATGGTGGTCAGAGAAAGAACGGGAAACTTTTTAAATTCGTCTGCCCGGCTGGAAGTATATGCTGCCATTTGTGGGGGTACTCAAAGCAAACAGGGTCCAGTCAAAAATTTTCTGTGTGAGTAAACAGGGACTCTCCCCTGTAGATGGCTGATGACTTCTCGTCATTCTCAGAAGACTTTAGGAGGAAAAAGCGGATTTTGGATGGATATTAAGACTGAGCTGAGGAATGCGATAACAAATACAATGTTCCTTCCGGAGAAAGCCAAATTGGGTGGTGGTATTTACGCAGCTTGTAGTGAAAGGCGAGGACTGTATGGACAACCGCCCACAGTTAGAGTGTGCGCTTTTTTGAAAACATGTTACTTTTTGGCTGTAAACATCCAAGAAAAGAACTGCGCGGTCATGGAAGCTCAGAACTGATGTTTTTTGCAACAGAGCTATTATTACACTTCGAGTTCTTCGAGTTAATTTTCCCGAAAAATGTTTCCCGAACACTGTTCGTAAAACAGTCATTCAGAAGTTCCATGAACGATCTCCATGTTCAGAATGAAAAACCTGTTGAATATGCTTTCTAAACGAGGTGCATCTATTCAAAATAACGCAATTCACTGTGTCAGATTAGCTGGATTAATATGTCGCGGGATCCTCTTGCCGAGTATATAAAAACTTGTCTTCAGCTCTCTCCCATCTGTTTAGAGAGATCAGTTTTGGCACGTGGACGCTCTGCCACAGCTCCTTCCCCGGTAAATATTGACCGTGAGACGTGGCGATAAACTCCTCTGTATTGACCTTTCATCAGACATTTTCTCGCCCCATTTAAAAATGTTTTCGAAAGTTGAAACCGGTAATGATTTTTTGGCCCGAGGGTGCGGACACCCGTGCTGTAACGTGGTTGCACTCGAGGGTCATTTATAAGTATACCTTCCAAGTCAACAACAGCTACCTCGATTTGCGGAGCTGTTAAAACAGTCATTCAGTAGAACAAATTTTGACCATCTGTTTACTGTGAAACTGTTTAAAAGTAGAATTTTCTCTTTAGTTTTAAATCAGAGATCGATCTCGCGCCAGCGTCCTTGTGCCCGCTGACTCACCCGCTGCCCGTTCTCCTTCTCATATAAACCGTCTTTCCTGTCCAATAAAGCTTTTCTAGAATGCTGCCTCTCATTTTCCTCGCCCTTTTGGGAAGCGCCATCGCCCAGGTACCATTACCCGGCGGATGGACTAATCAGAACGCCAACGACAAGGAGTACACCGTAAGAAATTGCCCATGATAAAAATACACGAAATTTCCAGGACTGGGCCTGGAAAACCGCCACTAAGGCTGTCAACAATGACGCCAGCAACTCTAACAGCAACATGGCCCTTGTTCCCGTAAAGGTTCTCTCAGCCAAGACCCAGGTCGTCGCCGGACAGAACATCGAGCTCGTCATCCAGTTCGGAGAGTCCAACTGTAGCAAAGATGCCAACGAAATTACTGCCTCGGCCTGCAAGGTTTCTGCCAACGCTCCTGCCAAGGCAAGTTTTTCGCTTTCCCAAAATCCGAATGTTTCAGACCTACAAGGTGCGCATCTTCTCGCAGCCCTGGACCAAGACTGTCCAGGTTACAAAAGTTGAGCAGATCGCAAAGCCCTAGACGTGTCAACTGATAGCTTGCCAAAAACGGTGTTGTATAGTCTTTGGTCATAAAAATTGAGTACACTTCTGTTGACAAAAAATCTTTAGCAGCTGTTAACTTTTAACCAGGAAGCTTCCCTAAAAATGTTTAATTTTGTGGAGAGCGGCATAATCAGTGATCTGTGCCCAAAACAAACACGCTCTGTTGCAGTTTTACATATACAAGAGGATAAGTGTGGGTATAAAATGCGGAGCTGCGAGAGGAATCATACTTGTTTACTTTTATTCGAGTATAACTGTCAACAACTCAAAGTCACCATCGTTTTCAGAATACTGTCAAGCATGTTTCTTCTCCTCCTTTGTCTTGTCTTCACCTATTCACACGGTCAAGAAACTAATGAAGAACCGATGCCGGGTGGATTTTTCCCTCAGAATGCTTCGGATCCCGAATTTGCGGTAAAAACTTAGTTCATTTAAAATATTCACCCAGTATGTTGCCTGGGAAGCTTCCCCAGCTGTGAACAACGATTCCTCTCTGGCCAATGCCAGAAACGAATATGCACCGACTCAAGTGATTGTTGCACGGACTCAGGTCGTTAACGGCCTCAATTACGATCTTGTGGTCGTCTTCACGGAAACCAATTGCCCAAAAGGAACTCCACTTGGTCCCAAGTGTACTCCTCTGGATGGTGGAGATGTAAAAGTAACTTTCTCATACCGCGACTGATCACCGTTTGCAGACTTACGAGATCCAAGTCTACTCCCAGCCAGCGACTTCAACCTTCGTAATAACAAGCGTTAAGCTTATCCCGATTTAACATTTCGATAAAATGAACCATTGAATGTGTTGTGACCTCTTGCTGGATGTGCTGAACAATGTTTATCCCGCGATTAGCATAGTGTGATGGAAGGGAGCGGCGACCCTCAAATAACATTGAAGAGGCCACCAGAAGTCATAGTCTGCTCTTTTTCAGCAGCCAGCACTTCTGTTCCTTTTCTATCGAATACCCCCGCTTCCTCATGATCACCCCCGCTTCTTCATGATTCATACTATCATCGTGGCCGGCACCGCAGTCCCCTTCATATCTATTTCCACTGCTAGCGGTGATTGCTTTGTTTATTCTCGTCCAAATTGAGTGGGAGTAGACTACCAGGGCGCTTTTCATGTTAAAGTGCTATCAGTCGCTGGTGGACTCTATCGATTACAGCACCTTATTTGTCCACTTTCATGCGATGTTTCCCTCCAGTATTATTTAGTCAGTTTTTTCAAAATTGTGCGCCACTTTACAGCAAACTAGGAAACTTGAGAGCATCGAAGAGAAGCCGGAAGGAAGCACCGTATATTACTACAATTCTTGGTGTTTTAAACATTCCTAGCAGTTCACAACGTTTTGATATAAGTAGCCTTCTTTAATCATGCTCAGAAATCTTACAAATAGTTGTAAACAAGAAAAAACATGCCCAACGTTGTTCATAGTGGTTTTGTGTACTGCCAGGTGTAGCAATTCATGTGCTCGGCTGTCGGCACATGCGTTTCTAGATCCCGATATTTGCCTCTGAATCATCTTCGGCGCTCTCTCGCACACTTGTAGACAGACTGTTCCAGTTTTCTCAATTTCACGTAGCTTCACAATTTCCCACGCATTTCGATTTTTTGTCGCTCTATCACCTCACATTGTGTGTGACGAGCGTCTTCTCGATAAATGCAAATGGTCCTGGGTCAAAAAAACCACGCATGACGGCGCACGTAAATCAGAATGGGCTGTGACATCTCTCTCTCTGCGAAAAATCAAAACAGCATCAATGGAAGACTTGTCACTTGACAAGTTTCGCACGGGCCATATTCTCTCCTCTCTTTCCTTTTTCGCGGATGAATTCACAGCTTTTTTCGCGCCCGGATCTTTAGTGTCTATTGAGAGTCCTCGGGGAGACGAACTTGTGAAGCCTATATTTTTCTCCTGCTCACTATACTTCTTCCACATATCGCTACAGAAACTTTTCAGAAATGTGGACCGCTTGGATGATTGTCATTTATACCATAGTTTGTCTTCTCGTGCTATCAATACTGGCCCTGGCCGTATATTTCGTGAGGATGGACTTGCAACGATCGAAGAAAGTTAAAGGTTAGAAATTTAATCCTTTTAAAGCGTGCCCCCAACCCTTTCAAATTTGGTTCGTAAAATTGAAATGTCCAATGTATTTTTTTTCCGAACCTTGACGCGAACGTGTTCAGGAAAGATTTGCAAAAATGCAGGAAAAAGTTTAATTCAACAGGAATCGAACTTTCGATCCACTGTGCAATGGCGGCCAACGCATCGGTTCTCTCGTTAAAATATACAAACTATAAAGTTGCAGTAATAACCTGCATTGTTTAATAGGATCCCCGAGAACTTTTAAGTTTCAAACATGTCTCATTCACTCAGTTAAAGGGGCAGTCTCATTATTCCAGGCCTCCAGGGGAAATCAGGCAACTTCGTGGCGGGATCCATGACAACTTTCATTTTTGCGTTATTCTCGTTCTACACTACTTTTTTTAAATTTTTACGTGTTCTTAATCGATTTATCGTCAAAAATTACCCCTAAAATGAGTGGTGGAACGTCAAAATTGGTCACGGAAATAGACGGAAATATCGTTTTTTGACCAAAAATGCTTGTTTCGTCTATTTCCATCATTTTTCCACCAATTTTAGCGTTCCACCACTTATTTTAGACGTAATTTTCGACGAGAAATCGATTAGAAACAAGTAAAAATCGAAAAAATGAGTGTAGAACGAGAAAAATGCAAAAATGAAATTTGCAGTGGGTCACGCCACGCAGTTGGTCTATTTCCCTGCACAGCTGCACGGCTATAATGAGACTGTCCCTTTAACGTCAGTAATGTCGAAACACGCAAAAAGTTAAAGCAGCCTAGAAAAAATTTGTGATGGAACTCACTGAAAAGCAGTGTTCAATGGGTTTTGATTGTTAACTTCTCTTCAATTTTACTTTTCAGAAATCTACGTGAACCCTCGACAAGCAACAGAAGTCTGAAAAGTTATATCCCCAAGACAATTCCACATCTCTTCGATACTCAATTGTGCCTTTTCTATCACCTGTACAAAAATTTATGTGAACATATTCATTAACACCGTCTTACAAGAAATTGTTCCAGTTTAAGAGTGTCTGGAAAAGGCAATTTTTCCACTGAAATGACTTGGTCTTACTTTACGGACATGTAGACCAAGAAGAAGATGACACTGAGCACAAAAATGACGATTCCGAAAAAGATCATGCAGTAAAGGGCATCTCGTTCTGAAACCGTTTCTTCTTATTTTTGGATTAGAAAAATTGCTAGCAGCTTACCCATTACGCAGAGCTTGAGGAGAATGACTGAAATGGAGACTAAGCTGAGCCTCATTAGGCCGAACGGGTATCATTATGAGGATCTGAGTCTTGTAGGCAATAAACTGCAAGGTCAAATGGTCCGACAACTTTGCGGGGCGTGATTCACACGGCTACGAGTCATCACCTGAAAAACTGCTACTACCACTGATTATGCAAACATATGTGTTTAAAAGAAGACTGACCCTTTAGTTTTATTACTCATCCGTGTTTAGTGACTTCTGGATAAATTAAGGTAGCGCAGAGTCTGCTTTTCCTGGCCCGAAACCGTTCTCCCACAGCCTCTAATTGTTTTGTCAAGCCATCGTATTCAGTCCCGCGACCTGTGTACAGCTCAGCGTTGCACGCGATGGTCGGACTACAAATTCTTATATCATTTTGACATCCTCTCAACCTCTTCCATTCAAAATGTTTATGAGAAAGGTTGATCTTGATAGTATTTCCTGTTCTTTTTTTGTTTTAAAGCATCAACAAGACGGCTCGTCCCCAGAAAGCTTTAAGCAGACTGACTTCAATCCACTTAAAATAACAATTTTTGTGTTGAACATTAACATTTTGAAAGCTGTGATAAAGATCAACAATCTTTAAGTTCTCAGAAGTTAATTAAATCTCTTGAGGAGTATTCGAATATAGCGTTCGTTTTAAAAACGTGTATTGCATTTGCACTTAAGTTTTCCTTCCCCTCAATTTTGTCAACAAATTCATATGCGCGACTGTTTTGCTTGATCATATGACGTTTCACAACATATTGTTTATAGAGGGATGAAAGCACCAGCGAATTGATTGGCTGAACCAAATGACCAACAAGTCCATTTTTTGATCCGTCTCAATACAAAGTTCTCTTGAGCTTTATCCATTTCCTCAAAAGCTGTGAGCACATTATTGTCACATTGTCTCAAATTATCAGTGTCTTTTGAGATTAGACACACATCACAATCGGTCCTACTTTAAAACCGTAGACAGTCTTTTCATTCATTTTACGGAATTACATTCTCATCATTATCTATTCGATTTTTCAATGGCGACCCCCGCTCGATAAGATAATGTCCCCTTAACGGGCTCTAATGAAAATATGGCGCTCGTGCTTCCTCCTCTAATCCGCACTTTTCAGTTAAACATGACGGAACAACGGCTAGTCGAAGGCTTTGGAGTTACGAGGGAATGGGTCGAGGAGACAATGTCCAAGGAATTCAACGACAAAGCCACTATCACAAGGGTAGCTCCATTTTTGCACCAGAACGAAAAATCGATTAAGGTGGATGTTTTGAATGTGTGCGGCTACATGTCCGCAATTGCGAGAGTACACCTGTCCTGGGAGACGGAAAATGACAGTTTTCCCAAGTCCGTCGTGGCGAAACTTCCTTCTGGACTGGCGGCAGAGGAAGCTTGGAAGAAATGCGGTCATATGGAGGAAGGACAAGAGGTCCCGCCAGACCCAATCCATGAACATATGCACAATACGGAGATTAAAGTTTACTCACTTTTCAAGCAAGGTAAAGCTCTAGATAGAACTTTAAGGTCACAATTTTAGCCCCATCCACTGAGCTGAAATCTCCACGACTCTACGGCTCTCGACCCATGACTTCCTTCCCTGTACTTCTCATGGAAGATATCGGAGACTCTTTCCATGTAGATCTTGTCGATGGATTCACTGAAAAACAGGTAGTCTTCAATAGTTTCGCATTCTAACTTCCAATTTAGCTGTACCCCATCATGGACCAAATCATAGCTCTTGCCAAATGGTCAAGCAAAAACAAGGAACTATGGCAGGACGTCAAATTCGACATGGTTTGTTTAAAATCTGACTTTTTTGTACGCAATTTTTCAGAAATTTGATCCCGACGGAGAAAATTTCGCCGGTTCTATTGTTAAAATGATGGATTCGATGGCTAAAGACGACAAGAAACTAGAAAAGCCCTTCGAGCTTCTGAAGAAGAACTTTGCACACGATCCTAAATGGATGAAAAGGCAGCTGGATGAGCTGGTCGACTGTAAGTTTTATCTGTGTTGACGCACCCGCATCGCCCCCTCTACATAAGTCCCGATCCCAGTACAATCGACTTTCGAGCTCCCTCCGACCCTCTTCTGGAAGTTTTTAGAGGCGAAGTAGCTCACGAACGGTCTGTCTGGCAGAAAACAGAAGCAGAAAACTACTGTTTTGGGTTCTGGCCTGACATATTGTCAGGGGAGAAACTTCAGTGATTTGAATGGCAAATTTCAAAGCAATTTTTGAGCTGGAAAAGCAACGTTCATCCACGGAGATTTATGGGCTCCGCAGATTCTGTTCAGAGGAGGCGAGATTGCTTCCATTGTCGATTGGGCTCTTTGCCATCCAGGACCAAGAGTAAGAAATGAAAGTAAAGTTCAAACAGTAAGCTATAGACAGAAGACATTCTCCGTGTACTCACAACCTGTTGTACAACTGAAGTCCGTAGGAAGATGACAGAGCCTCTTCTAGAGTACTATGCTAAGCATATGGACGGCGAGGTTACTTTGGAACAAGTCATGGTATAACCTTTTTAGGCAAATATAAAAAATATTTTTCCAGGAAGACTACAAAAAATCTCTGCCCGCCTCGTGCACAATGATGTGTTTTGCAGTGTGCATGTGGTCCCATTCTCCTGTGCTCCGTCACGGAAAGGAAGACGACGAAGAACGTGTACGTCATATGTTCGATCGTCTCATTGCTACCATTGAAGATACCGCTGAACTCCTAGGCTGGAACTAATCATTCAATTTTTCTCTTTATCTATGAATCAGGGTCTTAACGTATTTCACTTTGGTAAGCGCCTTAAATTTAATAAACGTATTTTATGAATCTCGAGATTCTGAGTTATTTTCCCCAGTTTTGTATTTAACGAACGTACTATGGATAGCCTAGTGAGTTGTTAAAAAAGCATTTTGCGCAAAACGCTTGAAAACTATGCAGTAGGTCATAACATTTGCTTCTGAGAAAGCTACAAAACCTTTTCCCATCTCCTAGTCAGTCGTGCTCTTTAGTTTGTACATGCGGTCGCATGAAAAGCCTCAATTTTTTTCAAATAGCCGAAAACTGTTAAATATATTTTCCAATATCTAATGAATATTGATGAGACGCGCATTCTTCAGTCCAGAATATCAATGTGAATCCATTCGTTGCTCAAAGACGGCGCAGAAAACTTTCTCAGATCATTCAGCATCCCGGTCATTGTCTTAAACCTATTTTTCGACCTTTTTCTCGTTCTCAAATCGGCTAAATCCGGAACATTTTGCTTTGGCGCTATGGCGGGAAGCCAAGCCGCGCCCACCTGCGGATCTAAACGCCGAGTCGTGACGTCACCTTTCTCCCCGCGTATAAATACTCAGTCGCCGGTCGGAACGCCTAGCCCGTTGGTGAGTCGTTGACGCTCGTGCAAATAGCCATGCAGTGTCTCTTAAATGTACAACTTGATAGGATGTCTAAACGTTAATGAAAGGTAGTTATAATTTAGGGTTTAGTGCGTAAAATTACCGATTTCCTCAAAAATTTCTCAAACTATCGATTTTCGGGTCGAGAAACCGGTTGACACATCGCCATTTCGCCACATTGCGGCACAAAAATGCGGGGTGGGGGGGGGGGGGGATTTAAACTCGAAAAGAGTAACAGTTAGAATAAAAACAGACGCGTAGTTAAGAAATTCACAATATAATTCCAGTGAAAACGATCCGGATTGACTGAAGCACAATGTCGGGATATTACAACAACAGCGCCTCCGTGGTATGTTTTCCATAACTTTGCTTGTTCCACATTCATTTTAAGGCTGAAATTTACAAAAGCGTCATCAACGACGTGATCAATCAGGTCAAGGAATCCTTCCTGGACGAAAATGTGGACGTTGATGTACTTGCACAGCTGAAGAGGGTAAGGCTCTTCCTCTTAAAGTTTCTATTTTTAAAGGACTGGGAAGAAAAGGTCAACACGAGTGGATGTGTAGAGCTCGAGGCAAGGAACATGATGCAACAACACCAGGTTCCTCCTCCTCCAATGAGACAGGGTCCTTCTGGAATGAGTCAACCTCGCCCCATGCCGATTGCCGTAACTAGAATGCCTAGCGGAGCTCAGCAAGTACAAGGGGTATGGGAATAAGACTAGTTTTAAAGCGCAAACTTTCTCAGATCATTCAGCATCCCGGTCATCCTGTTAACATCCACATGGAGGCCGGACAGCGTCAGCAACAAGTCCAGATGCAATACATGCAGCAGCAGCTCGCTCAGGGACTGCCGGTAAGAATTTTTCGATCTTTTTTAGTCAAACCTATAGGGTCAGCACGTACAGGCTGTGGCTCTAGGAGGAAACATTCCTCCGATCAATGGACAAGCGGTGTTTCCACAAGGCGTTCGCGTCGTTCAGATGGCCAACGGTCAGCAGCAGTTCATTCCAAATGCTCAGCCAATGATGATGGTTGGAGCTAATGGTACAGAGGATTTGACTTTTTCTTTAAGAATTGCTTTTAGGACAACCTCTGCAACAGCTTCCCTTCGCTCTGCAGCAAAATGTTGCCATGCAGCAGATTCGTGCTCAGCAACAGCCTCAGATGCAGCATCACCATCAGTTGGACGGAAATTCTCCTCGTGACGAAGTTGAAGACGAAGCTGACCAGCCGGGAAGTTCTCAGCAGCGAATGCCTACAAAAGCCGGTACATTTTCTATTTATCCCCTTTCAATCAACAAAATCAGAGGCCAAGAATTTCCTTATGCAACTCTTCGAGCATCTTTCTCTTGACGGCGGCGGAGGCGGCATGTCCGACTCTTCCAGTGAGGACGAGGAAGAGGAAAATGACCCTCTTCGCCGAATTGCTGATAAGATTGGAGGAGACGGCGCAATCGATGAGGGCGAGACTGTGAGTTTTAATCGATTTGGCTCCTTCTCTAGAATGAACAGTCCGCTGCCGGGCCCCTGCGCATTGATTAGGATGAGCCGCCCATAATGGAAAACAAGGCAAATGACAGCCACTAAGGGGGCCATGGAAAACAAATGACATCTAATTTCAGATTGTCGAAGAGGACCCATTGAACTCCGAGGACGATGACCAGGATGATGAGGATCTGGAGACCATTTTTGATGCTGATCATGTAATCATGTGCCTCTTCGAGAAGGTATCACAAATTTTCTTCTGAGCTGATATTAAAATATGCAGGTTCACCGTGCTCGAAACAAGTGGAAGTTCCAGTTGAAGGACGGAGTCATGAACATCAACAATCGCGACTACTGCTTCCAAAAGTGTACTGGTGACGCCGAGTGGTAAAATGCGAACAACTTCTTTATTATTTATAGATTTCCCATATAGTTTTCATAGTATCTTTGCCTACAAATCCCTTCCCTTTTTGCTCTACCCGCATTCTAGTTTCACACACCTGTGTTACCTGTCTCTCGGGCCCTGCGTTATATCTGCGATATACATTTTGACGAATCTGCGATATTTTAGTGAGTTGATTTTCATGTAAAAATGTTGTTGAGCTTTCTCTATTTGCAACTGAATAAATTAATCTTTGCCAGTCTTTCCTTCCGGTTTCTTTTAGGTACATTCCTACCATGTATATACGCCACAGTAAAGACAGTTAGACAGTGGAGTGGCCGTAAAAAGAGTACAAAAGTTTAAGAACCGTCAGTGTATAGGACGATGTGATTCACAATGGAAGAGCAAGCTGCCAACGATGTGTCCTTTAATCTATTGTTCAAAAAGGACGACTGTCGGGCATTTTGGCGGACAGCAGAAAAGAACAAGCTGGAGTTTTTGCTGATCAGAGGGTATAAAGAGCACAAACTCCTCGGTAAATATTAAAATTTAAGAGACCTCTCAAAAATGTGTGTTATGGACATCTCCAACGAATACACCAGGACCCAGTTAAAATCCCTCTTTCAGCTTTTCAAAGACAGTCAAGGTTCTAGACTATCTCTCCCCACTGTTTTAGAAAGGTTACAGTCTTACTGATCATAATCCTTGTCTATTTCAGGGATAATCCCGCAGATAATCCCGAAACAAGCCAACCAGATGAGACGCATGCAGAGGCATTTCTGCCGATAGCCTTGCCTTGGTATAAGACTGAAGGGAACTGGAAAAATGAAAGACATACTCTGAAACAAAAGTATGAAAAAGTGTTTGGGGAAAGACCGGATTTTGTCTGCAAGGTACGAAATGTTTCAATTCTTAGATAATGATTGCTTCAGAAATGCTTTAAACATTTTAAGCAGAAAGGAAACCTACAAAAGCACGAGAGGACTGTCCATGGGGTTAAACATCACTTTACTTGTGATACATGTGAAGCTAAGTACACACACAAGCAGCACTTTGAGGTTAGTTGGAAAATATCAGGGTGATTCGAGGATCAGACTAAAACGAGCTTAGCGAAGTATTTCATGAATGGTCTGATAGAAAAGGAGTGGGTAACTTTACAGCTTTTGGCATAGATATTCTGGACTGAATGGGTATCAGGTCAGAACTCTTTTTGTATCAGAAATCTAGTCCACATGGCTCTAACAATTGGTATAGAATGATTTTTATGATAATTTTTCAGGATCATGTGAAAATGCACGAAGGTTACATGCATCAATGTGGAGACTGTCTGGAAGGATTTCCGTCAAGAAATGCTTTAAAGGTGTTAGAATCTTTCATCTCTATCAACATTACTTACTTTTAGGCCCATAAACGTCGATGTGGCCAGGAGACTGTTACAATTCCAATGAAAAAAAAAGCAGAATCCACCAATCAAACCCTTGCTACCGGTCCACTACCAAAATTTAAAATACCATTCGATTGTCGTGTAGTTTTGTAATTTGGAGGGGTTCAAATAAACTATCATTTTCTGCACTTTTAAGTTGCTTTCAAACCCCCGGACTCAATGAAAAATTCTGACGAAAAACGTTGCTCCTTTAGAACAATGCCGTCCCTTAGTAACTGGCAGCCTGCCTAGAGACACGCAGTGCTTTTCCTTCTCGTGGCCCGGCCCGAAGACCACACGAATCATTTCATAATGTTGTTATTTTTGTTATTAGCCGTTAATTCGGCGCCTGCACAAATCTGTACCACCACAGGTAGTAAAATTTATTTTGCTAACATTTTTGTCTTTCAGTGACCGGAACAGTTCCTATAACTTTGTACAGTACTGGAGTTTACGGTCAAAGTAAGCGAGTCTTAAGAAAACCCAAAAATCTTTTTAGCGAGTTATACTCATATTATTTCAACCGATACGTCCGGCAGTGCACAGAAACTCTATGGAGCTGCTTTTGGGACTACAGCCAATGTGGAGTACACATTGGATGGTCTTACAGTATCTGGGCCTTCGGCTGACTGTTCCATTAACTGTCTCTATTCATTAAACGCTTTGACCAATTCAACATCACCGTCAGCCGTCATGGCCAGATGGGGAGATAGTTATACCTCCATGACTAACCAAACGACTTGGGCTCCTGTATACTGTGCTAAAGGTGAAAACTACTGCGGAGCCACAATTCCTTTGTATTTGTACTTAAACGGAAAGAAAGGTTAGTTTTTACGGATTCTATAGTACTGGGTTCAGATTATTATGTTTCTACTGACGGTTACGGGCCTAATAATGACACTGCCGCGTATCCTTTGGCCAGCATCGCTAACAACATGCCTGGAACAGCTTTTTGCTATATCTGGCCGTATCCTACTACAACTTCCGTTTCAACCAGTAAGTTCATTGTGGATGAGACGTTAAAGTTACTCAAGTTTTTGAAGCAGCGATTAGGGTTAATTTTACCTTGAAAAATAGAAAATAAGTGTAGAAAATCCAAAGTTCAGCGCCATACACCGGAACAACTACCAAGTACACTGGCTCAACAACTACCCCATGTACAAGTAGTACTATTCAGGGGACTGGAAGTACAACCCCGTACACTGGACCGACCACAACGACTACGCCGTATACAGGATCATCCACGACAACTACAGCCTACACAGGTCCTTCAACCACAACAACAGGCTATACTGGACCTTCGACAACAGCCACAGTTTACACAGGACCAACAACTACAACTAAACCGTATACTGGTCCATCAACGACAACTACTGCTTACACTGGACCTACTACCACGACTACCCCCTACACTGGCCCAACTACTACAACTACTCCCTACACTGGACCACCGACGACAAAAAGTAGTGATTCTTCCACAGCTGGTAGCAGCAGTAGCAGTTCAGGTTGGCTGTCACGATTGAGAAGAAACAGATGGCACTTTACAGGCTGGTGGAAGTGGGTCTTGATCGGAGTTGGAGTGATTCTCATTGCTGGAATTATCATCGGACTGGTATGAACTTTTTGAGGTTAGCAGTAAAGATTTCAGCTGGGCCTTGTGACGGTAATGTTCATCAATCCCCAGCCGGTCAAAAGGAACATTGCGCCGTATGATCCTAACACGAATGTTCTCCCACCTCAGCCTGTGTATTCTGCTCCAACTCCTCAGCCGTTAACAGTTGGACCCACTGGAGGCTACGCGCCAATGTAAACTACGGAATACAGTAATTTGTTAATAAAGAAACATATTCAACAATTAGTTAAATGTATTGCCCTGCAGGGCAAAAAGAGCCAGTCGTGAAAATTCCTCTAAAAGAGCATTGTGGCTCCAACGGATAGATATATTAACATATTTAATCATTGATTCGGGATCGTATGTAAAATTTTACGACCGTTTGAACTCGACCTCAAGGAGCTGTAAAAGTTCTTTGTCTCTTTGAGACGATCTCCTTGAGAGGGTCGCATTATCGCGTAACTTTCGGCTCGTTTCTCTGGACTCTAGAATTTTAATAAAAATTTACGAGAGAACTCTTGCGGGTTAAACTCTTTAAAAAAGCAAAAAAGTGTTGAATGAAGTTTAAGAGACATTCCACTCGCAATCTCTCTACTACTAAAGCCCAATAGTGTCTGTGGTGGACTCTGTTTATTTGCTTGTCCGGGACCTCAAATTTTGGTGTATTGTTAAGAGTCGCCGCTGTTACCCAGACAACCCGGGTTCGACTCCTCTCCTCGCTAAATATTTTTGCTAAATTGTTTTCAGTAGAAAATTGCGTCAGGCTAACCGCTATAGGATCAGAAGAGATCGGTTGAGAAGGGAAGGGATAAGCAGTAAAGAAGAGAACACAAGTAAAAAAGCCGCCGACAGGCGGCGAAGCCGGCTGGTGCTTACTATAAAATCCCGCTACAGCTCTCTAAAAGCAGGTTTGCAAAAACTAGTTTATTGTAAAAAAAATCAATCCTAAACTTCATGAACGCTCTGAATCTGGTTAGGGTTCTCCGGTTCGTTAATTGCGACTACGATCTCGTAAGTCTGAAAAGACTGAGTTCCAAACAAAGCTTAGCTTCTTATTATCTTCATTTTCCAGAAGAGTGCATCTGCGACTGATTATCGTCCTCTTGGAACAGTTGCTTATTGTGAATTCAACGACAATATCATAGAATTCAGATACAGAAACGAGTTTGCTCTTTGCAGAAATGACCTTAGTCGGAACGTATTGGTTTGTGGCACTGGCAAGTGACGAAACGCTGTTTACAGCTTTAGCAACTGTCCAGGCAACATTCTGGCTATATTTATTTTTTTTGCGAAAACCAAGTTAGTACCATGTATATAGATTCTGAAGGATCTCCAACCTCCCAATCACCAGCTTTTGCGTGAACTAGGGTGAAAACCAGGCAAATGGCAAGCAGACGATACATTTAAAAAAGTTTTCTGAAAACAGTTCTCTGTTTGTTATATAATAAGCTATGCTGCGAGTTTTTGTACCTACCGTTAGTCTGATATACATATCGTATGTATGTAAGTCCGCAGATATTTTACAATATAACCAATAGTAGCTAATTCAGTCCAAGAAAAGAAGGGAGGAGTTTTCTCCACCTTTGTCTACCGTAATATTTTCTATTGAAGCTAAACCGTCTGTTTGTCTATGTGAAGCCTCGACAAGGCAGCAGAATACTTTAGTGATAGCCTTAGCATTAAACAGGTGATCACTCTCTTGAAGTTGGATGGACGATGTATTTATTCAATGCTCCCCTTTCTGTGAATTCATAGAAGGGGAGCATCGAATCCTTGTTCTATGCCTCCTGACCAGCGGCATAGAACAAGGAACACGTACACATTGGCAACTCTTTGGTCTCACTGCTTTGAGTCAACTTCTTTGAGAATTAAAGTTTATTGTACAATAAATAGTAGTACAGTGTCTACTTGCGTCCAAGAATAGCGGGAAGGAGTCCAGGGTATCCACCATAGTAACCGGGTCCTCCGCCGTAGTATCCTCTGCCTCCGTAAGGTCTACCATAATATCCGTGATGACGGCCTCCGTACCCGCCTGCAAGTATAATTTCTACAAAAGAAGAATATTGTTAGACCTCCATAACGTCCGTAGGGTCCGTATCCCCATCCCTGAGAAAGAGCAACAGCAGCCAAAACGGCCAAGAGGAGAAAGAGACGAAGCATCTGGAAAGATGTTTATGGCCAAAAACAAATGAAAGAGGATGAAAGAAAGAGAAGAGACAAGTCTGAGAGAAACTAGAGACGGTGATGCTTTTAAGCTCCGAAAACCCGATAGTTGTTGCGCAAAAAAGGAATAAGATCCGCTGGCGGCTTCACGTCAACAGTTGTCTTAAGGAAACAAGGTGCCAGGTCCACAAGGAAGCTATCTTCTGGTTGAACCTTTGATGGAACGCACCAAAGCTCTAATGTGCCTAAAAGGACGATGAGCGGCTGCTGCAGAATGAGGAGAAGCTCTTCTCACTCACACATTTCTTAAATGGATGTCTAAAATTATGGTGGGGACATTACGCCATATCTGTCTCAGCTACCCGCATTCCAATCAATCATGACTTGTGTTCTCTCATCTTTCCACCAAACTGTTTACCATAGATGATCAGAACAATCGATCAGCTTTTACGGCACGGCGACGTCGGTGTCCTACTATCAATCACTCGGAAATCGTGTCCGTTCTTTCACTGAGAGAAAAACGATATGAAAAACCCGAAACATCTTCTTGGGACAGTAATTACAATAATAAAGAGATCAAATTTTCCTCAGCGACGAATCGGATTGGAGTCTTTGCAATAGCTCATGCAGCTCTGGAAATTCGGGAAATTGTTGTAATTTCCATTGGCCCCATAGTAGCTGAAGCGGACGCACGACTTGACATCGTGATTCCATCCAAATCTAAAATCCCGCCATTACGAAAATTGTTGACGCGTCGCGACTAACCGTGGACGATCCTCGATGCCGTCTTGAAACGTTCCCGTGTCATCGCGCTGAGAGCAAACAAAATCTGTAAAATCAGTCATATTCAAAACAAAAATCACAAAATAACCTTTAGAAGGACAACAAACCCCCAGCGTACATGTGTGGCTGGGAGGACAGCCCGGTGAACATTTTACGTATTTGCCATTTGGGATTAGGTAGTTGGAGCCGCATTTTTCCGCTAAATGTTAATCATATTGTATTTTTTACGTCAAAGCACACCCTTTCTCCATTGTTCATGACGATCTCCTTGTGGTACAAAAATATCAGAGTCATCTGTGGATACGACTTGAGTAGAGGAAGATGAAGATGTGGATGACTTTTGAGCTGATCCAGACACGCAAACTCCCTGAAAACGGTAGAATATTTTGACCTTTTCAAACACGTTAACTTAAATACCTATGATTTTCATGTTTAAATGGTATTTTTGAAACTTTTAACATTCCGCAAAGTTTTAGTATCTTCATTTTCTCTATAACATTAAAATGTTCCAAATTTAGATGACCGTAACCAAATACCTCAGAAAGCAACTTACTTTGCATTCAGCTGCAGTAGCAAATTTGTTCTGATTACCGCCACAGCCATTGTATTGAAAAGGTTGGCACACTTCTGAATAGCTTGTCATTCTTTTATTATATAAAAACGTACTGTATCTAGGATCGTAGTAAAACATTCTCCCAGAAGGTAGTGAACAGCTTTCGCCTAGATCTTTTGGTGCAGAGCAGAGCTCAGGGATTGCTGCAGTAAAACTAGGTAGAAAGAGTAGTGATGCTAATCTCCACATTTTCTGAACAATTTTTGAGAATTTTGAAGAGAAGAATGAGAAAGAGTGGCGTGACCTTGTGACAAGTTTTTTGAAAACCAGTCACTCTTTGGAGTCTCACAGCTGGGCTTTTATTCTTCTGCCGTCAATGTTTGCCGGCAAACTTTTCATTAACAAACATTTGGACAAAGTTATTTGTATGTGGGTGTAAATCTGCGTACATGTGAGGGCAGTTTAGAAATCCGTTTAAACTTCAAAAAGAGAAAAGTTGCAGCGAAATACTGCAAGCAGAATGTATGGTCTTAGCAGAAGGTCAACAAAGTTTTCTGCTCTGTTGATGCTTGCAGATCGGCTATCGTTTTCGTTACAGGAGAAAGAGCTAATATCGGAAGAGTAAGAACTAGTCTGTATTTGCGGCAGCGAAAGAGAGAAAGATAGTAGAAACCGAATGTGTTCCTTTTGAGAACATAGTCCGGTTTGACATAGCCAAAAAGTTGTGGGCGCATCTCTCGGCTGTACAACACCATTGTTGTAGGGGGGAAGAGATTGCAAAGATTCGTAACATTGCTATGGGGAAAAGACGAAAGTTGAAATCTAAGACAAGAACACTATCGACAGAAAATGATGGCAGAGCTATAGTAATCTTTGTTGCTTGTTCGGTCAGCTCTATTTGTCCGCGCTCCTTGTACTTGCGATACATGTCATTTTTCTGTTTTTCCACCGAATTGTGTCTTTTCCGCCTCCGCTGCCATTCGAACTTTGCATACAATCTCCGAGACTAGCAGTAGATTGTTTGCTTCCCCCGGTCCGGAAGACTGTTTGCCTACCAAACAACCTTCACCTCATGACAGTATTTAAATAACTGGCAACAACTCTGACATATACTGCACTCTTCGTCTACAACATCACCTTCACATAGTTAAAAATAACAGCATTTTCAGAATGCTCACTTTAGTGACCATGTCTTCAGTTCTGATAGTTTCCAGCCTTGCCGCCAGTCTTGGAATGGACAACTCCAAAAGTTGTTCAGCTCCTCGCGACCGTGGAGACTTTTGTTCCAGTCCGCAAGCTCAGATGTTTTATTTCAACTCTCAACAGGGTATCTGCCAGCCCTTTATGTACAACGGGTGCAATGGAAACGGAAACCGATTCTCTTCAGCGAAAGAGTGTCAAGATTATTGCATCAATGGAGCAGGCGCTCAGGTAACGACATTTTAATAAGCCGAATCCCAATAGATTACCACGTATGAGAAAGGTAAACAGTACCCTATAAAAGTACCTCATCTTTAGTTGTGGGCACATTCAAACCTTCCAACTTCTGTTACGAGGGAGAATTAACACTTACCAGAGAGTGAACGACAGAGAGTCGATCTGAAACTCTTCTTGAGTGTTAATGCATCCAATGTAGCATTTGACCTGCAGGATATATCATAAGACGGCCGGGAGTTAATGAGAGCATATTTCCACGTTGAAAAATTATCTACAATGGTCGATTACTCTAATCCAGTCCTCCAACGGGGCGCTCCACCATGTTGCGCTCATCGCATTCTTCAGGTAGTCTCTCCATCTCGGTGGTGGCTGTCCTCTTGCCCGCTTTCTGTCATATGGGATCCACGTAGTCGTAATGCTTGCCCATCTGTTCTGATCCATGTTCTTTATTTTCCTGGCCCACTGTAGTTTCCTCAGGTCTGCCACCTTGCTCTAGTCTTTCAGCTTGGTAACATTACGAATCCTTGTGTTGTGCCATCGGTCGATTCGTGTGATCTTCAGCATTCTTCGCTCCGTCTTTTGTTGTGTGACTTGCAGAAAGATGGAACGAAGAATGCTGAAGATCACACGAATGGGAGCATATACATAGTGTTAGTTGACTGATTGAGTTTGAAAGCTTTAGCAATACCTTCTAACGTAATTTCTTCGTATATTATGTTTCCTGGACAGTATGTTCTTCAAATTGAACAATTGCAAAAAATATTCTTTTTCCAGATGATGCGAGATCAGCCATCCGGCTCCAATCCTGATATTCAAAGCATGGCTCAAGCTTGCAATGCCGAGTATGACAACAGTCAACTGAACATCACAAGGTGTACTACAAACCAATGTCCTAATGGACACAGTTGTAATAACGGCTACTGCTGTCCGACTGCAGGTAAACTTGATAGTAAAACTTCTGAAAAACAGTGTTCAGACTACCTCTGTAACCTGAACTATGACGCCGGAAAGTTCTCCGTTGGAAGTGAGAAGAGTGACCGCTACTTTTTCACAAAGCAATACAACACCTGCATGCGTTTCTCGTACTACGGAACCCTGGGAAATGCCAACAACTTTCCCAACTACAACACTTGCATGAGAATGTGTGGCAGTCAACGTGTCTAAGAAAAATTTCTCTGATATTTTTTGGCAGTATTGTACATTTATTGAGTAATTGCTAGCGGGTTTACACGTGCAATAAAGAGTCAATATCAAGGACAGGTTACAGCAACATGTTCGAAGCTTCTTCCCCGTGATTTTTAATTTTTTTGGTGGACCGGGAGAGACAGTCGGCCACTTCTTCTTATCTGGTCAGCTATCTTCCTGTTTGTTGTTCGCTCGACTCTAGTCCAGGGAAAATACTCAAGTTTTTGCGAGCTCTCTCTTATCTTTGCTCATGTATAGCGTTGTTTGGCCGTCTTCCCAATCATTGCGTGCCATCAATTGCAAGCTGAACTACCTTTGTTTGGTCGGCGCTGCTTTCAACTTTTGTGGCGAGAGTGAGGGGTTACCCTCACAGCCACGCAACAACTTGTTTACGGAACTGGTTCAACTGTTTGCCAGACTTTTCGAACTCTGCCCGCACTTCTTCCCCACTCATTTCTCATCTAAAACTTTCAGAACTATGCTGCCCTTGCCAGCATTTTTCGTCGTTCTAGTGATAGCTTACTATACTCTAAGGTTAGTTTGCTCATAATCTTCTCAACACAAAGACCTGTCTGAACTTAATACGGAACACGACTGATCTACTCTTAAGCCTCAAAAACAAACTCTGTACGGAATGCCTAAGATTTAGGTCAAATTACTGTAGTCTTAAAATGTCTAGTAATTAGGTCAGACTACTGTAGGTGAACTAGTCTGACACGGATTACAAGAAAAAGTAGGTCAATCTTAATATAATTTGGATGATGATGCATGCAGGTTCAAAAGTCTAGAGACGTACAAAATGTGTGCCATAAATTCTCCCTAAGTATCGAATGTAAATGTAAACTTGGTGGCACAAAGTATTTTCTTGTAGGTTATAAAGTTTGACATATACAATAGTTCAGACGTGTAAAAATGTCCAAAGAGTTGTATGTGTGATGTTTTCAATCCGGTTTCAGATTTATCTGGGAGCTTCTTACTGTAGGAGATCTTTCTAAGAAGGCTGTTTTTATAACGGGTTGCGATACGGGATTTGGCCGAGAATTAGCCAAAAAGTGTGCTGCGAATGGATTAACAGTTTTTGCAGGCTGTCTCACGGATCAAGTAGGCCCTCTTGATGTTAGATGCTTGTTCCGTTTTCAGACTGCGAAGAGTCTTAGGGATGAATGCTCCAAGGTTAGGACAGTTTCTCTGGATGTTACCAACGATGAGAGTGTGGCAGCTGCTCGTGACTTTGTGACACAGAACATGCCGTCTGGAATGGGTAGGGCAGGATTAACATTCCCCAGAAATGTGAAATTTCCTAGAACTCTGGGCTATCGTGAACAATGCCGGCATCTTTTCCTGCTACGGTCCTGACGACTGGCTGGGAATACAAGACTACAAGCTCTCCATCGAGGTCAACACTCTCGGTGTCATTAGAACAACGCAAGCATTCAAAAAACTTGTGAAAGCATCCCAAGGTCGTATTGTAACTGTGACGTCAGTCAACGGGCGTCTATCATCTCCGGCAGCCGGACCATACGTTGTTGCCAAGTTTGGCGCAGAAGCCTATATGGATGCTTTGAGGCAGGGTTTCTGCGGGAAAACGCCGAAAACTTTGAGTTTTCAGACAAGAACTGAAGAATTTCGGAGTCAAGTGCAGTATCCTCGAGCCGGGAATTTTCAGAACTCCTTTGATTGATCCCCAGGCAATGATTAACCGTGTTGAAGGCGTCTGGAAGAAGCTGGACAAGGAAACCAAGGAGGAGTACGGAGAAAAGTTCAAAAATTACTGTAACCTTCTTTTTGATCTTGCCAGCAAGGTACTTTCAGTTGCGACAATGTGGAACAACCTCTACATTTCTATGAGTTCGTCCAATATCAACCTCGTTGTTGATAACTACTACCACGCCATCACTGCCAAATATCCCAGAGCCCGGTAAGAAAACTAAATTTACTTGCCAAGTAACGTATGAAGACCGGTTCAAAATATATATTGTACGGGAAGAAGGTGCTCTCAAATCTCGGTCTTGACTTCGGGATACGGGAAATATTTTGAAGACTTTCTTTTCCTCGGTGGCTTCACAACAACTTTTTTGACCTAAAACTTGGAAAATAATTCAGTACAAGTGATTGACTCACTTTTTCCACAATAGTAGGTGTAATGGGACAACCTGGCAGATGAGAATGTTCACCGGAAGCTATGATAACTCCGTTCCGCATGCAAGCAAAGGCTCCACATGCAATATCAGTATTACACCTAATAAGATTTTTTTGGGCTTAAACCCCGTTACCTTAACAGAAACTCCCGATCCTCCAAAACTTCCGCATTTCGGTTACGTAGCCAGTATGTATAGCCTTTCTTGTCAGTGTATATTAAAGGCTCTAAATCTGAGAGCGGTGTAGGTGGTTTTTCAACTCTTTGGAGAGTTTGCTCTCTGAAAAGTTTTAACCCTGTCATACTTTTTCCTACCTTTCCTGCTCAGTGAGAAGTCTCTTCAAAAAGTCAGTCTCTTTGTTGTAGTTGATCAAAAGAGGCCAATCGAGAGCGAGAGGCAACGGTGCAGCTCGGCGAGGCTGAGGTCTAGCCAACGGAGGGTCCTGCTCATTTTCCGAGTCGCTTATCTGATTGAGCGATTCTTGATAGTCATCCGGCTCCTCCATTTTCAGATTGAGGTGTAGAATTGGGGCTCTCTATAAAAAAGTACAAACAAGGTGCACAATAACCACTTCCAACAAATTTTTTTCACACTATAACATCCTTTGAACATACTCTTTCAAAAATCTTTCTCCTGTAATTAATATAGCTCTGTGACATACAAATTTCTGAAGACGTTTCTGTTTAGCTGACCACGTTGGAAATAGACTGTATGGGGAGAGATGCTTTAGAACACCTACCTGCATTCTTGAAGATACTAGTCTAAATCCCGGCTAATCTCCATCGATGGGCGTTCTATGAATATGACAGATTATTCTTTAGAAGGCGGAATAGAGATGCTGAGCTACCGTAGTATAGTCGCCGCTTCCCACGCCCAAGTCTGAAACTTTGGTTTCTGCAGATTAGCCAGATGAGAAGGTTGTTTGGCTCCATATACCGTATACCAATAGGATCAGAAAAAACGTGTGAGACTGATAATGTGAAAGGATGCAAGTGCTGAAGCAAGGTATCAGCCCTCAAGGGGAGCGGAAATATGATCTGATGATAGTAGCCAGGCAACACGACTAACAAGCGGAGATTGACCGACGGCGACAAAATCCACCGAGAGCTGACCCAGATTTACACTTTTAGGTATTACTGTGGTTATGACGCCATCTTCTTCTTTGTGCCGCTCTCGATGATGCCGGCCTGGCTTTCGGATCGTGTCATCTCCGGCCTCGGGAAACAAGAAGTCGTTCCGGCCAAGTTGGAACACCTTCTCAAGTAAAAAACATCTTTATTCAACGACCATTCTGCATTGTGAACATTGGATAAATGTTCTTGCCATTCGCTCTGACAGTATTGCAAAAGTTGTCACCGTGAAACTGAAATTTGCCCTTGAAATGGCTAGTCTCCAACCTTGCAAATTCCTTCGGCAGCCAAGGGGGCAACACATGCACAGTAGGTATTGTCACAGGCCTCATATGGATTTCTCCTCAAGTAGCAGAACCCGTGCTCCATGCAGCAATTGTCATGTTTAGCTGAATTCTCTCTCACTGTACGGTCATAAATATTGTGTACTTTGCCACCTAGTGGTCAGGCCCCCCGTACGTAAAGGAGCCCCTAGTTTGAAATTCAACGCTCAGCGGCAGCCATTCTGTTTTCGGACTTGGCTGTTGCTGCTCGCAACCACATAGACATTATTTATATCCGGACATTACTGCTCACCGACAATACTCGGGCAGTCGAGTTTTGTATGAATCTCCATCATTAGGTTTGTCATGGGATCCAGGCCACAGTAGAATCTGGCGTAAACAAGGGGTACTAAAAGAAGAATGACTAGCATTATCCGTTTATTTTGGGCCAAGACATTCTACTTTTATCCTCGTCAAACTTGTTAGGTGTGAATCCAATTAGAGCGGGAAGATAATGCAAACCGTTACAATTGGATGGTTTACCTCGCGCGAGTCCGTTTGAAATAACCGGTTCCCGGTCGAGAGTGAAATTTTGTGTTTTGTTGCGCTTTCACGTAATTTTTTTATATCTTAAGTCATACGACCCGAGGGGAATCTTTCACGCAAAAGTCTTAACGGAGCTCGACCCCATCCCTTGGTGTGACTACTACGCATCGATTCCTTTGTTGTTCTTGTTTTCCCCGCCAGCGTATCCTCTTTTTTGAATTGACAATAATCGGATTTTGGGTCGGTCGAGTTTGCGACCTATTCTGTGTACATGCACCACGCGTCTCATTGACGGCTGGTGAGTTTTACCAACGCAAAAAACTTGACGACTTGATGGCTCTTTAACGGAGTTCTGACGCATGTGCTCACCTCAAATTTTTATCGGCTTGTCAAAGAGCAACACCGCAGCAGCTGCGGTAAAATGGCGTAATGAGAATACTGCAAATGCGACACCCGAGCACTTCCTACCTAGTGTTCATCACTTATTGCCCACTCCACCTGGCATCACGTGATTCATCACCATATCACACTCGGGGAACCTAAAACACTTGTTTTTGCTCTGTAACAAGATACTTCGGGGGCTTGTTGCCATGGGAGCTGCCGTCTCAAGCTCATTTCACTACTTGTATTCGGATTGCTTTCGACGTAGATTTCACCTGGCGAACAGGTTGATTTTGCTATTGAAATGGGCCCTGGGAAACTGACTTTTTGTTAGACGAGGGACCCGTGTTCTCGATCAAAATAACACGCTATCCATCCCCATGATAAAACTGTTCTCTCGCGGGTAATTGAGCGAGTTCGTCTTTTTCGAAGCACCTGTTGTGCTCGTATTTCTGCGGTTAGCTCTCTTTCTATCTCTCATTATTACACATAGATCCTGCTCAATAAATTAGCGGGTCAAACCAGCTGATTTTCGCATTTATCCAGTTGGACAAATGACACAGCGTCTGTCCCAGCTATATTCATAGGAAATGCGCATATCCCTCCCAATCAATTTCTTCATCAAGCCAAACACCGTAATTGGCTTCCCCTTTTTTCAGATGTCTAATCGGACATTATTGGATGAAGTCGTAGAGCTGGGCGATCCAGAAGTTCCTTCAACTTCTGATCCTGACAGCTTTCCGCTTCCTCCTGCAAATACGACCTACTTTGAGGATGGAGGGAATTCAACAAACGCGACGACAAATCATCCATTCGACCTTCCAGAGTTTGCAAACTTTATCGGTAACTATATTATTCACAGCAAAAAAACGGAACACGCAAAGGTATCAGTAGATGAAATGTCTGCTTCCAAGATGTTGTTTTAATGTTGTTGTAGACATGAACAAGACATCTAGTTATGGTCACAAAGATTAGAGTCACAGACAGGATAATTCAACAGCCTGTATGTCATCTTTTCACATGCAGTATTTCCAGACCGAAATCCTTGGGTGGTCTACGTGGCCATAGCCTCCATATCAATTTGCGTCTTCCTCCTTGTGTACCTTCTTCTGAGAAATCTTTGTCGGAAGAAGAAGTAAGCGCTCATCTGTATAAAACATGCCCTCTTTTTCAGACAAGTGATCCGACAAAATGACAACCCGGCTTTGACGAGCACTTATGACGACGGAACAGAAAATATCTGTTATAGGTACTTAGACACAGAAGAGTTACAAAAAAATCTAATAGATTCTTCTGCTGTCGTTGGAAGAAACAACTAAACATGGGTAATCGCCAAAACTCGGAGAGCAACTTGGATCCGTACAAGCGACCGCCTCTTCCGCCCATTGGGGTGAAAGAAAGTAAGTTTAACTGCAAACTTTGTGAAAAATCCATAAAAATCTGAGTTTCACAACTTTTTTTTCATAATACTCATTCCAGGTGACTTCCATTACATCTCCCCTTTTGCAAGTAAAGGGCTCTCGCCCGAAGAAAAACATCATGGAGCATACATAAACGGTGAGAATCACTTTTTCAAGTTATACCGATTTTTCAGCCATTCGAGGCGTTGCTCACTTGCCGCAGCGAGCCGAACAGTACCGAGCTCTTCCTCCGTTACGACTGAATGACTTGCAGGAAGAGGAACCGAAGAAATCGATAAAATGAGTATCTGGCAGCGATCCAAAATAACTGTGATAACTTTCCGGTTACAAAATGAACAATATTTATTTTTGGCAATAAATACACTCACAATCAGGAAGTATACTTAAAGGGTTTACTTGTCCCAATTTTTGGATATCATTTTTACCATCTTTTCGGCAGCCTCAAGACGCAGGGGATCGTCGTGATCCATGTTCTTCAGCATGTTTCTCATCTGAAAGTAAGGATTTTGAACAAAAATGGTACAAAGCAAACCTCTAGCATGGCTTTGAAATCGAGCTGGAAATTGTCTTCCTCCTCATCTTCGTCACTGTCTTCTCCTGGCTGAAATTAAAATCTTTTCGAAAGATCTTCGATAATTCGCCATTTTTGAAGTTTTGGTTGTGCTGCAGACGCATCAGTTCGGTCAAGCATTTTTTCCTACAATGCGGGTTCCCAGCATTTTTCTACCATTTTCAAGTTTTTAACCAGGCTTCATGCTGTCAGGGTGTAAAACATCCCCCCAGATGTGAAAATTTGTCGAAAGTACCTAGAAATGTCTGAGAGCAGCGTACGTACAAGGGGCAAACGATTTTTTCACGTTATTTTCGACTAATTTTTCCATGTTTACACAATGAACTCGATAAAAAATGGCTGAATACGCGAAAAGGGAAAGGAAAAATAGTGAAAACCCATATTTCAGGTAGGTGTGGGCGAAAAGTTTCGAAAATAAAAAGATCACTTACATTTATCTCTCGTTCCGATTCTTCACTGTCTGAATATGTTTGTTTGTTTAGTTTGTTGAAGATTTCATCGTCCTTTAACAAAAGCTGTTCTCAAAAAGGTGGAAGCTGCTTACCGGATCCTTGTCCTCGTATTCAATATGAAAATTTTTATAGTGCTCAACAAAGACATCCAACAGATCCAATTCTTCTTCGCTTAAAGAACTGTGAGTTGTTTGAAGAATCTGACACTAATTTTAAAAATATAGTTGAAAAATTCTTACAATTGTGGTATTTTCTAGCTTCACTTCATGCAATCTTCGAAGAATTTGCTTCAATTCATCAGAATCTCCATTTTTCTTGTGGCTAAACATATTTGAAGCAGGAGAATAGAAAACTACCTGATGATCATAATTCGGGAATTTTCCTTGATTTCCTCGGCATGCTTTGGATATTTCAATGTAGTTAGTTTGTCAGTGGAATCTTCGGTCTCTAGTTCAACATCTAAACAGCCTGCTTCATTTTCTTCATCGAATGTTTCCCATTTTGTCTGAAAACTCAATAAATGGTAAAAAAAAAGCGCTTACAAATGTTTGTGGAAGGTTTTTCAAGGTTTTCTCGAAACTATCCTCAGCGTAGACTTCAAAATCGTCGTCCATCTTTAGTGAAAAAGGTTTTCGATAAAGAAAAAAAATATAATTTCAGTTTGAAAGCGACGCGGCATCGTTTTTGGCTCGCTTACAGATTTCGTGGCGGGACCCTGAAAATCTGAATTCTTCTGTAATGAAGTCTTTGTAAAGAAAATGGTCTGAAAACTGTATGTGGTTGCAAAAAAGGCGTCCCTGTTGTTTGTTCCTATTTTCGTACTATTTCTGTATGTTGATGTACCATCAAACCCGTTTCTCGGTATCGTTGCATTTTTTGTGCCCCTGGCTTTTCGGATTACTTAGCCCGGTCGCGCAATAACCGGTCCGATTGGATAATTACGAATCTGAGTCAACAACCAGGTAGATCTAAAAATGTGAAACGAAGGACTGTGTCTGAGCCGTTCTCAAGGACACCTAAGTCAGCCAAAAGAGCATTGTACTGTGTAAGAGGACAAAAGTCGGTTCAAGGTCGGAACGTCGTAGATTTTTAATCACCAGACAGATAAAAATAAAATGATTCCTAGACAGTATAAAGTTGAAATTTAAAGATTTTTCAGCTGAAAATTTGTACAAGGGTATTCGATTTTTGGGGTGGATACTGTGGTATGGAAAAGCAAGGCGGTCACAGCAGTGCATCGTGTGTTTCAAAAAGCCTCAACTTAATACTTTCCCACGGCGAGCTCAAATTGCGGAACGTGAAAAACCGGTAGCTCAGAAGTGAAAGTGTTCGTGCCACGTATGTAAAACTAGAGAAGGAACGTGTTCGACAATCCCTTGATCCCTCGGGCGGCATAAAAGGTTGAATGAGCAGATTTACCAATGCAAGTCGACCTCCATCACAATGCTCTCGACCACCTTTTTCGCTCTCCTCTCACTGGCAGCGTGAGCTCAATACAATCGATCTTTAACTGATTTGTCCTCTTTCATGTAGATCTTCTCCTTTCGGGGCATATCGCCCTTACGCTTCAGATCCGTACTCTATGGGAGGAATGGGTAAGTTAAAAGTATTTTTGCATTGAAAATCCATTCAGGTCTTGGCAGTTCACTTGGAATGGGATCACCCTACGGCATGATGGGTTCTCCTTACGGAATGGGTGGCATGGGAATGGGAGGATACGGAATGTCTGGAATGGGAATGGGTGGCATTCCTCCGCCAATGCCACCTCCCGGAATGGGAGGTCTTGGTGCTGGACTCGGAATGGGTGGCTTCGGATCACCGTACTCTTCAATGGGCTCATTTGGATCACCTCTAGGAATGTCAGGAATGTCACCGTTCTTTAAGAAGTAATCAGATCCTCGTTCTCAGCTCCGTCTTTCTCCTCATTGATCTTTTCATAGTTGCAAGTGTATAATAAAGGATGTACATAAACATTCTGGTACTCATTTTGACTGTTTGTTTGAGGGCTTGAACGCTCCATTGTCTATTCTCTGTGGTCACAACAATGCATCCGTCTAACTGTCTCGATTGTTGTGGTCCTCTCAAGAGTCTGTGAGGCCACGGGTACAGTTCTTTTTCCACTGCTGACAAAGAAGACCAACAACGACTCTGCTCAAATTTGAGCACTTTCTCGCAAGTGACCCTTATCTAATCGGCTCTTTTCCCCAAAATAGACCCCGTTTCGTTTATATTTACTGGGCAGAAGGTCCTGTTGACTAGTAATTGAGTAGAAGTGCAGACTACAGCTGAGCCAGACTTATCAGGAAAGGACTTTCAAATTATTTATGGGAGACAAGTGATTCACTTCCCTCAACTTTCAACTATTTCAGAGTCTTGCAGTCTATTTTCTTAACTCATTGTGCCACGCCTTGCGTCACAAAGGACACACTTTGGAATTATGTGTTGACATTGGAGCAAAGGTGGGTGATACGATTAGCATTGTCGTCAGCAGGTCAATTCGATCTGGAATGCTGTTTTGACTCGAATTCTTTGGTGATTCAAGAAACGAGTGGCAGAAATCTGATTGAACACAATTTTTTTGAAAGAGTTCTGGAACCACGTCATGACCTATAGTGATAAGAAGTGCTGAACCAATTTGCTATCAAATTTCCCAAGAAACGAAAATAGCAGCGTCTGCACTTTTATTTACGTCTTGTTTACTTTTGTTAGGGTGGGAAAAGTTGCTTGCTTACGCCATTACTGGCGATCATCTACAAATGTTCCGATTGTGCTCTTAGAATAGAGCAGCGAAATGAATATGATGCCAAGGCAAATATGGCCATGTTGCCACTGGAGAAATCTGTAGCAAAGGGGCCCGCAGACGCTTATCCTCTCACGTTTCGTCTGTTCTTCCAAGTTTAGCTTGTCTGAACATATAGATACACTATTTCGAAAAGATTTATCCTTTCCCTGCTCACTAACTGTTTATAGCTCTATTTGAGTGGGTGCGAAGAATCTGCATAGGATCTGTCAAGGAATCTGCCTTTCCTCATAAGGAGAAATCCGATCCTCTACGGCCGAAATGAGGCTCTGGTCCTTCACGTTCGTCAAACGGGCGATATGAGCAGTTCTACGTCACGTCTTCCTTTTCCAGTTTTTTCCCACATTAGAGGGTCAGAATGACTCTCCTAGGCTGTGCAGATTCCACACGGGTGTGATCTTGTTTTCACTCCGCCCACTCAGTATCTAAATATGGCTGGATTGCAACTTTAAATAGTCACGGCAACTTTTGATCCGACACGTAAAAGGTCGTAGTTTCTCAGGTTACTGTAGCAGCTGTTTTAAACTATTGGACCAACACCTTTTTCCAGTTTTTGTATGGAGCCATACTTCTTTTCCGTTCCCTACCCCTACAATAGTTTTGCTTTTAACCATTTGTTATCTCTTTTTCTTGAAAATAGTTTGCATTATTCCACAAAATGCTGCCTGGTTACTGTACGGTACTGTAACTTTCTCGAAGTAGGTATACTGAGTTAAAGAGGATATCTCCGCGAGACTGCGTAATACTAGGTGGAAGTCCAGAAACTTAGTCTGCGTAATTCTAGGTTGATATCCACGTGCCGGAGGATACGTATCTCGCCTTCAAACGGTCCCCAGTTTGCTCAATACCTCATTAGAGTGAAACTCTACCGTGTCCCAATCAGACTCTATGACGTCGAGTAGTACTCTTTTTCATCGCTGACCACCATCTGGCTCCGAGTATTTGGTGCAATCTCGTGTAACGACGTCGCCAGAAGGGCGAATAGGAAATGTCCTGGAGAAGAGAACGAGAGCCAGACCACTTGAAACAAACAAAAAAGAGGGAACGAAATGACGCGTAGTAGAAAAGCCAACATTCGTCGCGTCATTTTCAGAGCCACCCTCTTTTAAAGAGGGCCTGAAATGTGCCAATGTTTCAACCCGTAACCGGAAGCCTGCAGTTGTGATCTTGTCTTGTTCTGCGTCAATAATCAGCCCGGCACTGATCCTTTAAGCCTAAAGTTCCGTAAAGGGGATGGTCCTAGCAGATAACTACTGTGTCTGTTCTCTGAATTCTCAGACGTCTAAACTCTTTATCATTCTGCTTAACCTTTAACCCAATGTCTTCTACAATTCTTAAATGCTTGTAACTATTGAACCGTCTGATTTTTGCCCTTTAGTCTCGAACCGTTTGATGTCTTCGGCAAACAGGGCTGTGCCATTGTAGACGTCTAAGTAAACAGAAAAAAAACGAACGTATGGATAATTTGTGACCGCGAATAACCTAAACACCCCGCAGCTTATCAAACCATCAAAGACTCGGGCGTCACTCTAGTTCTATAAAGCAGAGCCACAGTGTCCACAACAGGACACACCAGCCTCTCTTTTTTCGGGGGGGGGGGGTCCCTTTTCTCATGCAAAAAACAACATTTCTCAGATCATGTTTCACATCAACAGACCATGTTTTGTTCAGAACTTTAATAGCTTAAGCCTTTTGCTTGCATTTTTCTTTAAAATTTACCTTTTCAGGATGCGGCGGTGGCAGCGAGCGGCATCGCTGCTCGCACTCCTCTTACTCGGCCTCCAAAAAGTATCCGCCGGTCTCGTCATGGAGTGCAAAAAAGTTGGTAAGTTAAAAACTAAAAACCTTAAAGATTCCATTTTTCAGGTGCTGAAGAGCTAGTAGACGAAGAAGGCTGTGAATTGTTAATAGTACGAGTGAACCGATGTAGCGGCTATTGTTTCTCCGTATCGTTTCCGAATCCATTGACGGGGAAAATGAACACGCAGATGAGTAAATGTTGTCGGATGACGGATACAGAATGGGTGAATCTTTACTTTAACAATTTAATAGTGAAAGATGTTTAGGTGCATGCAGAGATGATGTGCGAAGAGGGTGTGAGAGAAATTCGAATACCATCAGCCTTACAATGTGACTGTTTTGACTGTGCCGTCAACTAGTCTCTACGGCTGTGCAGGGACTGAGAACTCTGCTTCTTGACTTTTATTCTTCATTACGGGCCTTTCCGAGCTTTAAAACCGCCACACATTTTTCCCTCCACACACTTTAACTTCTCCCTCCCTGATCTCAACGGCACACCGGCCACTCTCACACACAGGACCGCAATAAATCTGTTCTTTGTTATTAGTGCATAGATCTTTTTAAGTTTTTAATAAAACCGATACTTTCTTTACATTCTGTACAATTAGATGTTAATCTTGTCCACGACGATAACATGATAGTCGAGGATGTCCCGCATCGCTTCCATAAATTTGACTCCGTCTTCGACAGAGAATCCGTAACGGAGAGCTTGCCCCACGTCGACAACTATGTTAAAGCGATGGCTTCCAGGCAGACATCTTAAAATGTGTTAACTTCTCTTTAAAGTTTGCTTATAGTATCGTTAAGTGAAAAAGGCTTACCTCTTAACGTCTAAGGCCCAGTAGATCAGTGATTTGCTTTTACCCCAGGCCTTAATTTCCTTGTGGTGGCAGGTGACTTGACTCTGTAACAAAACTATTATTTCCTCTTGACAAAATTCTCACCTCGAACCAGACCACCGATATAAGTTCTGTACTTACAATCTTGCACTTCTTGCTCGGGAAGCGAAAGTTTTTCAAGACGAGCTTCGTCGGAGTGAGAAGAATAAATTCGTCTTCGTAGAGCCTCTCCATGATAGAATACTGAAATGGGGCTTCATAATAACAGCGTTTGTGACTAATGGGGGAGTCGGTGTGTGTCATGTGCCAAAGGCTCGTCTCAGCTTATTGGAATCTTCCCCGGAAAAGGGCAAGCAGACTCATGTCTGGGGACATTTTGGGGAATGTTGTAGACCATTGTTTTTGGTAATTGGCTGTGTCATAATTTTGAATTATACTGTATATCGTGCTGCAAAAATAAGTCTTGATTTGCTCACATACTGCCAAAACGAAGATTTGTAAAATATTGTGCATTATCCTACCGGCTATACAGCACAACATTAGCCAAATTAAAAACGCGACAACAAAGATCGGTGCGTGTGGCTAAATAAATGACAAGCTAACCTGTAGGCTATGAAGAGGAAACATGCTGGTCTAGTTGTGCTGGAGATCTAAATTACTACATTCGTATGGAACAGGAGAAGACACATTACAAGACACGTCAAAATTCTGATAGCAAAGAAAATTTAAAAGAAGAGTTTTTCACTGATTGCCCCAGATATAGCTTTGTTATTGAGTGAGTGACTTTCTCAGGAATCCTCTAATCGGACGTGGGAAAAATATTGGGAATTATCTGGGAAGGGATTGAAAAATATCACTCAAAAACGGCATGCTAGATTACAGTGAATAAATATCGTGTATGCAACTTTGCGTAACTAAAAATATGCAATGTGCAATTTTAACACGACTAATATGAGAAAGAGGAAGACGTCTATAAGGAAGTCAGAAAGTTTTGACCATAAAAATATCGGAAGTATGGAAAAAAGAGGAAACGCTCGTTTATTACGAGATTCCGCCCTCCCATAGAAAGATTATGGAAGGGCTTCTACAAAACAGCTTTTCAGTGAGAAAGATCCAGGACAGTTGACCAAACGTTAATGAAGTTAGGGGCTTTTGCTTTTGGAGATTAACTGCTCTCCATTTTGTTTGAATTCCACGTTTACAGCCTAATATATATCCAGTGGGAGATAACTCCAAAAGTAGATTCACCGCTTATCTTTCTCAACTATTGCGTCAGTTGTGACGGATTCGTCGTATTTGTGGGTTTTGTTTAGAGAGAGAAAGGACCCAGTCTTGACTTGTTGTCGATCAGTATTTGATGAGGAAACGCGCAGCGGAAATTCAGAAACATCTGTGATACTGATCGTTGAACCAGAGTTCGTTTTGCACCTAAAACTTTTGAAAGGACCCTACGCCAAACAACGCAAATCTTTAAGAGAAAATGTTTATTCCATAATGGGTCACATTCGTTGAACTTTAGAATTGATGCCTAACACCGTACTGAGATATTTCTTCTTCTCATACAGCAGGTTTTCCTTGATCTTGGTCGAGTTGAAAACCCAGGGCGTGATCAAGTCGTCAAAGTATTCCAAAGCGAGGGGTTGTATGTTCCTCAACTCATCTTCCGATACGGGCGGTCGCGCGAGGACGATCGTAGCGAGTAAGAGAAAGAGAGCGGCTAAACTGAGATTTTACCTTCGGCAGCGCCACTGACCTGACATTCGCAGCCGCGGAAAGACTCGAGAAACCCGTTCCGTCGGAATCATGTGAAAACAAGCCATGGGTCATCTTGGTCTCATTGCCAGTGTATCGACTGCCAAGGCGTGCTTATGGATCCGATAAAACTGAACCTCAAATCGGATTTTGCCCGGTGTGTTTTTCTGGACACTCGCCACTATAGTACAGAGTGTTACATGTTACACCTCTTACACACACACGGTCATGCGCTCTCAACCCTTGCAACCGTGACCAAACACCATCATAAGAGTGGTAATCGTGATGTTGAGATACGTAAAAGCCATGTATTACGTAATAGTATGCTGTGTCTGGTAGTCGCGATTATCGGTGCACGTGCGGGAGGCACCATTGCGTTGAATGAGAGATAAGCTAAAGTAGAGAAGGGCTAGCAATATCCGCTCGTATGATATCGTTTTAGATGTCGCTCGAGAAACTAACAAAATTGCAAAGTCTCAAGGTTTTTCGTGTTAAAGGAAGCGAATGTTGGTGCATTTCGAGTGCATCAACATTCAGAACACTTCAATACAGTCAATTCTGAGTGATGCTCACACACAATGAAGCTGCTAACGAGCTCAAGTGGAAATCTACCACAAAATGACAAGTCTGGGTCGAATGGTAATGTTTTGGTGGAGCTGAGAAATTGGGTTTCAGAGCACCAGAAGATACTAATGTGCCGGAGACATCAACTGAAAAACAACCATTGTGAATGAAAGCCTATTCCCGTGCCGTCTGCCAAAGATTACTCAGTTTCCATTGCTTCTGCCAGAATTTGTACTGTTTATAACAATCAAATCTGTATGCTGTTTGAAAGATCTCCCAGGCACACCCATCTTCTTAAAGTGTCTTCAATCCGCATTAACAAAAATTACTTCGAAGAAATTTACAAAAGTGTAGTCGGCTTTAGAACATCCTCCTTAGATCCTTTAGCCTTTTCGTATAAAGATCCTCAAAAAATTTTGTTTGCTGATCGAAGCAAAGATCTCCTTATCCATCACAAGATTTTAAATCAGGCCATGTTGAATGAAGAATTTTCATCGTTATATTCAAACGAATGTTCATTCACAGAGACCTGGCATTCTTTCGGACGCATTTCTGTGCATGATTACAAGATTATTCACATTTTGATCTTTCATTTCGGTCTGCTATCGTATAAAGAAGCCCTTGTTTTGGCTGAAAGAGCAGTCTTTGTTCGTCTGTTGTGCATTCTTGCCTTCATCACGCAACAAATGTTCGCGCCAACTGACACTAAACAGTTGGGCAGGCCCTGAGAGATATTTATAAGTCGTGCGAGCTTTCTGTCAGAGCGTCCACCTGGGCTCATTTCTTACACTTCGGGGGCCACACGTGTACGGCCTCCAAGTAGCTTTCTCTTTCTCTCTTTAATTTCATGAACCGTTTAAAGAAATGACCTTGTCGCCGATTAAAGTATAAAATCAAAAGTTGCATTCTCACTTTCTCACTCCATTTCTACAAAAACAATCGACTAAATTCAGAAATGAACTCCTTCGTCCTCTGCCTTGTCCTCCTTCTCGCCATCCTGGCCGTCGCCTACGCCGACTTCTCCTGCTATTTCGGAGACGGCATCTGCAAGTCTGTCACCTGCAGGGTAAACATTCTATTCTTTTTTGAAATAACGTTAAATTTAGAACTGCAAGGTCGCCACCTGCATCACCGGTGACTGCGTCTGCACTCTCTGCGACTGAGTCTACCCGCCAAGAACTATGACTTCTGATTTCCATACAGATACATTCTTCAAATAAACAAGCATATGAATCGTCTGTGGGGAAACACTTCTCGATAGCTCCAGAGCTTCCCAGTCGTAAACCTTCCAAACAACTCGGACCCTCGATGATACTTAGGCTCTCGACGAAATAAGTTACACTTAATTCTCAGTAAGACTAGTTATTGTCGAAATTGATGTTCGTGACATTGGTCCTGTAGTACTTGTTTATAGGTATAGAACTGTACTGAAAACGATAGGTGTTACCGATACACGACTTAGGAAACTGCTTTGTCCAACAGTTTCTTTAGAAAAACACAGCTTTAACAATCACTTTATTATTTCGATTTGGGCCGTGTTGGTAAAAAATACTTAGTCAGGGATGCCTTTTTCGATTCCAAAGGACACTGGTCACAAAGTTGTCCAATCACTTAAACAATATCTGGCAGCTGCTCTTGGTTTCCGACAAGTCCCATCATTGTTCCATCTTCTTCACTTCGATCACTTGACAGACAAAAAGAAGCTTAGTTTGAAGGTCGCTTTTTCAATAAACGATCATAGACTAACAAACAGTCGCAGCTAAAGTTTCACTGGCTTTGACGCAAAAGCAACCTTTTCAGCATACCGCAAAGCTCTGAAGGACCCGGAAGCCAAAAACTGCGAAAGTTTTCATGTCAATTCAAGTTTAATTTCAATAACAAGGATCGTTCTGATATTACTTCCACGAGCCGTAAGGGACAAATTTTCGGTCTCCGCAGTGGCAGTCGTCGTCGAAGCATTTTCCGTCTTTAAATGTCTGGATGACAGAATTTTAATGAAGGTAAGACAGGCTAACCAGGCACTGTGTCCATCTACAAAAGGAGTCTCCAAATGAGCACCAAAAGTCAGCGTGGATTACAGCCACGCACAGAATAAGAATCAGTAGGAAAAGAAGAGACATTTAGCTGGCTTCCTATTGTGGATGGGAACATTTGGAAATGTTGTCAGACAGAGAAGAAACAAACGATGACTAAAAAATCATGTAGACAGACGAGAAAATGTCGATTCAGGCTGTGACAGAATCAGCGGGGGGATAAAACTTTTGCTAACAAAGTTGTCAATGTAATTCTGACGATTCATCTAGGGAACAGATACTCTGCCAAGTATGGTTTTTTCTCAGTGCAAATTTAGAAACACCTGATATTAAGCAAGCTAAGTTCTGAACAAGGTTCCATGGTATCTATCGGGAATGAAATGAACACCGTTTATTAAAATTCTCATCTTTTTTGTGTGCACGCACAAAAAAACCCACACACAAAACTTCACACCTCTGTTACAAGGAGGGGGGGTTAACCCTTACGATAGCGAGCATGCCTTTAGTGCATACTCGCCTCGGTGGTCAATGTATCCAATGCGGCATTTGGACCACAGAGGATAACAATGCATAATGAGACGATACGGAAGTGGCCGAGGGATTTTTGGGGATAGAGACGCAGACAGTTTTTCTGTTTTGATGTTGAAATCTATTAGGTGAAATGCTTTCATAGTAATTAACATGTTGAAGGTAATACGATTTCAATTGGAATGCATGAGACGTTAACATTCTGATCAGAAGATAAAAAAGAATTTTATATCGATTACACCACTATTTAAAATTTGTGTGTTTCGTTTCGTGCATGCAAAGCCTAAGATCTACTTCACTTGCACATACTGCACACGCAGTTGTTCCCACCATCGCACCATGCCCAAATGCATCTCTGGAATCTCTCTGATATAAAGTTTGAGAAACATCATACCGCACACTGATGGCTTCTGCACCGATTGAAAAGACAGGCAAAGTCGGCAGCTTTGACACTAGTTAGAAGGCCTAAGAAGCTCAGTATCAGAAGAAGGCAGAGGAAAGAGCTGAACATTTCTCAGAGCACCTGCAAAGACAGGGAGGTCTTTTTGCTCAGAGCGACTCACTTATAAAGAGATCAGACTCTTGAAATTATTCGCCGAAGATGACAAAAAAGTGCTCAATGCAGCTGACAGCAGAGTTAATTGCGTGCACATAGGCATTCAGACCTGGCATTATCAAAGAAATGAGGGCAGGCAAAAAGTATCTGGCAGTCCTGATTTGGTCATGAGGGTCTAGCCATAACTTTGTTCACGTAATAAAGATAAAGATAAAGCTTACGCCGTAATCAACGCCAGAGCAAGCTCAATTGCGTGCGGGTCTAATCTGAGGGGCCAGAGAAATCAGGTTTACGTTCTATAATCTGGACAGGTGCCAAGTCTGACTCCAAGAACGCTTTATCATTATTTTGTTAGTTTCATTGCTTTTTAAAATCGAACAAATTGCGCCACTGGAGATTTCAACATTCAAAAAAGTAGCCTAGGATTCAAAACTTATTATATGCACATCTTCAGGACACATTTCCTGTAGGGCAACTGTTATTACAGACACATCTTCCAGCAACACAGCCTCCAGTATTACAGCTCTGAAAATTCTTGATAAAAAGTTCCAAAAACTTAATACTGCCGAGTTAAAAATGTTCTCAAAGAAGCAATCCACATTGCGGCACCACCAGTCGAAGGCCAGCCAGCAGGTTAGATCAGCTGAAGTTGCTGAAACTAATAGAACAAGTAGAATCACAGCAGCTTGTCTCATTTTAGTCTTTTTATTCTTTTGGTAGGTTTTATTCTGTTCGAACTATTTCGCATGCCTTGCGACGAATTCAGCCGCTCTTCAACCACAAAGGAAGGGGAAGAAGAATAGATTTCGTACTTGCTGACGAAAAAACCAAAATATGGTTTTTTGGACAATCTAAAATTTGATTAAAAGCTGTGGGAATTAGCAAGTGAAAGTTTAAAGTTCATTCATTAACTTTTCAGTGAAATTAAGCGGACATTTTTAACTTTAAGAAGTTCTCAATGAGCTCTCTTTTGGCGGTATCTGCGCCCCACTGCTTAAAGGCCGTTTATGCTATACGGTAAACTAAGCCACTTCCCTCTTAGCCCGCAGCTGCTCTAGAATACACAATGTCCGTTTTGAGTTTCAGCTGTACAGATTCCAAACATTCTAGATCCTCATGATTTCGCCATGTAAGTGACGCCCCTAAAAATCTATTAAGTTCCGATTTTACACCTTTTTAAATGTCGTTATCCTTGCACTTCCTTATATTTGCACTTTTTTGTGTGGTTTCTAAACAAACTTTTACTGTTTTCAGAGTTTTCATACCACAAAGCCAAAAAAATACATTCTGATGGTGAGGGAAGGCCGTTGATGGGATATTTCACGTCGGCTGCTCAAGTTAGAAGGTCTTTCAGTAGAACAGGAGCCAGTACATCTCAACAAAATGATAGGCGAGGTGGATATTTAGATATTAACAAGTTATTTTACATGCTTTGAAGCTAAGGATAGCCAAATTTTGTAATTCAAATCCTCCCGCCAAATTTCGGCGTTGGTCGTTGCTAGGTGCAGCTGTCAGTTTCTCCCAGTAATGGCCTACCAAGAGCGACTCTTCTTACTGTCACACGCGTCCTTTCTAGCAGAAGTCCCCGGACTATGGAGCGATGCTTATTCGCGGAGTAGCCGGAGTGGTAATATTCATCAGTCTGAGTCTAATCCTTCTCGTCGTGGGCAACATGATCTACACTTCGGTGATGGATCGCGGCGAGTACCAGCAGAAGGTTTCAAATCCCGAAAATGAACCACTTTATGGACCGTTTCAGAAACGTCGTTAACTTCACAACAGCCGCGTCTTGTTTTAGCTCAACAGATACGACAAGAAAGTGTGTTTTTTTGTTTAAAGGGAGTGCCTGGCTGTTATGTTATAATGTATGCTTTCAAAATGTACAAAAACAATTATTTCTGGCCGCTCTGTTCTCGTCAAACCTCTTTCGAGGTAAAGAAGCTTTAAACAATTTTAATTTTTTGCTACCGCGCATTATAGTAAATAGTCAAGGTCTTTAATACTAATACCAGAGTCCCAAATATTTGTTTTCAAGAAATGAGACGGGGAGGCGCCACTCTGGGAGACGAAAACAGAATAATCTGATAAAGCAAAAGGCACAAAATGTCTCATTTTTGGAGTCAGTGACAGTCTCACCGTTCCACTCAGACTGTCATGGGGGTCTTCTTAAGTTTTTCAGTATGATTGATTTGAAAGCACTTTGAATGCGGGGTGAGAAAACAAGGCCGTTCCCGCCTTTTTGTTCATAATGGGCGCTAAAATCATAAAAGTCCACAAACGGTGTCACTGCCCCAAAACGTTCCGGTCTTAGAGGTTTGCAATTCGCACGCGCTCTGCAACGTAAACACTAACCTTTTTACAACACTTTCTTGTTCCTCCATTAGCAAAAAGACCTTCCGCCGTTCATTTTAGAAGAAGGGTTTAAACAGAAATAAGGAAAGGTCTTGACCGTCTTTGGCGACAGTTATTATCATAGCAGCCACAGCAGCCTCTCTTATCAGTCTCGCTCTCCTGTTCCGGGCACAGTTTTATCGATGTTTTCTCTCACTCTCTGAAGCCCAATGACTGTGTAACATGTCGAACTATTTAGACTTGTCCATGTCATTGTCAGATGTTCTGACAATCCAACCGACCACCGCAGCTCACAAGAATCGGCTCACCATTTCACGGCTATTGTAAGAGCTTCATTTTCAAACATTATGGTTTAAATTAAGACCGTGTCCCTGCTTCAAAGGCAACGACTCTGATTCCGACGAAGATGATGCTCAGTCTGGCAGATTATGGGGTCCGAGCCGACGACCAAGTCTGGAACGCCGACAAGAAATTGCCATCCCTGGTATGTACTTCTTTCTGTATAAATTCCTTTATTTTAGACTATGTTCATCGCATCATCGAGTACACGCACTTTTTGATCCCAAAAGTAGATAAAATCTATGCTGCCTGTTATTACTGGGGACGCATGGACCGATACAAAGCAGAAACTTTGCTCGAAGGAAAGCCTGAGGGATCTTTTTTGTTGCGGGACAGTGCACAGAGCGAGTACCTCTTTTCAGTTTCTTTTCGCCGTTTTCAACGGACTCTGCATGCCAGAATTGAGCAGGTAATCAATCACACATGATTTTTCTCTTTGACGGAGTAAAACAGCACTGTTGTAATCTTGAAAAAGTTTCAGGGCCGTAACCACTTCAGTTTTGACATTCTGGACGAGTCAGTCTTCTCTGCCACCAATGTCATAGATTTAATTGAGAACTACAAAGATCCAGGGAAGTGAGTGAAGAGGTTTACTTCTATTTTATACCCTTCTTTCAAGATGCTTTTTTTTTGAGCCACAGCTTTCAAATCCGATTTCGCGAAACAACGTGTTCAGACTACAGGTAAACTTTTTTTTGTTTTATTACGAAAAGTACATTTTCAGGAGCTTTGTCGAGCTAAAATTGCTTCAAAAACGTCTTATGGAGGAGTAAGCAGTCTCAGTCTTCCCAGTCAGTTGAAGAGCTATATCAGGGAGCTGCACTACAGTGTTCCCATCAGAACTCTTCTCACCACTCACGAGTGACTTTTTTTGTGTATGTAGCGCATAGTCAATTGCCATAATGTGTACATAAGCTTTACGGTTGTTGAATGAACTTCCTATTGATATCTTGTTTTGTCATACTACGGTTAACTGTCCAGAAAGCTCTCTGTATCATCAGCATGAAAATAACGTAAAATCTGATTAAAAAAGCATTATCCATGGTCACGTATAAACAGATCTATAACAGTGGCTCGACACAGAACGGCTTTCGGATACTTTTGGCGCTATTGCGCAAACTCTTATCTTTGAAATGACATAGGCGTGGCAAAACTAAAAGACTAAAGCTAAAAATAGATGGGAAGAAACTAGCCTAGAACACTTGCCGTTTCTATTAAAGTATTGGCAAAAGAATGCCTAAGATTTATTACTAGAACTTGACAAGTTGCCATCGTAAAAGTTTTAAAAGAATTTCAGAATTAGCCACAGAAATGCACGAAAAGCGGGTTGATAGACGCGATATGGTGGACGAGCCGTGTCTGAAGAGGCCAAAGCTGACGAATGGTGAGGTGAAAGATGATGACAAGCCGGTACCGCAGGTGTGTGACATTATTTTTACGTTGAAACAATTTTCAGACCAACCAAGCTCAACCTCCTCAAAAAAAGTCCGATCGCTCTGACAGTGCTGCTGCTAATAACGTAAGTTGCTAGTTACTTCTTTCCGGTAAAACTCAAATTTCAGAGCTTCTGCTGCGTTGCCTTCCGATACGAAGTATATTGATTCGGTATTCTAACTTACGGCTACCTCCATCCCAGCATTATAACTTATTTTCCAATAAATCTGTTGAACTCAAGATGTTGTGTAAAAGTAGCATGAAAAATGCAGCTTTTTATCTTCATATATGCCTGGTTATAGGCTGAAAATTCTTTGTGAGTACTTCTGAGTTCGTGAGAAAACTTGTGGCCGCTGGAAGCGACGATAGAATGTACCTTTATATTCAGTTAGTTTACTCTACTGCACGCTGTTTAACCGTAAGTCTGCGTACGAAATGTGAGGGGCCAAATGACCCGTACCAGTCCCCTCATTTTACTGCTTTATACGAAAAAGAAGAAAGAACTTTTTCCACATATACTTCATATTTTCTTTAAGAGTACACAAGTTCTCATTGCCAATGGATTGCAAAGTGGTTGTGCCACTTGGCGCAGATCGACTGGCTCCCGAATCGACTGAATCAAACGAGTCGACGTCGGACGACGATCCCATATCAACGGCAATCGCGCCTATCGATTGCATCGATCAGCCGGGTGTAAGCGCAACAATGGTGGCTTCTGTTCTAAAAGTAAAAGCCACAATCTTTTGAAGCAACTGTTTTTAGGAAGAAGAAAGCATGGTCTGTACAGCAATTCCGTCAACATCAACGGGAGAAACGACTTCTACTCAAAACGTAAGAAAATCTTATACATTTTTTTAATAAAATCAATTTTTAGGAATCAAAGAACATTGCAAAGGACCCATACAGATGTCCGAGCTGTAACTGTTTGGGAGAACCACGACAGTTCAGAAAATCGGCCGGAAGAGTGAGCTTGCTTTTATTCGCAGTAAAAAAGAATTTTCAGCCAAGAAAAGGACAACTTGCGCTCAACCGCTGGCTTTGGAAGTTAAAATGTCTATTATGTGACAAGTTTTTCGGAGATACCATTGGTGAACCATGTAACTCGTTTGAATATGGTAAGAAAATTACTTTTTTAATTGTTAAAGGTTTAGATGATTCCTTGTACACGACGATAGCTATGGAACAGAAAAAATCTGCAGAAATGATCATGGGATCTTCAACTCGAAACCTCTCTTCTGAAAACCTGGCAGTAGAAGTTTCAACTGTTGAAAAATCTCAGGATATTCCTGGGCCTGGAGGTGATTAGCTTCTCACTTGAAATATACTGGTTTTGCGCGTGACTCGCCTCCAAAAATCGATATGCCTTCAAAGTTATATCGCTTGTTTTTGATATTTTTCTGTTGTATGGTATTTTTGAAGAACCGACTACCGTCGAAACGCAAGAAAATACTATGGCCGTAAATTCGAAAAAGGGAGGACGACAACGCCAAACCGTCAGGAAAAACACGCTTATGGTTAAGAGCCCAGTAAGTTTAATTTTTGTCGCTAGTGCATTGCTTGTTTAGATACCGGAAGCTGCAAAATCTGTTCAGCACGAAGAAAAATTAAAAATCGCTCTAAAGACAAAAGTGGACGCTTCTAAAGGAAAGAAACGACCAGCAGTCAGTTTTTATGACATTCTGGCTAAAATCCATATTTCCAGGAGAATACTCCTGAAGAGGGACCTCCTTCAAAAATTGCAAATGTCGAAAAAGAAATGAATTCTCTAATTTCTACAGCTCTCTCTAGACTTGGCTTGGATGCTAGCTGTGATCCAGAGTATTTTTTCATCCGAAAACTCTCAGAAATTTCTTAATTTAAGACCCTCAGAACTGCTGAACGAGAGCTTAATGCGGGCAATGAAAGTTAATGAAATGATGAAAATTACAATTGAACGGATGGCAGAAAAAAATGACCAGCTCAAATCGGCTTTACGAGATGTTCATGGACAAGTGAAAGAAATTGGGTACTTTCCTTCTTTCCACAAAATTAACCATTACATTTTCAGCGCCCGAGCTAAAAATCAAATGGGCTGCGTCCGAGCAGCTGTAGAAGTTCTGGCAAAAGAGCTAAACTTTTTCAAGAATGAGGTCGTCTCGGAAGCTCGCTCAACGAACGAGCAATACAAGGTTATTTGAGCAGGTTTTGGTCAAAAATTAAGCAAATTTGTAGAAAAGACAAGAAGAACTCTTGGTAAAATACGGCTTTCGCGAAATGGAACGAGACATGGCAATTGAAAAAATCAAACTTTCCGAAGAGAAGCTTAAACAAGTTAGGAAAGCCATGAGAGATATGGGAGAGTGAGTTCTTTTCACTGTTTTCGAATTTTTGATTTTTTTCAGAGACATGGCCCGGATGGAAAATGAAATCAGGCACTATGAAGAACTGAAAAAGAATGCCGACACCGGAAAATACATGAAGTGCCAATCGTGCACAGCTAACGAGGTTCTCATTACCAGGATGAGGGGAGAACTTGTCACGATCCGAAGAGAGAAGAATGAGTCCGAGAAGAGAGTCAGAGCCGTAAATATTGTTTGAGCACCGAAGAATGTCATAATTTAGATCGAAAAACAGACGGAAATGAATCACGAACATGTCCGATCCCTGGAAGTGGAACTTAAGCGACAAACATTTCTTGCTCGTTCTTATGAAGCGATGGACAAGCAGAACAGAGCCAGAGAGATGGAAACGGGTGCAAAAGCTACCCCTCCGACTCCAAAACTTCGAGAAGAGCGTTCACCTCTGTCAAAACCAACTGGTAAGACATTTCATTAGCATTTTTATACAAGTAATTTAAGTGATTCCCGTTAGAGTAGAATCTGATAAGGAGAAAAAGAGACCGGAGACGAAGAAGCCATCAAAAGAGGAAGAACTAACCATCCCTGCTCTCTCGGACATTGTGGATCCAGAAATTCTCAAGCAGGCCGAAAAAATGGCGAATGTATTCTCTGCAAAAGTTGTAAGTAAACTCGTTTAGTATTTTTTATTCAACATTTTCAGAAAATGCCGGAAAGAAACAGCCCGAAAGGAAACCTAGCCAGCCTACCAGAAAATCTATTTTCAACTCCGCCACAGCACAAGCCAAGGCCCGATTCCAGGCACTCTACGAAGCCACAGGTAATCCATCAAAGTTTGGATTTCTAAGTCTTTAGACCTCGTATCATCGGCCGCACGGTAACCATTACTCCAAGCCGAGCAGTTCAATGTAAGAATTTTCTTTGTTCTTCTCAAATTTTTACTTCTAGAGCTCCTGCGTCATTCTCCGACTCGCCTTGGGAAAAGCCGCTAGAAGAAGTTAGAAAACCAGAGCAGGAGCCGATTTACAGTCGAAGAATCGACTGGGCCTCGTACCTTGCCGAACAGAAGCGTAAAAATTAGCCTGCCTTATCGGTCTCATTCCATTGTTCTCAGTGCCTTTTGCGGGTTGCACAACTCGTATTGTCATAATTCTTGTTAATATTGTTAGATAAATAAACTTGTTATATTTTTCCATCTTTCAAGAAGAAAAGTCAAGAAAATCAACTGTATTTTACTGAAAGATACCCCGTACCAGAAGGACAAAATAACTAGAGTTCGCTCTTTGATGTGGGAATGACTTTTTCCAGGGCAATTTCAAAGTGCAGGAAAGCATTTCCAGGAATCCTTGGCGGGCGTCCTTTCTCTCCGTATCCTGAAAAATTGGGGGTTATGGCGCGTCCAACGGGTCTATATTTTACCGAGCTCAGAGGGGATAATGACTTTTCTGCGCTCTCCCTCGCACATTCCGTCCATAGCAATTTCCATGCCTTGGATGACCTGTCCCTGTCCCTTCTTGAAAATAAAGGGCTTGTTTCGGCTCCAGCTAGAATCGACAAAACTTCCGTCCTCGAGGTGCAGGGTATATTGCTGATGAATTGTATCTCCGTTGGCGGCTTTAATGCACTCGTCCTCGGGAATCTCGTGAATGACCTAAGTTTTGCTCATTAACACTTTCTCTTTGGAAAGGGATGAAGTCGCATGGTTTCCGCTCAGTTTTAAAGAGGTTGAGAAACTTTACGATTTGAGAGTGCTGAATTCTAGTCTTGTTCAGATAGCGTTTTGAACAAGATTTTCTAGTATTGCATGCTACCAAGAGTTTTTATAGTATTTCCTAGAAATATTATTGTCCACAGTTTCAGTTAAAAGATTCATCGAGCATATTAATCTCTTGGCTATGAAACTGGCTCAAAAACTGAGCGGAAACCATCTGGATAGAATTGCCGAAATACCTGAATGTGAACGCCCTCATCAGTGATCCACTTTCCTCCAGGCTGCGGACGGAAAATGCTCTTAAGCTCGACGAAATAGTAAAGCGTGTCGCCTTGCTAAAAACCAGCATTGTCACATTGTTCTGACTGCAAAATTACAGATGCTCCGTCGTCAAATCCCTCTTCAGCAGGAATTACGACCTTTCTCTGCTCGCCGGCGCACATTCCCTCCATGGCAATGTCCATGCCGCGGATGACCTCTCCACGGCCGAGGACAAATGTGAACGGCTTCTGTCCAAAATTACTTCCGACTACCTTTCCATCCTTGTTGGTCAGTTTGTAAAACTGTTCTAGCGTATCTCCGACCTCAGATTTGACCTTGCATTTCGAGTCTAAAAATCCTGTCCGCTTTGTTTTTGAGCCGTTTACCGGGAATCTTCTTGATGATTTCAATCTTCACACCCTCATCCGTCGTCCATGACCGTTGTTCGGCCGCCACTAACCCGAGAAGAAAGAGAGCAAACATTTTTTGGTTAATTACTGAAAATGGTCTTTTTTTGCTTCCATTAAGGAAGAGATGAGAAAGAGCTAATGGAGCCCTATTTTGAAAACTAGCATGACCGTCTTTTATTTCCATCTCTCCCAAAACCAGGGCGCGAGTTTTGAAGGCCGCTGCTATTACCCGCTCCGCAGCCGCTCGCGACTTTTGAATTTGGCGCCAAGCGTCTGGCTCCGGCCTGTATAGGAAAGGCCCAGCCCTTCCGCCAGATTTTTATCGGGTAAAAGTGCCTCGTCTCCATTTTCTTCACCGAAAACAATCTCCCTCCTCCCCCGTACAAAATTCCCACACATTAAGCCACGTCTGGGCCCCTTCGAATGGCCAAGATCCCACACACGGCCTCTACCATTTCATTGATTGCGATTAGACCCGCAGCGATATAGCCACAATTGCCTTTTGCGTGGCTTTTCGCTGTCGAAAAAGCGTCTGAACAAGTACAAATCTCTACTGCTTTGGTAGTGGGAGGTGCTTTCTCTCGCTCTGCCCCCCCCCCACTTTTCATTGGCCTGCCCTGACATTATGGGCTGCTGCCATTCCTCTCCCTACAGATGGCAAAATATAACCTTATTCAGCTCCTACTATTTCTACCGTATACCCTAATCCTTAAAGGAATCGGCTCTCGTTGGAACTTTTACGAGCTTTCACCGGGTCCCATTCTTTGGAGGAGATCGGTACAACCCTCCCATGTAACTCTCATCCCTAGGGTTCTGACGTTCGGTGGAACTATGTATGGCTTTCACCGGTACATCACTGCCCGAGGGTAAAGGGTAAAGCTGCCTGACGAAATATTATGTGCGAATTAATATGCCGAGTTCTATGGAAAATGGCAAGGAGAAAAATAGAACCGCTGTGAAGGGAGGAAAGGTCTGTCGTTCTAAATATTAGAAATTTTGAACTGTCGCGCAAGGCTACACGTGGAAGAACCGGTAATTACGCGTCCCCAGCTGGCCGTTTGAGACTGAAACTGCAAAAAACTTTCAAATCTAAGACGTATTCGACAAAATAGAGAGCGTATGAAAGGATAAAGAGGTTTGAATAAGGAATTGTGGTTCTTCTCATTAGACGACTGGCGTCGGATCGATGTTCAAGGACGTCGAACTGACCCACTTGCAATCTCGAGTCGAGATCCGCGCACCCAAAAGAAAGACGTGTAAGTCGTTGGTTTATCATTGACGGAGTACTGGAATCACTATGGTGATGAAGACGTCTGGGTTTGGGAACTCTCCGGAGGACGCAGGTACTGTGTTGACGGCGCTTCTAATACATCCTCTTCCAGCAAATAATTTTTCACCATGAAGGAAAATTCTTCAAAATCTAGAAGACCGTTTCCGTCAACGTCGGCCTGAAACGAGTTTCAATACAATGGAAATACAAGCTTTTCACCGCGGCGTGGCCGTCTGTGTCCACAACGGCTGTCTTGTATGTGGTTTTAACTATGTGCTCAGAATGAAGCGACTATCCTACTGGCATTCGTAACAAAGACTCGTAAAATATTTGCGAAAAAAACCCACCTCTGCGAATATTTCATCAACAACCGTTGGATCCGTAATGTCTCCCAACTCTCTCAAGATGTATTGGAAATCCTTCTTCGAAACCACTCCAGATTCGCTCTGAATCTTCTCATTACATATGTTAACTGTTTGTAACATACCCTGTCAAAAATTTGAAAGCACTGCTGAGTCACGTCCGTCCAATTTCCTTTCTTTGTGTTCAAACGACGCATTACCACACAAAATTCGTCAAAGTCAATCTGATGGTTTCCTCTCTGATCAACTTCGTCGATTATCCTGTCCAGTTCTTCTCGAGTAAGATTCATTCCGAGGTTGTGGATTGCTGCTTCGAGTTCATCACAGGCAATGGCGCCGCTTCTGTCTGAAAATAGTTAGTTATCCAATTTTTCAGCACAAATTTGCATAAATATAACTTGAAGCAATTAAGCACTGACCCGCATCAAAAATGTTGAAAACTTGACGGTATTCGTACAGTTCGTCTTCACTGTATCCATCCAAAGCTTGCTTCAGAAGAGGTGATCTTGGACCATTCGACGCACTTGAACCTTCCCCGCGATCCGAATGAAGCTTATTCTGAACGCACGGCATTAAAGTACACTCCTTAACGTCACCTTTAATACACTAATCTTTCTAACAGCTTCAGTAGTACTTTCTTTAGCCGTACTGAAGCAATTACTGGATACTGCTACTTTAAAGTCTGTACTGAATCTTAGGCGCCGAAAAGACATTATGACGTGGTGGGAGAGACGAAGCAACCAGCAATTAAAAGAGTCTATCTAGTGAATTAGGGACCGCCTTGAGACTCGCAGTGTTCTTATTTTGAGAGGGAACGATTCAAATAATAAATGTAACTCACCCTGATGGCTTCAATCATATTGTGGGATCCCTTATGGGCGACGCCACGGTCATGACTCTTGTTGCGGGACAGCTTCGGCTGCCGCGCCGAGAGCGTTGTTGAATACTCTGACGTGCGCCTCGTCTCGGATCTGGAAGCCATACAGTCACAATTGAGAAGACCTAACATCGAGAACACAGCCCCCAAAAAGTACTTGGATATGACCATGCATGCGTAATATCAGGCCTGGAGAAGAAGGAAATGCCCCAGACTCTACCTAATTTTAAGCAATTACGCTCTTAGAAAAGGGCAGAAATCGAATTTTAGACTTGAATATGTGAAGTAACCTGCTTCTCTGCAATGCTGGAGCTGCCGGAGGATTAGCTGGCTTATACGTCAGAAATGGCTTCATCCCTTTATTAGGAGGACCGTTTGGCTCTAGTGAAGAAGAGAAAAGAACGCGAGCATCGTTTGTTATTTTGCGAAGAGGCACTAATTTTTCGTGTAACCACGACCTCGTACCTCGTCATCTTGGGAAGATTTAGAAAGTTCTCCAGGTTGTCTGATCGTACGTTGGGCGAACTTGGTGAGCGTTTGGAAGCCGTTAAGAAGAAAGCAGCTCGCATGGCAAGATAATTAGCAAGGCGGCGATTTGCAACTCGGCCACTGAGGTGGGTGATTTTGCGGCTCAGCGGCTCATACTCAACTTAGCCACCGAGATCAATACGGCTAGTGACAATCAACAAAGTGGTTAGGCTAAAAAAGGAATGCACAACAACAACAAAAATGCGAAAAAGTTTCTGAAGGGCGTGCAGAGTCGTGTTAATTATTGAATGAGCCGGCTTAAAATAAGCAGACAAACCTAGAAGGCTGAAGAGTGGTTATTTCCGCGACCCTCCCTGTTGTTCTTTCGGTGGAGGATGAACTCGAGTCGATGAAACGTAGAGATTTCAAGAATTGGTGCATTGCCAGCTACGGTAGGTTTTCCGAGAGACAAGCGGCTAATCACCACAAAATCAAGATGTGCGAGCGTCCTTCAAATAACGATGCGCAGGTGGATTACCACGAAATGTGAGCCACCTGCATCTGTTGAAAAAGGTAATCCCGAGGAAGAGCTCTCTCCGCTCACCGGGATCAATTTTCAGGAGGGAAAGAATATATACGTTTCCGAAATGTGACGGCAGCTGGCGCGAATACAGCAAACAAATTGTTTATCATATTATCCTTATACAAAACAGTCGCTTTTTGAGCAGCTACGCAGTCGTCCGGAGATTGCATTTGTTCGACGGTCTTTGAGAACTCAGGTATTTTCAAGGGAGGAAGTCCGAACAATATAAGAAGGCTATGTTGGCTGTGGCTTCAAGCCGAATTGGCCATGGGAGAGACACTGATAGAGAGTCAGAAATACTACTGTTAGACTTTTGGCTTGAAACTCAAAGTCGTACCCGTACCGGCACGTCACAGCTGGTTTCCTATGTAAAGTCCGATTCCAGTGAAAGCTGATTTTGAGCTCTTTCGGAAAGTATTGAAGGAAAATAATCTCGTAAATACCCAGCAACTCTGGTGATTTGCAGACCCTGATAAGGCTAGACCGAGTTTAGCGAAGTAGCTCACTAATCACAATCACTAAAGGTAGTCTGCCGAAAGTCTCTACCCGAGTAGTCTTCGCGCTACCGCGGAAAGATTCTACTGGCACAAAGCGACTAGCAAAAGTCTTCCCTTCCGCCAACTGGACAAAAACGAATAGAACTGTTCAACTCTGAGGGCCAGACCAGCATCTCTCTACATCTGCCATTTGAGTATTCAAACCCTCGCCAGCCGAGCTCGTCTTCTGGAATTGACATTTGCCTTGAAGGATATAACGACTCGATGAATCAAGAACGTTACCGAATGGATTCAGAGAATCAAGATGAGCTGGTGGTTAGCGATGCGTCTGGTCAGAACATTTTTTTATGTCAGATGGTGCAGTTGAACTGGGCAAAGAAATAAGCAGTTTTCAAGACATTTTGCTACTGCATCTTTGTTTGCAATACTCTGCGTTTAAAACAAACTGTATTCGTAGAAAACAAAAAAATGTAAACTGTCCAGAGCTTTTGCCTGAATTGACAAACAAAGGGTTGTCGGAAAAAACACCTCTTTCAGAAAATTTTTCGGAAATACGATTCAGCATTTTGGATTATTTTGAGGACCAATTTTCAATTCTACGTCAGAAATGCAGAGATTTAAAAAAAAAGAGCACGGAGAAGATTAGATTCCAATCCCCCATAATTACTTGAATGTTGCCATTTGTTGTTCTTTCCCACGCCGGCCAGATGGCGTACGCAAAAATGTCTTTGATTCTCACGTACCAGAGCAGCAGCCTCTTGAGGTCATCCTCCCAATCTCTGTCAACCTCTGTTTTTTCTTTCTTTTCATAGTTTGAGCCAAATATGAAAGTTTCACAAATTCTGTATTTTTGTCTTGAAAATCGATAGGTAAATTTTCGTTGCTTTCGCTTTTTGGCGAAAAGCAATTCTTGACTGCTTTTACACTGAAATTTCTATCAAATTTTGTAGCAGTTTCGTTTTTCATAAAGTTATTTTCTCACATCGTTTAACACAAAATTCTTTTAGAGTGTTTCCCAGTCCAAAGTTCGCTGGTCGACAGGAATCCGTACAATCTTGTAAAGATACGGGAGACTTATATAACTACAGTCAGCGGTATGTTTGCTTTTCAGTTTTCCAAAAAATTGGGTAGAAAATTAAATATACGCACAATCAAACTAGTTTAGGAAGAGATGTCGGATCCCACAAAATTTCTCGGAGTCAGTCAGCCCATCTCAACAGCACAGCCAGAGGAAATTGACACAAAACTCACATCAGATGTAAGTTTTTGTTCTTTTCACAGCTATTTAGTTGTCTTTCAGCTAGTATCATGCCTAGAAACCAAAAACCTTTTCGAAAATGAAGCCGAGATGCAGAAAAGGATAGATGTATTGCTGAAACTGACGACGATGGTGAAACAGTTTGTTAAGGAGATTACAAGACAAAAATTTGTGAGTTTTGATTTCATTAAAACCTGCCAAAATTTAGAGCCAACATGACGGAGACGAACACGATTATGGCGGAAAACTCTTCACATTCGGGTCATACAGACTGGGAGTTCACAATAGAGGAGCCGATATTGATACACTTTGTGTTGTTCCTCGCCATGTTGGACGAGAAGATTTTTTCGGAACTTTTTATAACATGTTGGCAGCCGTAAGCTCTCTCATAGACGGTTTTTCACCCACTTTTCAGGACCCCGACGTGACAGAGCTTCACGGAGTTGAAGACGCCTTCGTACCCGTAATAAAGCTCTGTTACTGTGGCATCGAGCTCGATATACTGTTTGCCCGACTGGCTTTGAAAGAAATCCCAGATGATCAATCGCTTCTGGATGACAGTCTCCTGAAAAATCTTGATGATAAGAGTGTACGATCTCTTAACGGTACGTTTTTGCTTTGCCACACTTACATTTTAACTTCTTAGGTTCCCGAGTAGCTCACGAAATTCTGAATCTCATTCCTGACCAAGCAACTTACGTAGTCGTCTTGAGGGCGATAAAGTTTTGGGCGACTACTCATGGCGTCTATTCCAACGTTCTAGGTACGGATGCTTTTTACCGTATGCAGTTTTTCAGGATACTTTGGTGGTATAACCTGGGCCATTCTGACGGCCAGAATCTGTCAACTGTACCCTAATGCAGCGCCAGCAAAACTCCTTCAAAAGTTTTTCTACGTTTTTAAGCAATGGTAAGGGCTAATTCATATATTTTATTATTAAAAACACAGGCAATGGCCTTCTCCTGTCTTCCTCAAGGACTCTGACAGTAATCGACAAGAAACTAATGTTGCGTTGAAGGACATGGTATGGGATCCGCGGATACGGATCTCTGACCGTCATCATCTGATGCCGATCATTACTCCAGCATATCCAGAACAAAATTCGACTTTCAATGTCACAAACTCGACAAAGAAAATTATTGTCAGTGAGCTGGAGGACGCTTCGGCGATCTGCGAAGAAGTTTTCCTTGGTAAAGCCACGTGGGACAAACTATTCGAAGAGGTCAACTTTTTCACAAAATACAAGCATTATGTTGGTTAGTTTTCAGCCTTTTTAATTGAAATACGCATTTTCTCAGCTGTTCTTTGCTGCGCAAAAGACTCGACAGATCATCTGAACTACGTAGGCTTTGTGGAGTCAAAACTCCGTCACCTTACCGCAAATCTTGAGAAGCATGAAGCTGTGCTTTGCGCCCAAGTCAATACTAAACAGTTCAAACCACTCCACTTGGACCGGTTCCCTGACGTTGGTTATGAGTGAGTCGCTTTTAATTTTTGACACAATTTTTTGTTTAGGAACCCCGTCAGTAATGTGTGGTTCCTCGGCTTGGATCTAGACGTCAATCTGGCAAAAACTCTTGATCTTACAACAGAGATCACGCAATTCATGACCAATGTCCAGAATCTGCAGACAGCTGCAAGAAAATACAATGACCAAATGAAAGTGAGAGTATTTCTGGTTACATTCACAGTGAAACATTCAGATTGAAGTGAAGTATGTCCCACAAAAAGATATCAAGTTCTATCTTGAGAGAAACGACTTCCTGAAAGGCAGGAGATATGTCAAGAGGAAGCCAGCTCTTTCCAGAACGGCTTCCGAGACTGAAGCTTCAGTTCTTCCGGTTAGTTAGTCATAGATTCTTACAAACTTTTTTCTTCAGGCTGCTCCAGAAGAAACAAAGAACAGTGAAGAAGAAAACACTTCCATGGACACGAATGCTGAGAATATCGATCAGGAGAAGGTGCAAGAAGGAGAGGAAAAGACGGACTCACCAGCGAAACCAGTTTTCAGCTTTGGAGCTGAAACTACGGTCTATCCTGAGGTGGGTTCATTTATTTTTGTTCAATGTGCTCACATGGTTCATTTTGATCTTTTTGGGTACCTGAAGCGGTCAGTCTGGTCTATACCATGAAAGTGAGAGTATTTCTGGTTACATTTACAGTGAAACATTCAAATTGAAGTGAAGTATTGAATTGGTATATCAAAAAGCTTAAGAATATGTTCTGCGCCAGGTTAACTAAACTAGGCCTCAAAAATTGAGTGTGTCTGTGAAAAGAGAAATCGCTTGGAAAAGAAAGTAAGGAAATTTCAGTGAGACGTTAGCAAACCTTCTAATACAAAAGTTGTAGGTTACTGAAGCCAAGATGGAAGTTGACACTCCAACGAAAGCCGTCAATGTTCTTCAAGAAAATGTAAGCTATCCTTCCAGAAAATTTTAAGCAATAATTTTAGCTGAACAGCTTACCAAAAACCGACATTCCCGACGAGGATATAAAGTCACTGAAGCGGCCAATGGATGACGGACCGTTGTTGGAAGTTCCGCCTGAGAAACAGCCACGTCCTGATGTAACTGTAGCTTAACTTTTTTGTTGTGTAGTCTTTAAAGGGTGCAGGTTTTTCTGATGCAAAAAATGTGTATAACTCGATTCTAAAAATAATCCCAACGTGTATTTGTATCTCTTTACAATTGCCGGTACATATTGCTACCAACCGAATATATTTTTCCTTTCACTCGGCCTCTGCTTTGTGTACACCTCTTTAATTTAATAAAGGTAGAGCCCCCGCTCGTTTCTTCATTCTTTTTAATTAGAGGGGATTGGCACGGGGAATTTATCACACGTTCGGAGACGATATAAAATCGCCGAATAGGACGCTTCTCAAGACAAAAACATCTGCGCTCTCTCTCAGCCACGGCAAGGCTCTTCCGTCTGATTGTTGCCTCATCCCTCAGCCTTCAGGGGTAGCTGTCTGTGCCGAGAGAATTTGGCATTACCTGGTGCACTACATTAATTACATTAATTGATCATTACTTGCCGTTTTTGAGCACTTTTTGAAAAATTCGGAAAAATTGAAAGTACTTATTTTGAGTCAAAATGGCCATTACTTGCCGTTTTTGACGCGTTTTTGATCTTTCACCTGTTTGCATGAAAAGAGCTAAGAAAGAAGAACTACATTATAAAATGTTTATTCGACAAAGGTTTACTCAAATGATGAACAGTTCACAATAATGAACAAATAAACAGGGAATTCAGTTTGTAGTTTGAGTGGAAAAGAGGGGAAAAGAGACAGGGAAAATTTATAAAAACACGTAAGTATTGTTCGCAAAAGAGATACACAGTGCATTCCATAGTCTCCTGTAGGTACAAACTGCGGGAGAGTTCAATCCAAGAGTGTCCGAGTCAGACCATTCTCGGTCTGTAAAATGAGTTTTGCAAGCAAATTTTTAACAGCGTTTACCTTTATTTCCATTTCCAACAGATCTTCTGTGGGAAACACGTCGAGCTCCCGGTGTCTTCAAGCGTTGAAAAATTATCAATAAAACTCTTTAACTGAAATACTGTCTTTAAGGCAAGAGCGTTTTGGATGAACTCACGGATTTTTCAACAGCGTCAATTTCTTGCTCCTTCAGCAAATTGTCAGCTCTTTAGCTAGCTGTTTTTCCAAGTTCTTCTGAAGATCCAATTGTCTCTGACGAGCTCTGAAATTTATGGATCTGGAGTGGAGAAGGTTTAATAAAGTTGTAATATCTTACAGCAACCATCTGATCTTTTGGCATACTGGATGACCAGGCGTCTGACTACACGGCGGCTAACCCAATGTAAAAAGTGCTGTTGACGGAATTCTAGGATAACTAACCAAGTTCATCTGCTTTTCGGGCGCCTTCGGCAACTGAAAACTCAAATTATAAGAGACGTTTTTCCAGTATAGCTCACCTTTCTCCTTGGCTTCCAGTAAGGTCTGCAGCACTGAAGAAATATATTGTGGACACAGTTCTTGGTTGACTTACCTCTCTGATCAGCGTTCTGCTTAGCTTCGGCAACTAAGATAATCATTGGTTTTTTCTATATGTTGCAGTTCAAATTGACCAAACTAGTTCACATTGACCGAACTAGTTCAAATTGACCAGTTTTCGTTCTTATTATTTTTATTCGCTGATTTTCTTCAATTTTTACTTGTATTTTGACAATTTCGTTTTGTTTTTTTGTTTTATTTGAACAATTCATTAAAATTAGGTCATTTTGACATGAAAACGAGCTGAAATCACCAGTAAAATGCCAGCGGTCGTCATTTGATAATTCTGGAAATTATAGGTAAAATGCCGTCCAAAAGCGATTTCAGGGACCGAATAAAAGAAGGTCACAAGAGCCGATTCGACGTGAAACTGGAGGAATACGTTCGCGACAAGAAAATCACTCGGATCCAGACAGAAGAAGGACGGATCAAGAAGGAATCACACAGTATGCGATGTGTTTACCTAGTATTTGCATTATTTCAGGAAACTAGTCAATATCTTCAACAAGTGCTGTGAACTATGCCCGTTGAAAAGAGGGAAGGCTAAAAAAGGCTAGTTATTCGACATCTCCTCAACGCCAGCCATAACGAAAGATGTCCGGTAATAGTTCTTTTGTATGAATCTAGTTCTGTTTTTAGGTTGATCTGATCGACGGCCCAGTTCATCAAGAACATAAGATTTCATCGTGGGATTGGCTTACAAGGCTTGGTTAGTTTTTCTTTTCTTCTTCACTGTTTCATTACAGGATTTGATGTAAACCTACAAGAATTTGGTCAAGAGCACGATCAACGATCGATTTTACGAAGAAGATGATTCTCTCTTGGTCGAACCCGAAGAAGGGTCTCGTGGGCAAAACAAGACGAGATGCTCGCAATTTAACGAGATCAAGCAATCGCTCCAACGACAAGCCGATCGAATGCTTCAAGTATCAAAAAATCGGTATATTTGTTTTCTTTCCCAACTGATATGTTTTTATTTCGGATACGGATCAATTGAAGAAGGAAAATCTGTTCTGGTGGCTCCCTTCTTACCAGTGATGTTTCCGATGCCAATCTACCGACGTTCCAAGAAGCAGTTTCATTGTATTCGGTGACACGAGGACAAGGACATCAGCATTGTAATTGCTACGGAAAATGCCACACAAATCGGTGCTCTTGCAGAGCAAAAACCTTACAGTGTAACTCCCGTTGTTATAAAACTAATTCCAATTGTAGTAACAAGTAGGTTTTTCTGTTGCTTTTCTCCTTTTCCCCCACATTGTTTGCATTTGTTTTCATTTCGTCAATAAACGTTCATTTGCTGCAACCTGGTTGTTTATATTTTAGTAGTTTAGGGGGGGGGGGGGGAACGTACTAAAACCAATAAAAAGTAACATTTTTAGTGAAAATATTGTAAATTTTCGTCTTCGGTATGGCTAAAACTCATTTCTGACCTCGATTTGTGAAAATTTTGATGAAAAACAAGCAAAAACAGCACAAACTCATCGAATTTCTCGAAAATTTCGATTTTCGTGTTCGGTCAATTTGAACTGCAACATATACAAGTTTCACGTTTCTCTATTCTTACTCGTCCGAAGGAAATTTATGTTTTCGAGTTTTAAGCTCCTCATTTCCAAAAAGTCTTGCCAAGCTCGGTATGATGTTTCCAAACTTACAATGATCGTCTCAAAAAATTCCGCAAACCAGTTTGGGATTGGAAAGGCAAATTTTCTGCTACTCGAAATCGAAAACTACAACTTTTTCAAACAAAATTTGGCTGGTAAATGTAAATTTCGTCCTTGCTGACTTGGATTTGGCCCCACAAGATCTTTTTTCGATCTGTGCTATCACCGAAATCATTTCTCTTAATTTCCTTTGTCCCTTACCTCTTTGGACTTTGAAGATAGTCCAAGTCAGCGTGTCCGTCGATCGTTTGAACATGGTTCAATTAAAGAAGAACGTCATGTAAGGACACTAGAAGATTATTGTTTAAAACAAGGAGAAAAGCAGGAGAAAAATGAGAATAGAATGCTGAAGAAGGGGCTTCTGAAATGGAAGAAATGGACCTCGGATCTGCTCTGGAAGCCAAAATTTTACTACGGTATAACCGAGAAGAAAGAATCTGAGCGTGATCTTCCTTTCAATGCAGCCAAATAGACTGTTACCATACTCTGATCAAGTGTTTTTATGTAGACCGAAAAGGCTCATCGGATCCTTCTAGATTGATATTCAGGCAAGCTCAATAATAGAGATAAATAGAGAGGTTAAGTAATGAGGAGCCAGAGTCTGATTGAAGGACAGGCGCACTTTGCGGTCAGATGCGACCGAAAGAGAGAGGTAATGGCTTGGAGACGCTTTGGAGCACATTGTTGACGCGTAAACAAACAGTCTGAGCAGCTGTTGATCGTAGTTAAAGAATATTGAGCGTGAGAGAGCGCCACCATTTTGCACCGTAGAAAAACTCGCATTGTCGTACAACATCGCGCGCGAACCTGTTCCTGTTCAGTACGGGTTCGCGTCATTTTATCTAAGGGGCAAGATACAGAAACTATAAGAAAACTGAAAAAGGAATCCAAAAATGTATGGTGATGACAAATAGGATATACTGAGAAAAAGAGTGACCACTGAGTACAGTAATCAAATTCCAAGTGGGATCAGTCGCACAGTCCTTGAATATTCTGGGGCGTAATTACTGGAAGACAATGACAATTATCTTTAAAACAAATTCTTACCAAGTGTGAAAGGATTTGAACTTTTCTAATCACTAGAATTGGATCACCAGTCGAGACTGCTACAGTCTGTAAATCAAATCCCGAGAAAATGCAGTTCTTTAAATATACGTGTAAACGTTGAATACTCAGCCAAGATGTCGTAACGAACTTGATCAACAGCGAAATTTTGCGTGATGTATGCCAGCGGGTCTCGCCATGAATCTGAAAAGGAGGACTGCATTTTCTCTTGATTTTATATACTTCTACTTCGATTTTATATACGGCTATATACTTCGAGAGATTGCTGAGGAAAAAAATACAGTTTTTAGTAACATTTAGTTTATTTTTGATATGTATATCACCACAAAGGAATAATATCCGTATTACTATGTCTGGCTACGACATTGCGTAGTGTTGAGTCTAAAGTGTGGCCATCTTCTTGAACTGCTCTCGACCTTCTTTATACTGCTTTTTATCTAAAATCTTTCCTGCCTTTTAAAAAGTGAAGATCACCTGAATTGCAGTCGGTCGTCATGGTGAGAAGTGTCTCCAGAACTGTTTTCAAGGCCATGGTGGCGTTCCAGTTGTCCTTTAGAATGTCCAGGGAAACTTCTCCCTGCGGCCCCACGTTGTAGTTGTAGATTCTTGTATTGAAGATGACCTGAAAACTGATAAGCGAAAGAACTCGTACAGATCGTCACCATTAGGGGCAGCCTGCCAACCTGTTGGCTTCAAAAGATCCATGTCTTGAGTCTCCCTGAGAAGTCTTCCATTTCCAGGAGGGACGTCGAAATCTAGATGCGGTTTCATCTTCACTACTCGTTTGACCTCAGAGATCTGCAAAAGGCAATGATTTTGTTTAGCTGAAAAGTTTTCGCAGAAGTCCAGTAAAGTTACTGCCGAGAATCGGGACCGACGACTTGGGAGGATCTTCTTGCCGGGACATAGAATTGACTCTTGCAAGCAAAGAAACAAAAGGGAAACAGAAAGACTAAGGGACAGAGATACAGAGCGACTGAGGGACGGCGAGAGAGAGACAGAGAGACTGAGGGACAGAAATATGGAGAGAACGCAACTGAGAGAGAGACTGGGGGACTGCAGGCCTGAGAGGAAGACGAGCCGAAACATTGTATGCACTTGCATTGCTGTTTGGAATCCTGCTGCTAGCGGCCTGACCCTGCTCCTGACGTTACTTGTCCTGAAAGAAAGCTGTCACGATTTTCGAGGATTGTTTACGTATAGAGTTTCATAAGCAACACATCAGAGATAAAGATAAAGATAAAGTTTACCCCGTAATCAACGCCAGACTCAATTGCGTGCGGGTCTAATCTGAGGAGCCAGAGAAATCAGGCTTACGTTCTATAATCTGGACAGGTGCCAAGTCTGACTCAAGGAACGCTTTATCTTCGTAGCATGCTACTACCAATTTACCGACCTCGGGAATGTGGATGCCTTGGTCGGGCAGAAGCGGGTTTGAACTTGGGACCTTTAGATTGACGCTGGCGCCTTCTACCACTGCGCCATCTCGCTTCATTGTTTACGTATAGAGTATAACACATCAGAGACATACCTTCAACTTCTGCTGGTCGCTCGGCCATATCTTTGGCAGTTGACAAATCGGGGTGCCTTAGGGATGACGTTGAGTTAGAGCTCGCCGGTGTTAACGATCTCAAGCAAGTTTTGTGTTACTATCGGCGACGTGAAAAAAATAAGAACGTAAGAAGGGAGACTAGAGGATTGAAATAGAGAAGGTTTGGCGCCAGATATGACCATAAAAAGCGGGAAATCTGAGATGACGGAAGTAAACAAACAGTCGGAACAGATGTTGTTCAGTTTCAGACTGAGGGAAAGCGCGCCAATTTCGACTATACGACACGGCAAAAAAATTGTCCTTGTTACCTAATATCGCGAGGTCACACCTGCATAGCATGCGAATCCCTCAAATGTTTGTCTAGGAGAAAATATCAGAGAAACTTAATGTAGTGTACGAAAAAGGGGAAAAATGTGTGGGGAGGACAAATAGGTAACACTGAGTGACCACTCATTACGATAAATCACATTCCTGATGGGACCGGGGGTCACACTTAGCTTTGCAGCAGGTTTTACATAACAGATTGAAAAAGTTTGACATTTTGTAGCCACTAAACAAATGATACTTGAGTCATAGAGGGACAACTGAACCATTGAACCAGTGTCAAAAAGTAGATGTTTAGTAAAGAATATTTTATTTTCTTGTATTTTTTCTTATATTTCATGTACCTTCAGGTCAGTGTGAGCTTCCATTCTTCGTCAGTTTTAACCCAGACATTTTCTTTAAGTCGGTTCTTGTTTCTGTTTCTTGTACTTGCACTCCATAGTTTGTTCAAGAGGACGCTCCTGAAACATGCAGAAAAAAAGGGATTCTCTATCTCTATCTCTCCCTCTCTGTCTCTGTATCTGTCCCTCTGTCGCGTACCTGTGTAACAATTCACTCCGCAGCTTTTTACTCTTTGTTTTGTATTCCCCATGTGATGCTCGGTCTCCATCATGTTCGTACAACCATCAAAGCAAAATTCTCATCCATTCCTTCGTTGCTGAACGCTCTCCAACTCTTCGTCAAGCTTAATATTTTTGTTTTCAAACTTTATAAAACTATTACCTTCAGGAGGAGTTCCTTAGTCAGATTCGGACGAATGCATAGATTTTCCAATAATGTTCATTTGGAAGGGAAAATTATCCTGCAGCAGGATGTCGGCTGGTACCTCAATCGTTCCAAATTAAACAGCCTTATGTAACAAAAATTATTGTAAAAATCTGCAACGTAAGGCGTGAAGAAACGGGGGATTTTCAAAAACAGTTAGAGAGAAAGATCATGCCCATTCTGCAGAAAGATCATGCACGATCTGCTTTCCCAGAAACCTCCGTATTCTTGCCAAACACCGCAATATTGTGGGGATCGATTCAATTTTCTCCCGATTTTCAAGATAACATTACAGTTTGGAAAAAAGAGATAGGAATTCTAGAAATGAGTGAGAGCAACAAATAAAAACACTGAGCGGAGAAGAAGAAATTCTAGAACCAGCCGGGACAGTCCTTGAACATCCCGGGGGTTATACTTACATGAGTCGAACAGCAAGGCGATCTCTGCCGAGAAAAAAGCTAAAGAAAAAAAAGTTAAAAAAAAAGCTCAGCGATCTATTTAGGTATCAAAACGATCGCTTCGCCTTGCCCAAACCCGAGTCGACCCAAAAGCTCTTTGGCTCGTCCCAACGTTTACACGCCCAAAACCTATTCGCCTAGCCCCGATCGTCCCCACATACATATATTTTGTTGCCTTTGATTTTGATTGTTGCCGAGTCCCACGCCTCTTTGAGTGATTCATCAAATACGTTTCGAAAACGTACAGTGATTATTGAAGTTAGTTTATTTTTATCTACAAACAGTAGTCCATTTGACTTCCCTTATTTATTCGTCCACAAGGTTGGGATTGTAACCAGCGGTAGCTGAAAGATAAATTTTATTGAATCTATTTGCCACTCTGGCTCTCTGTCTCTAAGTCAACAGTATGATGGTTATCAAAACTCACAACTTAACAATAGGTCCATTCCATTGATGTAGTCGGATCCTTCCTAAAAGTTGTAGTTGAAAATAGAAAAAAAGTAGTTACCTCAAAGTTCTGGAACATGTTGCACGGGTGTGCATATTTGAACCGCTTCTGGAACGATTTCCTGAAAGTGGTTCTTAACCATATTAATGCTTGTTTTTGATTCACGACTTGCCTAAGTCATCGTCTTGAACATTCTTGATACCTCAGAATTAAAACGCCATGTACGAACGGAACAAAATTAGGAACGGTACAAAGCTAAAAGGAACAAAATTAGAATGAAAAGCTGGAAAAAGAGGAGAAAAGAAAGGTACAGAAGTGGGAGAAGAGGCCGTTTCTAGGCGTTGGATCGGCGATTGAATGTGCCACGCTAGACGGTTCCCATAGTTTGGTATGGGAACCGAGTCGTTTCTCTATCTTCAATAAAGAGAGAGCCTGAACAGACGCGAAGGTATCAGGGCAGGCCACCCCGGGGAGTCTTCGGCGTCTCGGAGAACATTGAGTGCGCTAACTTGGGCGACCGCTTCACCTTCCAATCGCAGCGCTTCGATAGCTTAGTGGGTATAGCGGCGTCCTTGGAACCTACATCCCCTATGGGGCAGACGGGAGTTCAATCCTCTTTTGGGGTAAACCTTTTTGTCTTTTAATAGCAACAGCTTAGCCGACTTTTCATAAAGTATCACAACCTTATTTCAGATGGGTACGCACCAATCCGTCCGTCACTGGATGTTCGGGCGAACAGGGACATCAACAGTATCCAAATCTAAAGGCTTACACGATATATCATCACGCAGTGCTGTGCTCACACCCGGCTAATTTAACAACCGCTCCATTTTCCTCCTAGCAGCCACGATTATAATACTCTAAGCCAGTTACTGAAGGAAAGCAGAAGAATTCTGAGATTAGTCTAGGTAACTGAGGGCAAGAATGACTACTGGGAACTGCAAAGCTTATTCCGACTGTGACCAGCCGCATAGTTCCTGAATATCCTAGGATCACACTTACGGCAGTAGGTAGCACTTTTTCGATAACAATGCGGACAAAACTCCGAAGTTCCGTTTCGCTAAATTGAAACCCACGTTTTTACAGGGTGCACCATGTGTTAGATCTTTCTTTTCTTTCTCAAACCATGTATGGCAAACTATAAAAAATGGTCTGGTTTGAAGGTCGCCCTCGCTTGGTTCTGCCAGGCCAGGCTGTAAACTCTGGCATGGCCAAGCCAGGGCCGGAGAGGCCACGTTTGTAGGCAGCGCGAAATTGTATTTTGACTACTTTTCACTCGTTTTTTTTCGTATCAAGCGTATGTTTCTCAGACTCGTCGCAAAAAACTACCCCAGATAGTCTATTCAGACGTCAAAAAGTGAAAAAATAATCGAATTTCTTTAGAACAGAAAAACACGGCGCGCTATTTACTAACCTGGCCTGGACAGGACGCGCTGGCCAGCCAGCCCAGAAAGGTTTGCCATACCTATTCAAACTGTTGGTTGAAGTTGGTTGCAGGTTGAAGACTCTTCTTCAAGAGACTACAGTCTTGAGTACCGGATCAAGGACAACACCTGCACGCTTAAAAACTAGCCACAGCTGCCCCTAAAAAAGAGTGTGCTCGTATAAGGTGGATACAATTATGTTTCGCAGCGATGAGGTTTTTCCTGAATACTACTTAGCTGAAACGTTATGGGAGCGAGGGATAAACAGTTCAAACCGTGCTCCGTATTTTCACTGTCGATATTTTTTCCTACCCCGCAAAAACCACTCCTTATTGAAGAAATGCCGAGTAATTAGGATAGTTTAAGCACGTCCTTCCTTTGCAGACGGCATATTCTTAGAAGGAGAACGTCACCGCTTCAGAACAGAGCGATTTGTTTACATTGATGCAACGTTGATGACGATTTTCCCGTGATTCGGGGGAAAACTATATAAGAGTCAATTTCGAGACAGTTTTCAGCAACTTTTTTAACTATCGACTTTTGTTTACGCTTCTACTTTCCACGACCAGGCGATTTATGCCTCTGTTTCAGTTTCATGTCTCGGCACAAAGCCTCATAACAATAGTATTTCTTATAGTCCAGACGTGCAGATTCTGTTAAGATCTGCCCTTTTTCGAGTATTCAGACACTGAAAATTCAACGCCGACTCTATTTATCTCACTTATAACCCACAAATCAGTGTAAACTAGGTGAAAGACTAAATTTCTATGTTCTCTAGCAAACTCTGTCCAAAGTCCGCGAGCCTAAACAGCACTCCAGTTGGAGTTATTGAGGCTTTAGAAAAAAGTAAATAGCTCCAACCTAAAAATTGAACCTGACTCATATTTAGCTTCGCAGTCTAACCTCTAACCGACTACGCTATGCGGAAAAGGCGCATGATTTTAAATAATCAGCAATTGACTCACTTTCAAGGGTTCCTTTTATCACCAGAAAAAACATGACCTTGAAAACAACAACAAGTGTTCCTAATCGCTACGTCACTTGAGAACAACACCATTTTTGGCCTTTTAGTTGTTCCTTAATCCTCTTTTCTGCATCAAACCTTTCGAAATGTGATCAATCGGATTCCTGTGTCATTAGGTAGCGCTGACTCATTCGAGATTTTAGGTGACATAGTGCAAACAAGCGTCATTCTCTCCCTCGTTGGTCAGACTTTCCCGCCATTGTTCGCGACAGACGGCAGCTGGTGCTTCCCTTTTCCAATTTTTTGACTTTCTGATCACGTGTGAATGTAATTGGAGTACTTGCACAACATGCGTCCTGTTGCCAAGGGTTCTGTTACTTCAACAAATCTTCATACTTGTAGTTTTATCAAGTCTTTGGTCACCGCATGGGTTCAGTTTTCCAACACCCCTATTGTTTGCTTCCTGTTGATCGATATTGAGTCTTGTTATTTGCCGACCGCGCTGGTTTCCCCTCAGCCTTTAACAGTCTCTCGTCTTTTTGACACTCGTCTAGGAAGATTTTTCAGATAGTAGTCCAGGATGTGCAAGGTTCTGTGGATTCTTCTTGCCTTCATTGTCCCTGTGAGTACATTTTTGGTTTCCAGTAAAAAGTCTATTGTGACAAGAAAACTGGTTCTGATGCATCATACTCATTTTTACCCAAGGGAAATCCAAGCTGTTGCAAGATCCCTACATTAGACTCGAAATGCTCATGTATAGGTATTTCACAACGTTTCACAAGCTTGAAAGTGGAGAGTAACAATACTGTGCTCTGCAATGCTGGGGAATTGAAAAGAATGTCCTTCCTGTTATTAAGTGCTAGTACCAACTGGAAATGGTCGAAAGAGTCTCAATTTTCCTAGTGTCAACCATCCAGTTGTGTCCAAAGAACACAATTCACAAAACTAGGTACAATACAAATGGAAATCTGATTGCGTACATGAAGTCTAAGAAAGTTGCTGCCAGTTTGAACCCCCCCCCCCCCGCTTTGCACTGATTGTTAGTAATTACTGACTAGGCAATCTGACTATCTTTCAGTCAATTATATCATTTCAGCCCATCGCCGTCCTCTTCGATCAGGGCTGCACCTGCGACTTTTGGATCAACCTCTTGTTGACATGTCTCTTTTTCATACCCGGAGTCATCCACGCTATATATGTTATTATCTACTATGACAACAAGCGCCACGGATACTATTGATCTCACACTTACAGGTCTCTTTATCCATGACTGGTCTTTGTAATAATAAACTTTGTTTCAGGAGAATGTTCTCGTAAAGTTCGGGTTCAGTCGAGACAAAGACGATGAGTAGTTCATTTTCCAGGTGCGACGGGTTTTTTGGTCATTCGAAAAAGGTGTATGCGCTGGCCTGGGAAAACGGCGGAGCAGAGAGTTTCCCGATTTGGCGCCAAATATGAAGTGGTCAGCACCTCTCTCATTTTCTCTGGCAGTCGCTCTCTCTCTTTCAGTATGTCAGTTTGTCATTTTTCTGTCTTCTGTCGTCTGTTTCTCTGCCTCTCGGTCACTCTCTGTCCTTCTGTCCCTCGGTCCCTGTCTCTGTATCTTTCTCTCTCTATTCTCCTGTCCAGCCAGATGTTCCAAATAATGCGCTCACCTTAAGCAGCTAAATTCGATTCCGCCCTCCTCGTGTATGTGTTCTGCTGACAAGCCCCCAATTAGGGTAGCAGGGATTGTCTTCTGTTTGCCCACTACACAGAGTCACACATAAATTGTTTATTAATTGGACGATCATAATTGCCCTTGTCTCTCTCGGCGGCTACAGTTATTCTCTTCTGGTCGGATTAAAGGCTGTGGTCCGAGATATAAACGACCTTGTCGGTCCTTTCTCGCCCATATACTATGCGTTCTTTCAGTTCCTCCCACCAGTTACCCAATCGTACAATCTCGTAATCTTTAGGTGGCCCTGTTTTGGTGTTCTGGTTCGTCTCCTCTCCCTCAGGCGGTCAAGTAAATAGCTGTGTGGCCCTCTGCAGGCAGCATGCTTCGAGGTGAGTCAGAGTGCGCGAGACGGGCAATCATGGACTTTCCTATTTACGGCGAGTAATTATAGTTCAACTGTGTGGTGGGTCACATTTTGCTTATACAACTCTCTTGTGTCTCGAAGACTAGGAGTCAATTCCTAAATTGGCCAACGTCATTCGAGTCTTGTGTTCACACGTGTCTTCTGATTCCTCCTCTTAGGCCTTAAGTTGCCAGCCCTAGTTTTTTGACTTGATTGCATTTATTTTGTGAGAAATCGGTGGTCTCTAAAGCTATTGTATAACTTCTAACCCTTCGCGTAAAACACATTTTTAGTGAAACCATGGGTCTGTTCTTAAAAACAGGTAATAAAACCTACGAGATTTGAAAGCATTCTTGCGATATTCCCTAAAACTCAAAACGCCACCTCGCCCCCGAAAGCACAAAAAACGAAGTGGCCTTTAAAATTTGAACCGCATTGTATAAAGCACACTTCTTGCTTTCTTGTAACAACGCTGAACTTGTAGATAATAAAAAATATTTGTGTACAGGGTCACAAAAGTGAGTCAATCCCAAAGACTATTTTGGTTTAGCTTGCAGAGAGGGGGCTAACGTGAAGTCATAATTGTCTGACGGTAACTGACTTTGAGACCAGTGTCCAGCTGACCACCTCTCCCACTATTATAGTGTTTCCTGTACTCTCCCCTAGGCACCAGGTGTTCTTTATTTGCCCCGAGCCTATATTAGCATATTTTGACTCAGTTTCGTTCTGTCACACGTTAAACCGTTGGGCCAACTACCGTTCTGGCAGGGATACGAGAGACCGTAGATCTGGCCGGTCGAGGGTAATCCGTAAATGGGGGCCCCGTGTGTTCAAGCCAGACTCTTTCCTCACTCTTGTGGCATACGGCGTTCCTGCACTCCCTCACTTTTCAACAGTTGGTCCCCCGTCCCTCTCCGCCCCGAGCGCTCTTCTTACACTGGTCCGCTTGATTAAAAACAGTCTGACAAAAAGTTGCCCTCCCCGATGTTCGCTTTAGTAGGTGAGTGATGAGTTTGTGTGTTCTTTTCTGGGGGGTTGACCCCGACGAGCACAGCTCTTATTTATCTTAGGCTCTGTGGCCGAATAGGGCGCAGATGGTTGCCCTCTGCCCCTTCCTCCAAAACACAGAGATGGCTACAGCCGATCCAGCTGTATATAATTCTTGTCTGGCAGCGCTTGACCCCTAGGGCAATTGGTCAGCCGACAACATCGTTTCTTCGATTTTTTCCTCAAAAATCCATAACGCTTGTTCTCAAAGATCTCCTGAGCAGATGAAGACGGTCAGTCTCTTTTTCTCTGTGTTTGGGCAAGAGCCAACCCAAACCACTTATCCGAGGGAAAAGGCGAGCCGTTCCGATGTTCGATCGGTCAGTGTTCCAGTCAATATTGTTTTTTGCTCGGATTGGAATTTCTAGTTAATTTTATGAAATACTATTGAAAGAGCCATTTAAGGGTAAGAGCTTTAACATTTAACCTAGTCACTCCTCACTTTATTAGCCTTATGATTCTATGACGTAAACTGTCAGAAACAGTGGCCCAACTTTGATATTTCATATAGTGCAATAGTTAGCTCGAAATTCCATTGGTTTAGGCCTTTTGATCGTCAAAAATACCATTGGTTTTAAGCAAAATCTTCACACGATCTTTTGACCGATAGTGCTGCAATTTGAATTGTATAAATGTGTACAGGCTTGTGCCAAATGGGGCGGCTGGGGCGGGGCGGGCGGGGCGGGCAAACGTAGCGCTGAAATACTAGTTTTTGGTGAAGACGTTGTAATACATTGCAAATTACATTGTATTACAACGTCTTATACAAAGATACCAGTTAAAATCACCAAAAACTAATATTTCAACGCTGCGTTTGCCCGCCCCGCCCGCCCCAGTGTTCAGCGCTGAATTTGCCTGCCCCGCCCGCTCCCGCCCCGCCCCAGCTCCGGCACAAGCCTGAATGTGTAGGTTCCTTAGGTTCAAAAGTATTTGAAACAGTGGTCAGTACCGAAATTTTAAAGAGTATGACAATTTAACTTAACCTACATAAGTAGACGTTAAAAATACCAATTCGAACTGAGTATGACTTTTTCACATATTTTTTTACGGTTGTTTGAACCTGCAAGTTGTCCTGATTTCTCTTTTGCTCCACCAAGAAATCAAGAGTGTTCCGTTCAACAATACCATAAGGAGTAAAACTGGTGCTTGGTAGAGAATGATCATGCACCATCAAAATCTGACAGCTCATAACTTCTTAAGATCACTTACTTATAGCTTTGAAAATGACCCGTTCATTGTACTTTCACTTGTCTATATTGCATACAGATCTAAAGTTAAGTAATTCCTTCCTTGCAAAGTATAAAGTCTGAAACTAAGCCGCATTCAACGCTTGTTACCAGACATTTCCTTAAGCTTAAAGCAACAATATGAACAATGACTAGGACTGTCCAACCTTTCCACGTCTACCCTTTTGCTTATTGTGGTCAGCGGTCTGCCTCTCTTATGAAAGGCCACAATCCACCCTGACTAAGCGCGCGACGTCCCAGTTTGCCCTCCTATATGCTCTCCATATCTTTCTCTTCCACACTCTCTAACAACTACCAGGTTTAGTATGTTTGCTGTTCTCTAACCAGTATGTCAACTTGGATTAAACGACGGCTCTCCTATTGCGAGTCTTTTGCACAATCACTCGTTCTAACCTACGAGTTTGAGCCATGTGCATCTGACGATACTACAGTAACCTTAAGAGGTATGTTCGTTTTCTCTGTCTCTTTGGATTCATCTCTTCCTCTCTGTCTCTCTGTCTCTCTGTCTCTTTCTACCTCTTTACCTCTGTCTCTTAGTTTCTTCATTTCTCTTTTTGTTACATCCACTTACCGTTGTCCAGATCTCTTCATCATGACGTTTTCACGCACAGTAAATATGGGCTGGGTCTTCTTCCGGTTCTCTAGTGTCGCGTTCCTGCCTCTCGGGCTCCAAACCACGGTGTCACTATTAAATTTGTTATTTAAACTTTCTGAAAAAATGGCAACGTATACACTTGCTAATAGTCTCCTTTTATTGCTCTTTCTTCAACTTTACCATGAGATACGTTTAAGGACTAGAAGGTAATTCCCGTTTTTCAACGCCGAACATTAGCTTTAATGTCTTTTTATTCTTGTTTGCATATAAAATCGGGCAATTGTTGACAAGCTTCTAAAAACAGCGACTCCTGTTAAAAGTCCACTCTGGCTATTAGCCGTGAACAACTGTTGTCCGGTCCCTTAGTCATAAGCATCTCGTGGCTTTTTACAGATTGTGAAAATGAGGTGAGAAAGAGCATAGTGTTAAAGGGAAATATTTGGAAAATCCTGATTTTCTACTGTGACAAATAGGAAGATCCTTGAAAATCGAGGTTTTTCAAAAAGTTTCAAAGTTTGGGGGAGGAGGTTTCAATCGAGCCTCGACTGTCGGAGACACTTTTAGATTCTTCTGAATCCGTAGATTTGTTCAAAATCATAGTTTTTCATTCCATTCAACTTTCCAATTGTAGGCGCTGAATTCAAACAGGGGACTTGTTTAGGTTCGTTTTAAAGTTGACGCGCCCTTTCCTCTTCCGTTCCCCTTTTTCCCATCCTCCGGGTTTTGACCCTGTGAGAAAATTTAGCTGACATTAACTAGTGTCATGGGAGAGGGATGATGTTTGGGCAATAAGTGAAGTGAATCAGTTTAGGCAAAAAGGGCACAAGACGGCGGCAAAGGGCACATCGGTGGTCCAGAACACAGGCAGACTTCCCCCGACTTTCGCCTGTCTAATTGCCAGTCAAGGCAGGCACTTTTTCTGTACGCGTATCCAGTTTCTTGTTACAAATCCATACCATGATGGAATGTCTTGTCCAGACTGTCTTTTCCGGGGCCCGTCTCCCCATATGACCTCTGTCCACTACATTCCATTTATTGTTCCTTTTCCGGCCTATTGCGCCCGAAAAGCCGCCACACAATACCTCGAATCGGGAGGTACATTTCGAGCCGATTGATAGGATTTTGTCGCGCCCGCTTTCACTCACTTTCATCAGAATTGTTGTTCTTTTTTCCTCTCCGGTGTGACCAATTTTTCTTTAGTGTAAAATAGTCCAAGCACGGATTGATATCATCTCATTAGCTCGTGGGGCCCTGAGGATGCAAAAGCGTCAAATATTAGCATACGGCGCCTTTTCCGATCAGATCGTGATGTATCCATCATAAATGTGTCTATAATATAGCAGCAAGGTTTCACGCTAGAAGAAGCTGGTGCTTCTCTTCTAGCTGTCGCTTTAGTCTTTTTGTCTATTTTCCTGCTTTGCAGGTCAAAAAATTACTGTTTTCGGACTAACAGAAACACTTTTGGGCGAATTTTCCGCTTATCTCTTTGCTATGATCATTGAAAGTAAGTCTACAACAGACCTTTTTTGGGTTCCAGTATACAATACGTTGAAAAGGACTGTCCTGCATGCTGTAACAGGTTGACGTACAGTAGGTTTGGGAGCTGACCGAGCAGGGCTTGGGATTCAGAAACTTTTTTAAAACCCTTTTTTTTGAAAACAAAAAATTCCGACAGTGCCCAAGCGGGCCGTACTTCAAGTCTATCTTGCAGAAGAAAAATATGGCGGGAAACGTACAGATAGTACCATAACCTTAGTTTTCAAAATTTTTATTGTTTTTCGTTCAAAAGAAAGATAATAGAAAGGAGTTTGAAATTGTAGAAAAGTTGAAAACTCTGATTTCGATAATCTCCCGCCTAAGGTTTAAATTTCCGTCTGCGAGTTTTTTAAACGCTGTTATTTAAACAGTTGAGCTCACCCTGAGCACCTGGAAATCAGTTCTGTTATGCAAGAAAACCTTACAATGTTTATTCTTTCAAAACATGTACGTTTATGTTTAGTATAGCTGGTTGCGTTGCTAGTTTCCATCTCATCGCTTCAGTTATTCTTATTCGTCTTTCTTCCTCCCTTTTCCGCTCTCCCAGTCCTCCAGAAATCAGGCTTAATTTGTAAAGCTGAGTCCTCCTGACCAATTGTGGCCTCTCTCCCTCGTTATCACAGCCGGGCATCGGAGGAAATTGTGTTGTTCCTCGGGGCATAAAAAGACGCTCGGATTGGATCCGGGAGCGGAAAGAAGAATCCACAACCTCTGACGAATCTTTTGCGTGTATATCGCCGGTCTCGGGAAGGCCCCTCGTAGTAGTCGCACATGCACATGGACAGCTGCCAGCCACTATGAGCGCCCCCCGTAGCTGCTCACTCACTCACTTGGACTCACAACATACATACGCATTTACATTTCCACCTCAATGAGTCCCCGAGATCAGGAGCATTTTTCTGGTTTCGAGTGACCTTTGTCCCCTCGTTTTTTGTCTTGCCTCATTGCACATAGTCTCTCGGCCAGTGCATCCTCTAGACTGGACAGGTCCTTAGATGGTTTTCACCTAGAACTGACTAATGGTTTCTTATAGGGAACAAGATAATAGAGAATACCTGCCGTGCAGGGAATTCGTGTCGGATTGTGTGTCATTTTTACTGGTCACTGTTCTGAAGTACATCTCTGTGCACGCAAAGTCACATATATGTTGGTCGTACCCCAAAGCTTTGTTTTTTTCTACGCCTTCGTGTGACTGGTCCAGCTAAAAATGTCCCCAAACTTTTCTCATTTCACCACTTACTAGTATCTCAAAAGGGCCTCAAACGCAACAGATATGACTTGTTTTTTCGATGAGTTTGTCTCAAGCCACCTGCTACTTCTTGATGGCACCCTAATCATCTATCAAAGTCCCCCGCCCTGCATGACCACGCGTTTTCTGCCATCAGTTGTCCAGGTTTTTCTACTCGCTTTTGAAGACGCGTTGACAGACAAGTACACCTTTTGACAAAAAAGTGTCCTTCCTCATCTTTCAGGGTGATATTTTGAGACGCAAATCTGTTGACCTGAATCTGTTGGTAAATGATATTCTCGAACAACAGCAAGAAGAAAAAGAGCCATCGGAAAGTTAAGAAGCAGTCCTTGTTAATGGTTCTATTAAACTTTATAGCCCCCGGTCGCTGCCAGTTTATTCGCTCTTTCCCTTTGGCAATCGTCAGCGGCCACGATTATCACCACAAATGAGATGTTTATGTAAGTGCGCACATCCATACAGTCTCACGCCTTTTTCTTTCTACTATTAAGCCGGTTCTTTATGGCTCTGGTTATGGTCAAAATTCTTTCTCCTGAGAGAGACCTTTATTTCTATTGGACGTCTTGACCAGATTGCATCTTGCGTAACCACGTTCGTCTCTCTAATTAGCACCGCCATAGTATTCTATTTACGATCCCGAGGGACAAACGGACCCAAGCGTTCTGGTCAGCCGCGCCACTATCATTTACCTCCATGTACTCTCTCCCGGGTCGCATCCCGCCGGTAATGGAATATGACCTTGATATATTAGCTCGGCTCAAATTACCATTACAACCACGACCATGAGTTCTATGGGATTTTAAGATTGTACTTTATCTTTGTTTGGGTTTCCATCTTTTTTGCTTTCGTTTTTCACCTTTGAACCCACCAAGCACTGAGATAGGCCGCTAAGTCCAAGTTTTCCCTGCGTATCATAGCTGAGTATCCTATCACAGTAATCGCTTTTTTTTATCGAGACCCATTCGCTTACCTATAGCTCCCAAGTATTTAGTACGAAGAGACACAGGCACAATCAAACATTACCTGCTTATCTTAGCTGAGTATCTTATGTTCCTAATGCAGCTCGATAGATCGCATAAGCAATCAAGAACATCTAGTAGCCTTTGACCGATGGTTTATAGTCTGTCCAAAAAGAAGAAGGGTTACCGAGACCCATTTACTCTGCAAAAGTTGGATACTCAGCGAACAAATTTGAAAGATACGCACCGAAAGCTGGACTTTGTTAGCTGAGTATTCAATATGTTGCGTGCAAGTAGGTCTCGAAGGGAAGAGCTAAAATCTTACGGTAATCCTTCTCCCCTTTTGAATAGATCATAGTAAGTAGAATGCTTTATAATCTAAGTCCAAGTTGATTCTGTTTCAAAAGTGTGCTTTGCCCTAACGAACGTTTTTCTGCAAGCTTTTCTATAAAAACTCGTCAAGCCTTTTAAAGATTTAGTATCACTTATGTGTTTTTGTTACTACTGCCTAACCTCAATTATATCCTCTGAACTCGAGCAGTTTATATGGATGCGTCCGATACTGGATTAAAGATTAAGGGTTCTGGGTTCTGGCACTGGGTTCCATCACATCGTGTTTTTTTGCATTCTGCAACCGAACTCCAGAACCATTTTTTGTCCGTCTCCACTTTCTCCAATAAATCTCTCACTGCGCCTGTTGCGAGAGAGCTCTTAAAAATGCTGTTCTTATCCGTGCCACGGACCTCAGTCTCAGCAAGTGAGAGTGGTGTTCGGCGGCTGTGTAACGGCGCGCTGATCACGCAATCCAAAGACTCTCTAATTGATGGGACCACCAAGAGAATAGACTTGAACGTCAAAAACAATTTCAGGGTACCGAGCACGGAGGGAAGAGACGCTGCTACTAAAAGAATCGTCCGACTATGAAAACGGCTGCGAGATGAGTGTCGTGGCAATGCTCCAGAGATCATCCATGTTCGTTTTAGCTCCCTCTTGATTGGGACCAATTTGTCATTTTTTAGCTCTCCAGACACGTCGTCTATTGGCGACATCTCGAACGGCAGCACCTTAAGGGACACCACACCCTGTCTCGACTATGACCGTGATACTACTCCTGCGCCCGCTACCTATACTCCAGTCTTGCGAAGAAAACATAGTCGAGCGAGTCATCTGAGGAGGAATTATAGGTAAAGAACAATTTTAAAATAGTCAGTGTTTGTGTGAGTCTGGAATGTATGAGAGCAGTATTGTAAAGGTAAAAGTAAGATTATACAGTAAAGACCCACTTATTTTACCATTGTGAGAACGGTGGTGAATTTTTCTCGTTCCAGACACCGGTTTCTTATGTAAAGAGATCAGGCACTATAAAGATAAAAGATAAAGTTTATGCTAAAGTCTGAACCCAAGAAAGCTTATCTAAAATACTCAGGTACATATACTTATGTATGTAGAATATTCAAATTTTAAAAAGTTTTACTGTAAGTACGAGAAAGTTCATTTGTTTACTGCACACCGGGTGTTTGTAGTGTACTTTTTGTGAAGAGTGAGCAAGCTACAGCCGAGATAAGAGAGCTTTAGTGCACAGATTGTTACTGACGTTCATTACATAAAAATCAGTAGAAACAACAAATAGCCTATGTAGGAGAGAATAGGAAGTCGTGTCAGCTCCTGAGTTCTAAAGGGAAAGCCCTGCTTCTTATCAGAGCGTATCCGCTACTGTGCCTTAAGAATGAGGAAGGATACGTAGTTTGCGTGTTTGTGGCCTTGATCTTTAAGCTGATTTTTAACTTGTCTTGGTTTTGAAATGATTCATTTCTTGAAAGAATCATAAACAGTGAGTAAGTAGTCGCCTACACTCTCACTCCCTTTCCTAGTCTCTGAAAACATTCACGGTTTATTTCAGCAGAAAATTAATATAAACATCATGGGTCCCCGATTAAAATCTTTGTCACCGTTTTGATTTATTAGGAAAACATATCATTGCCAGACCGTGCCCACACGCTGGGCCACTTTTTTTTAAAGAAATTTCCATATAGTAAAATCCGCTCTCTTTCTCACCTTTTCCGTTCACGGTAATCAATTATCTCTCTCTGACCATGGCCGCCCGCTGTGGTAAAAAATAATAAGAAGTGATTGGCGCCCTGCTTTGACCACTGTCCAGTCCAGCCATGAGAGCTTCCTGTATGACTTTTCTGAAGCGACTGAAAGACAGGTAAAATGGGATTTCATGATTCTAAAATTAATGAAAAAAAAATTCCAGAATCATCGCTCCGGACGAGTCGTTACTCATTTTGCAACAACATTCAGCGCCGACAGACCAGCAGAAAAAGAGCCGACTTCTTCGAAGGAAGAGCACAAAAAAAGAAAACGAAATTTTGCCGTGAGTTTTGGGATTCCCCGAAGAAAGGTTGTGGGATGGCATTAACCTTGGCCAAGTGTCGGTTTTTCAGTGTAGATTGTCAGCTAATTTGAATAATACACTAAGAAAGACACGTCTCCCTCAGACACTCAATGCATTCGTGGCGCCGCTTTGGCATACTTACTGGTTCACATTTCAGACGACCTATGGTGATCACTCCGCCGGTCCTCCTCAATCGGACACAGTCTTGTAACATGTGTAGCAGGGAAATGATCAGGTGAGTTGTAAGGTTCACTATGTAGCACTGCTATTTTAACCAGTTTGAAAACTTCATGAAAACAGAGCTACAAATAAGACAGTAAGCCAGCAGCTGTTTCTGTTTGTTGCTCCTTCAGAATTTCTCTGATAGTGTGTTTTAGTTTTCGTTGAAGGCGCGTTTTTGAGCAGGTGAGGTCGTAGGATATGTTTTTCCTTCCTTGGGCTTCAAAACAAACACATTATCCAAAATCTCAGTTGGCTTTCCAAACAAGCATTTTGAGTTTTGATAAACACATGATCATCATGAAGAACGGTGACATGAAACCGTTGCTTCGGAGTAAGCGGTTGGGAAAATGCCAGCTTCCCTTTAAAAAAGCGTATATAATATTTTCACTAGCATCCGCTGTCTCTCTCGGCTCCTATGTATCATGAATACGTTCCGTCACTCTCTGCTTTGAATGGCTTTTTTGGCTGTCCACATTGCACCCATTCCATTCAGAACATTCGGTTCTCCCCCAACCTTTGTGTCGAGATCGCTTAAAGGTATAACGCTCTCTCTCCCCTGTTACAGCTGTTCATTTAACCAACGCTCTCACAAAGCAAACAAATAGTATGGTACGGATCGTGCAGTGTAGTTTTCTCCGATTTCTTAGGTAGAACCTCTGGAAAAAATTAGCAAGATTTGTTTTGCGCTGCTTTGAAACTCAATACCGTCATCCCGGAGCAACTGTTTAGGGCAATTGTACTTTTAGCGCTCCGACTCGAAAAATGGAAAATGGTTGTTTTGCCATAAATCATTGTGCCCCATTAGTCTCTGGGTAGTAGAACCAAATCTTTTGGTCCAGTTTTTTGGCTTGCCCCTACTTTGATCTCGTTAGTTTTGCAGAAGCCGGGAACGCGTGTTTACTCAATGAGTTTTGTCAGGGGGCCCATGTCACCTCTACTAACCAGGCTAAGCTGGTATAATCTATAAAGTAGTGATTGATTTTTACGCATCCCCGAGGCGGTAGGGGAGCTCCCTCCGATCACTTTTACCAGAAATATGGTTTACCAGTTTAACTGTTCCAATACGCTAGCCACTATATAGTTTTGCTCGTGCCCACAATGGGAGTCTAACTGTCTTTTCTGTGGTAACTACTTGTGTGGCCACAACGACGCGACTGTCTGTGGCACTCACTTTGTACCGTCAGTCATTAATCTCAGAAGCTATTTACGAGGTGCCACTCTGTTTGTTCGGGTTAGCAATTCGTTTAGCCGCCAAGGCCTTCACAGTCCGATATAATCTAGCCTTTCAAATTTTTCCCATCCTCTACAGGTCGACTTGCCCTTCCGGCTGATCTTGTTCCATTCCCTCTACGACTTTCCCCAAGTCTCTAAAAACAGTCTGCCCGATCAGCAATCATTTCTCTGTAATGGCTGTCTAATGACTGGAGGGCTTCTGATGACCTCAATGCAGCGAGAGATGGTGGTCCCCTTTCGCCGGCCGAATGCCATCATTCAGCGCTACCTCCACTTTCCACACTTTTTCAATGGTCATCGGAGACGGCGATTCCTATGCATTGTGCCTGTTTACGTGTGAATTGCGCTGACCGACCGAGTTGCAAGAGTGCACACCATTCACGCCACCCGCGGAGGTTAACTTTCTAATGCGGCGAAGGTGTCAGATTGTTATAACCGCATAACGGCTCAAATCCTTTTAATCTTTAGTTTTTCTTTAAAATTTTTGAAAATAAAGTCAATGTCAAGACATAAGCGTTGTGCCCCCAGAAAGTGGTCATAGTCAAGACAGCTAGACAGTCGCTTCGCTGTGGCAAGAGAAAATTCGTCTTTTCAAACCTCCTGAACAAAGTAGCTAACCCTATCCGCTGTCTTATTGTGTACGGGTCTATTTTACTCACCCCGTCTTCAATTGTGTCTCTCTCTGATTAGTTTCATTACCACCAAACCTGTCGGCATTCTCGCCTTCCTCTTCCAAAGTACAATCAAACACACGCCCTCTCTGCTAGCCCCTGTAGTTACAAGCTTAAGAACCGGGTGCCAAAGTGATTGTCTATCATCCGCGCCGCTAATCACTATCATTGGTGCGAAAACGAATCAGTCCCCGAAAGACGAGGTCGTTCTGTGCGTAACCAGTTCGATATCTTCTACTTTAAAGTATTTGCTTTTGAAGCTACCTCACTTGACCACACCCTCAGCTGTCCCAGTTTCTGATCTTCTGGAAAGACTGATTGTAAAGCAATTTTCTCCTCGCGGTGGTTCTAAGACCCCTACTAATCCGTCCATCGTTGGATCATTCGTGGATAACCTGTATGAACACGGTCCTTTTTCAACAGCCACTGTTTTCTCCGCAGTAGTTTCTCGACTCATTCGAAAGTTTTTTACTTGTGGCCACAACGACGCCGCTGTTCAACTGTCTTGACTCTTCCAAATCCTAACCAGCCTATCCAACTTTTCTCGTATAGCGTGTATGAACACAAAGTTCACTCTTTTTGACAGTTCGATCGCTTGAAACAAGACCACCTGCACATACTTTTTGCTGTGCGTTAATCCTCCATCTCTCTACACTCCCCAGGCTCATATCCCTATTAGTTTCAACACATGGCCAACCCTGCCAGTGCATTCAAATGCATCTTTTCAATAAGGATGAGTTTCATCAGGTGAATGGCGGCTGGTACAATAGCATTCCGTTTCGGCTTCCGTTCTCGCGGGGTGCTTTGAAAAGTTGCGACATGATTTCCATCTCCTTTAGTCGTGCAAAAAAGCGTGAAAAATGCCTGGCGACGCTGTGTAAAATCCCGTGTTTGGATCTTCCATCTCGCATTTGTAACACATTGACTTTAAACGAATGAGTCTAATACTAGGGCGGCGAGGCCATAGAAGTCGTTTCTTTTCTAGCGCACACAAAGCCGTTTCATTTGCATCCTCCGTTAACTCACAGAGAGAGAAACGTTCCTGCTGTGACAGTCCTAAGAGGTCATCTGCCAAGAATGTACAGTCTCTGACTGTAGCTCTTCTTTCCAATTCCTGCTGTTGTTGACACCCCGGCACACCTCAAGACCCCTCTTCAGGGCCTATTCACATAACACTTTTGCAGTCATCCGTCGCCCGATGAGCCCATGTCTCCGACAGCCATCACGACTCCCAATCGACTGTCAAGCGAAGAAGAAGCTGTCCGGCTGTCCTTGATCTCGTCTTCTACTGGATACAGCTCAGCCAGATCGTCATTGAGATCTTCAGATGGCGGTGATGAGGGGAATAATCGAGACTCTGGCGTTGGAAGGTGAGGGTTTGAACAAGAAACAAAGGAGGGAATTTTTCGCTAGCTGATACTAGGTAGAGCGTCCAATTTCTCTTCTAAACATTGTCTATAAGATTTTTAAAAATGAGAAATACCCATGTGTTGATTTGTACAAAATATGAAGGTATAAAATTCAAAGACCCTGGATGTCCAACTTGCCATAACTAGACTATTCTATGGCCCTAGGCTTCCTTTCACCTTATATGACGTCCGAAAAACAGGAGACTGTCCTCAAGTATCCCTTCTAGTCTTGGATTCTGTCAGTTTTTCACCCTAAATAACGGGCTAATCTTCCCATATCTTCACAAATTCGACGATATCTTGTTAACTGTCTGGGGCTTACAAAAATTCCGTTCTGAGGCTCTATTTTCAGCTGTGTTCTTTCTCTCTCCTCTGCTCGCCACAAGGACGGAAGTGCTATAAGTCAGCTAGACCGGATAGCCATTGAACTCGTAGACACTGAGCGAACGTACGTCAACGATTTGAACGACGTTATCCAGGTAACCGAGTGCCAGAGATCGTAACACTGTCTCCCTTTTAGGGCTACTTGAACTTTTTGGTGGATCGCCGAGAGGCACTTCAAGTGACTCTGGATGATGTTTCTTCCCTCTTCGGGTGCATAGAACGAATATATCTGTTCAACAGCAGACTGTACCATCAATTGGATAGGGCACAATTGGACTGTATCAAAATAGCCTCCTGTTTTATTGACAATGTTGGAAAATTTGAAGATTACATTGCCTACTGTACCAATTACCACAAGTAGGGAAAAAATTCAAATTTGTGATAAATTCGAGTTTTAGAATGCTCGGAGCCTTGACTCTTCTTCAACAACAAGCTGGAGTAGCTGCTGTTTTGAATGAACGACAACAATTTCTTGGACACGCTCTTCCCCTATCTTCATACCTTCTCAAGCCAGTTCAACGAATTTTAAAGTATCATCTGTTTATCGAGGTGAGAACATCAAATTATTAGACAGTGGTCACAGACAGCAGATAGATAGACGCGTCGTTGAAAAATGCCACAGACAAGACAGTTTGACAGCGGTGTTCTTGTGGCGACTACATGATGTCTTTCAGAACATGCTCAAGAACCTTTGCAATGACACCACACCTGAGGACCGATCTGTTGTCAAACGAGCCTACGAGGTCATGACTGCCCAAGCTGCCAAAATCAACGAGGAGAAGAAGAGAGTCGAGCATGCTGAGCGAGTTACTCAGCTCCAGAGTGCATTGCACAAGTGGAAAGTTGACAAGGTAGTCAGTTGCTAGTAGAAAAAACCTTTGTAAACTCTAGACGAATAACCTGATGGCTTATGGTGATCTTCTCCTAGAAGCTCAGTTCAAACAAGCTGGCTCAAAGACGCTCAGAACCCTCTTCCTTTTCGAGGAGATGCTTCTGATTGTTAAGCAAAGAAACGGTGCTTATTCCTGCAAAGACTACATTTTGGTAAGTTTTGGGGAAAAACTAATATTTATTGATTTTAGTGCTCAAATCTGATGTTAAACGAGTCAATTAGTGAAGAAGAACCTTTAGCTTTTCAAGTCGTCTCCTTCGACAATCCGAGAAACACGTACATCTTCTTGGTAAGATACTCTTTAAGTCTATTAGAATGTAATCTTTAGGCCAATTCATCGGATCAAAAAAGAATGTGGATGACGGAGCTGAAACGTATGATGCTAGACCATTATGCTGTTGAAATCCCGGAGAAAACGAAGCAGCTCATGTTGAGCATGGACAACACTCAGAAGATTGCCTTTGGACGACCTGAATTTGCTGAAGTTAACTTCAAAAATCATAAAAAGGTCCCAAAGTATTTGGAGAAGCGAAGGAAGAGTGTGGATCAGGAGAACAGAAGACGAAGTCTGTCAGCTTCCCGACTTCTGGCTACGAGCAAAACCTCCATTGCTTCTGAGAGATCCATCGCTCCATCACCTGGTCCGAAATACAAGCTCTTTGGAGTTGATGATGATCAGCCAAAGTGTACATGCCATCTCGTCCCCGGTCCTAGTGATGAAAAAACGGCAGTTTCCCGTACCCTGTCTGCTTCTACCATCGACTTTGGAGCTCTCACCCTTCCTCCTTCAAAGGCTCCTCCGCCAACCGATGTCCAAAGTTCTAGGAGCCGATTTCATCAAGCAAGAAACAAGAGACATCTTCCACCAAAACAAGAGGTGGGTCCCTTTAAGAAATGAACCAAATTCTTGGTTTTGCAGAAATCGCTCCCTCCAAGAACTGAAAATGTTGAAGCTCATTTTGACGCCTTGTACAATCAACTGGTTTCTGTTGGAGCAGACGAGAATAAGGGCCAAACTTCGATGATCTGGAGAGTCGATACTGTAGTCCCGTCGGCTAGAAACAATCGCTCAAAATCACTTACTCGTCTGGATGACCAGGTTTTTGACGAGTTCCAAAGGTAGGCTGAAACAAAAGACAGAAAAAATAGCCAGAGCCAAGACAGTTAGACAGCGGCGTTGTTGTGGCCACCTAAGATAGTGGGGATTTGTAAAAATAAGTTATGTAATGCTAATATGTAATGCTGAATAGCAGTATGAGTTTCAACATACATTTTCAGCTCCCACTACACAAAACTGGAGCAGGCAAAGAGAGCTGGCAAAAGGAATACCTGCGACGAGAGCAGGATCCTCTGTCCGGACATTCCTTCAGGCTTCAGAGGACATCACGAAGATCATCCTAGACCCTTGTCAGCCAGGTACCATCAAACTCTTTCGAAATTTACAACATTTTAAGACAGAGGGCTCCTCTCTCTGCCGAACAGGCCGCTGAACTCGACATGCTCCTTCCCTCTGTAGGCGTCGTCAAGTCGCGAATTCGACAACTCGAGAAAAACAAGTGAACAATTACGTATCATGACCCCGTGCTTTACTTTAAAAACAATGCCTTTCAATACTCAAACCTACGCATCTCGGTGTTCTATGCATGTACTCCGGAAAAGTATCAAAAGTTATTATCACTTCGTCACATTCTAGAAAATTAATTATGAATTCGTGTATATACTTTGGGAGCTAATGAAAAGTTGATAGAAATATATGTCTTGAACTTTGAAATGAAAGACATTTGTTCGATAGACGGCTACTGTTGAAAATCTAGTTTCTTTTGCGTTCCTTTTTCTTCTCAGCCTTTTTTCCTCCGTCTCAGTTTTCTTGTCATCGGAACCGATACGGACTCTTATCCAAAACTCCATGTCCGAAAGGTCTTGGAGAGAAAGAAAATCATGTCCGAAAGGTCTTGGGAACAACTATTTTAAAGCAAGCGTGTGACTCCACGAGTCCCAAATAAGCTCAAGAAGCCTTGAGCTTATTTAGGATTCGCAAAGCAAAGTTGGAGTTTCATCAGAAAATCAAAAAAGAATATATATCTATATATTTATTTTTATGCATGGACATAGGCTATGTGTTCGAGTTGGGAAAGGTAGAAGAAAAAATTGAAACATGGTACCAATAGAGTAGAATAGGGTTGGATTAGATGGGCAAAATAAAAATTATAAAGAAATAAAAGTGGTCGAGATGATATCCACAATGATGGAAGAAAAGGGCAAAGGTTTCGTATATTTTAATCCAACTATGCACGTTCTTTTGTTTTAATGGTTCAAAAAAGATTGAAAGTGCGGTTTTTAGCCTTGGCAAGGACTTGATTAGAGTGAAGAATCAAGGAAAGGTTAGATGTTACAAGGGAGCCAAAATCTCGAATCTCGGTTGTCTCGAGTAATGTAACACCGTCAATCGAATATGAAAATTTTTTGCCTAAGCGAAGCATTCGTGTTTATGTGTTAAGGTTTGAGTCCAATCTTGAGACCATCCGTTGATTTGGCACTGGAGAAGGCAACATATAGCTGCCCCGCAGTAAAATGCGGTTCGAACATGGAACGCTCATCGTGATCCTGTTCAGTGGGCTGTGAAGATTCTAAAGAAGGTGTTAATTATGGACAGGTCTCATCCCCCCCCCCCCAACCTTAAGAACTTTGGGAAGAAACGTCAAAATAGAAAAAAATTAGGGCTGTATCGAGCTCGCGAAGCTCGGGCGAGCAAATTTTGTAGGTTTTTGAACGTGACCAAAACATTTTCAAGCTTTCCGATGTTCTTCAAAGACCACGTCAAATACTACAAATTTGGTAAATGAAAATTAAAGTTTGAAAATTGAACTTTCTTCCCAACGATCTATACTTTTTGGCTCCCTTCGATCGACTCACCAGCCGGAACCTCCTCTGCTTTTGCATCCCTTGTTAGTGTGTGGATACAGACGACCCCAGGAAAATTTCTCAGAAAGTCACAATCCGAAATGGGAAGATCTGATCGTGTTGTATATTTTCGTTCCGTGTGCACACGAAAAACAAATTCTTATGTTTCGAATTAGAGAAAAGTCGCTCTACTTACTATCCGGGAAGGAAGACGCGTACATCTTGTTACCAATGACTTCATGTTTTTCAATGGCATGGAGATTGTCGATCAAACTTTTTTTATCGACGGATGGATTCTCTGCAATTTAGTTTTACAAAGGTCGCAATGCTTCTTGGAAGATAGCTTGAAAACACTAGGATACAAAAATGGCTATCAATTTTGGGCACAGACTAAACAGCTACGTCGTTTTGGCCGCATAAAAGTTCTTTAGCGTTAGAAGTGCTACCTCTCTAAGTGGTCTGCTTCTGAGAGAGAAAAAAGAGAGAGGGACGCTTACCAAAGAAGAGAAAAGCTTACCAATTTCACTTACGACGCGCTCCACCATGGCAACTTTTGCTGTGTCTGATCCCTTCCCCAGTCAACCGATCCCTTCTGCTCCCTTCTCCAGTCCACCGATCTATTCTGATCCCTTTCCTAGTCAACCGGACCCTTCCAATCCCCTACCGGTTACCCTGACTTTACTTCCTACCCAAAACAATTTAGCAAAAATATTTGGCGAGGGGAGGAGTCGAACCCGGGCCGTCTGGGTAACAGCGGCGACTCTAAACAATACACCAAAATTTGAGGTCCCGAACAAACAAGTCCACCACAGACACCATTTCGCTGTAGTAGTAGATAGATTGAAAACTAACACTGTCGAGATGCTTTGATTGACTGACGAAACTCTTTAAATGAATTGCACCGGTCCGGCATCGACTCGAATCTTAACACATGTTATTTTGTATTTCCAGATGAAACTCACATTTTCTCATATTTTCCAATAGCGGTTCGTCCAATACCAGTTCGATTGTTATGGGAAATAGCACGATTGGATAATCGGCTCTCGTGTTGGGCGCTTCCGGAAGCTGCGTTAAGCTGCAACCGGCGGCTTTGTCAAACTTCGGGGCGGTCGTCAGAATTCCTGAAAAAGACAAGAGAGTGTACTCTAATTATCACCTAATTTTGGCGGCCTTCAAACTTTTTCTGTTTTTCATTAAGATGTAACCCAAGTTCGTCTTTGGTTCATAGCTAGTCCGAAACTAACCTCGAAGTTCTGTGTTCTTTTGCAGTGCATCCATCTCTCAGGGCTCGGATCCAGCGCAAAGAGTCTTCAGAAGCTTGACTCTTTTTTAGTCTGAAATATATGTATCAGGTGGGAGCATAATTTTCGATATATTAGGTCATAACTTTTTTGTCTTTCAACCAAATCAGGTTAGCTTTTTTTTAGAAAAAACAGGCTAATTTAGCTCTATTTGATGGTGTATAAAGCTCAGAAACCTCAGTTAAAAATTTTCGAGCACCACTCCAAAAGATGAAATTTAGATTGAATCCTTTATTCCCGAGGGCGGCAAAGGGCATATCTTAGAAAAATGATAACGTAGTTTTGTTGCCCCTGACAAATGAGGAAGGCAGCCGCGACCCGATTCCTCAGAAATTTTTCCTCGCTGAGACGCAGATGGTCTAATTTGCGAAAGTGACCAACTTCAGAGGCATGCACAGCGCTTATCAAATAGAATTGAACAAATCAGCCGATGCATTCTGAAAGAGCTACAAAATCATGTATAGAACAGAAAAGGTCCAGTAGAAAATTTTCGAGAAGCGCGACTTTCGAAATCGGCGTTCTTCACCATGATGGGGGTATTTATGACCAAATATATCGAAAATTATGTTCCCGCCTGATATAATGTTGTCGTCAGCCCGTTGAACATTGCAAAGCCAGAATATACTTTGGTCATGGTGAAATTAGAGATTTTATGTAGTTCGAACCATTTTTAGCTTTTTTTCGAGCCATTTTTAGCGTTAACCATGACCCCAGCATTATCAGGCTTTGAAATGTTTTGTAAAGTTTTATATCTCATTCCGCTATGAACTATCTGGTTTTCCGCAATTTCTACTATTTGTATTACCGCGCCATTACTGCCAATTCAACCGTAGTTGGCCGACGCCTCCCTTACAGCCCAAATCCTGCGTTTGCCGCAGGCAGCGACTGAGAGACGGAGAGACAGGAGAGACAGAATAACTAACATAAAATGCCAAGTGCAAGTTATTTTGCTGGTCAAGAGTTCAAAAAAATAAAGTGGGAAGAAGAGAAATGCACGCCTGCAAAATCAAAAGAAAGGTGGAGTTACTTCCCCCTTCAAAAAAGTTCAAAATTTTAGGTGGGGATACTGTTACTTTCGATGTAGTAGACCTTGATGAGCTCTACAACTTTGCAGAATATCACGGAAAACGAGCAGTCTACGATCATACTGCTTAGACAAAAACCACCCTTTCCGCGGGATTGTGCCGCAGTAAGGAGGGGTCGCGTAACCAGTAAGGAGGGGAAACAATTTTGACGGCTAGTTGCTTTGTTCTATTTTGTGTGGGCATGCTACCAGCTCATCGGGGCAAACTTGGTAAAAAATGGTTAGGACCCGAGCACTTTCATATCTTTTTTTCTAGATTTTGGCGGTCTCAACAAATCGTGAGTCACAATAGGAAATTTGAAGAGATCGCGTACAACATAGAGGTTCAAACGTTGAAGAAACACAAAAGTCTCGCTGACCTTTTCTTCAAAAAGAGTTTTTTCAGAAGTCCCGAAATTCACGGAGGAGGAGCAATAAACCAAAAGAGCCGATGACATATATGACGTTAACTTGAAAAAATTGAATGAAGAAATCGGCAAGACATAAAGTGAAAACTCAAAGGAGATTAGTGCGAAGCAATCTGAAATTTTGGGCAAGATCGAATGTGACCCCTCTTGGCACCGTAAGAGGGGTCACGTTCACGTAAACAAGGGAGTTCTCTTGTTTCCTTCTAGTGGGCACTCTTGCCAGCTCTCCGAAAATCATGAGTTGGGTGATGAGTTTCGTAATGAAAGAGGATCAGGAGACGAGGGAAGTAAAGTTCTCCAGGATCGTGGACTAAGTGTTCATACCAACCTTTATCCACGGCAGCGAACAGAGAGCTGCCAAAATTCAATGGCGTAGTCGTTTTTCTTGATTATGTCTGTCTAACGAATTATGGCTCACTGTGGAAAGTGGGGGAGCAAAGGATAAACAAGGTTTACTACAACCAAAGATGTTCGAGTCTCGCCGACCTTTGAAAGAATGACTAACTCTTCGACCGACGACCGTTTCACGCTTTTAACTGTCTGGCTCAAAGAGCCATCAGGCCGAGTCGCAAGTAACTGAACTGTCTGAAAAAGTGAAAAAGCTTGAAATATATGTTTATTGAAAAGAAAGACATTTTGGCCGATTGTTGGGTAGACTGCGGAGAATTTAATTTCTTGTATGCCCCTTCTTCTTCTTGTTCTTCACGGTCGTCTTCTCCACTTCTTCCCTTTTCGTGCCATCGGTTCCGATATGCTGAAACGAAACTCTAAAAATATATCTGTATATCTGTCAAATATATCTGTAAAAAACGACGGCAAAAAGAAAGGTAGTTTGGATTCTGCAAAAAACAGTGCAATATGATTTTGGCACCCAGTCATGCCGGAGGGTCTTGGGCACAACTATTTTAAAACGAGCCTGAACCAATTCTACTATTTTCTGTGTCGGAATTAGATAGACACTCTAAAAACTCCGTACCGGGACGGAATCCGGACCATCGACGTTTCCTTGATCAGAACGGAAGCTTGTTTGATCCCTGAGACCACGTCCGCATTCGCTCTGAATGGTTAAGGATGAGAGCGTTAAAAAGCAAAACGACCTGGTGATATTGCCAGCTCCGGGTATCTGTGATATAGAAAACGACGTAGTGTCGCAGGCTGTGTACAAAGTGCTTCAGCACCAATTCGTCCTTTCTCTCAAGCTTAACCAGTTCCCTCAAATAGGCAGTTTGAGCGGCGGAGAGCGAGATTTCTGCAGTTTCAGCCAACTGGAGCAGTGTGTAGAAAAGAGAGGCTACAGAATGGCTCACATCACTCTTGTATTCCGGAACATTGGCAAGAAGGGTACTGTAAAAAGTTGGTCTTAAAATAATAATGAAAAACCAACTCGATGATCGGGTAAACTGAGGAGAGAATCGTCTGTTGAAACTGCCAAGAGTCAGGAGTTCCAGGATAAGGAAATTCGACGTTCTCCATTGTAAGCAGCGGGAAATCCATGTCCACCACGTCGACAGCAACCGCTGTCTAACTGTCTTGACTGGGAATTTTCTCAAGTTGGAAATGATAACTCACCTGTTGTCCTGAAACCATCAGAAACTGGCTTTTGGTTTTTTGCTCTTAGCATGGATTATTCGAATCGGCTCCGGGATGCTGTACTTCACCTGGATTTTGTCCTTGAGCTTCTGGAGAGGGACGACAACCTCATCCTCAAGAGAAATCCTGCGATCAACGGGATGAGTTTGAGCTGAATAGTTGGCTGATGATGGTTGATCGACGATGGCTTCATCCAGATCCGACTTCTCCTCCAACCTTCTGGCGATTTGCTTACGTTCTTTCTTCTTCATAGCTTTCTTTTTGTTCTTCAAGGCCTTCCTCCTCTCATCCTCCTCGGTTTTCTTTATATCAGATCTGATATGCTGAAATGTCGAAGAAGTCGAAGAAAATGGACGACGACTCACAGTAGTCCCACTGAAATTCTTGTCAATGGCATAGACGGCCAACATTTGATTACCACAGGAGCCCGTCGGACACAGTTGTCCTCTCCACAGTCCTTTTTGACATCCGTAACGGGCATTTAGACAGAGTTTGTGGCATGAGAAATTGCAGCCGCCGCTACACGTGAACTTAAAACTGTCTTTGAGTCCGTAGATGAATGGAAACTAACGCGGAAAAACTCATCCTTCAACGGCTTTATGTTCTAGGAGCACAGAGGACATCGGACAGGATCTGGAAGGGATTCTCCGGCTTCGACAGGAGTAGGCAGCGGATCAGTTGTGACAGGATCCGCAGGCTTCGGTGAAGAAGCTGAAAGCAAATGCTTAAAGCGACCAGCCATGTGATGGAGCACGTTAGCGCCCTCAAGTATCTGGAAGTTGCCGCCAACTTTTCACGTGTGGCATCAAATAGGGGTCATCCGATGTCTTATCATGATGCTCGACTCAACCGATTGAACCGCATTCTCCTTTGGCCGGGAGTACAAGCAAACACCCGGAAAATTTTTTAGAAGACCACAATGCGAAACGGGCAGATCTGAATATCTTGTACAGTTTCGTCTTGGGATAAACTTACAAAGCCTTTTACAACATACCACATGGTGTTGCAAAGTTTCGTATTGAGCCCAGGCGACATCAATGTTTCCAACATGGTGAACCGCACGGATCTCTTTCAGCTTTTTCTGAATACTTTGCAGAAACTTTCCCTCTCTATTCACTTTGAAGATATACTCTTAAATTTTGACTTGAAAAGAAAAACCGCTCTACTTACTGAAAGAATGCATATGCGTATAGAGCATGTCGGCCAAGACTTTATTATCCTTTTCGAGTGTGAGGAGACTATTGTTGAGACTTTCTCCATAGCCTTCTGGATTGCCTGCAATTGAATTTTACGTACTGTTTGGGCAAAAATGGTAAACCATTTGGGCAACAGGCAATACAGTTAGACAACCGCGTCGTTGTAAAGAAGCCATACGCTAGACAGCTGTGGAGAAATGCAACATATGTTAAAGCGAGTTTGAAACGTTTGCATTTTTAGGGGGTGTACACTCAGTTTTTCGATTTTTACTTTCTTTCATCGATGCGCAATGGCGCAGCGGCAGGAGGCGCCAGCGACAATCTAATGGTCTCTAGTTCAAACCCCGTTCCTGCCCAAGACATCCATCCTGCCGAGGTCGGTAAATTGGTAGTAGCATGTTACGAAGAAAAGGCGTTCGGTGGATCAGGTTGGGCAGGTTCGGAACGCAAACGCCTCACACGATCTGCCCTCTCAGATTGACCCTTCACGCAGTAGGAGCTTGTCTCCCAGAGAATTCTTTGGAACTTTGGCGTTGAAAGAGAGAAACTTACTTTACTTTCTTCGAAATTGATCACAAATTGACGGAAATAGCCGACACTAGACTCTTTGGACAAAAAAACGTGATTTTCGTCTTTTTCCGTCAACTTTCCCCCATTTTTAGCGTTCCACAACTCATTTTAAGGGTAAATTTTCACGATCAATCGATTAAAAACAAGTAGAAATCAAAAAACTAAGTGTAAACACCTAAAAATGCAAAAACAAAATTTTTTTCTAGGCCCCGCCACGAAGCCTGTTACACACAACGGGACTGGCCCTTTAAAGGACCGTCTCCATCTAGATATAGGTAAATAGAATCTAGCATAAATCGTGGAATTGATGTTTTCAGTCAAACACACATAAATGAAAAATTATTTCCCATTTTGTCCGTGTAAAACTTACCTATTTGGTCTATCAGCTCATTTTTTGCAGCAACATATCTGGGATCGGCAGGTTCAGAGACTAGGTGCACTCCAGGGGCATTGTTGAAAATTGGTCGAGAAGTTTTGACACCTAAAAAGGCTGCAAAGCCTCGAATCTATCTTACAATGAATGTTGTCGAAAGCATGAATTGTCAAAATATCAATCACTTCATCACCAGACGTCTGAGAGCTCCATCGAAAAAATTTACATAATCATTTTGAATGTACTTACAGCCGGTTGCATACCTTTGTCTTTCTGTCAGGAAATAGGCCAAAAAGAGATCCGGCTCAATTTTGTAGACATATACATACTTCTCTCGCTCCTCTCTGTCTTGGATGGCATCTGAACACGTTCATTATCTTGAACTAAGGTTTTTGGGATCGGCGCAAGAAATTTGAATTTGACTGCTTCCGTTTTCAATTTTCAGCGTTGTGTTGACAATGTACTGTGGCTCTCAGGCTCTACAACTTAACAGAACTCATGGTATGCAGCAGACTGAAGTTAGCTAGTAATCCCCATAAATTCCTTGGTCTGAACCATTCAAAATCTGTTTCTGTTTGGGAACTAACAATTAAAGTCAATTAAAGTCCTCTCTATTCCTAATATCCCAGCACTGACTTGTTCAAATTGTTACCATTAACTCCCAATTGTAATCTGCGCACAAACCTCGTTATCCTCATGGAAAACTTCCGACGTACAGACAGAGACTTGGGAGGAAATTAAAATGGATTGCGAAGATGAAAAAGACTTGAAATTTAAGATTTCTTCAAAAACCTATGTTAAATTGCTCGCAAGTCTGTGTGTGTGTGAAGCTCTAATTGAGGATGAAAGAGGAGCTTTGTGCCCAAATTAGTTGTTAACAAGTCCCGACAGGAAAAGAAAGTGCGCGAAGTGTTCTTATGACTTGATTGTTTTTTGAGTGACAGGGGTCACTGGAACGGAGTGACAAAGACATAATGTAAAATAACATGGCTCTCCGCGACAGAGCGAAGCGATGGATGAAACGAAGAATCTCTAGTCCTGCTAACCTTGTTTGACAAAACTAAACAGGTTAGCAACTCACTTGCTGAGCTCCAGAGATTGACTCTTGCGGTGGTTGGAAGCCTCAGATATAGAACGTCTAAAATATACAGATTTTGAGAAGAAATTGTTTTGGAGCAGGCAACCTTCTTTTGATTTTCTCTCGTTTTTGTTGTCGGTTGTCTGAGTAAATCGGATAACTAAATTCTGTGTCTTTCTTACGAGTTCAAGTGTAAGCGCCTCGAGCAGCTCACCGTTTCGAGAATTTACATTGCTGGCAATCTTTTCTCGGCTTTCAGATCCGTTTTCCGGGCTTAATAACCCATGGCTACGGTATTTCAACAAAATATATTTACCTTTCGGACTGTAGATCAGCTCCAGTGCTTTGTTGCTTAACAGTCTTGTCGGCACCTCTGGTGCGTACACTAAACTGGGAACATAAAAGTACATCGAAGGCACCAGAAAAACTGACATAGTGTACTCGTTTCCAACTCTTTTTTCATCGTCTCCAGCTCCCAGTACATCTGACTGGATTCGCATCTCTGCTGTTCCAAACGAATCCCTTCCAAGAGAATCTCTCTGTTTTTGACAAACAATACATATGCTAAACTCATTTTTGCTAAATTTCCTTGTTTCAAAAGTACCTGGAATTCCACACGCTTCACAGTAAAATTTCAAAAACAGTGGATCGTCTTGTAGAGCACGGTGTTTTTCCTTCCCTTAAAATTATGATAGTTAGAAATCAGATTGGAAAACAAACATTCCGGGCGCTGTGCTCCGTATGCCACACGCAGCTCCCGACATAACTCGAAGTTGCGGTTACGCTCTTCAGTTTCCCTTCCATCTTCCAGCCTTAACACAGATATTCTTCGATCTTCAAATATAACTACTCACATTTTCTGATATTTAACAAACATCCGATGAAGTTTTGGGGATAGTCCTTGACTATTCTGATGATTTCCTGTCGCCATAACTAAATCTGGAGAGGTTCGAAAGTGGCTGATGCCTAGAAAAATCGAGACGGAAAATGTTACGACTGAGATTGAAGTAAAGCAAAACTGAAAGGAACACAATTTCATGTCGGGACCCAAAGAAAAGTTCATTTCAGCATTTTTATGGGTTGACGGTTTTTCGTGGAAAACGAAAGAAAATGAGCAAAAAGGTTTTCAGATAACATTTTATTTTTCGTCCATTTCCGTCAGTTTTCACCAATTTTAACGTTCCACCACTCAATTTTGAGGTAAAGAAAAAAAAACAAGTAAAAGTTTTTTGAAAATCGCAAAAGTCATGAGTTTCGAAATGAAAGAGGATCAGGGAACGAGAAAAATGTAAATCTGCAGAGTCGTTGACAAGGTGGAAGTTCTTAAAAGGTTCGTTTACTTAATTCAAAGGATACCAGCGAGAAGACATCTGGAATTGTCGACGATATCATGTTTTTTGGACCAAACAGTTCAGCTCCTTGGTAAAAAGGGGTCACAATCACGTAAAAAAGGAATTTGACGTCAGTTCTCTTGTTTCCTTCTAGTGATCGAATCATGACTCACAATAGGATATTTAGAGAGATGGGTACCTGTGCTACAACCTAGAGGTTCAAACTCTCAAGAAATAAAAAAGTTTCAACATATATTACGACAGAGAGAGACTGTTGAGATACATTTGCGTTTCAGTCTCGCTGACCTTTGAAAAAGAGTTTTTTCTTCTAAAGGTTTCTTTTTAGAAGTCCCGAAATTTACGGAGGGGATAGTAGACCAAAAGAGCCGAAGGCAAATGTTAACTTGAAAAAGTTGAATGAAGAAATCGGCAAGACATAAAGTAAAAACTCAAAGAAGATTAGCGGGAAGCCATCTGGAATTGTGGGCAAGATCATGTTGTTTGGACAAAAACAGTCCGGCTCCTCGGGATGAATGTGACCTCTCTTGGCACCGTAAGGAAGGGTCACATTCACGTAAACAAGGGAGTTCTCTTGTTTCCTTCTAGTGGCCACTCTGCCAGCTCTCGGAAAGTGAGCTGGGTGATGAATTTTTGAAATAAAAGAGGATCAGGAGACGAGGGAAGTAAATTTTTCCAGAGTGGACTAGAATGGACTATACCCAATTTTTAGCGACGGCAGCGGACAATGAGCTGTCAAAAATCAATGTCGTAATGTTTTTTCTAGACCATGACTGTATAACCAATTGTGACTCACTGTGAGAAAGTCGGGAAGCAAGGGATAAACAGGGTACCTGCGCGTGCTACAGCAGAAGACGTGAAAAACTATTGGAAACGAAAAATTTCGTGGACAATAGTTTTCGCAAAAAAGAGAGAGAGAGAGGGATTGATAAAAGGGACCGGCATTCGAATCTCGCTGACCCTTGAAGGAGTGTCTAACTCTGCGGCCGACGACCGTTCCTCGCTTTTCAACTGTCTGGCTCGCCAGCAAAGAGCCATCTGGCCCAGCTGCAAAATTAAAAAGTTAACTTTTGCGGGCGCGATTGCCCAAATCGTCCCAACCGAAAATGTTTGTGAGGCCAACGGATTTGGATTAGATCTGATTAAAGCAAGTACTATGATTAACTGTGTGCAATTGTTGCTTATGAAAGCTCATCAGCCTGTCAGACGACTGCATAGACTTTTCAATGCTGTAAATAATGAATTGTTAGCTTGAAATGATTACGGAAAGTTGATAAAATTGTTTTTATTATGCTCAAGATTTGTGAGTGTGGGGAAAGACATTGCTGTTGAAAGTGGCTTCTGTGTCGTATCGAAGCTTAAAGTCTTCTGCAAGGCGACAGACTTTTCCGAGGCAACTGCAACCAATCGCCACGATGACGAGGTTGATAATTTGCTAGAATTCCAGTTTTAAAAAATTGAGAAATTGTATACCTGTAGGGCTACAGCAATGCTCAGACTGATATCTACTGTGATGGGCTCATTGGGACTGACAAATTGAGAAGAGTCCAATTCGGGAATGACGTAAGGGATCAGAGGGAAGAGACCTAAAAATGGGCTTGTTGGATTAGTGGTTTTTGTAGTGGTCACAACGCTGTCTAACTGTCTTGACTACGACTGTCGTCTATGTCTGTAGATTTGGTCTATAACAAATCACCAAGAAGGAAAGAGGGAACGGCAAAAAGAATGTTGAGAGTAGTCAGTCCAAAAGAAAAGATGGCGTAGCTGAAGCTGCCCTTCCTACAGGCCACGATTCCAGCCAAAGCGGCAATGATAACTGAGGGAGCGTACAGAAGTTCAACGCCAACAGCCCACTTGGCTCCTTTCAGTGTCCTAGAAACTCCAAAACAGAAGATTACAAGCCCGACCAGGGCCTAAAAATTTCAACTTATTGTAACTTCACTATTTTACTAACCTGCATAATGCTGAAAATGTTCAAGGAATCCCAGTTGATGATGCTTGGATCAGGACCTGGGACGACGGGAACCGGAGGAGGTGGCGGAGGAACCATCAGCTGTACAGGCATAGCTGAAGGTGGACGGACGAAATCGCTGGCCATGCCCGGAACGACAGAGGGAGGTCGGGAAATAATCTACAAAATGATTAAAAACCCTTAGGCGAGACTAACCCTTGGGAAGTAAGGCATGACGTGGTTTCCCTCCATCAAATTCTCCGGCTCTAGTTGCTCTGGTCGAGGAAGAGTACTGTAGGATTGGTAGCTGGAAACACCTGAAAAGACGGATTCAAAATAATTTGAAGATAGAGGTAACCATATCTGCGGTACATGACAGCGAACTGGGAGTAACTAAGAAAGGCAGAAATTGGGTCGAGGGTGAAATCAAAACCGCTGTGATCCCCCACTGGGAAAGTTTTTTCACACAGGTTGTAAAAGCTCTTAAAGCCTTTTTAAAGTTTCTGGATGCCACAACGACGCGGTTGTCTAACTGCCTTGTCTTTGCCGACAATTTTTTTTCGGCACGCGACTGTCTAGATGGGTTGTCTACTGCTGTTTATTATGTGGCCACAACAACGCAGTGGTCTAACTAACGCGTCTGTGTTCAAAAAAATTGTTTTTAACTCACCGTTCATCATCAAATCACTCTGCCTGCTAGCCGGTCGTAGAGTCAAATGCCCTGCGGCAGCTGAAGCACAACGCATATTGACCGGTGGAGGAACTGAAAAGTTATCTTTTTCTATGAATTTTCATAAAAACTCACGTCTTCCCCATGTAAGTTTTTGTTCTTTGCCCATCTGCATAGCACTGCCTGGGCGCAGCGGCTTTGGAGTGGACTGTGATGCCGGAGGAGGCTCTAAAAGCTATTTTAGCCGAGTTTAAACTAAAAAATACCATAAACGAAAGGGCTGGCCCTGGAAGGACGCAAAGTCTGACTTTTTCTCGACATAGCACCGTCAATAGAGGGAGTATTGGATCGACTTAAAGTGCTCGTCTTGAATGGGGTGAAAACTGCCGAGTTCTCTTGTTTCAACCTCTGGACACCGTCTTTATACTTCTTTGGCTCAAATTGCTTGCTGACCGGAGTGACTGCGTCGTTCCATTCAGGCGGATCCATGGTTCTGGTAACGGCATAGATGTAGTAGAAACGGGAAGAAGACATGAGAGGATAGTGACAAGGGCGGGGAGGACATTCGACTGCTAACAAGGGAACGAGGTAGTAAACTTGAAGTTAACGAGATTACAAGGTGCGAAGGCGGTCCGGATTGTAAACTCAGCTTGTTGTTAATATGAATTTTGTTATCCCACTTAAAAAGCTTAAACATAGATAGCATGGTCTATAAAATATAAGCCAGAAATCCACAATTTAATGACATTTGGGCCATGAAAGTCTTTGATTTTATTAACAGATATGCCTGCCCAGAAGACGGTTAGCCAAGGACAGGCTAGCATGTTGTTCTCCTACTTATGTGTTTTATAGTACAAACCAATCTCTAACAAAAAAATGAGTGCAAAAAGGGCGAAAATGTCAAAAAGGACGTGAAAATCTAGGTCGAAACCTTCATAGACCAAATGAACATCTATCACTTCGAGCCTAGTCACAAAAAGACTAATTCAGACCCAAAAAGACGTTCCTCCACTTAATTTGAACGGTAGTAAAAAGTATACTGCGGGGAAGGATATTATGTGATTGTAGGCAGGGTCTCTCGCGGGAGTGGGCATAATGAAGGGAAGGGGCCCCCTTCGATGGCCTTCACGAAGCAGTGATAGGATAACAGCGAGTGAACTAGGTTGACCGCACTCTCTCGTCTCCCCATAACCCAAAAGGGCTGCAAGCTAATCTCTCACAGTTGTGGGTCACTATCCGCGCTTTTTACAATCAATTTCCGCAAAAAGATGACAGAACGCGGGTAATGAGAAGAGGAGAGAAAATTATTTACGGTCGGGTCGCTTAATCTTCATCTCGGGAGCGAATTCGACAGATTTAGGGCCACGATGTTGATGAAATCTCTTTAATTTTCTTAACTATTTCAGCCACGCTCTTCGATCGTTCCCACCACCATCAGGGTTGCCGTTTGCCAAACGCGGAGGGGCGGTTGTTGTGCTCTGGGTCAGATTCCGACTTGTTCGCCACCCAGGACCGTAAAACTACTTGGTAGTATTACAGCAGCACCCCCTTCTATCTGGCCCTTTTTATGTTTCGGAGATATTTGAATTCATACAAAGAAAGTGTGAGTCAAAATAATCATGCACTTTGCTGGGATTTGACGAACATTCCTGTTATTTTCCCCTTTTTTGTTACTACAACGACGCGGCTGTTTAACTGTCTTGGCTGTAGCGACTTTCTTGCTATTACAACGATGTTTAGCTGTCGAGTTTCTCGATCGCAAAAAAGCAAATCTTGATCACGAAAATCAGAAACTTTGAAAAAATTGTTTTTGTTGAAATGTTGTTTAAAACGTTGAAAAATCTTTCGATCTTTTTAACATGAGTTTCTTTGTCTGAAATTTTTCCAAATAATTCATATTTTTCCACCAAAAACTACTCCTTGCCTTCTTCAGTGACAAAATCAGGTTCACCATGAACGTCAAGATGTGCGCGTGTTGCCTACCCTGGTCACTGATTCACTTTGGCGATTTTTGGTTACCGTTAGAGGACAGTCCGTTCACGATACAGATCAACAGAATTTTGGTTCTTACACTTCCTTTCGTCAAAAGAGTATAGTTGCCCATTTTTAACTTTGGAAGATGCGTCGTCCACTTCACGACAGCCGCTGTTCGTCAAACTTTAAAAGAGAAAACTGCACAGATCATCGGATTATCGACTGCGTTTTGCGCAGCTTCATGCGTCACAATTTTTGCAGAGGGGAGAGACGGAGACAGATGACTCTCAATGCTGCCCACGCAAAGCTATCAGAATGTGTTTTCAATTTGTTGGTGATCGCCACTGACGGGAACACCCCAAAAGAGTCTAGTTTGTGACTAATTCATGGTATTTTTGAAAGAGTTCCTTCGTGCTGTGATTTAACGTTTTGTGGCACCTTGTATTTGGTATAAATTTCCCTTGAACTCCTGCTTCCCGTGTGTGTACAAATTGGGAAAGAAATCTCAATTTTATAGCTGATGCACACTTTTTCGAGCTTCAGGGTGTTCAACAAAAATGTAGTATTTAACGAGCTTTGTAGAACATTGTAAAGCTTGAAAATGCGCTGGTCACAGTGAAATCTCGCTCCTAACCGTCATGTCTTCAGTACTAGAAATTTTCTTTTCGAATTTGTCTTCCAAAGTTACATAAACCTCTACTAGACAAGTATTTTAATGATAATTTGGCCTAGTTTGTATAGTATCCGCATTACTTTTCACGATTTAAGTTACGAAAACTGCTGAGCATGGTTAAAATCTCATCTTAAGTTATACCCTAACTTCAGTCAAGAAGATTCTTAAACATTTTGTTCTTCTTTGTCTCCCCTGTCGCAACTTCCTTCTAAACCCTGTTTATGACGCTAGACAATAAGACTGCTGTGATCTCTCGATGACCAGCCATGGCTGACCAAAGCGTCCTTTCTCTCCTCCAGTTGTGGGGTGGCGTGGCCCAAGTTCGTAGAACCCGTTTCGCCTTCATTCTTATTGATTCTCGCGACCAGATCAACACAGTTTACTGTCTTGGAGCCTCGTTCATCACATGTTCCAGCCTTTTCTTGCCTTCTCCACCTTCCGCGTTAAACAATCGAAACTCCTTAACGTGTTGTTTTAAGCAGTTTCATATGAACTCTTTTTTGTCAACATATTTTAATACAAATTGGCGTAAAACCGGCTGGAGAGACGCTTGCTTACAGTTGACATCACGTGTCGGCTTGGTGTTCCCCAAGTAATTTGTTTTGTTGTTTTCCTAATACAAGCTGACAAAAGAAGCAATTGAATTCACTTGAACATGTTGATATTTATCTCATGTGTCTGCTCAGAGGCTGCTACTATTTTTAGTGGCGAGAAACCCGTTTACAGAGACGAATTTAAAAGAGCAACCTCTGTTATCAGGCTAGAAACTTTCAAGTTTGGCTAAGGGACGATATATCGCGGTTGTTTTCCTGGCAAGAAAATGGGGCCTATTGGGAGATTCCGCGTGCTTTTATGACTTTGTACAATGAGCTTTCTAAATTTTCTATATGAATCGGTGCATCGGTTTACTTTTATATAGGAATCCGTTAGTTACCGTTTACTTAAACAATTCGTTAACTTGCTGAAAAACTGTAATAGAAGTCCATCTGTAGGCTCTTTTAGAGCTATAGAGTCTCAGTCAAACCATCGTTTTCCTTGTTTGAGTCATATCAGTTCCGAGTAAGTGGGTTGAGTAATAATTGTTTCAAGTAGACTACAGTCAAAAAAAGTTAAGGGCACTTAACTCATATTATCCACAGCATTTTCAAGCTTCTTGACAATTAGAACGCGGCTACGGAATTTTCGGGCACTGTTACGATCTGACAACCTTAAAGCTTGAGAGGTCAAAGTATGTCACTGCGCCACTCCTATATATTCTACATAAACCTTCACCAGTAAATCTCTAAAAAAATTAGAAAACTGCCACTTCGGCCCTAAAAACAACTTTTGTGTCGAATGATTCCATTAGTTCCTCTCAAGTTGTTCAACCTTCATCTTTCGCACAGTCTCTCTTCCGTATTTCCCCATCATAATTTTTCACGTCGCATTGCCACAGTTACACCGCGCCCAGATCCAGTCCATTTGGTCTCTGCCCGGGAACAGCTGAGATACCATCTCCTGCCTGTGTCGATATCATCTTCGTTTTTCTCTCTCAGAGTCCTCTTTTGTCAGGATGTTTGTCGCAGTTCCCTTTTCTTCCACGCGCTATACTGTCAGTAGTCTTTGGTTCACGGCTTTTAACTGATCTCTCACTACTTTTTTCCCAACCCTACCAATTTAGATAATAAAAGGCTGGATGAGTTCAAACGTCCGTACAGACTGCTTTTTCAACTTAACACAAGAGGAACGGATAGATTTGTTCAAGGTTGGTTACCAGATTTTTTGGTATAGATTAGAATCAGATGACGTAGGATCACGTAGTCGCAGAGAACAAAACCAGCTGGCGATTGAGAGTTTTTAGATAAGAAGAAGAAGAGGTGCGCGTCCTAATTGTGTTACGTCACACCTGTTACGTCACAAAAATACAGGGAGTAATGAGTTGAAAACATGATTGCTCAAAAACGGTCATGTACAGCGAACGTGTTGGAATCGCTGACAACATATTTTTGCACTGCAAGAGTTTTGGAAGTTGTAGCTAGAAAATTAACTTAACAAGCTACTTCTCCATTGTGTTTTCCACACTATCAGAGGAACGGTCTGTAATACGTCAGAGAGTTCAATTGAGAGCTATAGTTTTGTAAACCAGCTACTTAGTTGGAGACAGCGGCGGGCCTGTAGCGCAAGTAGAGGGATGCGCTACAGGAACAAATCCCCTCAAAAAGTCCGAGGTTCAAGTGCGTCCGGTCCACTTTCTTTGTTTTGTCATGAAAATTTACTCCAAAAGTGTTGCGGCTAACAAAACTCTCAAATTTCCATAAAAATTTGTTCAGTATGTATTCTAGACAATATTGTATGTATAGTTCACAGTGAAACGGGTTGTGACAAGCATAAGATCCTATTAGCTTTCAGCGAAGACAAGGTCTCCGTCTTGAAAATGTCTACCGTTCCTACTTTGGCTGGATGATGCTCCCGCTAGCCCTTGTGGCAACTGTCGTCACAGTTCTTTTCATTGCCACAGTGTACCAGGTTATTCTCATTTTGAGTCAAATAGCCTGTAACTTTAGTCCATTAAAGCCCGAAGAGTCAGCCGAAAATGCTACATTCTTATTCTCAACCGCTCCATTGGAGATTTGCTCAGTTGCGTGTCAGCTCTAGCTGCCTGTGGTTATGTTTTGCTAGCACACGATGTCAAGTAAGTACAATTTTTGAAGAAAACATCAAAAAATTTTAGTCGTGACATGGTCGCATTGATAGAATCCTTCTTCATTGGTTCTTTCTGGTCCGCCATGGTTTCCTACGTTGCTCTTTCAATTCTAAAGGTAACAACTTTTGTTGTCTAACTGTCTTGTATGTGGTTAATTGTGGATATCTGTCTCGTCTGTCGCTGTATCTGTGGTCATATCATGCCTGTCTTATTGGCTTGCCTGTGGTTGTTGCTCAAATGGCCACAATAAGGCTGCTGCCTAACTGTCGTAGCGGTCATCAGTATTTCTTTAATCACATCCTATTTTAAGTTATTCGCGGTCTGGAAGCCCTTCCACTACCGAAAATGGTTCACCATGAAACGTTGCATATACTTGATCGTCTTCACTTGGGTCATGTTCGTTATCATGATCAGCTACACACTTGGAATCAACGCCCTGGTGAAAATTCCGGCTTTGAACGAATGGTCAGGCTGTAAACTGGAAACATGTCTCAGACAGATGTATAGGTAGAAGTTCAAGTTATTTAAACACTGAACATTGGTTAAGGTACCGTAATTTGAGCACAGTTATCGTCTACTTCTCAACTATCATTGTTTTTGCCGTGACAGGTAAAACTGCATCATTTTGTCAAAAAAAGAACTTTTCAGTTGTTCTGATTCGTCGAGCTCAGCGATTTGTTGACTCCTTTAAGAAACGGGCCAGCAAGTCGTCCGACGGCGGCAAAATTCAACGAGTAAGGTTCCCGCTCTGGAAATTGGCCATCAATGTGGCCACCTTCGCCGGACTCTACCTGTTTTACGTTATTTGGTAATCGGGTCGGACTCGAGCATCGATAAACATTCTTTTTTCAGGTGTGTTGGTCTTCTCATAAACAGGGATCAGTGTTTCTTCCAAAGGAATCTGGCCGAAATGATGAGGTTGCTGTCGGTGGTACGATGCGCATTGGTACTGAGAATCGTAGTGGATCCAATTCTTACTTACATCACCGACTTTCAGGTAAGAAAACTACTGGTTAACGTGCTTTAATGAGAAACACTTGAAAAGCTGGTTTACAACCTTTTTAAGGCAGTAGGGCAAACTCTTACAATTCTTGTCTTTTCAACGTAAAAGGTTGAGAGCGGATCGCATTTCACAATTTTCAAACGGCGTGGCGAAACTAATTTAATCGGCTTGCGGCTGCTCAGCTTCATGGTTTCATCCAGATCTGATTAGTGATTAAAGCGAGCCTCCACCGCCACCGTTTTTGAATTTGGCGCGCAAACATGAAATGCTGATATTGTAATAGTTGACGATTTTCACCGAATTTATGAGATAGAAATATTCTAAATGACCTTCTGAGAGACTCGCAAAAAACAAAAAGGATAAACTCAATGGGAATCGAACTTGACAATACTTTTGTTCCACAGTCTAATCTAACCACTGTGCCATGGTGTAAATGATTGGGGGCAGATTCCTCAGCGAACAAAGCTTAAGGTACAGTAGGACAAAAGTTTAGCAACTTTTGTATTTTTGACGTAGCGCGGCCCTATATTATCAAACAAAGCCAAAAGTGGTACTGAAGATATAAAAAGGGATTAGAAATAAGGTGTGTATACTCGTTTTCTAAAAATCGAAAATTTTTTTGGTACAGAGCAAATTATCGAAAACGGCCGCGACTAAAGTTTAGCAACTTTTGAAAACTTTCTCAAAAATCCAAGATTTTTCTGTCTGAATTGTCAAATATTGTAGTGGAGAACTTAAAATGATCCTTTCAACAAGGCTGCACTGACCGAACATCAACAATGATTTGTTTTGACCACCTTTGAAAAAGTCGTTTTGTATTGGAAATGGGGCTAATGCCGGTTGGTCGCACATAACTCTCTCGGAATACAAGGAATTTCTTTGTAAATTTGGCTATTTATTTGCGATATGATAAGCAACAATGTCCCAAAGTGCTAAACTTTTGCTAAACTACTGTATGTCAGTTGCTGAAATTCGCTTTCTGCTTACATTTCCCCAATCGAACAACTTCAGGAAAAATTTCATTTTTCAGCTCCGACGAACCCTGATGACAATGCTGGGATGTAACAGAAAGATTGCAACTGAGGGATCAGGCCGCGCTTTTGCCAAGACGAGCGAGTACAATTCTTCCACTGCCGAGACTTCCGCTGGCCATATTGACAGAGTCAACCGCAGTCAGACTGTCAATTCTTCTACAGACGCCTAATTTTACTTAGCAACTCCCGCCACAAACCCCTTCTTCACCGGTTCTAACGAGTCTCGAAACCTGGCTCACCATAATACCAACGTTCAAATGATCTCGTAGTGTATCCAATATATGGAGATGAAATAAAAAATATCCTTTTGTGTCGCTATTATTTCAAATATAAACATTTTATCGCAGAAAAGCCACAGACAAGACAGGTAGACAGCGGTCGTGTTTTTCGCCGCTCATTTACAAACATGCCAGCAAGACGGCATCTTTGTGGTTGCCGCAGAGAAAAGAGAGACATCCAGGACAGTCAGACAGCTGTGTTGTCATGGCCACAGAGTTGGCAGCCTCAAACAAGACAGTTAGGCAGCCACGTTATTGTGGCGGCATAATGTTTACAAACCCTGCAATTCTGGATCTACTTTTTATTTCGGGTTGCTTGAGTACCACATTCTGCTAACAACCAGAAAGCCACTTACTCCTACTAGAAGCAGATAATACCGCTTTGAGAGTCTGTACTGAGGCGACTGATCGACGGATGAAAACATAATCGGCCCCTTTTTGGATAAGAGACAGGGAGGGACATGGAGATCTGGTAGCTACCGGGAGAAAATATGCGTCAGCTTTCTCCGTATCGCATCTTGCGACACCTGCTTCAAGGAGTAGGGCGCCGAAAAGATGGATAAGATTAGGATTAAATTCATTGAAATGCGGCTGTTTGTTCGCGGTAAGGCTTTTATAACAACAAAGCGGTTCCGGCTATTGAAAAGCCAAAAACAAGCGGGTATAGCTTCAAAGACATTCCGAAAAGGATTACGGTAGGAGCGAGTATGAGCGAGTAGAAAGAGCTCTTAAAGAGAATTTTTAGGAAGTTTTACCAACGTTCTTATATGATCATTAACTCATGTGGAAAAAAATAGATCCCGAAAAAATGTTCGGAGATCGAAGTCTTTCAAAGGACAACAGCTGAAATATTCGACTGTTCCAAGCTTGTTGAACTTCTTAGGAATTGACTGTCCCATGGGCTCTTTCCCTGATCAAAAAGTTTTGGTCAGCTAGTCTTATCATGAATAAACTACTAACAAGTGACTGTCCCGAACATGAACTTTTGCTGCCCTTTTTACGTACTCTCATCATCTAAGTAAATTTTTGTTTTTGATAACTTTTGAAAATTTTTGATAACCCAAACTTTTCGTTTTTCTAGCTTCAAACTGAAATTTTCCCCATTTACAGCTCGTTTGTTTTGTTATTGACATTATTTTCGAGCTATTCGCCTAATTAAACCTTGTTGGTGTTAAAATGAGGAAAAAACTACATTTAATGCTTCTACTTCTTAAACGTCGGTCAGAGGTCAAATGAGTAATTTACCTCCTTTTGCTTGCCTTTATTCAAATTGTGAGCTTTAGCTTTAGAACCTTTAACTCGTCTGTCAGCAGTTGATCCGCATACTTGCAACGATCTGACAAGTTTTTTAAATACTGGATAGGCTGACAGTTTCTGAAAAGTTTCCTTTTCTAAAAGCTAAAAAGCTCCTTCGAGAAACTCCGTTGTTTGCTTTAGAAAGGTGTGACTCCTTAAACTTCCTAAATTTTAAATTCACACAAGCATACTCCAGGTTTTTGATGTTCAGAGCTGTAGTTTTTCACGAATTCTACAACTTTGCTAAATATCTTAAAGCGGGAAGTGCGAGCTTAATAGTTTCTTCAAAAGGCCTCATAGTTGGAGGGGTGAGCTAAAGTAGACCGGCCCTTTCTAGCACTGGCATAATTTTGAAACATTTTTGGAGAATCTGATAAAATTACTGTTTTCTTCGCATCCATTGTGAAACCTTCTAGTGTAACTTGTCTTGATTTCTGGTGTTTTTCGTCTCTCTCCCATCTAGCTTTAAAACCTCCTACTCCGATTTATATTTGGGAAGATCAGGAACGCCACTCTCAGACATTGAGAGAGTCCATATATAGCCTATTTCAAGGGGAAAAACTACCTACCTTATGCCTGTTGAAAATGACTGTAACTGACCCTCGAAGAGTCCAGTCGTGTCCTCCGAAGTGCCGTCGCCCGATGAACCGGCGACTCAGTCTTCATGGTATCTTGGGTCAAATTTTTTTTTACCACTTGTGAACTACTTAAGTGATAAGAAGCGCTATTAGTCAATGCTGTATTATCACGAATTCTTCGAGGTCTTTGGGACTGATAGTCTCATTAAGTCGTCAGTTTTCTTGTTAAGTCTGTTAAGGTGTTCATCGATTGGGACCTTTGGGAATTCTGTGGTTCAATTTTGTCTACTTGCTGGATATCCAAATATCGAGGACTACGCAATGTTTCATTGTTCTTTGCTCAGATTTAAGCTTTTAAGTTCAGTTGTTCTTAATTAACAGCAAGTCCTGGAAAAGTTAACCTATATAATCAAAAGCTTAAAGCAGAATCTTGCGACCATGTGTTGTCCTATGAAATTATGAAAGTAAGTACTCTTAAAGTTGAATGTTTGACTTAAACTACCGTATAAGCTTTTTTGCGTCTTCTAACTAATAATTTTTGAAGAACCTACACATTTCAGATTGTTCAACTTAAAACAAACTTTTCATCTCAGTTCTCAGCGGCTTCTGGTCCTTAAATTATACCTCCGGGACTATAGTGTTGAGTCCACGCTCCCAAGGTTGAACTCCAGAGGGTTACTGTAGCTTCCTGAAGGTATCATACCAAGTATTTACCAAATCTTACGGTATCATTCTACTGACCGGCTGAGCATTTGTTATTTGATATGTTAAGAGCATTTGTTATTTGGGTGGCCTTTACCTAGAAGTAGCCATATTCCATGTAACGCCACCTGACTCGGTGGCCCCGTAAAACGGGCGTGGCCAATAGGGGCTATGCTTTTCGACTTCCATTATCCTTAGCCTCTCCCAAGAGATATGCTCTTAAGCTACCTGCATGAAGACTGTGGTATGTTTTGCCTAACACTCTCTCTTCCTCCTGCTATCAGTTGATTCATGGCGCAGCAGGAAAGAGCACGTGGACACAATTCTTTTGTGTCTCTATGGTTCTGTTCTGTAGGCGGGTTCTGTTCTGAAAAGGACTTCTGAAAAGGGGGAAATATCTGTCATAAGGAGCTCGTTGTCTATTGATCGGATTAAAGGGAAAAAATACCACTTAACGGTAGTTGTTAGGCAATCGGTAAAGAGTGCCGCATTGAAAGATTAGGGGCACTTATTTGCAATTGGGAAAATACACACTCTCATAATATTATCGTGCCCTCTCTCTTTTTTTCTACTAAACATCGCTACCTTAAGAGCACAGCCAATTCACGGCTGTCAGAAGTCGGTAATCACTAATCCATGATTAAAGCTTGCTTAGAGGCACAAATCTTCTTTGTGCTTTTCTAGCCACGCTGGTTTTCTTTTCCGGGGCCCTGTTTGTAGGTACTTTTAGGCACGAGGCACATTCACAACTGATAAAAAGCAGTCAGCGGGTCTTTGCAGAAGGCTCTACCTTAATCAATAAGTGTCTTTAAAACGTTTTTATCGACTTTACCGAATTTTATGAGAAATTTTTTTTGTAGATATGGACCCACGTCAACCGACGGACTACTACTATGGTCCGCCGGGAAGCCACTACCCGCCACAGTACATGCAACCTCCGCACTATCCTCCGCGACATCCCGGACATCCTCATTTTGATGGCTATAGACCGCCGTATTTTGCACCAGGTATGGTTTATGTCATGTCGGTTTCAAAACTTTTGAAACAGCTGTTTTCTTCTTTTCCTTTGAATGGGAAGATGCGTCAGTGTCCACCAAAATGAGTTTTTCAAAACGTGCGAAAAAAAAGAGTGTAAAAATGTTATGAAATAGTTCAAGGAACCAGTAGTTTTTCACGTAAAAATGTTGTTTTGCAGTACTTAACGAGTGCCTAACGTTGACCCAAACAGCGTACTTCTTAAGAAAATGTACCACGTTACAAGAGGCTAATAAAAGTTTCTTAAATAGTTTCTTAAAGAGGGAAAAATAGATTCACTGGGTTGAATACGTATTCGTTAAAATATAACCAATGGAACTTACGAATACTTTCAGACTATGACCTCCGGTTCGGACCCCGACCATCAGCTGGTCTTCAACTTGATGGTCAACTGAGTCAACCAGAACTGAACAACTTTGCAAGATATAAGTCAGAGCCAAGCCCAAATTCTGGTACTAGCAGTGAGTTGACTGTACTTGTCTTTGATTAGATTTTGTATTAGGTCCTTTGCTGGACACGACGAGTGAACGTGCTAGTCCACAAGAACCTCCAGCAGGAATGACTACAAAAGAGTATCACAAGAAGCTGGCAAATGATAGAAGGAAAAAGAGAAATCGTGAGGCACAGCAGAAAGCGAGGCAGAAGCAAAAGAAACTCATTGAAGACCTGAACTTGGTGAGTCGGAGAGAACCAGAGAAGCAGAAATACAGAGAGACAAAGGAAAACAAAAAAGAGAGCGAGACTCCTTTGAACAATTCTCTTTCAGCAGCTGGAGCAGACAAAACGAGAAAAGACCCAGCTTAAAACGCAGGTGCAGGAGCTCCAGCAGCAAATTGTAAGTTTTTCTGAATTAATTCTTTTGGTTTTCCCTCCAGACTAGAAACATGCACATAGGCAAACATTTTGTGGACATTGCGTAGTTTAATACCGCTACCCACAGTTTACCAACTGATACTCTTGATCTCGCGAAAGAATCACTCGTTCTTCTGTAGGGAGTGGTACGAGTGTGTAAAAAGATGTGAGATCATGAGTCACATAAACACGACTTTGCAACCAATCAAATGCTGCGACTATGAAATATCCGCAAAGCCAGATTTAGAAGGGCTTATCGAGCACCGTTTTCTTAGCCCCTTGGATTCTCTGCTCATTTCAGGTTTACCAATCTTCTTTTTTTGTGAAGTTAACCATCAAACGACTGATTCTTACAAAAAACCGTGATTTGGAAGAAAATTCGTGAAATGTTCGAGCTGTGATCGTGTTCGCATGTTCACGAACGAACATTAGGACGGCGAACAGTTCGTGGTCGGTTCGCAGGCGAACAAAAAGTGCGCTGTTCGGTTCGGCCCAAAAAATTAAGGGGATGTTTGGTTCGTGTTCGTGTTCGCCGAAAATTTCCATGTTCGCCCATAACCTGGTTGGCACTTGTTGGTTACACAGAGCTATGTATTGTCTTTAGCAGTGCCGGCTTATGAAACCCCTAAAAACAAAAAAAAACCCCAACATCTCTTAGCTCCTTGATAAAATTTTGAGCGGTCACTTGAGCTGCCTGACTAGAACCTTTCCCAGAATGTGACTCTCTCAGCCCCTTTTATCAGTCTTTCGTACAGTCAGTGCCCACACAGCAAAAAAAACAATCAGTGCTAGTGAAGAATGAATCAAACCTGTTTGCTAAACCACTAAAACAGATCACAAATCTCTAAAGTAATAAAAAAATTTTGCAGCGAGTTTTACTGTCGTCAAACAACCCAAACTTCGGAACAGCTGGCCATTCACAGAATCATTACTGAAGCTTTAAACAGATGTTAAAACATATTGTATCTACTCGTTTCTCTTCGACCAGCTTTGGTAGTGCCTCGTCTGCTGCTTCTTGTTTGTTACACTTGTTGTATTTACGGTTCTTCTTGCTCAGCTTCGTTTTGTTTGTTTTTTCTGCTGGGTTGTTCAGTTTAAGTCAGTATTGTGCGCGTGAATTTTTGTGTGTTTGTAAAATTCATGAATATATTTAAGGAAGTCTTTCTTTAATTTTGCTGTCTTCCTGCTAAAAACAGAAACCAGAAAGTATTTTGAGTTCTTAAGTTGTTTACTCTCAATCTCTAGTTTGGGTATCAAACAGTAATAAAATATAAGACCAGTTCGACGCTTCTGATCTGTCATATCGGTTAAGTTCCTATCAAGATATGACATGCCGACATTATGTTCAGAGTCCATCTTAGAAACTATACCTTAACACGTCTGCAACCCAACTAACTAGACCGTCTTTGACAAGGTTTAAGTCGGTGGTGATTTTCAGGAAAACTGTCATGACAACTTAGTGTTCCAGTGGTTTCTGGCGAGACAGGTTAAGAACTTTATCAAGTCAGTGAGATACAGGTTAGGGACTTAGACTGGTCAGTAACAAATAGACGACTACAGTATAATTTCTGATTGTTATGAAATTCGAAGTTCCAAAGAAGAACGTTCAAAACGATTCTTAAACTGTGACTTGTGTTAGAATTAAGTAATTTTTTATGTATCTAGGAGCGCAGAAGATTAACAAAACTTTATTGTCTTCCATCGTAGATATGCTCAAAATGACTCCAATGGCGCCCAGTGTAGTTCCTTTCAGTCATCTTCCTCGTTTCGGTCGTTTATAGTGTCTTCGTCTTCCTGATCTGAAACATCGTCGTCCGCACTAGTCTCTCCCTTTTCCAAGCTGTTCTCAATTTCTCGGTTAAGTCTTTCCTGAGTTATTGCGTGTCTCTTGCTACGGAGCTCGGCCAGCTGTGCCCTCATCTCAGCTATGCGCTTCTCCATGCGCTGATTGTCGGCACGTTCTTCCGCAACTTGCTGAATTAAGATTTTCTTAAATACTTTAAGTTCCCACCTGTTCCAAGTCCTCTATCAACTTTCTTCTCTTCATGGTCGTACTCGTTTTGCTGCCTCCAACTTCCGAATCCATTCTTGACTCCCTCTTTCTTTTATTTGTCGTAGCCAAGGGAGGTGTTGCTGCTGCAGGCGACAGTCGCGGATAGCTTAATCCGTGATCGGCTAAGTGGTTGAGAACTGCTTTCACTTGACTTTCCAAATGGATTACTAGCTGAAAGCTTTGGAAAATATGATACTGTTCTTTGGTGATACTGTTCTAAGAATTAGATTTTATATTGGAATGTCCTAGGCTTCTGAGGTTTTTGAGCACACTAATTCACGCGCTGTTTACAAACTTAAACTAGACACAACAAACTATTAATATAAAAATTCAAAAGCGCGTAGCCTTGAAACAAAGGGGAGACGACTAGGCGGTGAGGAAACCAAGATGGCATCTGGCCAGGCCGGAAAAATTTGGCACGCACGCTATCTTGTGATCGTATAAGCTTCGGAATTCAGTCTGTGAAGCACGCGCCTTCTCACAATAGTGGCTGATCGTGTCACGAGCTACTTACATGCCTAAAAAAGTTTGGTTCTCAATGTCTTGACAAATTTCTGTAAAAAGCCCAATATGCTCTTGCCTACGGGACCCTTGTGCGTACGCCTAACAGCTATTTTGTCGGGTAAAATTAAAAATTCTCGCTGTTGATCCGTAGTTAGAGAAGGAATCTTTGGGTCACTCGCATTCTGTTTTATAGACTTTATAAGTGAACTTCACAAATTGAAATTTTGGATACTTTCAGAAAAATGAAAAGTAAAAGTGCTAAAATAGGGGAAAATGCGGATGCAACGCTCCAAAATACGACATTGGAAGAGAGTGATAGCAACGTTTCCAAAAACTAAGCGCTTTGTCACTCTAAACCGCTTGGCCGAGCCAGAAAGAAACTTACTCTCTGTAGCTGAGTGATCGACTCTGTGTGGGCTGCACAACACGGCTTCGAACTCCACCTCTAAAAGCATGCTGATCCAGAAGGAAAACACTGTAAACTTACGGGATCCTGTGAATGATGAGCTCCTGAAAAGTGAGGCTGTTGTCCTCGGGGGTCTTGCTGCCAAGTAGGGTGAGGCCAATGATATGGTAACATTATTTGAGTAGATCAAGCTGAAATAGGTCAGATCGATCGTTTGTCTGGTCTCGGTGTAGTTTATATAAGGTGTGTGATAAGCAGAGGACAGTCAACGCCACTGATAAAGAAGACACACAGTATCGTCGCGACTATCGGGCCACTAGCATAAAACTTGTTTGTAGAGATGAGATATCCAGGCAATTAAAGCCTGAGATGCGTTACCGATCTTTTACTACCAGGCGAGGCAATAAACCTGAGAGCAGTACACCCAAAGGAGGAGGATGTTCCAGCTGTTTAAAGCATCAGCAGTTACGCAACAGGCTCAACTTATGTTTTTTGTTGGGATTTGCCCAGGCCGGGTGGATTAATCAAGAAGATAGTCCTAATAATAGTCCGGTTGAACACTCGTTTTGGTGGAGAGAGTAATAACAAAATTGAGGATTTACCCCCTATTGCATGACGATGGTCCGTATCCTCTCAAAGAACGGTGCGCGTCAAGATTTATCAAGCTGTGACTAATAACAGTAACGTAAAAGAGCCTGATAATTCAAAGTCTTTGTCTTTGTTTACACACTCTTTATCTGTGTTTCCTGCCAGTCTTCGAATGTTCCGGATGTATCAATCTTCTAATTGATGGCAGTTTTTTCGAAATGATCCAGATCTTTCGATCGTCAGCTGATCTCACTTCGAAATGGAGGGACAGTCACAGCTACACTGTACACATCTATTGTTGAAGACTCGCACTATCTGGGTCCAAAGTTTGCCGTGTTTACACTGACTTCCTCCGTTTTTTTACAGCCAGGACGCAAAGAAAGATAACAGTCATCTTATTTTGAGCTGATGTCCGAGTTTCACAGTTTAGTGGGGATTTTGGGCGTTTTCCTGTCTCTCAGATAAGGCACTGCTAGGCAAGCAATATAAAGTGAAACAAAGCACTTACGCTGAAGGGACCAGGTTGTGGGTTCTCAAGCTACAGGGGCCACGGAAAAGGAAAGGGCTGGCGAGGGATGGCAATGGTTCTTCATGTACTACCATCCAGGATTGAAGTTGTTACTGTTTTCTTCTTACACATGTAAAATGCCACATGTAGAACACACATGTAGAATATACTTGGGCGTCGAGTCAAAAATCTCGACTCGATTCCGATTCGAGTCCGACTCGGGGACTATGTCGAGTCAACAATTTTCGGTGCTTATTTTCGAAAAAAGTTTCAGAAACTAACTTAAAAATGTAAAATACTACTATAAAACAACTATAAAACGCGAAATATTAGTTACAGCCCGTTAGAATCGATGTTTTACTTGACTCGAGAACCATCTCGAGTCGACTCGTGGGGTGCCTCGAGTCGAGTCCGACTCGAGGCCGATTTGAGTCAGACTCGGGATCGAGTCGAGTCGAGTCGCCCAAGTATAATGTAGAAGACATGTAGAATCTTATCCACTGGACTATCCAGGCTTAAACGCTTCAATTTTTCCCAACTCCTTTACTTCTAAGCCACTTCCAAATAATTCACATTCGAGAAGGCGAGGGTATCGAACTGGGGATTCTTATAATACCGCCGCGCCACCTGCCATTACGCCATCTCGCTTCTAGTACATCAGACTATAATGACCCTTTTTTTATTCGTTCAATATATTCTGGACAATGCTTCTGAGTACGATACGGGCAAAGACTTATTTCCTGCCATAGGTGTAGTAGTAGGTGTAGGGCGAAGATGAGCCGCAGTTGGAGCAGCCATTGTTGGGGTAGTAGTAGTACGTAGAGCCCGAGTCTAAAATTAAGTTAAACTTAAGAAATCCTTTTAAGTTACTGTATCCATTGGGATAATAGTAATAAGTAGTTCCAGAAGAAGTACTTGGGTAATAGTAGGTCGTGTATCCATTGTTGTTGTTATTGTAGCTGTTGGGATAGTAGTAGTAGAGCTAAATTGGAAAAATTTCTTTCCAGACAACGAGACAGCTTACAGTGTAGGCCTGACTGGTGGCCAGGAGACAGAAGAGCAGGATCAGAAAGCTGAAAAATTTGATATCTTTGTTTGTCCAGACATGGCAGGCTGTTGATGCGTGGGTTAGGACCTACCTTGAAGTGTTCATGACTGCAGCAGAAGAATGCTCCAAGCTGCCAGCTCGGGTCCTTATATATGTGGCATCCTGCGCAGAGAGTCGGAATCTTGAGACGGTCAGAGGGTAACTCCCTAGCTAAGTTGACAAACGAGTTAGAGACGGTGGTTTCATAGAGACAGCAGACTGCTCTCAAATCTGTTGGTAAAAGTACCGTGTTTGTTCACTCGTGCGGCATCCTCTGAGCTTATATTCTGGCAGAGAACGCGCCCGTACCGTAGTACCCACGTAGATCGCCAGGTCGAAATGTTCCCAGATTTTTAGACGAAGAGATTTTGCAACAAAATGTACTCCGTTCACGAATCATTCCGTAGTTTGGACCACATCTTGCTGAGAAGGATTATCTGCCGAAATATCTTCGAATTATATTGTTTGTGACCGAACAGCCCTAGCCAAGTTTTCAGCAAAATGAGCTAGGAGAGCACGTGTTGAAAATAGAAAACATGTGGGAATGCAATCTCGCGAATGAAGTTTTGAGGAAAATCTGGGATCTGAAAATGGGAAATCATCTAATGGAACCAGTTGTCCTGGAACATGTTTAACAGTTAAATTTGAGTAATGTATGTTCTTTAGCTTTTTTCTTTTATTACTTTACCAGCACGCTTTTCACTATCCAATATTTTGATTTTCTAGAAAACTGTAGCTCATTTGTTGTTGAACATCCAAAGTAGAAAAACGGTGTTGTCAGCTTGAACGCATCTTAAAACATAGCTATGTTCTATAATTAAAGATTTGTGACAGAGTTGACCTAATGGGTCCCGCCGCGACAATGCATTGATAACAGTAATGGATCCCCTCAACGGACTACATTTTTTGTTTCCCTCATTTCGCTGCCATCACTAGAGGTCACAGATCTTTGGCACATTTTCGCGCACCGAGTGCAAATTTACCGAATGACGCCAAGAGCCCTTCGCTCCTCCCAATGTGGCTCAAATCACAATGAGTCATGCTCTCTTTGATGTGATTTCAATTCCAGGGTCGGAGGTCAAGCGCCGTCAGGACAAACAGTAATCGCGCAGTTGAAAACTGTTTGGCTAACGGGAGAATCCTTGCTGCGAGAACATGAGTCAGCGCGAGTAAATATTCGGTTAGAAGAAAAGGAGTTCTAAAGATCAGAGGGAAAAATGATCTTCGCATCTGTCTCAGACATGCTATTGTTGGCTAGCGTCGTGTTTCAGAAATGACGTGACTCAGAAATTTGCACTGGGAAACATCAGTATTGGGCTACAGAATACAACTTGACTGCAAGGTTGAGATCTCTTAATATACGCAAACGAGTAATGTTCAGGTTTCTCAAAGAATCCGCAGGACAACCTGCAGGACATGCCACGAAACTAGCGATCGCTTTCTTCATAGACTGCTATCCTATCTCCTTGACTAGCCGGAACCTTTCTCATAACCTTTCTCAACATTCATAACTTTCTCCATATCAGTCAAAATTAACAGTTCTTTGGAGATCTGATACCGGAGTCAAGGTTGACCTCTCTTGTTATACATACTAGGTTTGTATATTTTGTGTATAGAATTCTCGGAAACATTGTAAGGTATTCATAGTTTCCTATTTTGGCCAATGCCAAGGCTTTCCGTTCTATGGAAGACTCTCTACAGCCCTTTGGTCAGCTTCTGGTAAATGCCTTCTGTGGACGAGAATCGAACCCAAGTTGCCCGCTTGGCACTAATATTTTTTATCAACTGCCTTAACTGGATGATCTATTTGCAAACATCAAAAGTTAATACACGATTGCACATAAGTGATGACTATCCAACATGTTCTGAACCCACTTAGGTAATATGTTTACAATCTCAAAATATCCAGACCTTCTAGACTTTCCTACCGTGTGCTTTTCAAGACGTCAGTATATCAAGAACGTAAATAAACCGTATTAATAGCAGTAAACTACTCGAAAGACGCTTATAAACGGCACAAATCCGCTCCTGATATCACATTGCTACCGACAAGTCAGCCGTCTTTCCAGGTTATTCTGTGTCAAGTATAGAAAACAAGTACTCTGTTAGATCACTCGGAGGGAAAGCTCATATTGACGTCTTTAAGAGTACGTCGGTTATAAGCCTTTAGGAAAGATCCAAGGTTCTGATTGAAGCTTTTGAAAACGAGGGTAAAACCTATGGGAACAAGCATGTCTAGTGTTGTGTCCTACTAAAGATCACTGGATCACGATGGAAAGGACACGTTGATATTATCAAGCTTTATGAGCACACAAATATAACAGTGAACGAAGAGACCAGCGCGAGAGAGCCGGGAGTCAAGAATATGATCACTAAGAGAAATGGGCGCCAAAGGGAAAGAAACGGGGATCGTGGCGGGTGCCTTTCAGTATGCCAGAATAGTATTTAAATGACAGAATATCACGATCTAACATCTAGTGTAAATCACAGTCAGCGAGCAGTTGACGCAAGAAGCAGTTTTTGAAGAGTTCTCAGTATACTTGAACGTTTCTGGAAAAATGAGTTGTGGGTTTATCGGTACTGTGGAAACGAGCTGGTTTAGCAGCTGATACTAGAGGAACTAGGGTCGAAAAGAGTTTCAGTATCCAGAGTTTTACCAGTCTTACAGACCGTAAATAGCTGTGACGGTGAAAAGGAGGTATTAGAGCAGCGTGAGCCATCTTCCTCGTCTGGAAGACTTGAGATCCAACCCTTGCCCAGACTGTGACCAGTATACATTGTAATATGGTAGTAAATGCTTCCTGCTTCTTGTGGAATAAAGAAGAAGATTTTCCTTAATCTACTGGCTCAGGAGATAGTTTGAGATGGACGCATACATGGCGGAATCGGAGAGAATGAGAGAACGGTGATTAGTAACTACCAATCTAATAACTGGTTCTAGTTCAGTTGACCGCAAGTCTCTCTTTTACTGAACAGCGTAGGTTACAGCAGTCTATAGATCACCAGCAAAATAGCGAGTATTTCGCCATTGTTTTACAGTGGCTACTGTACCAAAGAGATGCGCTTAAACTGCGAAAGAACAAACAGCCCGGTCAAACAGACTTCGACCACAAACTCTGGCCACAAGTGCTTCACTGCCGTCTCCGGATGCCATGTGCTCTCTGCCAGTTTGTGCCAAGCGGCGACGGCAGTTCCGAACTTATTGGAAGAGCTTAGAGAGCAGACCACAACTGTATATAAGCGTGCGTAAGGAGAATGACAATACTGCCGCCGCCATGAACTCTTCCAGGTAAGTCAGATGTCTGGAGCCTATCTTAAGGATTTTCAGCTTCCTGATCCTTGCCTTGTGCCTTCTGGCCACTGCTCAGGCCTACACTCTGTATTACTACTATCCCAACAATAATGGCTACAACTACAACAACAATAACGGCTACACGACTTACTACTATCCGCAGTACGACAGCTCCAACAACAATGGGTATACCACGTACTACTACTATCCCAACAGTAAGCCGATTTTGATTCGGTTTTAAGAATTCGTTTTAAGACAATGGATACTCGAACAACAACGGCTACACCTACTACTACCTTACTGGAAGAAAGTGATCAAAATCTGACTATTTTGAAAACAACAATAAAGAATTCTAAGCAAAGATTATAGAAGTTAAGTTGAGTGTGACGTACTCGACACAGAGGTAAAATTAGAAAAAAAAACCATTAGACCAACTGCGCCTCGAATACGGGAATTTCCCACTGCAACTACGCTGCTCTACCGCTGAGGTATCGGCCCTCCTTGGAGCGCCTCAGAACCTTACTTGGCAAAGCCATCGGTTACTTGATACTAAGTAATGTAAAAGATCACCGTGTTTACTAGGTTTTCACAGAAACTCAACCTTCGGAACACTGGTATGACTGGAACACTTTTTTCTCGAAGGTCTGACCGTTAGACTTACAGATGCTGCCGAAGCCAACAGTTGACGAGAAGCAAGGAGATGCCTTGGCCTTCCAACAGCCGGGATCTCAATCCACTCGATTTTTCTGTGTGGGACACATGGAGAATCAGCTGAAGAGCAAGAAGATCACAACTTTGGCCCATCTTCAACGCGAACTAATCAAGATTTGGGACAATTTGGACATTAACTACCTGCGGCGCACCGTCGATTCTGTTATCCCGCGTCTGGAGGCCTGTGTCAAATTCAAAGGAGGACACTTCGAACAGTTCAAGTTGACATATAAATGTGTAATATTTACATATTGTTGCACCAATAAAAACTTTAAAAAAAATGTATTTTCGTTGGTTTAGAATGGAGAATCTTATGTTTAGTTTTAACCCGTTTTTACGTCAGAGACGAGGTCAATATATAACTCCTTCATGTTGGGGTGCTTCGACGTGCCGGCCATAAGCTCATATAGCCGTACGAGTGTATAGGTCAACCCCAGGAACACCCCTAGCTCCCTGCTACCAATTTACCGACCTACGGAAGGATGAGGGCTTTGGTTGGACTGAAGCGGGGACTTTAACTTGGGACCCTTATGTCTCATGACCATCTTAATTTCATCATACGCGTTGGACTGTCTTATTCTCCCATTTCCGTTTGTATATCCGATTGTGCTCTATATAGGAATAACCCCAACATTAAAAATATCTATGCACATCACGTTTTTTTCTAGCCCAGAAGACAATTCCTGCCAAATATCGAAATGAAACCAGCAAACTGTGCGCCAAATTCACACGGTTTGCGAATCGTTTCTCAATTGATCGCCTCTAAAGGACATATCTACGTGGCATCCACTTTGAATCTCCTTGTCTACTCCTGTATAGTTAGAGCAATTTTACAGATTTTCAAAAACGTGGCCAATAGTTAGAACTAGTTGAGAATAAAGGAGAACTGATCTTATGTTAAAGTTAAAGTGTCAACCCGTTTCAGCATCAGAGACGAGCTCTGGGGTACAAATCCTTCTTATTAAGGCAATCTGGACGGGTGCATAGTTCAACCCTGAGAACGTCATAGCTCCGCAGCAAGCTACTACCAATTCACCTACCTACGGAAAGATGGAGGCTTTGGTTGAGCTTTGAACTGTTCGTAGTCAGGCTTTTGTCGGAAACATAACAAAAACGGTCATATGCAACATTGGCATGTGTTTATAGATTCACGTCACTTCATCAGTCACTGTTTTGGTCAGTTGTGAGGCAGACACATGTGTGTGCTCTGTGGCCGAACCCATTTCCCGTCCTGATGGTCGGGCTTTTGCAGGTCTCAATGTCTCTTAATCAGTATTCTTCGCCGAGTCACCCACGTGTCTGATCATTCTCAGCAGTCACACACACAATTTCTTTCCCCTACCATTAATTTAACCGAATGCACTGTCCACCTGATGCGGAAGATGTCCTGCGTCCTAATTCGATTTGAACTTTAGAGAACACGCGATCTCTAGAGTAACAACAGCTGTCAGTTTCGTCTGGGGGCTCTGACCACTACTGCCGCCGACGGCCGTCTGTTTCACCATGTTTCCTTCTGTCTCTTATCTAATATGCTCTGGCAGTCTAGAAGGGGTCGAATTGTATCAGACGTAGGCACATTTTGCAAAAAGCAATTAATTGCTTTTCGCAGAGTGTCTAGTTCAGCTCCACATAAGTAGATATAGCTTATAGCGCGAAATCTTTCAATGACGCGAGTCCATCGATTTTTTGACCCCGGGTCAGTGATGTCATTAATTGAACAGTGCTATAGCTCTTCCTGAGATATCGGTAAGTTGTTCTGTTCAAATCACCAAAATGTGTCTAACTGTCGTGTCTACGTTCCAACTATTTGGCTGTCTAGCTGTTTTGCCTGTCTCATCGAATACTTGGCTTGTCCGTGGCTGTCTGACGCTAACCCTGTCCATTGTATATGGCGCCAGTTCCTTCATCTTCTGCTCCCATTTCTGCTTATTTTAAATTGTGAACTTTCCTCCCTAGGGCAAGATTAGGCAATCGTCTTATTCTTTCTCCAAATCCTTTCTTATCAAAAAGTGCACTCAGACTTTTTCCGCTTTTAAATAGTTCGCCATTTTGGATTCTGATCAAAGGTCGTATTCAAAAAGCGGGATATCGATTTATGGCTTTCTAGCTTTTTGATTCTAGACCTCGTCATTCACCTTATCTACCCACGTGTTTGGTTTCTTGACTCCTTCTCTTTGCTCTAATCGTTATCGACCCTCATCCTCCTACCGGTCACAGTCCACTCTCCCTATAAAAAGAGCAGCCGTTTTTCGTGTCCACTGCACTCTTTCCTATCGCCCCCATTCCTGATAATTTGTGCTGTCCTATGGGTGTTCTCATGTCTCAATTCTGTTCCCTTTTTCTCTCATGCTAAAGCTGTCACTTTCAGAGAATGGCTCTTCGTGGTCTCTTCAGAGGTCTCACTATGACTGTACAAGCTGGAACTCGCTCAGTTTCCACTCACTATGCTGCGTTACCGCTCGGCCATCCCGTTGTCAGTCAAGATCTCAATATAGCTCTTCCCGAGAACAAGATGTTGGTAAGTCTTCTGTTTCAATCACATGGGTGTAGCTATCTAATTGTCGCTGTCTAACTTTCGTTTGTAGCCACAACTACTTGGCTCTCTAGCTATCTATTTTATTATGAGCCGTTTAACTGCCTGCGTTTGTCTAGTTTCGTCAAAATCTGTCTAACTGGATGTGATGTGGTCTTCTGAGCTGTCTAGCCTTCTAGCTCATGAGTTGTCTATCTTTCTAGCCTGCGATCCTCTAAATGTCTAGCCAGTCCAAAAATAGTTAACTGTCTAGTTGCCTTTCCAGCATTCCGAGCTGTATAACTGTTTTGTATAAAGTCTCGTATACATGGCTGTCTAGCTGGCTTGTCCGTGACAACAAATGAACAAATCTGTTCGTCTTTTGTACTGTTTTAACCAGACCGATTTCAGGCCACTTACATCTGGATCGACGGAACTGGAGAGAACGTTCGTGAAAAGACCAGAACACTCGACTCTGACCCAGGAGCTGCGGAAGGTATTGACTCTGTTTGTAACTCTATGAAACCTTTTACTCTAGCTTATCCCGCCTGGGCCTTCGATGGATCTTCAACCTGGCAGGCCGCTAAGGGAGATGACTCTGATATGCAACTGATTCCTGTCGCCACATACCCCGACCCATTCCTTGGAGGAAAACACAAGCTCGTGCTCTGTGAAGTCAACGACCAGGAGGGAAAACCAGCAGGTATGGGAGCTCTGATCACTCATTGCTTTTTTTTCGCGAATGATATGGGTAGACAAGGTCGGGCACGTGGAAAGCATACGCCTTCTCTGAAACACGCGGTTATCAGGATTATAACGTAGCAGATTAGTGGAAGCGATAAAGCCCACTTCCCCTTTTGGGAACACGTGAGGACAATGAACAGAGGACAAGTGACCCGGACATAAATGTATTTTTAGCTACAAACCATCGAAATGCCTGTAAGAAGGTAATGGACGAGATCAAGAAGGTTCAGCCCTGGTTCGGTATGGAGCAAGAGTACCTTCTTCTCGATCGCGATGGCTATCCTCTGGGCTGGCCAAAACACGGATATCCCGCTCCTCAAGGTATATATTCTCTTATGATGTCAGAATAATAGTAGGATTCCAATTAGAGGCCATGACGGCAGTGAGATTCTCGGAAGAAATGACTCATTTTCAGGACCTTATTATTGTGCCGTCGGAGCCAACAAGGTTTTCGGACGAGAAGTCGTAGTAGCTCATTATCGTGCCTGTCTGCATGCCGGATTGGAAATCTTTGGAACTAATGCTGGTAAAACTTTCTTCTATTGTTTTTAACGGTTTAAAATTTCAGAAGTCACTCCGGGACAGTGGGAATTCCAGCTCGGAACCTGCGAAGGAATCGAGATGGGAGATCAGCTCTGGCTGGCTCGCTATCTGCTTCACCGTGTGGCTGAGCAGTTTGGAGTCTCTGTAACCTTCCACCCGAAGCCGGCAGTCACTATGGGAGACTGGAATGGAGCCGGATGTCACTGCAACTTCTCCTCCGCCGAAATGAGAGCTCCTGGAGGATTGAAAGCTGTTGAAGCTGTAAGGATAGAGAGAATTCCTGCCATTCAGACTATTTTCAGGCCATGCCAAAGCTGGCCTCTACGCACAAGGAATGCATCACCGTCTATGACCCTCATAACGGCGAGGACAACAAGCATCGTCTGACCGGAAAACACGAGACGTCCTCGGCCGAAAATTTCTCCTGGGGAGTCGCCAATCGTGCCGCTTCCGTCCGTATTCCTCGAGGTGTCAAGCTGGCCAACAAGGGCTACCTGGAGGACCGTCGTCCCTCGTCCAATTGTGATCCCTATCAAGTTACCCGCATGATTGCCGAGTCCATCTATCTTCGCCCCTAGACCATGTGTCATATCCCATACTATGATTCTGTCATCCCCCTTATCTGATAAATTTGGCTAACTTTGAAGAACTTTATTTGACTTGGATTTTACAGAAGGCTTAGGAAGAGTTACTTGCGACCCCAGGTCCATCCAAGATCTCCCCAGTCGGGGTTCTTCTTCATCGGGTGCAAGGCACGGAGGAATCGTCGCGGAACCTAAAAGTTAAATGGGACCTTCAAAAATGACCGAGTACCATCTGAGGGTCACTGCGCTTGCCCCAAGCCCAGCCGAGATCCTCCCATTCCTGCTTGATGTCCCTCTTTTCCATCAGATTCAATGAGTCTGGCTTGTACGCGGAGCAGCACATCTGCATTAGCAAGACCGCTGCCACGGTCAGTTTTACGACGGTGAACATTTACCTAAAGAAGAAGAGCTGGATATGAGAAAATGTGAGAGAGAAGTAAAAAGTCTGATACCGGCCGGCCCTTTTAAAGCCGCACAACTAATTGCAGACAAATTATGAGCACTGCCAATAAGAATAATTTGAGACGATTTTAATTGGCAGAGCCTCCCACATAGTCGCAGCAGTGGCTTTGACTAGAGCTTGACTTTTAAAGCGGTTGACAAAATGGTATGGGAGAATCGTGTGGGCCCGAGAGTTCTGGAGAAATGGTATGAGAAAGGTGATACGGTTCCGGCCGAAATCACAAGAGTACGGGCACAGAATCCTACATTTCCTGCTAAAGTCGGAAAGGGAAAGAGTTGGGAATCTTTCTGAACAAACCTCCCGGTTCCAGAGTATTTGTATACGAACTTTTTTGGACCACAATGTGAGATGATAAGTCTGCTTCGTTGTGGTCTTTAGCCGCTCTTTTTCAAGCTTGGAAAAGAGCTGGGCAAGCAGATAACTGAACTGAAAAGTGGACAACAAAACCTTGAATTTTGAGAGTCGAAGGTACTTAAACGTCAAGCTAAAAGCCTAGAATTGGCGAAGAGGAACACCCACACGACATAAAGTCTGGACCTGATTAAATACGATGATGAAGTGATTCTCTCATCTCTATGGGCTTCTCTTTTTCGGTTGGTTTTTATTGCTCAATATCGACGGACAGCATAATTCTTCTTCTAACAACTATTTGTTCTCTGAAGGAGCGGACCCAGTATAGGACTCTTTGACAGGACTCTTTGACGAGGATTTATAGAAAGCGAGAGACGTTGGTTTCTCCGAGGAATTTAAAGGGGAATGGAAAGTAACTCATTTTTCAAATTCGAATCAGACTTTGTTCTTGAAAATCCATCATTCTGGCAGAGGTTTAATTACCAGAAAAAGAATCGGCTGACGGGAGCTAAAGTGTCCCATCACTACTCAATATTCGGTCAAAAGTTTTTTGAACCAGACAAGCTAGAGAACTGTTTGTTTCTTCAAAAAAGAACGGTCAGAGAGCGATGAGGGCTGGAAGTCGAAGATCAAGCACATTAACCACAACTTGATCTAGAAAGATTGTTTATTGTAAAGTATGAACGAATGTTTGAGCCATTTCTTGGCTGCCTCTTAAAGTTCGATCTCACAGACGTACTGTTCCTCGCCATCACTAAGTCTTCATTTTCAACAGTTGTGCACTACAAAATTTGAAAAACCTAAGATAAGTTTTATAGCCTTTATACAATAATTTCAGAGTTAAACACATCTAGTCCATTTCGGGAGTTGGGACGGGGCCGGAGAGTGTGTGGTCATCGGGAGTCCTCGAAATGTCGGCGTCGAGATTGTCCTTATTGACAAAACAGTACTTATGATCGGCATGGAAGTAGATGAAATTGCCGGCCAGTTCGGTGTTACCGTCAACATTGCTGCGAATGACCTGTAATGAACACTTTTTAGTGTATTTTTTGAACCCTGGTTTATAAAATTAGTTGGAAACACCCGATAGTCAGAGAAGTGTAAGGGTTCGTAGACCAGATCAAGGGTTTTCTGGGTAAAAAGTTCATTTTTTTTTCAAATCTACGATTAGCACTGTTAAATCGCTAAAAGTTTACATATTTCGCGTAAATTCGGAAAATTTGAACAGTCCGATACAAAACTTTATCAATCATTGTGTAGGATCAGAGCTTTCAGAAAATTTTTCGGCGATTTTTGCGTGTTTTACCATTTTGAATATCACTCAAAGGAATTGGCTTCATAACAGCGCGTCTCAAAATTTTACTAGAATAATGATGGGACTGAAGTGGTTAATACCGCTCAATAACCAAATAACGTTTTTAGTAGATCTACGTTTCAGTTTTATAATAAAAAAAATAAAAGACTGACCTTGTTGTTCGGTTGGATGATGTAGACGGAGGTGGTTGGCTGGCCTGACAGCAGGAGCGGCTGGAAGCTGGTAGGAAAGTCGAAAGATATTGAGAAGACAGCACAGCAGAGCAACAGACTATGTGAATACTTTATTGCAGGAGGTGCTCTTTCGCTTCTAACTTGTCAACTTTACTGAAAACTTGTCAAAGTTGAAAGTTGTCAAGTCTTGTCAAAAGTAGCTTTTGCTTTCAAAAAGTGTTACCTCGATGGAAAATTTGTCAAGTTTTGTCAAATATTCCAGTTTCTATTGAAGCTGGTGCACGTCAAATTGGCAAGATTTTAACTTTTTGCATACCTGATCAGATTTGTACTTTTGCAGAACATCACAACAGTTCCAGAGACGTGAAGTTTGTCTCGTAATCGTAGGTTGGTAGAACTAATTCAGCTCTTTTTTTTGGAACACATGTCTCGAAGAATCCTTCAATTAAATAATATTTCGTTCCTAGTATGGCCAAGGCGATTATCAGAGAGTAAGCATAAAGTAATTCACGTAGCAAGCGTTCATTGCTTCATTGCTGTAGCAGCCTCCCAGTCGTTCCCATCTCATCTCCAGAAAAATTTTTTTTGTAACTTAGGCTTTTTGCAAATCTGTTGTGTTGCCTGTCTAGCTTTCTTCTACCTTCTAGCCGAGTTTATTCAGAACATATCCACACCCATTCATAGGGTCATTTTTTGGACTGAGAGGAATCTTGTGGACTGACAAAGGACATACTTTCCACGAATCTGTCATTCTTTGGATTGATTCCTACACTAGACTGTGAGGACTATCTGGCGGGGCGCAATCAATCGGCGTTCCAACGCTCAGATACGGTCAAATTTCTCTCACCTTTTAAACTTCTCATGTTTCCTCCCTACCTCCCTCTAAAAGTAGCATGGATCAAAATGATGCCTCCGGTAAGTGTGACCCCGGGGGATATTCAAGGATTTGTCATCCTTGCAAATTATAAGAGTTCATCTTCACTTTTCTACCAGATTATGAATCTTCCTTTCGGAAAAATTACGTGATTGGACAGGTGTTAGTTCGCGCTCAAAGCACAACAATACGACTTTATTTTGCGACGACATACGGCGGAGCGCACGCGATGCCTCAGTTTCCAACATACATATGCTCCAACTGTTTGTTTGCTCTCCCAATTTCTGATATCCCGCTTGCAGTGTGCGCCAGCGTCTCCAATCACACTCCACGCAAAACTGTGGTGATCTGTGTTTTCTAAGATATTTTAAACCCACACTTTCCTTGAGTGACCAGTCTTACCTTCCGGCCCTTATAGAAAAGTAGGAAAACGACTGAGATTGTTGGAACCATATAGCCAGGTGTCATCTAGCATTTTCCGGAAGCATAGCGCTTAAATCTTCTAGTTCCCCTATTTTACAACTACCATCTGTTCAGATTGGTTGTTTACTTTCCTCGCCTCCCCCTTGTGTATAATCGTATCAAGGTCATTCGCGCGCCAACTCTGCTTCAATTAACCCCTGGCTTCCCCTCCAGCAGCGCACATTGAGCACGGTTTTTTTCTCCAAATCTTTTCTCTTTTTCTCTCTTGCTGCTTTGCTGCCAACTAAAATAATTCATTTAGGCATCCTTACCTGACGTTGTTTTACTGACATAATTGACCTAACCTTTCTTTGGATTTCGACCATGCCCAAAACATCGTCCACAATTTCAAGTAAGCTCAAAAACTAACATTATGTTACGACTGATTTAGTGACCATCCGGATATCAAAAATAAGGAGAAGAAGGACGAGTGACTGGAGTATGAAAAGGAACAGTTGTGAGTTTCCAGCATTGCAAAAGAGAATTGAAACTTTTCAGTTGCTGTTTGAAGACGGCTGACACGGCTTCCCCGATGAAGAAGTAGAGGAAAATATCGTAAGTTGTGTCTCGTTAAAAAAATTAAATAATTGTTATAGGCAGAGATATCGAGATGGAATGCTGAAATCAACCAGAAAAGATCCGATGGAATAATTGTAGATCAAAATAAAATAATTTTTACTCAACACGTCGTTGCAGAAACCAACATTTTGAAATATCTCACAACTTTTTAACACAGGTGCGCAGGTGTCCTCATCCCGAAGCGATTTTGAACATTTGAAGAGAGCACAGAATCGTTTTTGCTAGGAACAGTTTGACTGACGTCTCAAGGTAAAAGACCATGTAACGAACATTCGAACATTGTTGTTTTAAGGTAAATTTGTGTGACCCAGGGATACTGAAGGCCTAGAAAGTACCTAGAAAGTCGGCACACTATATCGAATGCACGGGGGACACTCTTTGCCTCTCCTACATTCTACATCGGTTTCCACGATTTTCTAGATTACAAGAACATTGTCAGCTAGGAGAGACAACGCGAGTTGCCGCTTTTGAAGCTTTTTCCATGTGAGATCACGCGCGCAATACCTTTAGTTCCGAGCTAGCATCTGAACAGACCGTTTGTTTACTTCCCTCATCCCAGAGAGCCCCTTAGTTTACGGTCACATCTGATCGCATTGTGAGCCACAACTCAATCCAACCCTAGCTTACTGCTTTGTGTTGTGAAGCGAGTAATTGTGATATGATTAGTGTTGTTTTTGTATTTCTATTATTGTAAATAAAAGTGCGCTTTTGGGGCACTTCAAGCTTGGGACTCCAATAAACACCTTGTCTACTTCGCATCTCCTGTTACAACGACTGGCAATCAGGATTTCTACCCGAACATGGCGAGGAAGAAAAGGAACGACGAGGTCGAAGACACAGACAATATGGACACGAATCAACTCCTAGTACAGCGCATCAGAGGGAACAAGTTCAACAACAGAAGGAGCAATTCGACGCCCAGCTGAAGTGAGAAGAGACCGTACAGTTCCAACTCCAGATGGTGCAGCAGAGAGAGGAATCTCAACAGTTGTTCAAGCAGTTAGCCGAGTCGATAGGACGTTTTGGTGAACCAACATCACCGCTCCAGGAGTCGCTGTACGACAAGATGATCAGATGTATCGACAATCCAAATGACGATGAGGGCTACCACCGCTGAATGACTCGCTACGAATGGACATTTGAAGTGGGTTGTGCGACCATGGACGCTTCGATCAAGACTGGACTGTTGCTGGATAGACTCGACACGAAGAGCTATCGCCGCTTCACGAGGCACATCCTTCCGAAGTTATCAAAGGATCTGGAGTGGACAGAAGCTGTCGAGTGGCTGAGCAAGCTGTTTGGATCAAAGAAGTCGCTGTTCCGGAAGAGGTTTGAGGTCTTCAGCCTTCGGTTCCAAGCGAATGAGGATGCCGACGTCTTCTTCCAATCTCTGAAGGCAAAGTCAGTGGAAGCAAAACTGGAGGAGATGAACAAAGATGACCTGGAGCTCATGATTGCTGTCAGTACGTTCAACCATCCGGAACTGTCAGATTTCCGAAACCGATGCCTGTCTCGTTTGGAACGTGAGTCAGGCCTGACGGTGGACGATCTGAGGAAGGAATATTTCGCGATGAAGCAGCTCAAGGAAGACAGCCGCCTTCTCGACGGACCGCCTGTGAGGCAAGTATATGCTGTGGAAAATCGTCTGAAAAAGCTGCCAAGAAGGAGGGCAAACGGAAGTCGAAAAGATATCAGTGGACGGGATGAAGTTAAGTGCTGGAATTGTGGAGGACCACATTACAAGCGGGACTGTCCTAATCTAAAGTATCATGGTGCTGTCCGTGTTGCTGAGTTACCAAAAATGGACGAAGCATCTGAACAGACCGTTTGTTTACTTCCCTCATCCCAGAGAGCCCCTTAGTTTACGGTCACATCTGATCGCCGTACGGTTTCATTTGACCTTCGCTGCCCGGTTCGAATGTTCAAAGGAGAAGAAGTCGATCACTAGCTCGGGACACTGGTCAAAGCTGTTTCAGGGTATCTAGACAGTGTGTGGACTCAGAAGACGGTGGTATGACGTGGTATGGTAGAGCCTCATCCTGGTTGACATAGTCGTAACATAAATCGTCAAACTGCCATTTTTCTGTATTCAGTCCGGGGAAGTCTTCTGGCGATTGTTGAAAATGTTGGACCAAGCTTGGCCGAGAGTAGATTTCTCCACCTTTGCGGAGGTCGTCCAGCTGTCCTTGTACGATTTGGGGTCTATTCTTCGATAATTTTAGTCCAGCAATTGCCGTCTTCATTCGCAACCTTCCATGCCCAGTCGAACAGACGCATTTTGTACTCATGTACGACGTCCCTTAGGTTCGTCCTGCTACGAAGGGTCTCATTCGAGATATGATCCAGAAGCGACAAGCCGACCATCCTTCTCTCCATTTTTCGCTGAACAATAGCTAGAGCCGTTTCTTCCGTCTTCTTTAAACCGGCTCCTTCCAGTCCGTATAGTAACGTGGGTAAGACCTTCATTTCGAACAGCTTCTTTTTCAGTTTCAATGGAGTCACCTTTGAGTAGTAGACCTCCATATCGTTGAAAAATGAAGCCCACAATAACTGCACTCGTCTACTTATTTCTTTGGTCATCTCGCCACCGGCAGACAGCTTCGATCCCAAATACATGAAAAAAATAAATAAAAAAAAATCAATCAGAGACTGTGATCATCATCACGTAGAACTAAACTTTATATTATATGATTATAGAACGTTTTGCAGGTAACCAAAGTATGAGAAACTCAAACTTGAGCAGATAGTACTTGAGGGCGCTGAAAACTGAATATAGACGATTTCTTTCGAGACAGTGGTATAAGTTTATAAACTGGAGATCGATAGTTCGTATCCCTCTCTAACAAAAGTTGCTGGAGATTGACTCTAAGCATTGTTTAATGTTCTGGTATTTTGAGAACCTACGTTGGTCGGAAGGTACACGTGTAGGTTAACGTTAGACACTAATGGAGTAGACGCCCATCTTCTTTTAAATCTTCGATTTGCAGTACATTTGCAGTCTTTGGCAAGTACAGAAAATAGATCGTAAAAGCGTTGGAAAAGGTAAAAAAGGTTCCAAACATATAGCAAAAAGATTTGCCCCGAGGGAGGATTGAGCTCCCGTCTGCTCCAAGGGGATTATAGGTCCCAAGGCCGCCGCTTTAACCACTAAGCTATCGGAACGCTGCGATCAGAGAATCTTTTCGCATTCATGGATGAGCATGAAGTGTTGCGCAACGGGTTTCGCTTAATTCTTGCAATTCTTGCTTCTTGCTTTAAAATTTTCCATTTGATGACGCCCCTAAAACTTAAAGTGAGGTGCCATTAAAGCTCAGTGGTATAGCTGCCGGGAACATAACTCCAGAAGTTCGATGCTAAGGGCATATTATTTTTCAACTGTTCTCTAATCTTGGAAGTGTTGCGCTATGTTTTTCGTTTCTAAGCCAAGTAATGACAAGATTTTAAAATTTTGCACAGTTCTCGAACAGCTGCTCTAAAGCTAACAATAATGGATCTCTAAAAGTGGCATGGACCAACATGATGCCTATGGTAAGCGTGACCGCCGGGATATTAAAGGACTGTTTTGCTGGTCCCATCAGGAACTTATTCCTTTCCCACTTTTCTTTAAATTTATCAGGGCTGAAAATTGAGTGATTCCCATACTGAACTGGTGTAAATTTAGGAGGATGTCATGCTCACATTTCTGGGAATCCTTCTTTCCCCACAGCTTTTTAATTCTCCTTTTGGAGAAATTACGGCATTCCCAGACTGGGCAGGTTTAGTGTGCCAGAACGTCTCCAATCAAACTCCAGGTGCCCGGAAAATCAAGCGTTCCCCCTGTCCCACTGTCCCGACTTGGTTCCCACATTAATCACTTGGTTCCCACATAAGACAGTGACATCTTCCTTCTAGTTTACAACCATCCCAGCCTCTATTTCTTTCTATTCTTTGCACCTAGTTTCCTATTTTTCATAATAACCTTGCTAATTAAGGGTCCACAAATGACGTTCTTTTAACCTTCGTATTTAAACCATGTTCAAGACATCGACTTTCATATTATGTGAGTTCAAAAACTGGTATCATGCTAAAACTGATTTAGGAACCCGCCGAAACTGAAGAGGAGCGATGGGAAACACAGGAGAACTTGGTGAGTCAAAAAGTTTGCTTTTTTAATAAACATTGTTCAGTTATTCTATCTACTGATCGAATCAGACTGCACTGTCCTTCCAGAGCATCTTCCTAGAGTGAAAATAAAGTATTTTTTATTCAGAACAATGTACATTTTCTTGAAAGTTCGCCGCTTGAATCCAACCTGGTACCAAAACCAACATTTCGAGCGCTTTCACAACTTTGTGCCGCAGCTGCGCTTTGTTTTTGAGTGCGCAGGACCCGGAACGTGAGATTTTGGTCATTTGACCGCAGTCCTTTTTGGTTGGCATGATCATCTTATGAAACTATACATTGGAAAACCTGAAAGATCGGGAAAATCGCGACAAGAAGAATCTCATACAGATGACGGACAGAAAAACGAAAATTATAAGCTGCTGAGGGATTTGCCGACGTCGGCGATGTTGGTCTTCAGCAGGGGCAGAGACGCTCAATGGCCTGGCTCCCACAGTACATTGACATGAAGAGGAAGGCACAAGCTGGAGCCCGGCTTTCCAGCGGAAGACTCTCATAACGTCGAACTAAAGACCATTCTCGACTGTCTGAAGCTGCTAAAGAAGTGCCGTGTTATTTTGATCTCAACTCGTAAGCGACAAATGAGGGACAGAGAAAGTTTGACATGGCCAAGTCCGAATTCCAGGCCAGTCTCAAGAAGATGACAGAACAGTTACAAAATATTCTGTCCTTGATCAGCGGCATGCCGACACCGTTGCGCAGCTCAATACAATAGCTGAACTTCTCTTGATGACAGAATTTAGGCTGTAAAACTGTTGGTACTAATCTTAAACGTTCCTAGAAAAAAGGCAAAAAGATTTGCCCCAGGGAGGAATTGAACCCCCGTCTGCTCCTAGGGGTGGTAAGGTCCCTGGGTCGCCGCTCTAACCACTGAGCTACCGGAGCGCTGCAGACAACGATACTTTTCGCATTGAAGAGAGTGCGGGAAGTGGTGCGCCGCGTTTTTCTCTTATTTCGAGTGCTCCTGCTCAGAAACTTTGTACTTGAGGGCGCCGAAGACTTCCTACAGTATATACACCTTATAGCTCAGTGATATAGCTGCCGGGAAATAACAACCCCGGAGGTCGATGGTTCGAATCCGGCTAAGGGCAAATCTTTTTTGCTTTTTTTCCTATAGCATTTTTGTAGATTGCGAGGTTAAAAAACCCTTCTCGGAGAAATTTCAGTATGCTAGTTTTGTGTACGCATCTCCAAAATGTTCATACATTCACCAAATAGAACATTCATATAAACTAGACACGTAAACAGGTTATCTCTTATTTTTTGACCAGGTTGACGTGGAGGGCGAACCAAGTGCCGGCTCACTATCAGTCTTGCGTTCTAGAATCGTCGTACACGTCTCAAAATTGGGTCCTCTCAGTTGGTACTCGGATCCCCGGCCACTGCTGCCGCTTCGTCCGGCTTCTTCGTATCCCTAAAACTGTTGTTAAACATGCTTTTCCGATTGATTTGTTGTCGTGCAGCGACGTAATTTTATATGACACGTTTGGAATTTACGTCAGTGACTACCTATTTTCAGAGTGTGGTGGAACAAAGTGCAATGAACATTCAAAAGTTCGCAAGCCAAATTACCTGCGGCGACTAATAAAACAGACTTAATTATTTGTGAGGGTGTGTCTGGGTCGAACAGAAAGTGTTTAGGATAAATCTAAGCTAATAACAAGAAAGCTTAACACATATGGACACCCACTTCACCTGGGCTCCTTTTCCTTGCTCCAGTTGAGAAAAGACGGGCTCCGTGGCCCGATGGACAAATCGTCGTCGCATACTGGAAAGTAGTTCCGAGGCACTTGACCTGAGAGTGGATATTTTACAATAAGAAAGTAACTTACCGCTTGTCTGCACTACCTAATTTTCGTTTGTCGTCTGCTTCTCCATTTGCGCTGAAAACTTAGGGTATTTTCCGCCTTAAAAGCTTTTCAAGAGGGTATTCTATCAGAAACCACTTAAAGAAACTGCGTTTCTAGAGAAAATGCCGCTTCGGGACACACTGAGCGGCTGATTTTCTGTACTCAGGGAGTAAAATAATCCGCACCGAAAGGCCTAAAATGGATAATCCTTGGGTAGATTTAGAGGAAATGCCATTTTGAAGGTCATAATTGTTACCTCATACCAAAACAAAAACCTTTGGAGGAGTATCAATCAATCGCTTCATGGCTTTATTGCTATGATCAATTTGTAGTAATCAATGGCAAACAAACTGCACGTTTAGCGCATGCTTTTAACAGAAAAAGACTATTCTCACTCCGGAATAGATCAAAAACGCTATAGAATAACCGCTAAAAATGGTTTGCCCTTAGATGGATTCGAATCATCGACCTCCGGGGTGTAAAGTTCCGGGCAGGTCTACCACTGAGCTATAAGGGCACGTTTGCTGAAAGTCATTGCCGCATTCAAGTACATACTAGATACGGAAGCAGGGGGACTCAAATTGAGAAAAAATGGCAGGGCAGCACTTTCCGCGTTTTCTTGAATGCGAAAAGAGCCTCTGATCGCAGCGCTCCGATAGCTTAGTGGTTAAAGCGGCGGTTTTGTCACCTATTCCCCCTTTGGAGCAAACGGGAGTTCAATCCTCCCTCGGGGCAAATCTCTTTGCCTTACTTCAAGGAACAGTTTAGTATAGTTCCAACCGCATACTGTACATGCAGTCAACAAATCGAAGGTTCAGAAGAAGATAGAGATCTACTCAATTCGAGTCCAATGTTAATCTACACGTGTACCTTCCGACCAACGTAGGTTCTCAAAGTAACTTTGAACACTGCTTAGCGTCAACCTCCAGCGACTTCTGTTAGAGGATACAAATCATCAACCTCCAGGGTATAACCTTAAACTACTGACGGCTATAGCCAATCTTCAGCGCCTTCAAGTACTACCTGCTCAAATTTGAGTGTCTCAAACGTTCTAGGTTAACTGAAAAACCTTCTAAAACCCTATTCGGCAAAGTTTAGTTTTACTTGATGACGGTCACATCGAATACTTTTTTGCATCTCCCGCCTAACGCGACCTCGTATTTTTCAACGGCAAATCGTCCCCAAATCGTCGGGAATCAATTCCTTTCGATGAATATAAGTTAGAATAATTATTTTTGGTAAGAAAAAACTATTATTTCGCTAAAATTCCATTTTGGTCAAAATTTTTTATTTTTGGCCGCTTTTCACCTATATGTCGCTCCATTTCGATGTTTTCAAGAAGAAGAAGGTGTTTTTGAGTTAACTGATAGTTACTAAACTGATAGTTACTGTGGAATAAGGAACGACAGATCAGTCAGGCTGCAGCTTACAGTCACCAGAAATAAACGATCAGTTTATACAGAGACATTGTGAGAAAGAACAGTCACCGTTTTTAAATCAAAGAAGAGAACCAAACAGAATCCATGCAGTCATGACCATCAGGTCGGTAGAGAGATGCCAGGCCCTATCGACTAACAGTAGGTGTTTATATGACTAGTAGCCTCCGTTTTGTTACAGAATTTGTAGGTTAGTTCTGATGTACTACAAAGTTGTTGTTTTTGATCTGTTTTACAACTTAGCAAAACATTGCGAAGCTTAGAAACCTCTTCTTCACCTTGAAAACAGCGAAATAGTACGCAAAATAGGCGAAAATCGGCCTAAAAGCTGACATCCCAAGCCAAAAATGGAATTTTAGCGAAATAAAAGTTTTTTCTTATTGAAAATAATTATTCTAACTTATAATCATCGAAAGGAATTGATTCCCGACGATTTGGGGACGATTTGCCGTTGAAAAATACGAGGTCACCCATAGGAGGGTGGGGGCTAACGGGACCCACCCGGTGGACACACTGTCTGGATACCCTGGAACAGCTTAGTGTCCGGAGCTAGTGGTCGACTTCTTCTCCTTTGAACATTTGAATGAACAGGTCTTGAGTACGAGTAGAACACTGAGCGTGCTTACTTAGGCGGGAGATCAACTTCCAGACGCAGCGCTCCGATAGCTTAGTGGTTAAAGCGGCGGCCTTGGGACCTATATCCCCCTTGGAGCAGACGGGAGTTCAATCCTCCCTCGGGGCAAATCTTTTTGCCATATTTTTGGAACCTTTTAGACCGGTTAGAACAGTTGAACGATCTCCTGCTTTCTTAATGGTAAAAACAAGTGTTCAGAGGGCATGCAAAAACCTAACTGCGAGCCCTTCGACAAGCTCAGTTTTCATATAAACCAGCATTTTGAACATCCAAAGCTACTTAAATCACTTTCTCAAGTAGTCGTTAGTAAAAGTATGATCTTAAGTTTTTGCAAAAAAAACATACTTTGAAGGTTCCCCATTCTTTCCATTAATACTATCAGTAGCCGAGTCGGCCTGAAATCAATTAGCATTAAACCAATAAAAACAAACTACCTTTTTAAGTGTTTTAATAAATTCCACCACGCTGAGCTGTTCGTCCAAATTGTCGCTGTGCGAAATAAGGGAGTCAAGTCGCTCAGCCTCCGGCTTCTTGGCCATCACGTCGTCGATAGTGAGTCGACCTCGGTTCCCAGCCCCCGGCCTGCTAAATGACAACTACTTTATTTCTGGAGAGCAAATGTGGGTCGTTTCTATAGCACCCGACTACGGTATAATGAACTGCTCAAGATTAATGAGACAGTGATAAAAAAACGACAGAGAAATAGGCTACGAAAATAGGTTGGAACTTTGAAGGAGGAAAACTCCACTTGTCGTAGTCAACAGCAAAACGAATGACGTCGAAAAATCTAATCAAATTTGTAGACGTAGGTGCGTAATTCGAAAAAAATTGATGGGAAAGCCTCTATGAACTAATGTTTAGTGCAAAGTAGTCTAGATGAAAGCTGCGCCAGGTGTGATGAGAACCGCCGCGGCACGACATCGATAACTCTTTCAAGTCTCGGCAGCTCATTCTAGCTCGACCTACTACAATTTATGCCTTGTCCTTTAAGGTCAGTTTAGGTACGTCTGAAGTCAATACGATGCTCGGAAACCTGGGGGAACTCAGTTTGTAAGCAGAAGTGGAAACTAATGAACTTGATTAAGGTTTGAAAGTTTTCCGATAGGAAGCCTTTGTCGAGTGAAATCATATCCGTGGGAATTAGTGCTTTCGGAATTAACAATGACGACTACTGAGTGGGAATTCCTAAAGGAAAATAATAGTGAAGACTGAGGGTCATAGGCTAAAACAGAAATAGTAAGAGAACGAAAAATTTCAATGTACCTGATTCGGGGAGAAATTTTGAAAACAGACGCCAGTAAATTTTGGAAAGAGACGCTCGGCTAAACCGCCATTTTTTTCATTTTCGGAAGTTGGTGAATTGATAGTAGCTAGATATAAAGTCATAGTATACCGAAATGAATAGCTAGCTGGGCAGCTGACCCCTCGCATATAAAAAGTTAAGTAAAATTTCTCTCGCTATTGAATCATTTGGCGAACGGGTGCATCTGAAGAGTCCAGATAGCGCGAGGCTTTGAACGTTCCACAGTGCCCATGAACGCCTTTACTTTGTAGCATGCTACTATCAATGTACTGACGTTCACGAAGAGTAAAATTCTTGGTTGGGCTGAGGTGGGGATAAGTACTTGGGACCCTTCGTTTGAAAAATGGCATGCGAGAGCCTGCTGGCAGTATCAGCTCAATTTTGAGCCCTGTATTTTCTCCGCAGATACTGACTAGACCCTCAATTATTAATCCTACTGTCGTGTATATGAACCAAAACAACAGTTACTCCACGGATCTCACTTTTAAAAAAAATTTACCTACAGTAGAAAGATTCATACTTCAACAGGTCCTGCTACATGTCGGAGTGCATGAAAAGAACAAGTTTTCGTGACCTTTTTAAGGAGTTACATGCATGAAATTGTTCTAATAATCTTCTGCAAAATGCATCGACAGAATATCGTGAGTGTTTTTGCTGGCTAATTGCCAGAAATTAAGAATTAATTAAAGATCAAAACTGCACCTGATCTATTATCACTCCTGCTATACTTGCTTTTTCAGTATTTTCCCGCTCTTTTGCAACACAAATGCAACCAGTTGCAACACAAAAAGGCCGCCGTAAGTCCATTCAGCCAAGGGATTCTCTCATGGTCACATATCAGCTGCAGCTTGTCGCCGAAAACTCGCTTAAAAATCGCCATCCAACCCTTTCCTTGTCTCTTTCATTTTCTGCCAACATCATCATTATACTTTGTATACACCTTGTCATAAACAGTCAGTCTAACAGGTTGTCCTCTCTGTGTTTCGTCTCTTTTCTACTTCTTTGGAATGAAGAATGCCAAAGTGGACAATTATTCTTCTTTACCAACAGCCAGACTGATTTCGGCTTCTCTGGTGACAGTTCTCAGTGGCGGTTTTCATTTCGGATTCCAAATTTCTATTGTAAACCCAATGTCTGAAGTCTTTCAAAAGTTTTTACTGGATGGACTTTCAAAGTAAGTATATTAACTTGGGTGATCTACCTCCTCCTTCGAATCGAACTTGAGAAATCCCGCGTTCCTTCTATGTAAAAACACTGCCGGTCAAATTAGTCATCTCAGATTTTTATTGCATCCTTTCGAAAACGTATTGAGTGAGAAAATGTAAAAATTATCGGTTTTTGGAGAAGTTTCTGTGTACGATCCTATACAGTCAAGTCCCGTAAAATATAACCTCTCTGTAATGTACACCTCGCCACGCAATTTCTCTGCGAAGTTTGGTCACAGTACAAGTTTTTGTAGCTATTATAACCCTCGATATTTTCGTATATACGTACCACTTGGTCTGCACGGTGTTAGTTCCGCTAGATAATGCAGATGGCAGCCACTAGAAAACGCAAATAGCCGTTGCTTTCGGTCAAAGTGATAGACATGGAAATATCGCTCGGATAACTGTTGATAAAGGTCTGAACCTAATTTGATACTGAGAGGGTACAACAATTCAATCTGACCAGGTTAAGATTGTAAGGAAGCAACGGATGATCTTAAATATTTGCAAATAAGCCTTATCCGAGTGTTTTGTTTACGAAATGAATTGTTTCAGGAAATATAAAACAGTTCTCTCGGAGCAGCAATCCTCTCTTTTATGGTCTCTAGTAGCAAGCGAGATTTTAGTTGGAGCTCTTTTTGGAGCCGCTTCCGTAACCAAAGTCATGGAAAAACTGGGATCTTTAAAAGCCCTGTACTACTCTTCAATCGTAAGTGAAACCACAAACCCTAGAAACTCTCTCCAGATTCAAATGGTCTCAGTTCTTCTTTTGTCAACAAGTGGCTTTGTACTTTCACCCGTGTTATTTGTGGTCTCGCGTCTAGTTTCTGGTTTTGCTATTGGAATGTCAGCCACCGCCCAGGGCGTCTTCCTGACAGAGATTAGTCCAGGTATCCTTGGTCTTAAGACTGTACAGATCGTTAGTTGAACACCGAGGAAAAATTGGGACTCTGAGCGGCCTGTCAACAAGTGTTGGCTTCATTGCTGCAGCCGCTCTGGGCCTTCCTTTCGCCCTGGGAACAAGAGAAAAATGGCCTGTAATCTTCATAATAGAGGCTATTCCATGTATGGTAACGGCTCGCAATCAATGGTCAAGTTGGTCCTTCAGATTTTTATTGTAAGCAGCTGGACATGGATCACGGAAAGTCCTGTACACTTTTGTCGGATGAGTGAACTAAAGAAGGCTGAATTTTCTGTTAAAAACTACTTTGGCTCGGCTGCTTCCGCTGATCTGGAAGTGATCAGGATCATGAAAACTCTGAAGAGTAGCTCGCAGTCAGATACTTCGATCTGGGATCTTTTGGAGGAACCGTATGTTTCGTCAATTGTTGTAGTCTGTTTTAAAAGTAGAGAGCATAATTTCAATCGGTCGAGGAATTTTTCCCAGAGCGAGTTAAAATCAAAGTTCAAATCAATTGTTCACAAGGCAACAGCCTAAATGAACATTCTTTGAGTTTTTAGCCCTTTCTACTCACGTTCACAATTTGTAAGTGTGTATTCAGCGTGTGAAACATCCTCTAGAACATGAAAATTGTTAAGTTTTAGGAAAAACGATTATTGTAAAACACAAAAGACCTAAACAGACTATTCCGGACAAATTTCGGGTATGATTTACGCTATAGGAGTTGTTTTACACGCTGAATTTGATAACCATAGTCATACAGCCAAGGAATATCAGGAAAATTATAAAACACTAAAAATGGCAAACATTAGAGGGTTACGCCCAAAACTTTAAATGAAGCGGCTATTTACATAAGTATTGAAGTGTGCCATGTGTTTCAACATTGAACACTCGGTCGATTCAAATCTATGTTTTGAACGGACTACAAAATGTTCATAAAGTTCAACTTTAGGGAGACAAGAAGAGCCCTGCACATTTCCATCGCCGTCAATGTAGCCGTCTCATTTAGTGGAATTACAGCCGTTTCCTTCTTCGGAACCTCTCTTCTCCGCTCTTTAGGCTTTTCAGACGAATCTGCCGCAATGTCGAACCTCCTTTGCTCTTTTGCTGGAATAGGTGGAGCTATTGTAGCTACAACAACTGCGGATAAGGTAAAAATGTCAAAAACATACTGAACTCAAGTTCAGATCGGTAGCAGATGCCTTATCTTGTCTGGTCTATTGCTACTCATAACCTTGGACAGTCTAATGATGCTCTTCGTTTTCATATATTCCATGACTCAGGAAAACCTCCTCGGATGGGTCTTTTTATCCTTGTTCATTCTCTTCCTATTCTCATTCTCCGCCGGCATTGGGCCGGCAGCCTGGTCCATCGGAGCAGAGCTAGCCCCTGTTCATTCTAGATCAACTGTTCAGGCAGTGGCTGTTAGCACTCAGTAAGTCTACCAAAGACTTTACGCTACGTGGATTCGTTGTCTGGAATTTTTGTCCGGTATTCTTCCAAATCTTGAAGAAAATATGTTGTTTTGCTGTTTGATAACGCAAAAGTAGCTATTTGATCAGCGTTAATTCTCAAGCCATGTAAATCATGTTCGTGGTGATTGGTCTAGTCGAGTCAAGTCGACCGTCACCCATGTCGTGTCGTGTGGAACCTCTAGGAACCTCTAGAGTCCAGTTGCCCAAGTATACCCAGCATTCAAATTTTGCAACGCGACTCTTCAAACCCTCATTTTTAGGTACATCGCCTGTTTTCTCAGCCCAGTAATCTACTATCCACTGTCTTCCATGGTAGGATCTCTGTCCTTCCTGGTGTTCATTGTGCCACTACTGCTGATATCCTTATATATTCATTAGTGAGCCAAAGTGTGAGAGAGAGCGACATTTCCATTTTCAGTAGCCTTTCATCTAGTTCAAAGAAAGGGGATCGGAAGCAGACTGACGCCAATGGAAATAGTATAATACCGTGAGAATAAAACTTTATTCACAACATTGACTCATCTGAACCGAACAGAATTTTGTCGACTACTTGGGATCCAATGGTAAAACAGTGATCTTGATTTGCGGACTCGTACTTCCACCCACCGAATCTGAAAAATACTATTTTTGAGTGGGAGACTACGAACCGTCCTCTGCTGTAAATGTCGTGTTTTTTGAAGACCTCGTGTGCTTCGGACAAGATCTTATCCCTGTCCAGAGTGGGTACCGGGTAGCCGTATGGAAGGACATGATGCCACTTGGCTACAACGTCCTCGGAGCTTTCCACAAGACCATGGGATATGAGATCTGAAGTTTGCGAGTGTATTTTTGTAGCCATAACCACGCGGCTGTCTAGCTGTCTTGTTTGCGGCTTGTTAATTGTGACCAAAACAACGCAGCTGTTTAACTGACTTGACTGTGGTAGTTTTTTCTTTGACCACAACAAAGCCGCTATCTGGCTGTCTTGACTTTGTCAGTTGTTTCTGGAGCCACAACGACGCGGCTGTTCAACTGTCTTGTCTGTAGCAATGGTGTTTCAACTACTTACCAGAAATGGTTCCTTCAATGATCTGGTCAATATCAGCGTCTTCATCTGAAGAAACGCCAACTTCACAAATCACCGACCAGTAGCTATTTGAATCCGGAGTCATGTAGTCATTGAAATTGGAGATAAATGTACATCTGAAAGAGTTTGAAGAAAAAAATTGTTTTGTCTACCTGTAAAATGTCGTTTTCAATGGAAAATAGATCCACGACAAGTTTAGAGTAAACTTTGGCTGTGGTTTCCTGAGACCAATACCCACTAGAACCACCTTAGAATGTTTGAGAGGGAGATCAGGGCAGAGACCAGAAATTTTGCCGAGTTCTGTCATTGGCATGGTATTAATGAGGTAATCGTAATATGTACACATTCCGCCGGTAAGTTTTACCTAGCATTTGACTAGAAAAAGTAGAAAAGTCTTACTTTTTTAAGCTTCGGATCAATACCTATCACTGAAGAATTGAGACAGAACCACTGTTGAGGAAGCGTATCAGCTATTCTCTTCCATATTTGCCCGACACCTTTAAAGTTTCGGGGGTACCTGTAAAGCAAATTTTCTAAATATAACTTAATAGAACTTACCTAAAGAGAAGCTTGGTTTTTGAAAACTCCTCATTTTC